>CM031595.1:133727200-133760535 GCA_018398815.1 Conus ventricosus | reverse complement strand
CTTTGAAGGGCAGTGTTGATCTTATCAAAGGGGCCCAACGAAACCAAAAGGGGAAAGGACAGTACAGTTGTTTGTGGTGATGAAATATCTTCCTCAATCTACACGCCTTTTCTTCTCTAAGATCTGTGGCTTCTGCTCCTGTCTTGAAATTCTGAGACTGCCAGTTGTCAAGCAGTCTTTTCAGACATTTGCACACACTCAAACCATCTTGTTGAAACATGTTTCAGGATTTTGCTTCGCTTAGGATCCAGGAGGAATTGTCTATCCTTGAATGCTGCCTGTCTCTTGCTGCTCTTATCCAGATGTAGTAATTTAAACATCAGTCAGCAGTTGGTCTCACTCAGGGGCAAGCAGCATGCACCTGCATGAACCAGGATATAGGATTAAATTAGTGGTTTGTTTGGTGTTATGTGTGTGCGTGCATGCATGCACATGTGTGTATAATGTGTGTGTGACTGTCTTTGTGTGTGTGTGTGTGTGTCTATGTGTGTGGCTTTATCTAAGGCAACATAATGAACAGATAGAAAAATCAACGCAACAGCAAGACCAACTGACACACACTCGCACACACACACGTACGCACACACACATATGCATCCACACACAGAGTTGATTTTAACATGGCGACAGCCCTGATTTGGCCCTTTGCAGTCGGCTGGGCTATAAGCAACATTACCTTACCTTACCTTACCTGGAAACGCATACACACACACAAGAGAGAGAGAGACATACACACACGTGCACACACACACACACACACACAAAAAGAGAGAGACGCACACACACACAGAGCCAATTTTAGTTTTTTTTGGTGGGCAGTGCTGATCTTCACAAAGCATACTTAGCAAAATGCATGCTCTGGGCAGCTGACACCTCCTTGGACCACAGAAAATCCATCTCATATTGTTTTTTTTGTGGGTGTGTGTGTTGACATTGTCAAATTCGTATTTTTATCATCAATTGCATATTTTCGCATTTGACGTAAATATTTGGTAAAAATATGGAAAAAATCGCACGGGTAGGCAATGTTGCTCTTTTTTTTTTGTACACCGATTTCTTCTCACTACCACCACTGCTTTCAGTTTCTTTCTTTCTTTGTTGCCTTGAGACTTTTTTTACACACATCACATGTGATTATTTTTAATACAGACATTTTGTTTGATTGAATGGATGACTTGTATGTTGGCGTGTTAGATTTCTGTCATTTATATTACTTAAGACTTGGAAATGATACATAGAAAAAGTGGAATCAGACCTGTTTACCCCCCAAAATGTCTTGGAGTAGCTGAGATATCCAAAAATAGTAGCAGGGGGTATGAAAAGTAGTACTAAGTAGCAAATGCGAGGCCCGCAGGGCCGAAGCCCCCAACAGTCTAGGGGGTCTGGGGAGCGCTGTAAGCTCCCCCAGCGGGATCCGGGGCGGAGCCCCGGTCGCTGACGCTTTTCCTGCATTCTAACGTAAAAATAATGTCCTCTACAATATGTCTTTGAAGGCTAAAGTGTCTTTCTGCATGAAGTCAAAATAGTATAATATTGTCTTTTTTTCTTTTCTTCCCATATATATATGCAGTGGAAAACGGTTACCTCGAAATTTAGGGGACTAAATAATTGTTTTGAGCAATCCGATTTTGAGGTAACAGTGAGATATTTTGATATTACTATATAGTACTTACTATAAACCATATTCAATCTTTTTCACAAGTGGCATATTGTAAGAGCAACCTATGATGCACACAAACGGTTATTAGTTCATTGAATGTAGCCTCCTTCCTTGAACAATTCCAGTCATACTCAACCAACTATCCAATCAACGTCACTGGGAATTTTTATTCTTCAGACTCTGATAGTATGCACTTCTGAGCTTCTTGAGCCCGAAAACCAGTGATGGGCACCAACCAGGCGTTTCTTAGACCCTTTCACCACAAGAAGGCTGTCCAAGTGTCATCAGCCATGCAGGCTCTCTGTCAGTTTTTGTTCTTCCGCACACAAGAGAAAATCCTCCACAATGTGCGGAGCTGTTGGAATTGTTAAAATTCCCCTCATCACCAGTGGACAAATCTCTAAGGCCCCCCTCCTGCCAGCAACCCGATACTGTTCCATATGGCATCCAACGCAGTGCTTTCTCTTTTAATTGTCCTCTCCATCCTCATCCTCTTCTTCTGATGACCTCAACCTCAATCTACCTTCTTCTTCTTCATCCTTCGCCAGGCAGGATGAAATGGTCAGTAGACTGGTACTGGGAAAACTGTTCTGAGACATCAGACCACAGACACAATCTCTGGCAGACAAACATGGGGAACTTCTGGAGGAACTACCTAAGGCTTTGAACTTGGACTCACCTGCAGGTTGACATCTGCCACCTCAACTGCCAGAAGAAGTGGTCAAAATAGGCAACCACTTGAGCAGATAGTCAGAGTGACCTCCACAAAGAAATTCTTCACGTTGCAGAAGAATTCTTGCGAATCACTCATCTTTCAGGGTTTTGCTCTTGGCATTCAAGGAAGGCTCGTAGCATCTTCCTCCAATGACGATCTCACTGTTCTCCTTCTGTTTAAAGTCAGCATGTATCCACCTGTCGTCACGTCCTTGTACAGTGAGCCTTTGGCTTGACAAAAATTGGTGAGAATGGCTCCTAACCAAACGCAGCATGTCCCTCCTCATTCTAAGGATCAAGGGCCCCTTCTTCCTGGAAGGACAGCAGTTATAGGCTCAAAAACCTGAAGGGTGTGAGCTAAGAAGAAGCTGTAAAGTTTATTTGTGGTGATCGGACAAAGACAAAGATGCCAACCACCTTACTGGCTGCGTATGAGCCTGGATGCCGACCCCATGGACTTCTTCTTCGTGACCAAAGAAATCACTCAGGGCATCCCCTTGGGCAATCATTCTTTGTAGTGCCTTCCGATGCTCAGTCCACCTGGTGCTGACAATGCTTGACAGTTTCTGCATGCCTGTGACGACATATCGCTTGGGTGCGACTTGAATCTTTGTTGCGTCGACTCTTTTCGAAGTAGTAAAAAACGTCAATAAGGGCTGCTTACTATGAGGGGCAGTTGGTTTCATTCCTTCTTTGCAGCATTGTGCACCATGCGGCCAGGTGGCAGCCAGACAGTAAGATCTCAGGCTGCTCCTCTTTCAGGAACGCAAACTACCCCTTTTTTCTGGCCGGATCATCACTGGGGCGTTGTCCGACCCTAGGCTGAGGCAGTGGTCCAGGGAATCCGGCTGCTGGCCTAGCTCCGCCTTCAGCAGATTTGGCAATGTTTTTCCCCTGCAACACACACAACACAATCCTTCTTATTGTTCTCTAATCAAAAGAGAGAGAGAGAGAGAAGAGAGAAAGACAGAGACTGAGTGGAGAGATAAACAATACAACTTGCACAACACCGGCTTACTGTATTCTGCAACCTACAACCAAGAAAGTGACATTAGGCAGTTGTGCCACTTTTGTGCAGCTGCATCTCACATCGAAAATCTACACCCTTCCTGGTAATTCAAAACATGGTCACAAAATGAAAAATGAATATAATCAAATGTATACTAGTTGCGGTACTTACGTCAATGGCAGGTCCGTTGCAAACGGACCGGAGCTAAACATCGATGACCTACAGGCCGTCACTCTGTTGATCGTAACTCTGTGACTCCTACAAGGCAGTCTCTCTGTTGATCGTCCGAAACAACCACTGGAAAACTGTTTGGTACCCGAGCACCGAGTCGTTGGAGCCATCAGTGGACACAGTGTAGGGACCTTTTTCTCATCCGCTCAGCGATGCTTGCAGACCTCCCTCGCGCCATCTCCTTAATCAAGGCTGTCGCTTTGTTGCAGCACACTGAATTCTACAACAAAAATTAAAACCAGTATGAGTTCATAGTGTGTGTATGTGTATCTGGTGTATGTTACGTGTGTGTGTGTGTGTATTATGTATGTCAAGTGTGGTGTTGTGGGTGTGTGTGTGTGTGTGTAAGAGACTGTGGTGTGGGCATGAGTGTGTAACAGTGGTGTGAAATCTGCATACATTCTTGCAACGCTTCCTCTCCAGGTATAGATGAAATCCATTATCAACTGTTGAAACCATCTCCGCAAATAGGTCTGCACACCCTGTTACAAGGTCACAACCAGGTGTGGTGGACTACAGGTTGCTTTCCGCCCTCCTTGGCGAAAAGCCTTATTATCCCATCCACCAAACCTGGAAAAGATCTTTCTAAATCCCAAACTACCGCCCATAGCTTGAGACCAGCTGGTGTCGTAAATGTTGGAGAAAATGGTCAATCAAGGCTCATGTGGAAACTGAAACCGATGGCTTGACCAGCTGTGTCTGTTAAATTGACAAGTGGGAGGTGTGAAAAAGGTCAAATGCTAGGACTCATGGGAAACTGGAAACCGATGGGCCTTTTGGCGAAAGAACAGTAGTGGTTCCCTGCAAACATTTATCGGACACTGTTACCATTTGCTTCGTCTGGAGAATCTACACTTCGGAACGCCTTTCAGAACAACAGCATGCACTGTGGCAATTTTCTTTGACTGGAGAAGGCCTTACGATACCACCTGGAAGTCGGGATGCACTTCATGATCTCCACGATCTGGGATTACGAGTCATCTTCCGCTTTTTTATTCAAAATTTTTTTGCAAACGACAGTTTCAGGACCGGGTTTGGCAACCACTCTCTCTGATGTTACACGAGCAGGGAGTTGGTGTATCCACAGGGGAGCATACAGGTCTCCTGCCTCTTTAGCATCAAGATTAATAACATTGTTCAATCAGTTCAGCAGGGTTCAGACTGCTCATTGTTTGTGGAGATTTCGCTGTCGACGCAACAGGAAGCCATGTACCCGAGTGTCAGCTCAGGCTCCAGCTTGCGTAGACAAAATCCATCGTGGCTGATGAAAAAAACTTTCACTTTTTCTGCTACAAAAATCGCAGTGTATCCACTTCCATAATTTCCGTCGAGTTTATTTCCAGATCCTGAACTTCAAGGAGGAAATCTCCCATTCCAGCTGTTAACGAGGCCAAAATATCTGGGATCATTTTTGGACCAAAAACTTACTTTCTCAGCATATTAAAAACTCAAAACTGCTTGCCAGAAAGCACTGACTATCTGCGGGTCCGTCGCACCACCGACTGGGGCGCTGAATAAGAAAACTTTGTTGCACCTCAACAGAGCCCCTGTGTCCGATCCAAACTGACTACGGTTTGCTGTTTAAGGCTTCCGCAGATCAATCTACCTCTAAACTCTTGGACCCTATCCCCACAGGGCTCGTCCTCTGTCTTGGAGCGATCCCGCACCACCCTGTGTACAGCCTGTACAGCAAGGCGGGTGAAACCTCACTGTCCAAAAACCGCAGGCAGAAACTGTCTTTGAATATTAATATCCGACTGTTCTCAGACCGCATGAAATCCTGCCCTATGACTGTGTCTTGGACCCTCCCGTTCCAAATAAGTTTGAAAACAACCCAAATGTATTCCGCCGTTTGGTTCTCGTATGCGGCCTCTACTCGCGCGAAATGCAGTTCTAGACTAGGAGTTGTTCCAATTTTTCCAAGTTTCTCGTCAACCTCCGGACCTTTTTCAACACCAAGATTTCGTTTTGATCTCGCAGCTTTTCCGTAAGGAGTCTACCGGCTCTCGCAAGGCGTACAAAGGCCTTGTATGCCGAGCTCTGTTCCAAATTTCCCCACCTATCAAAAAGTATCAACTGACGGTTCCAAGTCGAGGATGGAGTGGCCTGTGCAGCTACTGTCCCTGGGGCTCCTTCTACAGATTATTGTTGGAACATATACATCAGATGACTTCTGTCTAATCTGCTGACTTACAGCTCTAGTACAGGCTTTGAAGATAAACTCCCATTCTTTCGAGGAGGGACTTTTCTGTTCTGTCGGATTTCGCGTCAGCTTGGAGTCCATAGCTGCCGCAACCTTCACATCCAGAACTATTACTTTTTTTTGAACTTTTTAGCAACTGAAGGCGGAACCGGATTACAACATTACCTTTGCTTGGGTTCCTGGCCATGTATTGGCATCGTGCGGGAAACGAAATGGTTGATCTTTAGCCAAGAACGCCACAAATAGAAACTGTCCAACACTTATACTCCCCTGCTCAGATGTGAAACCCGAAATTAACGATTATGTGGAGACCTCTGGCCGAGGATTGGAAACACAGACGAATAACAAACCTCTTCAGATCCGTCCAAACTCAGAGTTCCTCCCATCCACGTCGGAGTCGTAAAGAGGAAACGGTTTTTTTGTGCCCGGGCTGCACACCGGCCATTCGTATTTACCCATGGCTTACCATTAAAGAGTGAAGAAGCTCCGTGGTGCATTCCATGTCAGGCGCCACTCAAAATGAAACATTTTTCTTTATAGAGTGTTGGGATGCACGCTGTGAGACACAAACATTTTACAGCGGAGTCCATGAGATCCTGTTCAGGTTGTCCCGCCTGATGTGATCCTTGAGTTTTTGGTTAATGTGTAACATTTTTCCATCTGATTTAAGACGTAACACGGCAGAAAGATTTTTTAACAAAGTTTCTGGTGCTTTCTGACGATGTCTTTAACCTGAGATGTATGAAAGTTTTTTTTTTTTTTTTTTTTAATTTTTTTTATGACTGGTGAGTTGATTTTTAACGTGAGTGATAGCCTGAAGTGGCCCTTTGCGGTCGGCTGGGCTATAAGCCAACAGAGTAAACAAAACAATTATCTTAATCTTCTGGTTCTGTCGGATGCCTGTCAAGCTTTGAGGCCATAGCTAGGCCGCAACCTTCAGCATCCAGAACTTTAACTTTTTTTGAACTTTTTTAGCAAGTTGATAGGCGGACGGTACAACATTTACTCATTCTTGCTTGGTCCGGTCATGTTGGCATCGGCGGAACGCAATGGTTGATCCGTTTAGCCAAGACCGCCACAAGGAGAAAACTGTCCAACACTATATCCCTGCTTCAGATGTGAAATCCCCAAAATTAACGATTAGGTAGAGAACCTCTGCAGGAGGATGGAACACACAGACGAATAACAAACTCTTTCAGATCCGTCCAAACCTTAAGAGTTCCTCCCATCTACGTCGGAGGTCGTAAAGAGCGAAACTTTCTGTGCCGGCTTGCACAACCGGCCATTCGTATTTACACCATCTTACCTTTTAAAGAGTGAAGAAGCTCCGTGGTGCATTCCATTGTCATGCGCCACTCACAGTGAAACATGTTCTTTTAGAGGGTTGGGATCTTGCAACGATGTGAAGACACAAAACATTTTAATCAGTAGCGGAGTCCATGAAGATCCGTTCAGGGATTCCCTCCTGACGTGATCCTTGAGTTTTGAGAGAGATTAACAATTTTTCATCTGATTTAAAGATTAAACGCAGAAAGAATTTTCTTAACAAAGTTTCTGAGCTTTGTAACGAGTCATTTAAAACCGAGATGTGTGAATGTTGGTTTTTTTTTTTTTTTTTTTTTTTTTTTTTTTAATGACTGGTGAGTTTGATTTTATAACGTGGTGACAGCCTCTGATGGCCTTTGGCGGTCGGCAGGGCTATAGCAACATTATCTTATCATATCTAATATTCGCTAAATGGAAGGTTATGACTTTTAATTTGGTTGTAAAAAATCGAAACGAAACGAGCAACCAGTCCTCGCAACCACTTTTTCATTCAGAGTGGCATGCGAGGGGTTCTGCCACTGAAAACGCCCGAAATGTTAAGAACTAGCAAAACCGCAAAAGGCCTAACGACGTTCTTGCACCAGGTCGGAGGGCCGGTTTTACTTTATGATCCAAACTGCATTTAGATTTTCTTAAAATCGGATTCTAAACCTTACCTCATAGATCACAGTGGTTTGGTTTGTTTTTTGGGTCTCATCCCACTTGTGACACATGTAAAGAGTCTGGGTGTGTGCTAAACCAAGCAACAAGTCAATGTAGGAGATTGGGCTTGAACACAACCCATCCACGTTTCAAGAGACCTCGAAGAGTTTTTCCCCCAATGGAAATAACTCTATCGCTTCACTAACGATAAACAATATTTCACTACTTCCAGCGATTTTAAGAGTCAGGACACATATCTTGGTAAGGCTTTTGCAAACTCCCAGCTGATGCAAGGGAAAGATTTGACTACGAACGATCAGCCGGCACAAATGGCTTCGTCTATTTATGAATCGTCGTCGAAGGACAGGAGGCCTGCCTTAGCTTCGTCGCGAACAAAAAAATGAAGTAAATGCTGCACTCTTTACACCTGCGGTAGTTCTTTGTGCGCCCTAGTGCCAACGTGTTTTTTGGCATGCACTGGGGGGGGGGGGGAGCTTCGTGATTCACTGAAAAAAATGAGAGTCGCATAGTCGTGCGGCAGTGTGCGAACTCGCTCCTCTCGTTGAAGGAACGAGACAGGTGTAGGCTTCATGATGGCTTGGAAATTTCGGTCCTGCTTACGGTGTCCTTTTTTGCCGAGTTTGACTGCTTCTTAGAATTGTCCTCCAGACCTCCTGCTCCATCAATATTCAATCATCCTCATCATCTGATTCATGCGTTTCCGATTGTCCATTGTGTTGTGGGGGGGGGGGGGGCGTCTGCAGATGAAGGCACAAACACACGGCACAACGGCGTAGGACGTGACGAGAACGTGAAAGTGGTCAAAGAGCAGTGTTCAGGAGAGCCGATTTTTCAGCGCGACAGCGGACTGCGCGCAGTGTATAATGCGTAACTTAGGCGGGGGCCGTGCTTTAAACTTGAACAGTCAAACTGCTGGCAAGAAAAAAACTGATTGGCGCAAAAAAAACGTGATCGGCACTGGGATCGTCGCGCGAAGTAGAAATTGCATAATAGCAGAAAATGAACAGAAATCGTAGTTTTTATTTTTATGGCAGCATTGTAGCACAAGTGCCAAATTCGGAAGTTGCTACGCCAAAATTCGTAAAGTAAACCGGTCCTGGGTCCTGCTAGAACAAAAGCTTCTCAAGCAATGTGGTAAACCGAAAACGCGGCTACTATCATAGTTATCAAAGACTGGCCGTGCCTAATTGCTGACTACCGGCTTCCCTCCATTCCTTATCAACACCAGCCTGCAGGAGAATAAACATCTGCCTGGCAGCCCGGGCCCAGCGGCGGCTCTCCCCCGTGATGACAGGCTCAGGGGGAGAGGTAGCCAGGCCAGGCCGGGCCTGCACCAACACGCACATCAGAATTTTCCTTAAGAAAAGTATGCGTGTTACAATCGTCCACATATGAACGGATCGGTGGATTTCCACCTTAATCGATTTTTGTATTGTTCTTTTCTAATTACATTCAAGTGTTTATAGTGTGATGGATGGCAAATGCATGACTCTGGATTACTGTAATTCAAGTTGAATGACTCTTAAGATGAATATAATATGCCCCAAATAACGGATAGACTGGTGGTGCTGCACCCAGAGTCCAACGCGAAGGTTGCTGGCGGCCACACTGCATTCCTTTGAACGAACCATTGTACTTCTTAGAATAATCATGATAAAATAATATGCCTTTGATTGATCAAGACAAAACAAAACAAAACAAAAAAAAAAAACAGACACCCAGCAGAACTCACCACACAGATTCAAAGAATTTAATGATTTCACCCCTTTGGGAGCATAGAGGACATGAAAAATGGAACAACTGAGTAACCAACATAATACCAGGAGATATAAGAAAATAAACACATTGAAAATCAAAAGTGATTGACACATCATAGAAATTGGGAGTCATAATAAATAATTGTTTAATATTTAGCATCTTCCAATAATAATAATATGATAATAATAAAAATTAATTAATGAAAAATGGCGCGTGGAGGTAGGGGGCGGAAAAGGCCAGAAAAATAAAGAAGTGGGGAAAAAGAAAATTGAAGAAAAAAAAAGAGAAATGAACAATGGAAAGGGGAGGAAAAAAAGAAAAATCAGTGAAAGGCAAAGAAAGCGTTTATATGTACACAATTAGGAAACGTTTTCGTAACTTATACCAATGAGAGGTGGGAAGGGGGGAAGGGTGGGGAGAGTGAGAGAGCGAATTTTTTTAAAGGATATAATTAAAAAACCAAAAGCAAGGAAAATTATGAGAAAAATATATTATGTACTAGGAGAAAGAGAAAGAGAGAGTGTGTTGAGAGAGAGAGAGATAGTGTGTGTGTGTGTGCGTGTGTGTGTGTATGTGTGTGTGTGTGGTGTGTGATGCTTAATCATAAAAAGCAACTCACCTAGAGAGATTGCTTGAGTCTGGAAACATCCTTTTCATTTTCACCACTATCTTGTCAGCAACAGCTCAGGGACAAGTTGTTTTCGCAATCAGCTCACACAACAGTCTTTCTGCGTTGGTGATCTTCCGGTGGGCGACCTCTCTCGCTGGATTTCGTAAACACGATGTGATCTTCTGACAGGAGGCAGCTCGCACTGCTCCTTTGTGCATTTTCCCGAGATATGGCGCTTGCAGTCCTTTGCTCCCCCATGTCCGATGGAGTATCTGAATTGCACACCGAGCAGTATACAAATCCAGGTCCATTTTTTTATGGATTGCAAAAGACAAGCCCAATTCCGTCATGTATTACTTCGTAACACTTTGCTTCTTCGCCTTCTCCGTTGTGCACAGTGGTTAGTCGAACCCATCGTCGTCGGTTTCATGCAAGCGTTTAGAAATTTCTCCGCCATTTTCACAATCGCCGGCATAAAATCTTTGAAACTTGTCTACAAGGCTGAACAAAAAGCATCGAAGCGCGCACAGAAGTGATGGCGGGTCGTGTTGGCTCAAAAAGCACCACATGATCAATCGCCAATTCCCGAACCATCAGTAGGTTTCGGCATGAGTCAAGGGAAGTTACTCTGTGGTCACGAAAGGTCTAGCATACGACAATTTTTCGAGTCTGGAATTGCGACATGTTCAATTTTCTTTTCCGTAATTTCGCTACGAAATCGAACCTCCGTAATGGTGGTTAATTATCCGTAAGATTACGGACGATTAACGGAAGGTAGGCAGTCTGCGCAGGGAAGGCACTGGTGAAGGAGCGAATTTGAATGGGCGAATATGAAACTACTACCCTAGTTGTAAATCAACCAATCGCGGCGTCCGTGAAAATCAGCAAACGGCGGGCGTTCATCTCTATCTCGATCAACCGACGAGAAGTTGCGAGAGTTTAGGCGCCATATTGGATATTTTCCACAATAAGCGTGCACCGACCCTGATTTACGACTTCGACATTTTGAGGAAAAGTGGAAAAAAAAAAAAAAAAAAAAAAAAATAAGATTCTCTGCCCGATGCGAGGGTGGAGAAGATCATGAAGAAACCGCACTACATCCAAAAGCTCGGAGAAGCAGCCGAAAACGTGCAAGGGAAACCGGTTCAAGACGTTTGGCTGAAGAGTGGCCCGGGGAGAGGGGAAGAGCCCCCCTTTTTTTGAATATGGGGGTGGGGGGTGGGACTGCTTCTCCTTTTTTTCAAAAATCCTAGATTAAGCTCTGAAACTGCTTTGTAAAGCATTTCTGTCCAAGGTCAACATCCAGCACTGCTTTATAAAGCATGGCGAAGGTTTAACAAAACGGATGAGGAGACTCTCAAAGACTGCTCCAGCAGATGCTTGAGTAATGTATTTGGCTGTTCACTTTGAAGGGCAGTGTTGATCTTATCAAATGGGTCCAACATACAATCCCGAATAAAGCGACAGTACAAGTTTGGTTTTGTGGGCGACTGACATATCTTCCTCAATCAACACCCCTCCGGGGGTGCAACCTTAGACGAGGTGCGGAGGGCTTGGCGTGGTCCTGTGATCTTTTAGGCTTTTGCTGACGGGGGCAACAAAACTCAGCTAGATGGTTAGTTGTGAACATGCTAGGCCTGTAAAGCCATGTTGCTGACTGGCCAAGCATTACGTGGTAGGAATTGATTGCCCCTGGTTAGGGTCTCGTCTCAATGCATAATAGGTTAGGAGGAGGGCCCAGACAAATAGTATAACCCACCTTTTCCTATTCTGTCTTCTCCTTTCTAACGATCTTTTTCTTTGTCCTCTTCGTCTCCCCTTCAAGTCTTCTTTTCCACACTGGCCTTTTCTCTCTGTGGTCTCTTAAGATCCGCCGCTTGACCGTGCGGTGCGACCTGTGTCGGAGGGGATGAGATCCCTGGTGATGAGAGGCCCGCGCTCTCAACCATCACTTTAGCTCGACCTCCCCAGACAGGAGTACACCTTGGCCCGGGGTACTACTAGTCGGCTCCCCTTCTTGGGCGGGTCAAAACAGGCATTACTCTTTCTCTCGGCTGGCCAGATAAACCCCTGTAAGTGTGCTCGGGGGGGGAGGGGGGTAGCTCTCTGTTCCCGGAGTTGGCATATCAGGGGGGATAGGGTTGGTAGGTTTTTTAGTCTTGTTGTATATTTCTCCTGAAGCCTGGAAGGGGTCAAGACAGTGATTCCTTGGCACCTGGCCCCTTAGTTGGCCTCCCCAAGGTGGTGGGTAAGGAGGGATGAAAAATAATAAAATACACATGGCTTTTTCAAAAACTACCCCCCGCAAAAGGAAGATAAAGGCAGCATCCCCTTTTTTCAGAGGACTTTTCAAACAGACAGCGATTCGATACTGAGGTACGACAGAAGACAGTTTCGGGGCTTCCTGGCTCAGTGAGGAAGGACGGGATCAGAAAGACCCCTTTCTCTCTGAGCCCTTTTGCCAACCAAAAGGGCTTTCAGGTCTAGCAGTGACCCTCAGTCAGTCAAAAGGTTGAGGAATGGCTCATTTCTAATTCAATGACGATCTAAAAAGCAATCTGAACAACTGTTTTTGAGAGCAAAAAGATAGTGGACAGGGAGATCAGGGTGACTCTCTCATAAACAGTTTAAATTCGTCAAAAGGTGTGATTCGCTGCAGAGATCTAACAGGGGTCTCAGAGGCAGAATCAAACGGAACTGCCGTCTCCCAAGGTTAGACGGAGTGCGCGCAGGGTGCCGGTAAAGAAAGTTCAGAAGAGTGGACACCAACACCCTCTTTCTGACGTTCTTGCAACCCAGTGCTGCCTCCGGACCATCAAAGTCGTTACCTAAATGTTCAAGTCAGCTGTATGTGCGTCCCCGTTAATGTGTTTCAATGCAGAGGTTGGCCATGTCAGAGACCGCTGTTTCTGGCAGAGGTGTGCGGTATTTGCTGCAAGGCAACCCATGATGGGCCGTGTAAATCCGGCTTGTTGGGGGCAACTGCGGTGGCGACCATCCCTTCGCTCTTCCACACGAAATTGTCCTCTTGGATTCAGGAATCTGCAATACAAAGAGTTAAAGACAGAAAGAAGATCTCCTTTTTTAAGCCCGCTAGCAGTTGTGGGCAGTCAGACGGCCACAAGCATCTCGAAATTCTTCGGCCGTAAAGAAAATTTCCACTCGGTCAGTCTGCTGCCAGACTGATGAAATTATCTTTTCAAAGACATCTGCAAGGAAGAACAGTCCAGCTCTGGTGGAAGCAGGGTCCACCACCTCCCCACCCACAGTGAATGCCCCTGGTGGAGCAAAAAAATCCGCCACCCCTCAGACTGCCCAGCAGTCTACAACTCTGCTGCTGGGCAGATTAAAAACCAGCCAGCACGCAACTCGAATTCCTCTGTCCAGTGCCCGATGGCGGGGCAAGGGAGTTCAACCCATGGTGCAGATGTGGAGATGAAGGAAGAAAACCTCCACCATCTCCCAAATCCAGACCTCCACCATCTCCAAACTCCAGGCCCTTTGTTCCACCTGCAGGCAGTCCTGCCAGCAAGGTCCAAAGGCACCACAGTCCCAGTGAAACTAACTAAAAAATTTGCTCCATTAGATGCGGGACGTTGAAGAGATATGACCAGATTCTCTCCTTTTCGCCTCTGCACCATGATAGTACAATTTTCACATTGGAATATCCGTGGTCTAAATTCCAACTTCGAGAGCTGCAGCTTCTGTGTCAGTCCTCTAAAACCTTCCTTCGTGGCTCTCAGAAACTCAAATTCCAAAGCCAGAAGACCTTACTCATTCTGCTTTAATATTCTTTCGAAACCTGCACAACCATCCACTTTGGGGGACTGTCGGGGCGGTGTATGCCCTTCTCCTACACAAAACTTTGTTGTATTTCCTGTCATTTCTGTCTACCTCCCTTCAGGCTGTAGCTGCGAGAGTCATCTCTCCACAAGGACTGTGACAATCTGTTTCCCTTTATCTCACACCTTCTGTCCCGGTTTGTCTTCAGACCTTGTCAGTCGATAGTAAGAACTTCCTCGACCTTTTTGCTTTGGGTACTTTAACGGTCCACAATCCTCTTTGGGTAGGTGCCAGTACGTCATCCAGAGGTTTGCTAATTGAGATGTCCTTTCCAGATTTGATTTGT
Source organism: Conus ventricosus (assembly GCA_018398815.1). Classification (NCBI taxonomy): domain Eukaryota; kingdom Metazoa; phylum Mollusca; class Gastropoda; order Neogastropoda; family Conidae; genus Conus; species Conus ventricosus. The sequence goes on along the minus strand of CM031595.1, from coordinate 133,746,232 downwards.
GTTGTCTGAAGCGACGATCTGCAACTTAATCTCCACTCTTCCACAGGTTCACTTCGGTGCTTAGATATTGTCGGAATTGTTGACCCCTCGCTGGCCGCTGTGACTATGAGTGGTCTGTCCATGACGATCTGCAACGGAAGTGACTCATTTCCCCTGTTCTTACAGCCCATATTAAACTGAAACCGCCTCTGTCTCTCACATCTCCAATTATAAGAAAGCAAACTGGATCTATTTTCAAACCACTATTTCAAAATGAATTCCAGGACACCTGGATTTTTTTTTCATAGAAGTCCAGACCCAGCAGAATCACTGACTAACACCGTGATCAGTGTGCTAAAACCCTGTAATTCCAGTGTCTTCCGACAAACGCCAAATGCCAAAACACCGGTTCATTCAACTGCCAACAAATTTCAAAAGTTTTCGCAAACGGAGGGCTCAACGACGGGTATACAACGACCTCGGCCCAACGCTAAAGCCCATCAGAAACCCGTGCTAAATCGAGACAACACTTTCAAAATCAGTAAAACGTCGTTCCTGAGAAACTTCTGCTCCATGCTGACATTAAAACTTCCAAGAAAAAAGCAGGAACATCATTAGAAAAATCAAAGGGAAGAACACCAACCCCTCCATTCATCACTATGAAAACTTGCTGATGCTCTGATCACTGACTAAACAAGCTGTTTGCCAATCTGTTGGCCTCCACCATCCACAACAGAACTCCTCCTTCTTCACAATGAATCTGCATCTTTTTAGAAACAAAGAGGTTAGAGAGAAATCTTCATACAATTCACATCAGACAACTCTGAAACCTAATAATCTTCCTTTTTCAATCCGTTTGAACTCAAATCATCTATTACAAACCTGCTAACTGATTCCGCCCCCTGGTCGGATGGACATTCATTATCAGGTTTGAAATCCTTTCCCAGAAAGCTGTCTCCCAGACTCTTCTCCAAGTCTATAACCCATAACTGACCACAGGGTCCTTTCCGCCCTCCTGGCGGAAAGCCCTGATCATTCCCATTCCAAAGCACATGAAAGGACCGTTACCAACCTTCAACTATCGCCCAATTGCTCGGACCAGCTGCCTCTGGTAAACTGATGAAAAGATGTCAACTCCCGTCTGATGTGGAAAGCGGGAACAACCGATGGTCCTTTTGGCCAGAGAAACAGTGCGGTTTCCCGAAGTACCACTCGACGGTTGACCAACTAATCCGTCTGGAAACCACCATCCGCAACGCCTTAGTTAAACAAGCAGCAGTGGTCGTCTATCTTTTTCGATCACGGAAAAGGCGTACAGACACCACGTGGAAAACAGGAAGTCCTCATGGACCTGCACAGACAGTGGTTTTCGGGTCATCTGCCTCTGTTCAATTCAAACTTTTTAGTCCGCTCGACAGTTCCAGGTGCGAGTTGGCCCCGACACTCTCTGACATCCATGGCAGAGTTGGGTGTTCCTCAGGGAGCATCTTTGCTCCCGCCCTTTTCAGCATTAAAATTAATGACATTGTCCAATCGGTAAACCGGAGCACTCGAGTCCTCTCTGTTGTTGATGACTTTGCGCTGTATGCAGTTGGAGCTTCTTTCTTAACCACTGTGTACAGCGTCGACTCCAACTTTGCGTCCCAACATAATCAACAGTGGGCCGAGGAAAACGGGTTTACATTCTCAACCGTACCAAAATCATTCAATGCATTCCCAAATTTTCGTCGATTCTTTGATGATCCTGAAAGTTCGTCTGACAAGTCCACCAATTCCAGTTTGTAAAAGAAGCCCAATTCCTGGCGTTTTTTTTAAACCAAAACTCGAAATCTTCTCAGCCACATCAAAAAACCTCAAAACGTTTGCCAAAAGCTCTGAATATTCTGCGGTCGTAGAACACACCGACTGGGCGCTGATAAGAAAACTTTGCTGCACCTCTACAGAGCCTTGGCCGTTCCAAACTGGACTAACGGTGTGCCCGTGTACGGCTTCTTGCAAGACCCCTTACCTCAAACCTCTTGGACCCTAACCACCATCAAGGGCTTCGTCTTCTGTCTTGGAGCGTTCGCACCACCCCTGTGTAGCAGCCGTACGCAGAGGCGGATGAACCTCTTGTCCAACCGCAGGCTGAAACTGTCTTTGAATTATTATATCCGAACTTTCTCAGAACCGCAGAATCCTGCCTATGACAGTGTCTTATGTCCTTGACCGTTTTCAGGCTGTATCATAGTTTTATAGATTCAGAAACAGCAAAGCGAATCGCTATTTTCCATTGTACCATTCGATTCTTGCATAAAACATCCACATTCCCTGTCTAAAGCAGAGTGAGGGAGAAGTGTGTGAGGGAGGAGAGGATGAAGAAGAGAGAGAGGTATTGAGAGTGATGAAAGAGCGAGAGAGTGAGTGATAGAGTGAGAGAGAGAGAGAGAGTGAGGTTAGGAGAGAGAGAGAGAGAGAGAGAGCCAAGACAAGAACAAGGGCAAGACAAAATTCTTTATTTTCGAGGATAATAGTTAAGCACTAACGAGCTTTTTTTACATCCAGTACCTCGCCCTGAGTTGGGACACAACATGCAGTGAAATTCAATTAATGTTAAGAAATCAAGAAGAAGCAAGCGGTCTATGTAATCATTAGAGGTACATCAAATGAAAAACAGAGATAAATGAAAAACCAAACAAAAAATAAGAATAATAACAAACAAAACAACAATAAAAATTAATATAGCAAAATAAAATAAAAAATAAAAAATAAGAATGAGAAATAACATTACTGAAGAGGAAGGAGAGAGTGGGGGTGGGGTGTGTGGTGGCTGGGGAAAATATGTAAGTGTTCTACAACGTACATGATTGGCATGTATGAAAACAGACAGTGAAGTGAATATGGACAATGTGCGTACGAGAGAGAGAGACAGAGGAGAGGAGGAGAGAGAGCATGAGAGTGAGAGAGAGAGAGAAGAAAAGTGAGAGAGAGAGAGAGAGAGGAGAGAGTGAGAGATGTGAGAGAGAGAGAGAGAAAAGTAGTTTTTTATGAGGCAAATACTTGAAATCGGTAACTAGCCGTTCGCTTGTAAAGGTCAAAGTTCCGTAGCGTATCGCGTTGTCCAATACAAATTCCACATTTCTGTCCACTTTTGCTGGTTATTCAATGTCTTATGGCATTTCGAAAATCATCTGCTTTGCCTTATAAGCTAGCTTTGTACCATCTGCGAAGTATTGACTGGATATATTATGACAATCAATTATAATATACAACTCACTGACAAACATCTACGATAGGAGATCTTGTGAAGCATTGTCGCTGTAAACATCACTGGGCCGCCTTTTGCAATGAAGACTGTGGACGTCACGTCTACGAACTTTTCGTTTTCATACTTCTGCAGACTGGCATCCTTATACACTTCAGATCTAAAACGGAAGCGAAATCCAGATACACAAAATTTACATCCGTAGTTTGTGGAATTATATTTTTAGCGGACAGGTTTCGATTTTTCTCAGATTGGAGGGGATTTGTATGACTATAAAATGTTGTTCTACATAAGGATAAATTCAGCGGGACGTCCGTGAATTTTCGGGCCGCTGAAACCGTGTGCGTATCCGTGAAATGTCTGGTGAACTGCAGAAACACAAACACCACCACCAATTACGGCACGGTGGATACATTACATGGGTACTAAACAGACAGTTATATGAACACAAATAAAAAGTTCAGTTTTAATGAATGCTGTGAAAGATTAACCTTTCTCTGGGAACGAATGAAAGGTTATTCATTGCATCGTATGGCTTCTAATTCTAGATTACTTTTCTCTCTATATACAGGTGAATGCGTGCCTTGTTACTGTATGTCATTTGCCTATTTCTTATGTCCTCAATGTTTCTTTGATTGGATTTTTACAAGTAAATCAAACACGAAAATCATCAGATTTTTAATCCTGGTTGTTTTTTGTGTCATGTTTAAAACTCCCTTGTTCGACATTGGCCTCGGCGGTGCTGTGAGAGACTTCCAGCCTTTCACGGTCCGATGCAGTTGCTCCTGTATTTGTGCCAGTGATGGTAGTACACGAAAAATTCAAAGGAACTGATTTTAGGATATCACAGTCCCCGCGATGATGAAAAGTTTGTAACGTGTTCTCATACTGACCTCCAAATATTTAATCGAGATCAATTCATTGGAGAAACCGTACACGCTGACTGAAGGTAGAGTTTGAATTGATGATAGTCAACATGTAAATGGCCAGAACAGCCAGATGTGCTTTTGGTCACACCAGCTTCTTTGTCAGACATGTTGGATGAATGAACGATGACGCCATTCGTATGTTTGTTGGCAGTTTAGTAGGCGGTGACATGTAGAAACTTAGTTGTTATTAAACAATACCGGGCAATACCTTCCAGGAAAAAACCATTAAATATTCTTCGAGAGTATTATTAATTCCTTGTTCTGGAAATAGTATTCACGAGAGTTAATCAGCACAAAGTTTGGCCTGTTATGATGTTATGGAAAACACTTTACGATACCTTGCTGTGACTACAAAAGCATGAATCTAACACAGAGACGCTGATAAACGAATATGACCCCGAAAAGTTGGTAGAAAAAACATCTCTGAGCTCGTAATGGAAACTTGACGCTCACAACCAGCGCTATGTAGTGTATGATAGACGATATGAAAAGCAGTCGTGGAACTGAAGCCGTACAGACCTATGATGTTCTTATCTACCATGTTTACGAGCAGACGCAAAGGCTCTCTAAACTGGTGGTTACGTGAAAAATCCAAGCATTTACGTTCTGATAGAAATGAATGAGAAAAACTGATGAATTAACATCCACAAGCGCCAACGCCAAAAGAGGCACAGTTTGATTCTTTTCTTCAGTCCTGTTTGAAATAGACTTTCCATGTGATGATATTGCAGAAACCAATAAAAAACAGTATGGGCATCAGACGGTTGATCTGACTGCGTCGATTAGGTCAAAGTTTCTGACTGATGAGGTTTTTTTTTGGGTTTTCAAAACTGATGGTTGTGTTCGAACCTATAATGACACAACCATCTGTGACTCGTTGATATTGATCGGGTTTGGATGTCCTGATGTTAATGAATTTAAAATTTGATGACCATTTTGAGAATTCTTTTTCTTTTTCAAATTTGTAGTCAGAGAGAGAGAGAGAGAGAGAGAGAGACGAGAGGAGATGAGAGGAGAGTGAGAGAGAGATAGAAGAGGAAGAGAGAGTGAGAGAGAGTGGGGGAGGGAAAGAGAGAGAGAAATTGAAGAGAGAGGAGTGGAGGGATGAGAGGGAGGAGGGAAGATAGTCAGACAGACGGGGACAGACAGACAGACAGGTCAGACAGACAGACAGAGTTTATTTACAGAGTCAAATTTATCGGAAAACTGGTTAAAGATGGTCTTCTTATATCAGTAACTGAAATTTTTGTTTACCTTTCATTGTGAATAGATCTTTCCAAAACAACCAGGGTGGATCTAAAACAGGTCTCGCATTCATTTGAGAGATAAAAAACAAGCTTAGGTATATGTCTGCAGAACCATTCGTTTCGAACTGACATGCATATTGATCGCGGTTTGTCAGAAGAAGCATTGTTGTTTTTCCACGATGATTACAATGAGACTTGTTTTCGGGTGGGGACGTTAGATAAAATATGTTAAGTCATTTGTTTGCCACAAACCTAAACATAATCTGTCTCAGGTATGCACTCAGAATCTGTTTTAAACATCCAGGATTTTCGTACTGGCTTTAACGTTTTATTCCTCATCAACAGTGTGACTGGTGTACATGCATTGTATTGTCCATGCCTCGATGAATTTTATATAAAGAGAAAGATCAGTATAGTTTTTCCTTCGAACGCGTCAAGGCATCTCCGGATCCATACTTATTATCATTTCACGCATTTTATCGATCTGAATGAATGTGGTACTGATACGGTACGAGTCAGTGATCGCACCTTCCCGACCCCCCCCCCTCTCTCTCTCTCTCTCTCTCTCTCTCTCTCCTCTCTCTCTCTCTCTCTCTCTTCTCTCTCACTCACGGAGAGCGTGGTAGAAAATGTGTGCGTGCGTGTGTGTATGAGTGTGCGTGCGTGTGTGGAGTGCGTGGAGTGCGCGCTTGGTATGTGTATGAGTGTCGTGTGTGCTTGGGCGTGGTAGCACGTGCGCACGTGTGTGTGTGTGTGTGTGTGTAGTGTGTGTGTGTGTGTGTGTGTGTGTGTGTGTGTGTGTGTGAGTGTGTGTGTGATGCGCGCGCGCGCGGTGTTTGAGTAGTGGGTACAAATCCACAACATTTACAAACATAGTACCCACAGAAAACCACACACATGTGTGCGCGCGCGCGCGTACACACCCACACACACACACAACACACACACACACACACACACACACACCACACAAAAACACACCACACACACACACACACACTCACACGTGTGTATACAAAATACACTACATTCAACAATAACACAAACACAACTTACACATTCACACGCGCGCGGTGTACGCGCGGCGCACACACACACCACACACCACACACACACACACAACACAACACACACACACACAAACACACACCACAAATATTATCATCTTTCCATGTGCGCACGCACTAAAGCTTACACGCAACACGGCGCGCCGCATTACACACAAAGTCACGCACTCGAAACACACAGTTTTTATTGAAACAGCTAATTGGCCTTCATGCACGAGTAAGAATCAATTAGCGTTCGGCAAATGGCACACAAAAAACAACGCACATATATACACGGCACAAAGAATAAAAAAGTACCAATACAGTTTCTACCTGCAGTCAAAATAATCTAGCTTATGGCATTGCAGACAAAGAATAGGTCATATGAATCAAGTAAAAAGAAAATTAAGGATCATCCAACTGTTATTCACGAGATCGTCAGTTATATTATAACAATTTGCACACGAATTGTTTATAAGTTTTGACTTGTTCACTGGTTGATTTTATTCGTTAGAGAGAGAGAGAGAGAAGAGAGAGAGAGAGAGTGAGAGAGTATTTATAAATGTATTGATAATCCTTAGGAGTTATGGACATATAATTGTCTGATCATGGTGTGAAAATCTTTCTCATTTCTTACTTATTGTTTGCAATTTTCAATTTAAAATCGGAAATTGAAATGAGGGTGGGGGGAACAGTATAACGATAAACAGTAAACAAGTGGGTATGTTTTGTCCCTAATAGAAACTAACACTGCAGTAACATTTATTCAAGGACTGCCAGCCTTTTAAACTTGAATAAAAGTAGACAAATACTGTTTTTCGTTTACTGTCCCTACCTCATTTTCATTCGATTTAGCTTTGAGTAAATTGAGGTTAATTTGTATTTGTTTCTGTCCAGTCTGTGTGTTTGTCTTTTGTTCTCCTTGCATCTTTGGGTGGATCTCAGGGCGTAGGCTCAAAGAATTTACCCTACATTTTTATTATTTGCATAATGTCTTAGTTTTACAGCAACTTTGTTTCCTCACCAACTTTCGTTTGGTTGATTTATACTCTTCGCTGGCTGCTCTGGGGGTGTATTTGGATTCTTTTTTGCACCATGGTGGTGTGAGGAACACCACTGTATTATGGACTGTGGTGTGTTCTTTTGACGCCCGGGGAGGCGCAGGACCACAACCAGCCGTGTCTCCTGATGAGTCACCGATCAGCGGGCGAGAAGGCCTCGGAGCAGGCTATACAAATTTATCTGCCTTCAAAAGGGATTGCGATGGTTCCCTTATGCAGATAAGAGATGTGTTGTCATATCTGTACTTTTTTTTATTTATTTTTTTTTTTTTTTAATATCATTTTCCCAGTTTCTCCATCTTCAAACTCCCCTCCTCATGTCCAAATTTTGCAGACAGTTCAGTTGATGGCCTGCGCTTGTTTTTTACCCACTATTAGATTGATTCGTCTAGTATTTGTCTGACTTTATTCATGTTTAATAGGCTGCTGCCAGTCTTTGAATAAATGTTACTCTGTGTATAGGTTTCATTTATGGGAGCAAAGCCATATGCACCTCGTTTACTGTTTCTCAATTTATTCAGAGGTGTCTTTTATATCAGTAAAAGCGGTGATGTAGGTTGGAACCAGAATTGTTTTTTCCTGTGGGAGTGTTGTGTTTAGGCGAACTGTGCTGTAAGAAGCTTTACATTGGAGAACATATCTGATTAAAACAATCTATTTTCTTCCCTATATCGATGGGAATAAAAGAGTTTGTTATCGGAATATTTAATGTTCTCTGCTTGTTGATGTTGTTGTTTTTTGTTGTATGAGTCGTTGTCGCCTTATTCAGGACTGGTGATGATGCTTGTTATTGTTGCTACTGTTGTCATTGCTGCTTGTGGATTTATTTCACATATTTCATGAATTTCTGCATCTCATTGGTTGTAGTCCCTGTACGAGGAGTGAACAAGTTGGGAAAGTTATGTGTACACTAATGTATTATTACTGGAATGATTTTCTCTTTTCTTCTATTCAATCAAAATCGAAGCTTGTCTATATCTATTTTTGTTCTTCGTTTGTCTTGTTAACATTATTACAGGTTTGAACAATTGTCCATTGTGTCTGTTATTATTCTTCTGCAGTTCGAGGGTGAGTGCGGTTTTAAACTCAGGGAATGAGGTCGAGATTGAAATCAGAACAGTCTTGTTGAGGATGTCTCATTTGTTCAGTGTGCGTTATAATAGAGTAATGCTATCCTAAGCAGCGTTCCATGAGTTTATTGTCACGCAAGTGCTTTACAAACGAGTGGTAAAAGTTATCTTTTTCATTTTTCGTTTACTATTTGTCTTTGAGATTCTCTTTTTCTTTCAATCAAACAGAGGGTTTTTTCAATTACTGTTATGCATATTCCAGTTCTTGTAATGGTTTCAAGCGTGGGGATATAAGAATATTATTGAGGTATGGACCTGGTTTGTTCTGTGTACCTAGTCCCAGCACTGCCAGTTAAGGGTCCTATGACAGCTCGTCTTTTAGAATTTTGGCATGCATTTGTCTCATCACATGGAGTGAACAAAATTCTTTCTCATTTATCTTATTTATCATTTGCACTTTCTCGAAGCATTTGGGAATTTCTTACTGTTAATGAAATTGAACGCGCATGATGCGAACATTCTTCTTGATATGTTTTGTGTTTTTCTTCTGTATGCTTTGTAGTTGCGTTTGTGGTCAGGGAAACTATCGATAAAATACTGTTCGTTTTTTTTTTTAACGTAGGGCATGAATTGTCTCGCCACAGGAAAAAAAATCTTTCTGGTTGCTTTATTGCTATTGTTACCTCTCTCCTGTAAGATCGGTAAGACGCGCTTGTCGCTGTTGTTGTTGTTGTGGTGGTGGTGGTGGTTATCGTTGTTGTTATTGTTGTTGTTTTATTGTTGTTGCCTCATTTGAATTTGTTGATGGTGGACTTTGGAGTTTTTTCGGTTTGTTGTTACTGTTGTTCTTTGTTTCATTATACTATCGTGATTTTGTCTTTGCTTTTCTGTAATAATGCTCTAGACCAAAGGATATATGAATAAATGATATATTGGTATTTGCCATTTCAGTTGTCCAGGGTGAGTGTTTGTTTTAAGGCTATGTGTATCTGTGCAAGCTTTTAGGCGAGGGGGGGGGGGGGGGGGACATCCTTGTAGAGGATGTCTCCTTGTTTGTTCTTGTTACCTTTGTGCTGATGAATCGGGCCGTGAGCGGCGTGTCTTTGGAGTTATAGCGTGTTACGGTTTTAACGATGGTGAAACGTTACGGGTTTAATTCTTATTTTATATTTGTATCTCTCACGTCATTTTCCATGTCTTTTTCCACCTATTAAATCGAAACTGTCACTGTTCTGTTGCTCATCAAGTTTTAAATTGTGTGCAGCGGTGCAGTATCAAAAGGGCGTGCCAGTCTTTGACAGACATAATCCGTGTTGATGGGTTTTTGTCAGTTGTTGCGTGCTGCTATGTTCTTGTGTCAAGCTCGGGGGTATACGATCATGTTGTGCTTTGTTCATGAGTCAAGTCGGGGTATACGATCAAGCTTGGTGCATCCTTTGCAAGACTTGTTCATTGCTTGTTCCATTTTTCTTGCGTCTGCCGCACCACCATATTGCTAATGTGCCGAAATTGATTGGTGTGAAAGGCACGTGTCATAGCCAGGAAGGGAGTTTATATTTCAGTCTCTTATTCCTATTTGTACTGCCCGTCTCATTTAGATTACATTTTAGATCTGTCAAGCGAATTTCTTCTTCTTTCTTTCGTTTTTTTTTTCTTTCTTTCTTTCTTTCTTTCTTCTTTCTTCTTCTTCTTCTTCTTCTTCTTCTTCTTCTTCTTCTTCTTCTCTTCTTCTCCTCCTCATAACGTCTTCTTCTTCTTCTTCTTCTACTTCTTCTTATTCTTCTTCTTATTCTTCTTCTTCGTCGTCGTCGTCGTCGTGGTCGTCGACGACGTCGTCGTCGTTCCTCCTCCTCCTCCTCCTCCTTCCTACTCACCTCCTCTCCTTCCCTCCTCCTCCCCTTATCATCATCAGCATCATCATCTTCTTCATCATATCATCATCATCATCATCTCTCACATCTGCTTCTTCTTTCTTCTATTCTTCTTCTTCTTCTGTTTCTTCTTCTTCTTATTCTTCTTCTTCTTCTTTCCTGACTCCGTGGGGTGGACACTGGGGGAACCACACTGAAGTTGTTCACTTACGTCTTACTTCTGAGTCTCAGTCGTGTGCCAAAAGCTGATCTCTGCAATTGTTTTTCAATGTCTGCTCTTACAGTGTTGTCAATCCGTTATTTGTCGTGTTCAACTCCGCCCATGTTCTTCTACGGTTTCCCTGGATCAATGTTTTGCTGTGGCATGAGATCTTGTTACATACCATGCCAATGTATTTTCCTGTTACTGAATGTGTATGCAGGTCTTCGTCTGAGGTTTCACGTCTTGTTGACTGGCGAATATGCTCAGGCGTGTCTGATTTTTGTTTAGGATCTTGAGGTAGGCACCTCTATTTCCTGAGCCCGGTTTCTCTTTCCAGATCACGCTATGAGGATCCAGTCTGGCATGCCCTTAGAAGATGGAACATATCATCTGCATTTTCATCAAGCCGAGGTGTACGGTATGATTTCTCATTGGATTGTTGCTCAGTTTACACAATGCTCATAGGATTTACAATGATTCTTCACAGTCTTAGTTAGTTGGTATTTGTGTCGGCTCAGTTTTTAGTTTTTTATTTTTTAAATTATTTAACTTTTTAGTTTGTGCACGAGCACCGAGGATTACTTGGGCAAAACTAAGAACACCCTAGTTAGCGGTGTCTGTTCTGTGTTTTAAGTCTTCCACTGGCGATTGATTTTGTTGCTGTGACCAGCGTTTGTTTGGAGTCATGGGCTTGTAAATTCTCAACAAGGAGAGAAAACAAGGCTTATCTTATTTTTTTTTCCTTTTTCATTATGTCTTCCTCTGCCCCATTGTTTTGGATTTCGTTCTAACAATCAAACTCGACATACCTGAATTTCCTCTTTGCTGTTGATATTCTAGTTATTGTTTCAAGTTCACAGGCGCTTTTCCAGTCATGATTAAATGCTGGGTTGTCCATTTCGTAAGGAACCTATTCGCTATGTGCATGCTTAGGTATACGGGCAATATAGGAACATCCTTGTTCGAAGATCGTTTTAAATATTTGTGTAACTTGTGCCTTGCCTTCTGCACTGCAGGAGGAATTGGTGTCATGTGTAGCATTTGGTTGGTGTTATGAGCTTGTTTGATGTCCTCACTGCAGCTAAATTCTGTTTTATGTCTCCTTCACACATCCGCACCTTCCCTGCTTCACTGACGAGTTCCTCTTCAGTCAATGAACCCGAGGTTTCCTTGTTCTTGTTTTCCTTCTTTTTCCCTTTTTTTTAAACAATGCTCAAAGCTTAAAGGCCATGTCAGTTAGAATAAAAGTCGTTTTGTGTTTGCTAAGGTCTTCATTTGTTAATGTTGTGTCAAGCTCAGATATTTGTGCAAGATTAAATCTCATGTTTGGAGACTGTTTTCTCTACTTTTTAATTGTGCGTTGGTTATTGCGCTTGTGCTAAATGGGATTGGTTCAATAAGCAGCATTCGTTTGGAGTTGTGACAACGAATAATTTTTAACACCAACTTTGTGATCAGTAGATTCAATGTGAAATAATTGGCGGCATGGAGGATGTGATATAGCGTAATATGGGACCTGCTCCGCACGGCAGTGAAACTCCTTGAGGAAACTGAAAACTGAATATGACTCAAAAGAACAAACAAACAATAAGTGAAACAAAAACAGAAATGGTTTACGTATATGAGCCTCTCGCAATTGCCCGGGATTCATGTAATAACCAGGCGTCCAGCAAAGTGAGCTCTGATGCATACGTATACATTCATTGTGCAGAAGCACTTGAGTTTCATCAAGGACGGTGTCACTGCTGGTGGTCTAGTCCATGTATGGTATAAACCACATTTTACTTGTTTCGAGACAACACTGCACAGGTTTAAGAGATGTTGGATAAATGAAACAAAACAATTACTAATATGAAAGTGTTGAAGGTATCATGGATATGACGTAGCAGGCGTTTGACTGCGCTTTAGCCGAACTCGCTGGCAGACCTACCTATCATTGTCTGCTCTACTTTATTCATTGTATTGCGGTGTGTGTGTGTGTTGTGTGTGTGGTGTGTTGTTTGTGTTGTGTGTGTGAGTGTGTGTGTGTGTGTGTGTGTGTGTGTGTGTGTGGTGTGGTGTGTGTGTGATGTGTGTGTGTGGGGTGTGCTCACGCAGAATCGCGTGTAGTCATAGACTTTGTACAGATCGCCTTACCACTCTTTCTTTTCCATTACAGTGGTAAATGTTTCCTTATCGCCATTTTAAAAATTCAGAACTTCAACTTTAATTTCGACTCTAATATGGGCTCTTCTTCCCTCCTGAGTGTCAGTTGAATCTTTATTATTCATTGTTACGTCTTTTCACATAAGAAATGTAAACTACGTGTCTGAAAAGTTGTTGTTTTTTTAATTGACAGAGGAAAATTGACAATGAAAAGAAGATGAAAGAAGAGATGAAGACTGAAAGAAGAAGACGAAGATGAAAGAAGAAGAAGAAGAAGAAAAGAAAAGAGTATAGGATGGAAAAAGAAGTGAAGAAGATGAAGACGAAACCTGATTTATTTACAAAAAGCAGAAGTAGAAGAGAGACGAAGAAGTGAAGAGGGAGAAGAAGATGAGAAGAAGAGAAGAAGAAGAAGAAGAAGAAGAAGAAGAAGAGGAATGCCAATAACCACGATAATGACGGTGATGATAAACCGAAAATCAATAATATATAAAATATAGAATAAATGGTAATTGAAAAGTGATGGATTTTTTTTTTTTTTTTTTTTTTGGGGGGGGGGGGGGTTATGAAAATAATCCTTTCATAAGTACGTAATCAATGACCAATAAAACAGAAAAAGGAACTGAAAAAACAAGATGAAAATAAATCTCTCTCTCTCACACACACACACACAAACACACAACACACACACCAACCCACCACACACACACACGAACGCACGCACGCACGCACGCACACTCACCCACACACATCACACAAACAACACACACACACACACACACACACACACACACACACACACGGTTAATATCACGAATAGTGGATAGGAGTTAAATGAAGGACACACACACTAACCACACACTCCTCAACACACACACACACACACACCACACACACGACACACACACACTCATTGAATTTGTCAAATACCGTTTGTATTGACAATTGTCATTGTCGCTGTTACATTAAATTATCATCATCATCATGAACTTCAATCTTCATCATTCCGGTGCTAATCATACTGTTACGTTGCAGTTTCAGTTTCATCAAGGAGGCGTCAATGCGTGCGGACTATGTCCATATTCGCATACACCATGCGATAAGTTTTGAGACCACACTACATATATTTGAAGTGTTGATAAATGAATTAAACATACAAGACGAGACAAATTGACGAAGAGGGTATCGTGGCTTACGACTCAGGGATGTCTGTCATTCGCATTAGTCCGTACGCGTGGTCAGAATTGATTGACCTACTTACCATTTTGTGTGTGTGTGTGTGTATGTGTGTGTGCTGTGTGTGTGTGTTTGGGTGTGTGTGTGTGTGTGTGTGTTGTGTGTGTGTGTGTGTGTGTTGTGTGTGTGTGTGTAGTGTGTGTGTGTGTGTTGTTGTGTTGTATTGGGATGTACACGTGTGTGTATATGTGTGGGATGGCATGTGTGTGCGTGGGCGCATATGTGTGTGTGTGTGTGTGTGTGTGTGTTGTGTGTGTGGTGTGTGTGTGTGTGTGTGTAATTTGTGGGTTTGTGTGAGTACACATCTGTATATAGTCTATATGTGTCACATCTGTGTGTATGTGTGTGTCTGTATGTGGGCGTGTGCGATGTGCGTGTGTGTGTGCATTTGTTTGCGCTTATGTGTATGCGGTGTGTGCCCGCGCGTGTGTCGGTGTGGACGTGCACATGCACAATGTGTTTTCTGTGTGGGTTAAGTGCAAGGCGAACGTACGTGCACTACGTCGTGTTGTGTGTGTGTGTTGTGTGTGTGTGTGTGTTGTGTGTGTGTGTGTGTGTGTGTGTGTGTGTGTGTGTGTGTGTGTAGTGTGTGTGGTGTGTGTGTGAGTGTGTGATGAGCGTGCTTGTGCGCGCCGCGAGAAGCGTCGTGTGTGTGTGTGTGCTGTGTGTGTGTGTGTGTGTGTGGGCTGTGTAAGATAAGATATGTTGTTTAGCCCAGCCGACCGCTAAGGGCACATCAGGGCTGGAGTGTGTGTGTGTGTGTGGTGGGTGTGTGTGTGTGTTGCTGTGCACTGTGTGTGTGTGTGTGTGTGTGTGCATTGTGCGTTGCGTGCGTGAGTGCGTGGTTGCGTAGCGTTGGTGCGTGCGTGCGTTGAGTGTTGTGTGTGTGTGTGTTGTGTGTTGTGTGTGTATAGGTGTGTGTGTAATTGTGTGTGTGTGTGTGTGTGTGTGTGTGTGTGTGTGTGTGTGTGTGTGTGTGTGTGTGTGGTGTGTGCGCGCGGCGCACGCCAATACTACCCCACCGTACACACACACAACACACACCTCAAACACACCACACACACTCTACCACACACACAACACAAAGTACATACAAACTCTCTCACACACACACTACACACCAACGCTTACCACACAACATGTCTGTGGACTCTAAATTAACACGCTGGCATTACCCCACTGATGAACAAACACACACACACTCACTCATCTATCCCACTCGTCACAATCTCACTCATACACAAACCTTCGACTCTTGAAGTACAATTACCTATGCTTTGACATCAATATTCCTCTACAGCAAGTCAATAAATAAATAGCAAACCATACCAATCCATCTTCAACAATATATCAGCTCGTAGATTACCTTACGGTGTTAACGAAAAAGTTTTTACTCCGAATGGTTCAACTCCCAGGAGTTAACTGTTCTTAGTATATTTGACTCGAATCCTGCTAGTTAAACTAGAAATGACTTCCCACCTGTGCCAAAAAATAAATCCTCTCAGTAAAACTTCAAAATGTCTTAAAATCTTTTTTGTACAAGTCTCAACAAATTCTTGAAAACATTAAGGGGGAGTCATTTTGTACATAGAACAGACTTAAACTCCCCCCCCTGTACACAGATATGACCTCCCCTGTGAGTTAGTATGATTAACCCCCCGGCGAGTTAATCCAGGGTGTAATAAAAGTTTTTCTACCTGCTCACTAAGGGGAGGTCAGTTTTTCACAGTTTAAAATAATCCCCTGGGAGTTAATGTGTTACACGTGTTTTCTGATACTCCCAAGGAGAGTTACTTTGTAACAGAGGGGAGTTAATCTGATAACGACTACGATGATCCCACGACAGATTCCCAGAGTGTCTTTCGGAGAGAATAAGAAGGGGATTTAACCTGCCGCCATGGCGAAGTGGTTGCGTCGCGGACTCCCGGCTGGGAGGTCGTAGGGTTCGAATACCCATCAGTAGGCTTGTGGTTTTTTCTGCCCCGACCGGCTCCTACCCAGTGTTGAGTTTTTGTGCGGGACTCAGTTGGGAAGACTGGACCTGCACAGTCGAGTGTCATCCACTTAATGGATGCGTTTCTGATGAGAGAGTTGCTCAAATTTCCTGACCAACACTGCAGTGCCTGTATCTCTCGGGCCCTGGTGACGCCGGGATATGTTATGAATAGGAGAAGCGTAGTTACAGCCATGTCATGTAGGCTCAGACCGAAATGGAAATCCGTAGATTCTATCTTAATCATCTCATTCCCATTGATCAGCATAAAAAAAATGTCTCAAATTCTGTGGCCCTTTCATGAACTGCTCTCATGGATGACCTCAATTTCGCCATGTCCTCTCCTACGTCTGTGGCCTGGTTTGCTTCGTGGGGTCACCGTATCGGCGAGTCCATGGGGGCTGTCGTTGGACGGACGTGGTGGCGCCCTCCGGGGGAGAGCTCACTCGCGCCGGCTCCGCGACTAAGCAGTTAGTGTCGTCAGTGGGGGGGCTTAGTAGGGGGTTTGTCCTGCGTACGTTAGATCAGAACAGGCGCACTGAACACCACCGAAGTGACTCGGCAGCAGTGCGGGTGTCTCCCCAGGGGGGTTCCCTCTTGACGACTTGACTTTGGGATGCTCCCTGTGGATTGCTGGTGCCGGGGCTGCGGCGGGGCCAACCGGGGCTGTGGCTGTGGACGGGGTGTCGGAATGAGCGGTGTGGGTGACACCCTCTGAGGTGGCGCGGGGTTTGGGGGACAGCAAAAAAAAGAAAAAGAAAAAAAAGGGGGGGATTTAATTTTCTGATCATCTCATCATCATAGGGAAAGGAAATGTCCGTTGTACATATTCACGTGCTCATCTATGATGCCCTTGATATTTTACTATCCCTTTTTGTATATAATCCGTATGTAAAATCTGTATATACATGAATTTAATGGCTTGTTTGCCTTTGGGTAGAAATACTGTACCTTCAGTCTTTTCTCTCTCTCTCTCTCTCTCTCGCTCTCTCTCTTCTCTCTCTATCTCTCTCTCATGGAATCTATGCGACTATCAAACAGTCCCCCATAAGTGTAGGCCATTACACTCAAATGGTGTAGAAATGAAAAATTTTTCAATTTTTCATTGTGTCATGCCGCCAAATTAGGGGTGATTGGGGGGGGGGGGGGGGGAGAGGGTAAGGAAGGTGGGGAGAGAAAGACGAATAGTCGCGACGTGACGTAAAATTATTTGTATTGACTCGTTTACATCTGGTAAAGAAGGAAGGAGAAAAAGGGTGGGCATAGATTAGACATTTGTGTGTGAGAAACATGGGATGAGAAGAGGGGGCAGGGGGGGGGGGGGGGCTGGTTTTTTGTACAAATTTGTACAAAAGGGTGGCTGCTTGGGACGGATCTGATGAAGTTGTCAAGTGATGTCAAGGTGTGGTGGTGTGCGTGTGCCAAGCTAAAATGAAAGTCGGCCAGCCAATCAGAAAAACACACATTTTTCAATAAAATTTAGGAACGTGGGCTAATTCACAGAAACGAATAATATCGAAGGAAACAATTCTACCTGACAAGACTTGATTGGCAAGTTAGTGTCAGAAAACACACACACACACACACAACACAAAACACACACACCACACACACACCACACACACACACATTTCGAAAATATATATATAAGATGCATGGGTGGTATCGAGGTGCGGGGAGTGGGTGGCGGGTTTGGGGGGTGGGAGTCTTTCTGGTGGTATGTCAGAATAACTCCCTAGAGTTTAAACTGAAAAACAGAGGGAGTTTTTTTTTATATTTTAGTTTAATCCCCAAAGGGGTTAAAATTTACAAATGAACAGTTTAACTCCCTGGGAGTTAAACCATTCGGGGAGTTAAAAATTTTCGTTACACCGGTGCAACAATTAAAATGTTTTTTTCGCCCCAATTCCGCGGCCCCCCCCAACCATCTGCTTTCCCCCACACACACCCCACATACACGCATACGTGTGGATGGTTTCAAGAGATCATTGCTACGTTTCTACCCTGACGCACCTGCAAGCAGAACTGGGGTAATTGGGAACACGCGATTAATCTTTTGGTTGTCTAGAGTCCTGGCCCCGTATGCATGTTAAATTTGGAAAAAGCGTATTTTGGAATTGCTGTTATTCCCGAAACGCTATTCAGGTAATATTCCGAATACTGGTTATCCCGATTTCCAATGCATGGCTCGTATCGGTTGGAATGCTTTCGCGAATAACCCAATCTGGATAAGAGTTATTTTTAGAACGCTTCGACCTACTTACCCTGTTTACAATCCATTCACCGGAACAAGCGTTTCTTTTTTTTGCCGCGACGCAGTTACTTTCTGTTCCTTTTGTGAGTACTGAAAATCATGGCGGAGAAATAAAAAAAGATTTAAAGGGAAAGGCGAACTTCACAGAAAAGGAAGTACAAATTCTTTAGAAGAAGTAAGTCTGGACATACGTTTTTATTCAGCAGCCACAACCAGGCTGTGACTCAGAAAAGAAAAAAAAGAAATTTGGGAGAGAATCTGTGATAACGTGAATGTGTGTGGGTGGCAAAACGCACAACACAAGAGTGCAAGGACAAGTGGAAAGGGCCCGAAGGGGGCTGTGTTGAACCCCCAGAGAGACCAACGCAAAACTGGCGGAGGACCCATACCACCTCCAGTCCCCTTCGACGAATTGGGCTTTAACAATCATTGGAAGAAAATTTAGTCTCATCAGTGGGATTGCAGGTAATTCAGAATTTTATCATTATTCCGTAGTTAAGTTTCTTCAACCTCCCATCCCTCCATCCACTTACAATGTCTCAGACCTAAAAACTCACGCGATAGTTGGGACTCAAAACATAGAAACTTACATTCAGTTTTAAAGTATTTTTTTTGAAATCATTTACATGTGTTAATATGCTTATCAATTTAACTTTTGTAAGTTCAATTGAATTATTGTGCACAAAGGCAAAATGCTTTGTGTTTTACAATGGACTATGAGTGTATGTGCATGTGTATATGAGAGTGTTTTTGAT
>CM031595.1:133708985-133719153 GCA_018398815.1 Conus ventricosus | reverse complement strand
AAATCAACTTAACCATTCTCTTGACACCATTTTGAAACAGGTTAACAGTTTTTGTTCAATTGTATCCATTTCAAACCATTTAAAGAGTAATAGGTTGGTGCGCTAAAAGTGTTTAAAAAATTGACAAATTAACGCATATGTCATGTTTATTTCGATGCTATTACTGCAATTGTGCTTCAAACACGTCCAATTTGGTCTGCCATGTAGAGCAAACATCAGCACATTTTACAAACAAACTTGTATTTGATTTTTAAGGCATCATACTATGAGTAACATCATGTTTTTCACCCCTACCCCCTTTTTTTAGAGTAGAAAACGGGTGATTTTTTCCAGACCTCGTTGCCCCCAAGAGCTCCAACCAATCTATTGTTGACATCCTATGATGACGGCATATAGCCTGAACTTTCAGAAAAACACAATGGCAAATCCCCCCCCCCCCCCCCCCCGCCGGGGTCGGGGGGGAGGGGGGTTATGGTCACCTGAAGTACTAAATGGTCGCCGGTTCAGTAGCCAAAACTGCCAACACTGCACGACTCAAAAAAAGGTAGACTGGACGCACATTCCAACTGTGATCACACCACAAACCAACTTATTGCAGATCACCAAAACACTCGGGAGAATACACTCATATTCAAACGCCGTATAAAAATCTTACGACCAGTAAAACTATAATAAATGGTAGAGCTGTTAGATCCTGCTGTTTTAGTAATCCAGTGTGTGTGTGTGTGTGTGTGTATGTGTGTGTGCGTGTGTGTGTGCGTGTGCGTGCGTGTGTGCGTGCTTGCGTGTGTGCGTGTGTGTGTATGTGTGTGTGTGTGTGTGTGTGTGTGTGTGTGTGTGTGTGTGTGTGTTGTGTGTGTGCGTGTGTTTGTTTGTTAAGTGTGAACAGATTTCCTTTTTCAAGCAAGAGAATCATGGCTGGACAGGAAATGATACAGAAAGTTTTCTTTTCTGATTCAGTTTTGAATTACACTGGAAACATTTGTCCCAAAAAGATAAACAATACATTTTCATAATTTGGAGTCGGATTATTGAGACCATTTCCAAGTACAACTTACCCGGCCCTTGTGTTGAACCGGTCATTGACAACCAGGAAGATCCGGACGATGGCCTCAAGGTCACGTACGTTTGAGTGTGTTGAACATAACGTTCCGGCAAGCAAGGCGCATTCATCAATGTCAGCACACCTCGGTTGCACGGACGTTAAGGTCAGGAACTTAGTCCCGAATAAGGTTAGGCCTATAACAGGCCCTCTCTTATCCCTAATCCCCCCCCCCACCCCCACCCCCTTACAAAAATTACGCATTTCCGGTTATATATATATGTGTGTGTGTGTGTGTGTGTGTGTGTGTGTGTGTGTGTGTGTGTGTGTGTGTGTGTGTGTATTACTCTCCCTTGTTTCATTCATAAAGTAACTGGAAGACCGGATTCAAAATTTGTTGGACGTTGGCGGATATCTGTGCTCTCCCGAGTGCAGCACTACTTTGTCATGAGATCCGTCGTTCGTTTGTGTGCATGAAACATCGTTGATCATACCTGACACTGACATATCATTTGCACACAACGTACGCATCACGATAAGTCATAGCACATACATAACTACCATGGTTCAATATAGCACGATCATTAGTCTGAGGTAATCAATATTTCCGTTTAATGAGGTTCAGATATGGTCCAGGAATATTGTAGACTGAACTAAAGTCTCGTAACGTTGCTCTGCGAATGCTCAGAATCGAAAAGGAACACACACACACACACACACACACACACACACACAACACACTCTCACACACTCAAACACACCACACCATAACGCACACATGGGGTACGCGTAGCGCACTCAAACAACTGAACGAAAGCCTGACAGGAAGACAGGAATTGTATTCACTGGCATGTGACATAGAAACGCTGAATGTTTTCGGGGATACACATGTTTCAATTTCCTTTCATGCTTTCATTTACCATTCAATCCTTTCATGACACACACTAAACGTTTTTAATATAAAAGTTTTAACTGGAAAAAGCTGACATTTGTCCTAAAAGGCTGTTGTGTTTTGGCAAAAAATTGTTCCCCCTACCTCCTTTTTGTACTTTTTTTTTCCCAGTTCTTATAGACCAGGGAGTACTTTAGAATGGGAACGAAGAAAAGCTGTCTGTGTGTCTGTCTGTCTGTGTGTCGTGGTGGGTAATGTGTTCAATCCGACTCAGACATAAACGTACGGGCCGAATTTTTAAAAATTTGTAGGTATGTTCATTATGGGCCAGGAATAATGCCCGATGTTTTAGTATACCGCTATAGGTTCTAACAGCTGTAACGGCCTGTAAAGGTTTTTTTTTTAAGGTGATAATCTCAGAAAGTTACTTGGCAATTTATAAGCGGTTTTGGTTGATTCTTTGAAACAATCGGGGATCTTGTCATATGTAAGTGATTGTTATGCTGGAAATTGGATTAAACAACTGTAAAACCGTTATTCTGCGTTATTTCTTTATATAGGTGGATTTTTAATTTAATTTGTGTATATAGACAGGTTATCACACACAACATGGCACTTTCATTATAGGTGTTTCAAGATTTTTTGACGTTAAAAACCGTTATTCTTGACATATGTCCGTTTTGGAATTAAATTAATCTTGTACACAGGCTTTAGCCAGTGAGGACTAAAATACGGTTTCAAAAGTGTATAACGGTTATATAAACCCTTAAACCGTTATTTTGCCGTTATTTTTTATATATTGGTGGGTTTTAGAGGATAATTTTGTATATGGAAAGGTTATCAGAACACAATGGCACTTCCATGTAGTGTGTCAAAATCTGACCGTTTTAAACCGTATATTCTGATTTGTGTGTAAAGTGGTTCGATTTGGATGATCTCTGGTATGTCAAGGCTTTCGCCAAGTGAGGACTAAAATACCAGTTTCCACACGTGTACATTGGTTAAAAAACCGTTAAAACCGTTATTTTATTTATTTCTTATCTCACAAAGCACTTGGCCGATTCTAAGCGTTTGGGATCAACTGGGAGCTACGTTTATATGTTCGCATTCTTGTTTTTTTCTTTCATTTGTGTGTTTTTAGTTTGTTTGTTTGTGTTTGTTGTAGTTGTTGTTATTGTACAACGACCACCCCGACTCATTGCTGAAGTGGAAGCACAAACACCACAAGCTACCATCAGGAAATAGCTTAATCGTGCGTCACGAGGAAAACATAACTCGATGGTGGTTGCTTGCGTCTCAATGCATTCAACGGCAGTCTTCAATACATGTCCAGTTCCCGTAACCCTGACATAAACTCGCTGCATGCAGTGTGCATGGAGAGGAAAGCGAATGTGGGTATTGGTAGTACTTGAAAAAGTTCACTAAAAACGTAATGCATTTGCTTGATGGTCAATTAGGATAAGAATGATCACAATAAGCTTTGGCGTTCCTTTCTGGTCTAAGACTTCCATGGCCAGGTCCGAACTTTTGATTTTCTAGATGGTGCCGGAATTCGCAGGCCTGAGAGATACAGCTACTGAAATATTGGTAGGATTTTGGAACATACATTTCCATTCGTTAGCTGAAAAATCACTGTGTGGCTTCAGGTCGTCACATCTGACAACTAGAATTAGAAAAAACATCATTTATTTGTTCGGTGGACACGAACTAGTACATTCAAGCCCGCTGAGTCCACCCCACCGAAGGCCGTAATTACCACGTTATTATTAATGACAGTAGCACGTTTGGCAATATTCATTGTGAATCTTTCCCGTTCACCCATCACCACGTTTTTGTCTCCAGATCGTATTAGAACAGGGAATAGGAGTAAGTACTTTTAGAATGGGAAACGAAGAAATACTGTCTGTGTGTCTGTCCGCACCAGTCGTCGTCCGTGGTCAAAATGTGTTACACTCGCTCCACACAAACTACTAGGTCGATCATTCTAAAAATTTGTAGGTATGTTCATTATGGGTCAAGGATTGATGCGTGGTTTCGATTACGTTACTACGTTATGACGGCTGTAACGGACTTGTCAACGCTTTTTCTTCTTTATGGACTATTCCGTAAAGTACTTGGGTCGATCTTTGGTTGCAAATTAGCAGGTGATGAACATTTATTGGTCACGGATGCGCCGATTGTTTCAGTTTACCCGTTATAGCGTTTACTAACGGCTGTAAGGCTGTAACGGTTTTTCTTCTTTTATGGAGGTATCTCAACATGTAACGTGGCGATCTTTCTAAAAATTTGTAGGTTATGTTCATTATGGGTCACGAATAATGCCGATGTATTTTTAGTTTGCCGTTATAACCGTTACTAACGGCGGAAAACGGCTGTAACGGTTTGTCTTCTTCATGGAATATCAAAGAAATAATTGGGCTCTCGCGATCTTCGTGAAAATTAGAGGTATCTTGTTATGGTCCCGAATGATGCCCGATGTTTTAGATTGCCGTTATAGCGTTACTAACGGCTGTTAACGCCAGTACCGGTTTTTATTCTTTATGGAATATTCCGAAACGTACTTGGCCGATCTTTGTGAAAATTAGCAGGTATGTTCACTATGGGGTTACGGCTGATGCGAGTTTTATTTTACTGTTTATAGCGTTATTAAACGGCTCTTACGGCACACAGTTTTTTCTTTAGGCATATTTCAGACAGCTCTTTGCTATCCTTTCTGAAACTTGTAGGGTATGTGCATTAGGGTCACGGATGATACGATGTTTTAGATTACCGTATTAGCTGTTATAACGGCTGTAACGGCCTGTAACGGATTTTTTTTTTTTTACTGACATATTCCGAAGTTCTTGGCCGTCTTTCTGAAATTTGTAGGTATGTTCACTATGGGTCTCGAATAATGCCGAAGTTTCTGTTTATCGTTATAGGCCGTTATTCGGCTGTAAGGCCTGTAACGGTTTTTTCTTCTTTATGGATATTCCGAAAGTCACATGGCCGATCTTTGTGAAAATTAGCAGTAAGTTATAATGGGCACGGATGATGCCCGATGTTTTAGTTTACCCCGTTTAGCCCGTTACTAATGGCTGTAACGGTTTGATTTCTTTATGGAATTATCTCAAAAAGTATTGGCGGATCTTTTGAAAATTTGTAGGTATGATTCATTATGGGTCCCGAATAATGCCCGGTGTTTTCAGTTAACGATATAGCCGTTACTACCGGCTGTAACGGCATTGTAACGGTTTTTCTTCTTTTGGAAAATCTCAAAAGTCCTTGGCCAGCATCTTAGAACAATTGTGGGTAGGTTCATTATGGGTCACGACTAATGCCCGTGTTTTTAGTAACCGCTGTAGCGTTTAGGTATGGCTGTAAAGCCTGTGGCGGTTTGTTTCTAATGGAATATCTCCGAAAGAGAATGGCCGATCTTTGTGAAATTTAGCAGGTATGTCTTATTATTGAGTCAGACTAATGCGCATGTTTTGTTTACCCCGTTATAGCCGTTACTTACGGCTGTAACGGCCTGTAAACGGTATTTTCTTCTTTATGGGAATATTCTCAAAAAGTACTGGCGATCTTTTGAAACATAGTATGTATGTTCATTTTGGGTCTCGGAATAATGCCGCTGTTATGTTTACTGTTATAAGCCTCTTTACCAACGGCGGTAACTGCCCTGTTAACGGGTTTTCTTATTCATAAGAATTTATCAGAAAGACTTTGGCCGATATTTGTGAAAAATTAGCGTGTATGTTCCTATGGGTCACGAAATAATGCCGATGTTTTCTAAGTTTTTAGTTTACGTTATAGCCGTTAATAACGGCCTTGTTATGGTTTTTCTTCCTTCAGGGAATATCTAGAAGTACATGGCGATCTTCGTGAAAATTAGCAGGTAAGTTCATTATGGTTCACGGTAATGTGCTTCTGTTTTTGGTTGCCGTTATAGCCGCTACTAACGCTTGTAACGGCCTGTAACGGCTTTTATTTATTATGGAATATCTCCGAAAGTTAGTTGGCCGAACATTGTGAACATAGCGGTATGATCATATGGGTTACGGATGATGGCCGTTTGTTTTATTTTACTGTTATCGCGTCTAGTGACGGCTATAACGGCCCACAACAGTTTTCTTCTTTATGGAATATTTCAAAAAAGCACTTTGTCGATCTTTTTTGAAATTTGTAGGTATGTTCATTGTGGGTCACGAGCTGATACCCGATGTTTTAGTTTACCCGGTTATAAGTGTTACTTCCGCTGTCACGCCTGTAAAAGTTTATTTTCTTTATGAAATTATCTCCGAAAGTACTTGGATCGTTCTTTCGAAAATTGTGGTATGTTGCAAAATGGATCACGAGTAATGCCCGATTTTTGAGTTTATCGTTTTAGCCGTAAACTTACGGCTTGTAACGGCCCTGTAAACGGTTTTCTTTTTATGGAATATTCACAAGGTACTTGGCCGATCTTTTGAAAATTTGTAGGCATGTTCATTATGGGTCACGGACTCATGCCGAATGTTATAGTTCTAGTTATAGCGGTACAAGGCTGTAACGGCCTGCCCTGTAACGGGTTTTCTTCTTCATAGAATTTTCAGAAAGTACATGGCGATATTTGTGAAAATTGGCGTGTATGCTTACTATGGGTGTGTCACGATAAATGCCGACGTTTTGTTTACCGTTATCGACCGTTACTAACGGCCTGTTATGGTTTTTCTTCTATCAGGAAATATTCAGACGTATGGGCCGACTCTTCGTGAAAATTAGCAGGTAAGTTCATTATGGGATCCGGATGATGTGCAAGAATTGTTTTCGTTACTAACGGCTGTAACGGCATGTATAAAGGTTTTTTTTTTTCTTTATGGGATATCTCCGAAAGTAGTCGGCGATCTTTGTGGACAATTAGCAGGTATGTTCACTAGGGTTACGGTAGGATGCCCGATGTTTTATTTTACTGTTATAGCCGTTATTAACGGCTTATAACGGCCCCCCACAACAAGTTGTCTTCTTTATGGAATATTTCAGAACGCCTTTGACGCTTCTTTCTGAAAATTTGTAGGTATGTTAAATTATGGGTCACGGATGAAACCCGATGTTTTAGTTTACCCGTTTAGCTATTCCCAACGGCTGTACGGCCTTGGTAACGGTTGTTTTTTTCTTAATGAAATATCTCCGAAAGCATTGGCGTGCTCTTTGACAATTAGCAGGGTATGTTCATTCATGGGTCACGGGATGATACCCGATGTTTTAGTTTACCCGTTCTAGCGTAACTAACAGTCTGTAACGGTTTTTCATCTTTATGGATATCTCAGAATGTACTTGGGCCGATTTCTTTTGAACATTGTAGGTATGTTCTTTGGGTCACGAATAAAGCCCGATGTTTCAGGTAACGTTATAGCCGTTACAAACCGGCGGTAAAAAGCCTGTGACGGTTTTTCTTTTTATGGAATATCTCGACCGTATAGGACTTGATCTTTGTGAAATTAGCAGGTATGTTCCATTATGAGTCACGAATAATGCGCATGTTTTAGTTTACCCCTTTTAGCGTTAAGAACGGCTGTAACGGCTTTACGTTTTTCTTCTTTAATGGAATATCTCAAACAAGTACTTGGCTCGAATCTTTCTGAAAATTTGTAGGTATGTTTCATGGGTCACGAATAATGCCCAATGTTTAGTTTCCAGTTATAGCGTTATAACGGCTATAATGCCCATACGGTTTTTCTTCTTTATGGAATATTCCGAAAGTACTAGGCGATCTTTCTGAAAATTTGTAGGCATGTTCATTAGCTTCGCCGGATGATGCCCGACGTTTTAGTTTACCGTTTGAGGTGTTCATAACGGCTTAGTAATGGCCAAACGGTTTTTCTTTTTTATGGAATATCTGAGAGTACTTTGCCGAATCTTTCTGAACATGTGTAGGTATTATGGGTCACGGATGATGCCGATTGTTTTTTATATCGATACAGCCGTTACTAAGGGCTATATCGGCCCTACGGTTTACATTTCTTCATGGACTACCACAAAAAGTACGTGGCACCGATATTCTGAAATGTTGTAGATGTATATGTTTTTAGGGTGCACAGATGATGACCAATGTTCCAAGTTTCCGTTTAGCGTTACTATCGCCATTACTGGTTTTCTTCTTTTATGGAACAAATCTCAGAAAGTTCTTGGGCGGATCTTTCTGAAATTTGTAAGTATGTTTATTACAGGTCACAGAGATGGCGATGTTTACTAGAAAGCATTACTCTCGGGATAGAACAGCGAAGACGGTTTTTTCTCTTTAAGGAATATACGACGCGTATTCAAGTATACTGTGAGTTACGTTTATATGCTTTGCATCTTGCATTTATTTAAAACGGGACATTACCTGAATGCAGTCTATATAACACGAGGCTCTGTTTAATTCTGTTTGGAAACATTGCCCTGGCTGTGTAACGCGGAGGACTTCAATCCAAGAGTTGATGCAGCGTTATCCTGTACTTGAGCCAGAGAGTAGTCACACAACAAAAGTTACCAGGAATCATGAAGGAAAGGAAAAATCACCACACATAACAAACTTTTGTAGTGTATTTTCCATAGTGACACCAATATTTAACCCTTGGTCTTCATAGGGAAAAGCGGCCAGGAGAATAATGAAGGTATAGATAGACTGACGAATTCCAAAGGAAAGCCAATTAGCATTTTGGTCACGCCAATTTCATATAGACATGTATGGACGATGACGATGACGCCTCTTATTGTTTGCTGCAGTATGATCGCAGTGATGGATGGTGGTGATGAGAACCAATGACTATGGGCAGCCACCAAGACCAAATCCGTAGGAATATTCTTCACGCATAATGCTAATAGTTTCTATTACGGATTAAAAGGATGGCAGTAGCCTGCCACAAAATTTTTTGCAGTGCGTATTTCGTAGAAAAGAAACAAGTTACGATATTTAGCTGTGATACAAAAACGACGGATCATATCACACACTGCCCGATGCGATCATGATCCTACAAAGCTTAGTAGACATACATCTCAGGGCTCGTAGCGGAGGAAAACAGGGACGACACACACACCGCTGCTCTGTAGAGATAATAGTGAAATGAACGCATGAGGCTTGGCTGAGACCATAGAGACACTTAATGTTATTGTTGTATCAAGTATGCTTTCAGGCTCTAATGTATATTAAGTGAGATAAATCCTCGATTCTGTCAGCACAAAATATGAAGAGAAAAGTGATATACGTGCCGTCACGTCCGTCAACCAAAAGAGCCACAGATTAATTCTTATTCTCTAGACCTTGTTTGAAGAAACCACCTGTGCAGCACGTTACCCAGCAGACCAATGAAATCCAGTCGGGATAACAAATGGGGACCTGAATAGTTCAAAGGCCTTATTTGGCGTCCAGACTGATCAGAGTATTCTTGTTGTCCTCATGTGACGCTACTATTCCATCCACTTATGTCACAATCGTCCGTGACCTTAAAATCCGGTTCTGTCCGGTGTGTTGTATGTGGAGATTCGAGTGTTGACATTTTTACAAGTTATGATTCACAGGGTTTTTGGTTTGTTTATTCTTTTTTTACCAGGTGGCGAGATAGTTGAGAATAGATGATAGAGAGAGAGGAGAGAGAAGAGGAGAGAGTAGAGATGAGGATGAGGAGCGAGAGAGAGAGAGAGGCGACAGGACAGAGAAGAGACAGAGACAGAGCGACAGAGAGAGCGAGGAGAGGATCTTTTAAAATAAAAAAATCGATTATCTTTACGGAGAACTGTTGTGTATTTTTCGATACACAGTGTACTTTGGGAAGTGCCCCCAAAACATTCAGACTGTCTGTCATCACTGCACGAATGTATTAATTGCACGGTATTGTCTTTTTTTTTAAGACACTAACGGACGTGTGCGCTTGATGTGAAGTATTTGTTTCTCATGGACTTTTGATCCCAGACCAAGACCTGCACTGTTAGTAGGGGTAAAATGGAATCGGAACTGTTCCTCTCAGCTTAAGGCTTCGTCTACAGCCCTCAATGAGCCGGGTTCAAGCTCCAGTTTCGATCGACTGTGCAGACTAGGCCCCCATGCATTCTCCCCAACCCTGAGCCAATACCCAAATCCCATTCACAGAGTTACAGCTAAAGGACATGAATGTCATATGGAACAAAAATGCAATCTGAAGAATAACGTTGAAAGATGAGCTTGCGGGCGAGCATTCTCGGTTGTCTGAGACAGGTTCAACAGATGAGCTGATTTATGTGACACTATTTTTGCT
>CM031595.1:133688985-133703985 GCA_018398815.1 Conus ventricosus | reverse complement strand
CTGCCTAATCATAGAGGTCATTTTGGTGGCGTTGGTAGTGCGGAAATCCAGGTATATTACAACGATCAGTATTAATTGTGAGAAGATTGTGGCTGTACGAACTAAACGATATGTGTTTATTTAAGGTTTAGTCCTGGCTGAAAAAGTCCTCTATATGACATAATTGGAATCAACAGTGGAGTCGTCAACTTGGAAGAATGAATCTTGCATGCTACTCAGCACGAACACGTCACTGTATAAATAATGACCGAAATCATTGACAAAATCCATTCTGAACAGCCAACAATTGAAGTTATGATCAGTTGTTCATCTGATGTTAATACTGACGATTATGTGACTGATCATGCCTGGTATAGATTATCAAAAATGATCAATGATCTCAGTGAATCATTATTGAATATCTGTTTTTGGCTCATTATGTTGAAAAATAAATGGTTGCGGTGAAAGTGACTCTAGTGGTAATTTTACATGTGTCTCTCCTCATCGCCCTAGAGTCACTCATTATGCCATTGTGTCAAAGGATATTTTTTTTCTGCACAGCATTGTCAGAGACAGCATTGACTCCTCACATTTACCTGTGAAGTTCCTATGGACGGATTTTGAAGCAATGTTGACAGACCATCTGTAGTTGAACTTAACACTGAAGATGGCTTTATAATTATGGTCCAATGAATTTCCTCGTATTTATTAAATAAAATTGAGTGCTCGTTATATTGTAGAGAGCTTACAGGATACATACCAAAAACTAGATACCAATAGCAATTCTTCTTTTGAATCACGTATTGAATTTCCTTACAATGCTGATGCAAGAGTGATAAGAACGACATGAAATTTACTTTTTGAAAAAGATAAAAAGATGACTTTATAAACAAAGAATGTGACCAATAGAAGAGGGATTTACTACAGAAAAATTGTATGCGCAACAACGCAAACACGTTGAAGGAGGGAGAAGAGAGAGAGAGAGAGAGAGAGAGAGAGAGAGAGAGAGAGAGAGAGAGAGAGAGAGAGAGAGAGAGAGAGAGAGAGAGAGAGAGAGAGAGAGAGAGAGAGAGAGAGAGAGAGAGAGAGAGAGTACATAACAAGAAAAAAACATCTGCATTGAGAGGGAAAAAGACGAGTTTGATTAAACAAGGCTATCTAAACGAAACCAATGCATTAGCAATCCCAAAATATTTTGCCACAACGTTTGGATTAGTCAACAAAATATCGTCCATATACAATTTCATTACATACGATCAGTGATAGAGACTAAATTGCTGTAAGATATTAAAATTCGCTAGTGAAAAAATGATTTATTTCTTAGTGAATTTCCTAATGGATTGGCATGTGAGTTTTGCTGAATGGGTGGCTAAAATCTACGGCAGTTCTAATAGATGAAGAGGGAAATGCAAACCACCCAAATATTAGTGTGGCATCCCTTTGACAAGTTTGCAGATACGATGTGCACACATATTCTATTTTATAACTATCGACTTGGGCAGAAAAAAAAAACGACGGAAAAAAAGACAAGCAGAACTCAGACCAGGTTATAGTACCACTGATCATGCTTTTACCTGATTAGGAGTAGCGCAAAAGTTTCTCCTGAAAGATCTACATTGCAGGTTGCTTTATTGAACTCAGAAAGGCTTTCAAAAATGTGAATAGGGATGATGTATGGGCAGTTTTCAAAGTGTTAATGAGTCTGTGTTATCCAGTATGCGAGGTAAATGTTGTTATTCTGACCAATGCCACGGGATGTGAAAAAAATGACTGTGTAACCCTCTCATGCTGTATTTGTTCCTTTATGAATTGGCTATTGATTTATCTAGCATTGCCAAATATGGAAGTCAGTCGGTGCCCGGTACATCTGCAATATTCCTTTCGTTGTTTGCTGATGATGTCATTGTAACATGACTCAGTTACTAGGCTTTAGAATCAAATTGATAATCTAAAAAGAAAAGTAAATCGAGTATTATCAGCAGCTAATCTTAATTAAACACATTTAGTGGGTTTGTCAAAATTGTCTATATGAGCGCCAAAGAAAAATAATGCTTTCATGGAAAAGAGAAATTCTAGCAACTAATTCATTCAATTATCTAGGAATGGTCTTGACTACTAAAGTGATACATTACTACTAATGACTTGTCAGAAGTCTGAGTAAGGCCAACTAGCTGAGTGATTCAAATAATGAACTCATTAAAAAAAAATAAACATAGTTAATATAGACTTGGTTTTGAAGCTGTTTGACACGCAAATTGAAACCATGCTGATTTACGAACCTGAAGTATGGGGATTATAACAAGGCAGTTACCAAACTGAATATGACCATACTTTTGCCTTTATAATGATTTCTGAATATTTCATAACATACATCAAAAGGACTGATATATTGAAAACCTGGAAGATCTGCTTTACGCTTTACAGTCCCTGACGTGCATAAGATACTGATTAAAATTAATCAGACTAACAATGTCGCGAATAAGCAGACAGGCTTACAAAAGGCTTTGAAACGAAACTAATCTGGTCACTTTCACTAAATGTCAGATGTACTTAGACGTCGACTAAAAATGGTTCGGTATTGTTTGATTCGTTACAAATACAGTTTCTTAGCTCATTTCCTGTTCCCAGCAAAATAGACATGAAGAAACAGTGGGTAATCAAAACGTAGGTATATCTGCTCTTTCTCTGCTGTTATTTATTTATTCCTTATTATTATTTTTTTATGTATTTTATTTTCTTCTCCATTAAGGACTATTATCAATCCACCTCTATTCACTACCATCACTAATGTATCATACTACTCTACAAAACAAGCTACAAACCCCATTGTTTACACACCCCTTCCTCCCTCCCCCCCCCCCCCCCCCCCCCCCCCCCCCCCCCCCGCACTATTTCCTCTCTCATGATCCCCTTTTGGGTGGCCCCGTTTCCGTCCTTGATTTTTGTTGAATTTCTTTTTTTTTTTTAAAGTAGGACTGTCATAGTTTGGGCCAGAAATATTTACCAGCACAATTTCAGTGTCTAACGTGTTCAAAATAAGTATAACGTAGTTTCCTTGTTTATTCGTGACCGTTTTCTTTATTTTGAAATCAAAATTATTATTTAGCAAAACTGCAACTCCCCTTGATCTCGAATTGTTAGATGAAAATACACACTAATAGCCCCATTTTGCCCTTACTTGTTTTTCAATACTTCTTGTAAAATGTGTGTCCTGTAGAAAGTAAACTGAATGCTGTTTTTGCCTTAAAAAATTGGAACACGTCTCTTTGTTTTTGAAAGTTTCCTAACCCCTGACAGCTCAAAGAGGATATGTTTAATTTACTGTTTCTTGTCACGTCGTATTGATACATAATCAGTGCAACCTACTTTTCTGAGAGAGCAATGATATTCACAAATGCCCTTATTTCTCATACCAACCAAAGGTATGCAAACAAGACACATTTTGAAAAAGAGGAAAATAGATTGCTATATAAAAAAAAAGTCTATATGAAGAGAAAACATGCAATCAAAGACCACATCTGGTGAACGAAATGCGAAACAACTTCGAAGAAATTTATATATATAGATAACTAAACAACAGTTGACTCGTCTCCGCAGAGTAAAGATATATCTTTCATTCTTACATATACAGCTAAGGTACAGACTGGTGTGTGTGTGTGTGTGTGTGTGTGTGTGTGTGTGTGTGTGTGTGTGTGTGTGTGTGTGTGTGTGTATGTGTGTGTGTGCACGCGCGCGCGCGTGTGTGTGTCTGATTGTCTGTCTGTACGTGAGCGCGCGTATTACTGTGTGTGCGTATGTGTGTGTGTATGGAGGGGGTGGGGAGGAGGGGCGCGCGCGCATAAGGGAATAACCAAAAAAGGAAAAGAAAATAAGGGCAGAGAGAAGAGAGAGAGAGAGAGAGAGAGAGAGAGAGAGAGAGAGAGAGAGAGAAGAGAGAGAGAGAGAGAGAGAGAGAGAGAGAGAGAGAGAGAGAGAGAGAGAGAGAGAGAATCGTCTGTACATGAGTAAGACATCAACATCTAATATTAACATCAGTCTGGTAAAAGCATTCATGTACAATATGTTTCTTTAACCAACGAAAGAACAAATCCGACGCAAAACAGAAAAATAAACACTCACACTTGCCTGCAGGCGGGCACGTGAGCACAATGAATAAGCCATGCACAGAGTGACTGAAAAAATCCTGCGTGCTACATATATTGAACGTTCATTGACTAATTCATTGAATTTAACCTGCAACGATATACAATGCATAGCAGCTAAAGTTACACAGGAGTACACAAAAAAGATCTTGCCGATTATGTACACAATAATGGAATAGAGATCACTAACAATGACACACAAAATTCCCTTCAAGTGTGTTCAATCAATGCGGTGACTGCTGAAGCATGCATACTGAGAAACACAAAATATACATTAAATGTCTCTGCAACAAGATCAACAAAGTGACCAGGGTACCAAACAAAAATTAAACTAAATGTATATCTAAAGACGACCAATATCTAAAATCGTACGAAATGTGTGAGTCAAACGATACGGTACTAAAGATCACATTGAAACAAAAAAATATATCATATACATTTGTAAAATGGCGGTTGAAACATGAGTAGTGCTCCCATACAATAGCCATTGAACATACCGATAATGCCATCATAGACCAAAGTGTTCAGGGTACCAGGCAAAAATCCTGTACTGTTACGTGATCTTACATCTCCTATGTAATATACTTTCCAGAATTGATCCGGCCTTTGGATGCGACTACTCGAAAGGAGATTTCTCCATCCAGGTATGAGGGAAGGGGGATTGGGGGGGGGGGGGGGGGGCAAGGAACTGCAGAGAAGGCGAGCACAGGGCAAGCGGCGACAGAGAGCGGGAGCGTAGGCGGGAGAGGGAGAGGGCATCCTCCAACAGGGGAAAGGTCATAAACGTCATTTAAACCAGTGAAAGGACACATATAAATCCTGCATTCTGCTGACATTTCCGCCCAACCAACACTGAAGTCTATTTTCATTCGAAATCAAACAAAGCTATCCGATTTTCTTTGGACCCCTTGCTAAAATAAAATAAAATAAATAAAATAAACCTCATTACTATATTGGAAATCATGATTTGCTTCTCTGCATGTGCCCAGCGACGAGCAGCCTCCTTCCCCCTTAAAAAAAGAAAGCAAAAGAAAAGAGAGAGTGAGAGAGAGAGGGAGGGAGACAGAAGAGAGAGAGAGAGAGAGAGAGAGAGAGAGAGGAGAGAGAGAGTGAGTGTGGTGTGTGTGGTGTGTGTGTGTGTGTGTGTTGTGTGTGGTGTGTGCGCGCGCGCGCGCGCGTGTGTGTGTGTGTGTGTGTGTGTGTGTGCGTGTGTGTGTGTGTGTGTGTGTGTGTGTGTGTGTGTGTGTGTGTGTGTGTGTGTGTGTGTGAGTGAGTGAGTGTGTGTGTGTGTGTGTGTGTGTGTTGTGTTGTGTGTGTGTGTGTGGGGTGTGTGTGTGTGTGTGTGTGTGTGTGTGTGTGTGTGTGTGTGTGTGTGTTGTGTGTGTGTGCGAGGGTTGTGTGTGGGTGGATGTGTGTGGGTGTGTGTGTGTGTGTGTGTGTGTGTGTGTGTGGTGTGTGTTGTGTTTGTGTGTGGTTTTTTGGGTGGGGTGTGTTGTGTGTGTGTGTGTGTGTGTTTTGTGTGTGGTGTGTGTGCGCGCGCACACACCACACATAAAAATTAGCTACACACTGAAGTTTGTTGGGGGTCAACATACGCACCCACCGCCACCCAATGAAAAAATCTAAGAAACTCGTGTTGTTTTCTTTCATTATTTTATTTATTTGTTAAGTATGAACGCACTTCTTTTTCAAGCGAGAGAGTCATGGCTGGACAGCAAAAGATACAGAAAATTTTCTTTTCGATTCATTTCCTATACATTTTGAATTAATCTGGAAAGATTTTTAAAAAAAAGAAAAAAAGAAGTATAAATTTTCTTTAAAAATGAGTCGGATTTGGGGGACCATTTTAAAGTACAGGTTACCAAGCTCTAGTGTTAAACCCGGTCATTGACAACCAGGAAGACCAGGACGAGGTCTCAAAGGTTCAGTACGTTTGACTGTGTTGAACTAAACTTTCCCGGGCAAGCAAAGCGCATTCATCAATGCAGCCACCTCGGTTGCACTGACGTTAAGGTCAAGAACTTAGTCCCCGAATAAGGTAAGGCCTATAACAGACCCTCCCTTATCCCTAATCCCCCACCCTTAAAAATTTAGGGCATTTTCTGGTTATGTGTTTTGTATGTGTTATCTCCCCTTTGTTTCATTCATGAAGTAACTGGAAAGACCGGTGTTAACAGCCCATTCTTACCCCCCCCCCCCCCTTGGAATTTAACCCCGTGGTAAGTCGGGGCTAGCTGCTTTTCCCCCCGGGGTCATTCCAGGACTAGCTGGAAACTTACCACGAAGTTGGGGACTGATCCCCAGTCTCTACATTGTACAAGGTACAACAGGCACTCGAAGCCCCTATTTAGCTGTAAAAATAGTTAAATCTTTGATATACATTAAGTGACCAATGGTCAGTGACACTGACTACTGGTTGTCTGCATTGCACAAGGCATAAAAACACTCATGAAACATGAAAAAAACTGTAAAATATTCGAAATATTGATTTACGTCATAGTGGCCAGTGGTCATATAACACTGATCATCAGTCGCCAGGCATCGGGAAACTATAATTAGCTGTGAAATAGTTAAAATCTTCGATTTTACTTTCATAATGACCAGTAGTCGTGGCACTGACCGAAGTAATCTACATTGTACAAGGTACACAAGCATCGGGAAATACTAATTAGCTGTTAATAGATAAAATCCGATTTACGTCTAAGGGGCCCAGTGGTCAGTGGCATGACCACTAGTCATCTGCATTGTACCGCTAAGGTACACAGGTACTAAAGAGACTAAATAGCTGTAAAATAGTTAAAAGAGATGAAGCAACAACGGTACTTGGTCACAACGACACGTGGTCACAAGCCATTTTGTAAACAAACTACGCTTGGTCACATTGGCACTTGGTCACATTGGCATGTAGCCGTCTTTTTTTCCCCGTATGTACGGGCGTAATCACACACCCGAATATTGACCCCGCATGAAAGCTAGCCCCGAGAATGTTAATTCGTATCTGTTAGTGAACCGGGTGTGTGTGTGTGTGTGTGTGTGGGGGGGGGGGGGGGGGCGGAAAGTAGGAGGTACTCTATTGAAAAGAGTCTAGAATACCTTTGTCTAAACCAACTGACTGTATATAGGACGTGGAAGAGGATGGGATACACATGCAGGCAAACATGGGAGTTTGTATTATACTCCCGGGTTTGGCTAGTATACTTACAATGTCAGACCATAGCATTCCACGGCAGTTAGTTAGCTCTGCCAGGCGAGGTTTTTTGTGGTATTGCATTTAATAAGACCATCACGTGACGTCCACACTATTTTCCCCAGGGAAGAAGCGGTGTAAGCTTCCTGTTCCTCATTCAACGAGGCTTATGCGAAAGGTAACCCGAGAACCATAGCGCTGCGGGGAAGGTAGGGTGGGTTTAGGTCTGACATGGTAAGTATACTAGCCAAACAGGGAGTTAATACAAACTCCCATTTTGGCGTCAATACTTACCATGTCAGACCCTAGCAGAATTCAAAGGAATCGGAGGAGGGCTTAGTGCCTAATGGTTTGGGGTTAGCAGAGAATAGATATGGCTGCGTTAGCCGCAAAAAAAGTCTAGAACCATCAGCCCTGGACATGCGGCCACCCTAAATAAAGGCTTATGAAGGGTTTTTCCCGGATGCCAGTAGGCTGCCTCGAGGATGTGGTGCAAGAGAACAGAGCGCTGAATCGCGGGGAAAGTGGCCAGCGCCCTGCCCTCATGGGCCGGGGAGATAAGACAGGGAGATCCTTATCGCCTGGGCGTAGGCCGATCTGCCTTCTTGGAAGCATTAAGAGGACTGGGAGGAGCGCCTGGGGCGCGGGTTTCCCCAGTACCCCCGAATGGACCCAGCTGAGAGCCTAACAAAAAAGATGGGAAAGAGATAGGAACTACCTATCTGAAAATTGGGAAGGCCGATGGAGGAAAAGAGATGAGCCCAGAAGGCCATCTCTCCCCTTGGAAAGGGCTCACCCTGTGGAGGATTGGGAATGGAGGGAAGGGTATTTTATGAAGCCAGACCAGGGAGGGTGGGGCGACTCTGGGCCTGAACACTTTTTCTCCCTGGGCTGAGGGTTAGCCGCTGAGGGCCCCTTCATCAGTGACGAAGAGGAAACCCGCTATGTGTGTCGCGCAGAGGGTGAATCCCGCATGGCAACAGTGGAGGGGGGCCCTCTATTCGGGGGGAGAGACTGAGGGAGCGAGCCCCTTCCCCCCCCCTTTTTGTTGTTGTTGTTGTTGACACAAACAAGGCACCGAAGTGTGTCTGTGGGCAGGAGAACAAGTGGGTGCGAGACTTGGAGTTGGAAGCAGGGGAAAGGAGGGAGAGGCTGAGGGAGCGACCCCCCTTCCCCCCCCCTTTTTTGTTGACATAACAAGGAAACCGAAGTGTTTGACCGTGGGGCAGGAGAACAAGTCGGTGCGAGACCTGGGTTGGAAGCGGGGGAGGGCAACCCTGCCGTCGCTCACTGTGCGTCCCGCACTCCGAGGTATGAGGGTTCTAAAAAAGGGGACAGCCCGAGATGGAGGGGGGTTTTGGGGTTTGAACTAGTGCCACTCTCCCTACCGTCCTTGTAAAGACAGGAACACGAACGAGCGTGTATTTAAGATACTGAGCCATGCGCTTTTTTGTGGCCATAGTCAGCTTGGTGGTGGTTTTGTGAGCCCATAGATGTCAAGGAGGCGATCTTTCGCACACAGAACCATAGAAATAATGTTTTGGGGGATCCTAAAAACCCAGAAATGCTACCTTGACCCCAAGATCTGAAACGCACACCTTTCCTGACATGTCGATTGCCTTGAGCACCAACGGGAAAATTGGCGGATGTAATTTATCGCGTCTTCACGCGAAACGAGACATACAAAACTAGGACGAGACCTTGGGAAAAATCAATACTTCAAGGCGAGTGTCGTCTGCTACGCTAGGGCCGTTTGTCGGAACCCTTTTACGAACATATTTCAGTGTAAGTACGATGCTTCCCAGATTTTCTGGAACCGATTTGCCAGGCGAAAAGTAGGTAGCGTTGTGAGATGGGTATAAGGATGGAGTTTCCCAGGGGCGACTCCCCCAGTCACTTAGGGACTGTGTCTGCTGGCCGAACCGAATATTTGGTAGGATTGTTTCGGTTCGGCCTAGAGGGGATATTAGGGCGCTTGGCGAGCCGTGCCCTTAAGCGCCGGGGAGCGAGAGGACCTTGCCAGCACGGCAACTCTAGCTACCAAACAGGCAGTTAAAGTGGCTCCTGGCTGCGCTGTCCGCCACAGCTAAAAGGGTTTTGATGCGAGATCTGTTGACCTGGTGTCGCATAAATGGGTCGCTGAACAAGCGAGAGTCGTCTCTGGTGTGTTCGGAGCCTGAGTCCGATGACATGAGCGGCGCCGTCCTCCTCCGGTTTGCAACCCTGGTGCGAGTTGCCGGACCTTCCCAGATGGAGGTGAGGGACTGTGGGGCGATGACCCGGGGTTTTTAGATCGCTGGGCAGGGGGCGGCTCGGTGATGTCAGTGAAAAAAAGGACTTTGTCCGAGGGTGGGGCCTCCTCACAACCAGTCAGGGCGCACCGTTCCAGGGTGCGCACATCATACAATAAAGGAGAAGGTAGTTCTTCCTCATCTTCAGCCTCAGCGTGGTCTTGTTCCGGGCAGGGTTGGGTGGAATCTTCTTCAGGAGGCAACTTAAGGTGCGTGTGGGTCCCACCATGCCCTAGCTGGGTAGTGGGGGAATGCGAGGGTGGGTCCCTCGTGGCTCTATGATCGGCGGCCGGCTGGGTTGGGGGGGGCCTGTCCTGCCGATCGGACAGCGCCGAGTGGGAGACCGAGGTCGACCCAGGTGGATGAGGCTGGGTGCCACATTCGACGTGGAGCTGGTTGTGTTTGCGTGTTGGAATAAGCCACTGGTCTCTATCGGGGGCATAGAGCCAACCGGTCCACGGGAAGGTAGGCGGGCTGTGGCGGCCCTGGGGTGTGGGCAGGATGTCCCGAGGACCCGGGTAACCTGAAACACCAGGGGGGGTGGTACGAGGGGCCGTGGCCTGTCGTACCCGCCCAGGATGTGCACTGGGCCCCATCACGTCCTTGGTGTGGGCCCGGGAGGGCCTTAGTGGTGGTTGGGAGGACGCGGTAGTCGGCCCCTACCCGCATTTTGTGTGGATTTGGGCTGGCTGCGGCACCGTGTTCCTTCCCCAGAGGAATAAGTCAGGTTAACCTTGTCCCCCTGGTTGATCCTCCCCCGGAGGAATAGGACCCCCGGACGTTGCCCAAGTGGGGAAGCCCATTAAGTCGAACTCCCCAACGTCCTGTACCCCTAGGGGAATATGTGGCGGTTTGATCGGGGTTGGTCGACGGCCCTTGTGCATGGAC
The DNA here is from genome assembly GCA_018398815.1 of Conus ventricosus. Lineage (NCBI taxonomy): Eukaryota > Metazoa > Mollusca > Gastropoda > Neogastropoda > Conidae > Conus > Conus ventricosus. The sequence continues at coordinate 133,693,498 of CM031595.1, read as the reverse complement.
ACGACCGGGCTCTGGCGCGGCGTGAACCGCCCCAGATTATGGACACCGCCGAGGTCGTGCGTTGGGGTGCCCTAATACTGCTTTGGAGTCATGGCGCTCCCCGAGCACAGGTGTTGGCTGCACCTGTGCCGGTGGGACAGAGCGCTGTGAGTCCACGTATCAAGTTCGGGGAAAAGTGAAACGTTTGGGTCTTCAGGCGAGTGGCGGGGAGTGATTCCATCCCAGACCCCCTCACCTGTGCTGGTCCGCGGCTCGGGAAGGGTTTCCCCAGGGGCCGGGGTCGCGTGACACAGCATGATAGACAGAAGTCTCACCCGCGCATCGGGAGGCTAGAGGGCAAGCCGGCCAATGGAGATGGGGGGGGGGGGGGAGGGAGAATTTCAGTGAGAAGATTTGACTTGGCTCAGCCCTTTGAGGGGAGCCTTGCCCTTAGACTTTCTGGGGCAGGTCAAAAAAGAGACAAATTTTGAAACGGCGGCCGCTTGCCTTGTAGCCTTCAGACGCAGCGATGTGTGTCCCTCGGACGGGTAGAGGAGGAATGGTCCCGCGTCCCCTCCGCGGAAAAGTCATCTCCATCTACCCCGACCGTTAGTTCTTCCCTGAGAACGGATTGGGTCTGGATCGGATCGACCCGCGGGTTCTCCGGGAATGTGAGCGACTTCTGAGTGGTGAAGTTTGGGTCGACCCCACGGTGTCCTTCACCTGTTGGGCAATGTGGAAAAGGCAAACCCGGAGCACACGATCCAAAGAGGAGACAAAATGGTCGATAGAGAAGAAGTAAATTAATCTCGATCGGCCGTGTGGTGTTGTGTAAAGGAGTCGAGAAATCGACAGAAAACTCGAATACCCGTACACGCCACCAACAGCGAGAATGCTGAGTAATGTTAGATAAACAATCGTGATCAGCGTGTAGTATTACGAAAATTGTTTCTGGGACAAATTTCTAGCATAAAGTGGATATTGTGTACTAGTACGAAAATATTGAGCACTAAACCGTCTAAGGCAGGACCCAGTACGAAGTACGGGCCGGCCAGAAGACAAAATGGTGGGAAACACGACGGCGAGGGAGAAAATGGCGGCCGACGACCGGCGATGGTACGATCGTGGAAAATAAACAAAGGACGTGTGCAGAGAAATACCCAGCAGGGATGTCGAGGAGATAGTTGCATTAGGCTGGGGACAGAGCACGGGACAGTGCCAGAAAAGGCCCCTGACCACAACTCGCGGAGAAGTAAACAAAGTCGCGAGGGAAAGAAAAACGAGAGCTGTGCGAAAATGCCACAAAATCGCGGAGTACCGACGATCGTGAAAGGAGAGAAATTATTCATCCAATCCCACCAGGAGACTCTCGATTAATTGTAATAATGATACATTTGGGGTAGTAATAAAATGCGCCAAAGTTGGTAGATCAAGAGATCGTCGAGACACCCCATCTACCAGTAGTAATGATAAATGGGGGTAGTATTAAATTTTGCCCCACGTTGGTAGATCAAGAGATCGTAGAGACCCTGATCTACCAGGAGTAATGTAAATGGGGAACAGATAAATGTTACTAATGGGTGGTACTATAAGTGTGCACACGTTGGTAGATAAGAGATCGTAGACACTCTCTCTACCTAATAATGATAAACAAGGTACAGGAAAAATACGCCCGGGAAGCCGCGTACCGCCACACAGGTGCATGCGGTCAGGGAATATGGCGGGGCACGCCAACCCTCGTGGCACATCCAACATGGCGGATCGATTGACCGGGAAGGGATCGATCGCCGAGAGTGACGCGCACTAAGCGCGCGAGAGTAAAACACCCTGGTGTACCTGTAATAATGCTAAGGAGGTACTAATCAATGTGCACCAGTTGGTAGATGAAGAGATCGTAAAGACCATCAATCTCCCGTGAAAAATTAGGTACTAAACACATGTGCACCAGTGGGCAGATCAAGAGATCGTAAGTCACTCGATCTACCTGTAGTAAGGATACATAGAGTGCCTATATGGGTACAAACAGATGTGGCTGGGGAAATCCCCCTTCCGGCAAGCATGTGCGATCGAAAATGGGCACCATGCGGTTTAGGCAATATGGAGGGAGAAACCGATCGTAGTGGAAAATCCAAGATGGCGGGTCGATTGACCGGTGAGGGTTAGGTCATCGAAAGAGAAGCAATGGGCGCGAGAGTAAAATCGACTGACGCACTGAAGGTATACGAGGGGCCGAAAGGAGATCCGTAGAGGGAATGTTAGGATAACAAATGTTTATTATTGGGGAAATGACTGACGGGAGATAGAAAGCGAATCTTCTTCTTCCTCTTCTTTCTTAAAAAACGTCCCATCCTAATTTGATGGTTGCAATGTGGGTACAAACCCGATCGACCGTACTAAGACGAGCGATCGAAGAAGACGTTTAGGAGTAGTGATGCAAGGAAAAAAAGGAGATAATAATAGAGGAGGAAAACCTCCATAGCAGTGAAGCGGTACGAAGACAGGACGACCACGCAGGGGTCGGCCGAAATGGCGAGAATAAAGATGGCGGCTTTGAGCGACCGACGAAGAATTTGATCGTCGATGTGGGAAAGACCGAGATGGCTATTGGGAATAAACAACGCCCGAGATCGATGGAAATCGGTGGAAATGGGGAAGAAAATAACGAGAGAGTGGGTGACGCGTTTACTACAAGGGTGACGCGTTCCCAAACCCGGCGGTAAGGGACGAATGGGGAACAATGGGGTGAAGAGAATGAGCCGTCACGCCTTTGAGCGTGAATAAATGAAATAAAAAGCCATCCATAAGCCTCACGCGGCAATGGTACCCAATGGTTTGAACGTAAGGCCACAACAGAGCAAATAAAGAAGGGAAGCACACAAGCAATCTCTACCCAAAAAAACAGAAGTATAGGCGAGGGGCATAGCAAAAACCTGTCCTTGTTAGGCAAGGAGGCCGAGGTTGAATTTGGGAACAGGAGTTTACACCGGCTTTTTCCCTGGCGGAAGTAGTGTGGATCACGTGATGGTCTATTTTCTGCATTAGCCCCAACAAAACTCGGCCTGGCAGAGCTAACTAACTGCCGTGAAATGCTTTGGTCTGACATGGTAAAGTATATACGCCAAAACATTTTTTAAGGCGGATGTGCGTGTTGGGAAAAGCAGAGGAAACCCTGAAATAACCCTCTCTTGTTTGAAGAGTGGGGGGGGTGGAGGAAGATTCAAAATAGTCCCAGATGACCCTTTGTGGGGGGGGGGGGGGGGGTAAATCCAGGCCAGCCCCAACTTACCCCCCCGGGGTTAAGTTCCAACTAGGGGGGGGGGGGGGGGGGTAAGTTCTAACTAGTCCCAGGGAAAAACCCCCGGGGGTAAAAGCAGGCTAGCCCAGACTTACCCGGGGTAAGTTCCAGAGAGGGTAAGAACGGGCTGTTACACCGGATTCAAATTTGTTGGACGTTGGCGATATTTGTGCTCTCCCGTGTGCAGGTACTACTTTGTCATGAGATCCGTCGTTCGTTTGTGTGCATTGAAACATCATCGATCATACCCGACACTGACATATTCTTTGCACACAAAGTACACACCCCGATAAGTCATAGCAACATACCTAACTACCATGGTTCAATATAGCACGGTTATTAGTCTGGGTCATAATATTTCCATTTAATGAGGTTCAGATATGGTCCAGGAATATTGTAGACTGAAGTAAAGTCTCGCAACGTTGCTCTGCGAACGCTAGGAATCGAAAAGGAACACACACACACACACACACACACACACACACACAACCGCACGCGCGCGCACGCGTACGCGCGCGCACTCCAAACAAATGAACTCAAACGCATCAACAACATGACAGGGAATGTATTGACGGGCATGTGACATAGAAACGCTGACATACATTTTAGGGGATACAAATGTTCAGCTGTCCTTTCATGATTTCAAATACCATTCAATCCTTATGACACACACTAAAAGTCCGAATACAAAGTTTTATCTGAAGAAAAAAAAAAGCTGAACATATTGTCCTAAAAAGGCTGTGCGCTTTTTCGTTTCTTTTTGTTTGTTTCTTTATTGTAGTTATTGCTAAAAGAACAGATGAAAAGCGCAAACACCTCACACTACGCTCAATAAATAGCTTAATTGTACGCTTAACTGAGAAAATATAACTCGCTGGTGGACGCCACTACGTGCATTCAACGACAGGCGTCATTAACATGTCAGTTCCGATAATCCTGACATAAACTCAACACAAGCATGTGCACGAAGAGGAAAGCGAATGTGGGTATTGGTAGTACTTGAAAGTTAGATAAAATTTGATGTATATGCTTGATGGTCAGTTAGGATAGGAATGATCAAGATGATGCTTAGGAGTTCCTTTCTGTCTAAGACTTTATGGCAGGTCTGAACTGTACGTATTTTTCATATTATGTGCCAGAATTCTCCAGGCTCGAGAGATGCAGACACCTGAAGTAGTGGGCAGGAATTTTGAGCAAACATGTCCTTGATTTAGCTGAAAATTGACTCTGTGGCTTCAG
>CM031595.1:133676485-133683985 GCA_018398815.1 Conus ventricosus | reverse complement strand
ACTGACAAATCACTTGTTTGAATACAGTGCCATATAATTACAACCGTGCAGTTCAGGGTATCGTGAAGAGAGTATAAGCCAAGTTATTGAAACGTTTTCTCACTGACCTGTCCTCTCTAACTTATCTGTTCCACAGCAAGCTAACCAATTCATTGCCCATAAAACCCCTTATGAAATGTGCTTTCGCAGTGTACTACGGGCATATCTCTGAACATTTCACGGTGGCAAATAGAGTTTTGTGCACTAAGCACCCTGACAACGACATACGCTAAAAAGTGCTAGTAGGATATGCGGTCCATTTAGAGGTAGGACATCTCTTGTCAATAATCTTGAAAATCTGTACAATTAGCTATGTTATGTTAGGATTATGTTTCAAAATATGATATTGTTTGTTTGACAGAAACTTTTCGACACCCCTTTTTCATGATTGTTTGTGTTCCAAGTTTGCTGTCAAGTTGGAACCCCGGCGCGAAAACTGTATAATCAAAGAAATCATTTTAGTGGCGTTGGTAGTGCGGAAATCCAGGTATATTTACAACGACAGTATTAATCGTGATAAAAAATGTGGCGATACGAACTAAAGATATGTGTTTAAGAAAAGGTTTTGGTCCTGTTTGCATATTATATTGAGTCTGAGAATGGTCCTCTACATGATATGATAGGAATTCAACGGTGGGGCGTTTAACTTGGAAGAATGAATCTTGCATGCTACTCAGCACGAACACGCCAATGTGTTAATGGGCGCCCCCATTGAAAGAATCCGTTCTGAACACCCAACAATGAAGTTATGATTAATTGTTCATCTGAATTTGATACAAACGATTATATGACTGATCATTTTTGGTATAGATTATCAAAAAAACTGATCAATGATTCAATGTATATTTTGTTTTTGCTCATTCTTAAAAAGGGTTTAAATTGTTGTGGTAAATGTGATTTTACATATATCTTTTCCTCATGGCGTTAGAGTGACTCATTATGCCATTTTGTCAAAGGATATTTTTATGCACAGCATTGTCAGAGGTAGCGTTGACTCCTTACATTACCTGTGAAGTTTAAATTTGGACGGATTTCGAAGAAATGTTGACAGCCCATCTGTGGCTGAACTTAAATACGAGATGACTGTGTATAGTCCGATAAATTTTCCCTCGTATTCATCAAACAAAATTGAGTACCCATTACATTGAAGAGAGCTTACAGGATACATACCAGAAACTAGATACCAATAACAATTCTTCTATTGCATAAAGTATTGAATTTCTTTGCAATGCTGATGTAGCAATGATAAGAACGACGGGAAATTAGATTAAACAAGATAAGATTTGCTTAACAAAGAATGTGATCAAAAGAAGAGTGATTTATACAGAAAATTGTATGCACATCAATTGCAAAATCTAAAAAAGGGAGGGAGAGGTGGAGAGAGAGTGAGAGAGAGGAGAGAGATGGAGGGGAGAGAGGAGAGAGTAGAGGTGAGAGAGGAGAGAGAGAGGAGAAGAGAGTGAGAGGAGAGAGAGAGGGGAAACAAAATATTTGCATTAGGGGGAAAAGACGAATTATTAACAAGACTATCGAACGTAAACAAAACGTTAGCATCCCAAATATTCCCACCGTTTTGAATCTGCCAGCAAACTATCAACCATAACAATTCATTATATGCGTCAGTGATAAGACTGATTGCTGTAAGATGTTAAAATACGCAAGAGGAATATGAATTTAAATTTTTTAGTGAAATTTTAATGAAGAGCCCGGAAGTTTTTCTAAATGGGAGGCTAAAACCTACGGAAGATCTAACACGTAATTCAGGAAATGCAAACCACCATAATTAGCGGCATCGCTTTTACACGTGTCCTATTTTAAAAAACTATCAATTTTGGCAGGAAAAAAAAAGACAAAAAAGCAAGACATGCAGAACTCAGACCAGGCTAAGTACCACTGATCATATTTACCCTATTAGGAGTAGTGCAAAAGTTTCTTCTGAAAGGTCTCAATTGCATGTTGCTTTATTGAGCTTCAGAAAGGCTTTAGCAATGTGAATAGGAATGATCTATGGACAGTTTGAAAGCGTTTATGATTCAGTGTTACCCAGTAGGCGAGGTAAATGTTATTCTGAAAAAATTGCAAAGGGATGGGAAAAACTAATGATTTGCCTAACCCTCAATATTTTTTCTTTTTTTTTTTTACGATTGGTTTTTGATTCATCTAGCTTTGGAAAAATTTGAAAATTCGTCAATCCCAGTGCATGGGAATATTCCAATGTTTTTTGCTAGTAAATGTCACTATGAAATTTCCCAGTTGTTTGGTTCAGAACCCAAAAGCGTAATCGAAGAAGGGGAAAAGTAAATGGGTTTCCCCAATTAGCGCTTATTTTTTTTGGATAAAAAATTTCAGTGGGTTTTTTAAAATTTTTCTATATGAAAAAAAAGGGAAAAAGCTTTCAGGGGAAAAGAGAAAGTAAAGGCGACTAATTAAATTCAATTCCCTTAGGAATGGTTTTTCTATTTAAACTAAATTTTATAAATTTAAAAGGACTTTTTCAGAAGTTTGAAGAAAGTAAAATTTAAAAGGGGAAAAGGGGGTGATTGAAAAATAAAATTGAACCGTTAAAAAACTAAACAAAATTAATTTAAAATTTGGTTTTGAAGTATTTGACACGCGATTTAAAACCCATTCTGACTTACGTTTCCCGAAAAGTTGGGGGGCGATGGTTTTTAAAGTTCTGAATGTTTAAAGGGCCCAAAATTTTCCCCCTTTTTGTAGAGGGGAATTTGAAGAAAAAAGAACATTCTTTTTCCTTTGGGCCCAAAGTTTGTTTGACAATAAAAAGGTGCGGTGGTTCAATTTTTGGTTCCATTCCCCCCAAACACCCTTACGGGGTTGTTTTATGTTTTAAGTACAATTTACATACGAGCAAAAAGCGTTGTATTTGAAAAAAAAAAGACAATTCAAAGTTTGCAAGTATTTATGTTTCCCAATGACCCAATGTTGTGTGTGTGTGTGTGTGTGTGGGGTGTGGTGTGTGTGTGTTTTGGTTTTGTGGGGTTGTGTGTGTTTTGTGTGTGTGTGTGTGTGTGTGTGTGTTTTGTGTGTGTTGTGTCTGTTTTCCTTTTTGTGGGGGTTTGGTGTGTGTCTGTTTTTGTGTAGTCTTTTGTTTTGTTTTGTGTCAGTGTGTGTCTGTGTCTGTGTTTTGTGTCGGGTGCGTGTTTTTTGTCTGTGTGTTTGTGCTGTGCTTGTCTTTGTTTTTCCGGTTGTGTCTGGGGTGGGTCTTTTGTGTGGTCTGTTTTGTGTGTGTCTGGGGTGTGTCTGCCCGGTGTCGTGTCTGTCAGTGTTCTGTGTCTGTCTGTTTTCTGTGTGTATCTGTGTGGGTTTGTGTGTACAGATCCCTTATATTCTTTCCCAAAAGGGCTACTCTTCGGCGAACTGGGGAAGCAAGGGGTTTCCCCCAAAAAAGCAGGGGAAAAAAAACCCCCAAAAAACATGCTCAATGCCCAATGAAGAGCCCTTTTAAAGCTGACCCGAAAATGGGAAAAGTGGCCCCTAGACCGCTTCGTGGGTTTAGACCACACAGGGTTGGGGAGGGGCCCCGCGAAAAAAGTGAATTTCCCCAAATCGGTGCGGGCCCTTTTCTTTTTCTTCACTACCTAATGACCATCTACAATTTCCCCCCTGTTGTGGAAAAGCTACGTCAGTCACACAAAGTAGTCCCCCCCCAAAGGCCGATCCCCCTCTCCCTCTCTCTCTCTCTCTCTCTCTCTCCTCTCCTCTCTCTCTCTCTCTCTCTTCTCTTCTCTTAAAGTAATTTTTTAAAAAGTTTAAAGGGTAAATTAAAAAAAAAGTTAAAAATAAAGTAAAAAAGGGTTTTAAAGGGGCGTTTACCTCGCAAGGGGCCCGAAGGGGATTTTTACAGAAACCGATTTAAAAAACTAATCTAATCAAAGGCGCTTCCCTGCACACACCACACACACACCACACACACACACAAAACACCACACACCCCCACACACACCACCACCACACCCCCACACACAGCCCCACACGCACACAACCCCAACACACACAAAACACACACCACACACCCCACACACACACTCACACACACAAAACCCCACACACACACAACCCCACAAAAACACACACACACACACACACACCCACAAACACACACACAAACAACACACACAAACCCACACACCACACACACACACCACACACCACACCACCCCACATACCAAAAAAGAAAAATTAAACACATACACCCCAGGCAGACAGACCACGAGGCATCAAAAAAAGCAGACTCGCGCACAGAGATAAGGAAATACGTTAAAACCCGTCCGTTGGGAAAAAATGTGTTTTAGGGGGGTTTTAAAAGTCTTTAAAAAAGTCCGTGTTTCGCCCCCGAGGAGAAGGCAGGGCTATTCCACAGAGGGAGGTGGCCAAGGTAGGAGAAAGATCCGGTTTGGGCCCGAAATTTTTAGGCGAGCAGAGGAAGCCGAAAGGGAAAGAAACGGTGGATATGTTTTCTTTTTAAAATTTTTTAAAAATGAAATTTGCTTGTTTGTTGGTTGTTTTTGTTGCTGTTGGGGATTTCAAATTTCTTTCTTATTTGTTCTAATTTTCTTTTTTTTGTTTTAATTTTAAACTGCTTAATTTTTTATTTGCTTTTTTCACTGTGATGTTTAGCACCCGCTTCTTGGTGGTTTTTTTTTATTGTTGTTTTATGGGGGTTTTTCGTATGACATGTTTGTGGTTGTTGTATCATTTAGTACTAGTTCGTAAAAAATACCCCCTGCAAGTATGAAAAAAAGGGCTAAAAAAAAAACCCCCCAAAATTTTTCGTTACAAATAACGAGTCCCTTTTCATTCTCTCTCTCTCTCTCTCTCTCTCTCTCTCTCTCTCTCTCTCTCTCTCTCTCTCTGTCTCTCTCTCTCTCTCTCTCTCTCTCTTTCTCTCTCTCTCTCTCTCTCTCCCCTCTCTCTCTCTCTCTCTCTCTCTCTCTCTCAATGACTGTTGCATACAGGAAATCAGTTTATCTTTCCGCGTGGAAAAGACAGAGGGAAAAGAACAACCCTCTACGGTCCTAAACGAGCTCCTAGCACGTTTCTCTCTTGATTGGCATTGTCTGCTACACGACAATCTACGTGCGTGCGTGCGTGCATGCGTGTGTGTGTGTGTGTGTGTGTGTGTGTGTGTGTGTGTGTGTGTGGTGTGTGTGTGTGTGTGTGTTATGTATACATATATATATATAATTCATATATATATATATATATATTTTAATATTTTATATATTTTATATATATATATATATATATATATAAAATATATATATATAATATATATATATTAATATATATATATATATATATATATATATATAGTGTTGTGTGTGTGTGTGTGTGTGTGTGTGTGTGTGTGTTTATTGTGTTATTGGGTTTGCAATGAAGTTACTTGCGGTAATTGCACAAGGTGTCGGTCTTACGTTGGAAATTTGATTGTCTTTGTTAATTTGGTCCTTGAATTGCATTTAGAAATTGGCCCTCAGACTGTGTTATTGGAGGTTATCATTTTATATTTTCTACTTTTTCACAAGAAACTGTAGCTTGTTTTGTTCTTTCATGATTTTCTTTTGCTTCTTAGGTGGCACCTTTGGTTGGTTGTTTGAAAACTCAACAAACATACTACGGTATTGCGCACCAGCCTTTTTCTGGATAGCATTCTTCTTAAAACTGAAAAGGTAGAAGAGTCAAAATACCACTTTCCGCGATCACTGAGGAGAAACAATCAGGTTTCGAAATAGCGGTATCTGACCAGGAGTTATATGTTAGTGAGTTTCCTCGCCATTGGAGATTGTTTCCCCTTGGAGACTATAAGCTTGCTGAAGGCTCATTTTGAGAAGCATTTATTTTATTTTTCCCATCCACCCACTCAAGCACATACTGTTAGTTAGGCGGAGTTATCTACAACTGCAGATATGAATGATTATCTCCCCCTGTTTCTTCAATCCAAGACATGAGAGCAGCTTTGTTTATATTTGTATATATATGTTTGTGTGTCTGACTGTGCGCGTTTGTGTATGTGTGTGTTCCCATGAATTACTATACTATTTTATCATGCACAAGATTAGGTTTGATAAACTGAATTATTGTCCGGGTATTCTTGAAGACTAAAAATAGTAACTGTGATATCTTTCCGGGCAGTTTTCAGATCCTCAGGCTAGCCGTGTGACTCAGTTCCCGCAGTAAATATACGGGGCTAGACGGTATTTCAAAGGCGCTATGTTTCGAGTCTTTCAGGACTCTAGACAACCAAAAGATTAATCGCATGTTCCCAATTACCCCAGTTCTGCTTGCAGGTGCGTCAGGGTAGAACGTAGCAATGAACTCTTGCACCATCCACACGTATGCGTGTATGTGTGTGTGTGTGTGTGTGTGGGAAGGCGGGTGGTTGGGGTGGGCGCGGTGATTGTGGTCGAGAAAACGCAAACACTTTATTGTAGCACCGGTGTAACGAAAAGTTTTAACTCCCCGAATGGTTTAACTCCCTGGAGTTAAACTAAAATACAAAAACTAACTCCCTCTGTGTTTCAGTTTGACTCCAGGGGAGTTATTTCTGACATAGCACCAGAATGACTCCCACCCACCACCCACCACCCACTCCCCGCACCTCGATACCACCCACGCATCTTTTATATATTATTATATATATATATATATATATATATATATATATATTATATATATATACATGGAAAAAAGTTAAGCAACCCTCACATTTATCGCTAAGGACGAGATATAATACTATTAAATGAAAGCAACACTCAAGTAAATCAAAATGGTCTTTATTCCATGAAAGTATGACACTGTCCCATTACCGAAACAATAGAAATATGGTTCAGTGTTTGATAATTCAAAATGCAAAATGGTGAACCAAGATGTGCACCATTTTTGAACAAAACATGACATGGTTAAGTTTGGAAATAACAATTTCATCCAGTTGATGCCGAAATTAATTTTGGTAGGAAAACAACAATGAAAGTGTCCAGATAGCATAACAGCAAACAAAATCAATACCGGGTGTATCCTCCCTGTACATTGATGACTGCCTGAATCCTTCGTCTCATCCCTCCAGTGAGTCGTCTGATCTGCTGAAAGGTGATCTGCTGCCACTCCCGATGCAATGCTGCTTCCAGTTCCTGGAGATTTTGCAGAGGAGGGTCCAGTGTCTGTATTCGACGGCCAAGCAAGTCCCATAGATGCTCCAGCGGATTGAGGTCCGGACTCATGGCAGGCCATGGTAATGTTGTCACCGCCTCTTGCTGGAGGTATGCTGTGACTGCTCTTGAACGATGAGGCCGGGCATTGTCATCCATGAACACAGGTCTTGTGGCTAGTGGGTGGTCGTCAAAATGAGGCACAACAGCTGGCTGCAGTACCTCCCGGATGTAGCGATCTCCTGTCAAGTTGCCACGAATGGTCACCAGGTCCATCTTGCAGTCGTGTGAGATG
>CM031595.1:133641485-133668985 GCA_018398815.1 Conus ventricosus | reverse complement strand
ACAAGAGCGTGAAACCTCAGACGAAGACCTGCAGACATCAGTCAGTAACAGGAAAATACATTGGCATGGTTATGTAACAAGATCTCATGGCCTCGCTAAAACAGTGATCCAGGGAACCGTTGAAGAACATGGGCGGGAGTTGAACACGACAAAATAAGGATTGACAAACCTGTGGAGCAGACAGGGAAAACAATTGCAGAGATCAGGCTTGGCACACGACTGACGCAGAAGTAAGAACGTTAGTGAACTTCTTCAGTGTGGTGCCCCAGTGTCTCCCCACGGAGTCAGGAAAGAAGAAGAAGAAGAAGAAGAAGAAGAAGAAGAAGAAGAAGAAGAAGAAGAAGAAGAAGAAGAAGCAGATGATGATGATGATGATGATGATGATAAAATGATGATGATTGATGATGATGATGATGATGATGATGATGATAGAAGAAGAGGAGGAGGAGGAGGAGGAGGAGGAGGAGGAGAGGAGGAGGGAGGAGGAGGAGGAGACGACGACGTCGTCGACGACGACGACGACGACGACGACGACGAAGAAGAAGAAGAAGAAGAAGAAGAAAGAAGAAGAAGAAGACGAAGAAGGAAGAAGAGAAGAAGAAGAAGAAGAAGAAGAAGAAGAAGAAGAAGAAAAGAAAGAAAGAAGAAAGAAAGAAAGAAAGAAAGAAAGAAAGAAAGAAAGAAGAAGAAATTCGGCTTGACAGATCTAAAAGGTAATCTTAAATGAGACGGGCAAGTACAAATAGTGAATAAGAGACTGGAAATATAAAATTCCCTTCCTGGCTATGACAACGTGCCTTTCACACCAAATCAATTTCGGCTCATAGAAATTTGTGGTGCAGACGCAAGACAAATGGAACAAGCAATGAACAAGTCTTGCATAAAGGATGCTCCAAGCTTGATCGTATACCCGAGCTTGACTCATGAACAAAGCAACAACTGATCGTATACCCCGAGCTTGACACATGAACATAGCAACAACAACTGACAAAAACCCATCAACACGGATTGATGTCTGTCAAAGGACTGGCACGCCCTTTTGATACTGCACGCTGCACCCCAAGTTTAAACTTGATGAGCAACAGAACAGTGACAGTTTCGATTAATTGGTGGAAAAAGACATGGAAAATGACGTGAGGAGATACAATAGAAAATAAGAATTAAACCCGGTAAACGTTGTCACCCATCGTTAAACCGTTAACACGGCTATAACTCCAAAGACACGCCGCTCACGGCACCGATTCATCTAGCACAAAGTACAAGGAACAAACAAGGAGACATCCTCTACAAGGATGTTCTGCCTAAGCTTGCACAGATACTCTGAGCTTAAAACAAACACTCACCCTGGACAACTGAGGAAAATGGCAAATACAATTTATCATTTATTCATATTCCTTTGGTCTTGAGCATTATTACCGAAAAGCAAAGACAAAATCACGATAGTATATTGAAACAAAGAACAACAGTAACAACAACCGTAAAAAACAAAAGTCACCATCAACAATTCAAATGAGGCAACAACAATAAAAAACAACAACAATAACAACAACGAAATAACCATCACCACCACAACAACAACAACAGCGACAAGCGCGTCGTTTACCGATCTTAACAGGAGAGGGGTAGCAATAGTATAAAGCATACCAGAAAGATTTTTTTTCCTGTGGCGAGACAATTTCATGCCTAAGTTTAAACGAACAGTTTTATTGCGCTAGTTTCCCTGACACAAACGCAACTACATAGCATACAGAAGAAACACAGAAACATATTCAACAAGAATGTTCTGAGTCATGCGCGTTCAATTTCATTAACTGGTAAGAAAGTCTTAAATGAGTCGAGAAGGTGCAAATGATAAATAAGAATGAGAAAGAATTTTGTTCACCCATGATGAGACAATTGCATGCCAAATTCTAAAGACGAACTGCTAGGGACCCTTTACTGGCAGTGCTGGGACTAGGTACACAGAACAAACAAGGTCATACTCTCAGAAGTATGCTTATATCCCAAGCTTGACCATGTACAAGAACCTGGAATATGCATATATCAGTAATTGAAAAAAAACCCTCTGTTTGATTGATAGAAAAGAGAATCTCAAATGAGCAAAGTAAAACGAAAAATGAAATAGATAACTTTACCTCTCGTTGTAAAGCAGTTGCGTGACAATAACTTCATGAACGCTGCTTAGGATAGCAATTCTTCTAGTATAACGCACACTGAACAAAGGAGACATCCTCAACAAGACTGTTCTGTTTCAAGCTCGTCCTCATTCCCTGAGCTTAAAACCGCCACTCACCTCGACTGCTGAAGATAATTATTAACAGACACAAATTGACATTGTTCAAACCTGAATATTGTTAAGCAGGACAAACGTAGAACAGAAATAGATATAGACAACTTCGATTTGATTGAAGAGAAGAAAGAGAAAATCTTTCCAGTAATAATACATTTGTGTACACATACTTTCCCCACTTGTTCACTCCTCGTAAAGGGACTACACCACTGAGATGCAAAAATCATAAAAGTATTGTGAAATAAATCACAACAGCAATGACAACAGTAGCAAAAATAACAACTATCACCAGTCCTGAATAAGGCAAAAAAGACTACAAAAACAAAACAACAACAGCAACAACAAGCTTAATTTTCCGATAAAAACGCTTTGTCCCCTCGATATTGGGGAAAAAATAGATTTTTTTAATCAGATTGTTCCCCTTGGTAAATGCTTACGCACCATTCGCCAAAACAAAAATGCAAGCGTAACAAAACCACAGGATAAAACAATTTCCCGGGTTTCCCAAAATACCCCCCGCTTTTTTACTGATAGAAAAGACCCCGCTGAATAAATTTTGAGAAACATAAACAAGTGGGTATGCTTGCCCCATAAAGAAACCAAACCAGGAAACTTTATTCAAGACTGGCACAGTTTTTAAACTTGAATAAAGTCAGACAAATAAAGACAACAATCTAATAGGGGGAGAAAAAAAAAGGCAACCAGCAATAAAACGTCGGGCAAAGATTTGGACTTGAGGGGGGGAGTTTGAAGATGGAGAAAGGGAAAAGGGAAAATTAAAAAAAAAAAAAAATAAAAAAAAAAAAGTTACAGATATGAAAACCTTCTCTAGCTGCATAAGGGAACCATCGCAACCCCTTTTAAAGGGCAAAATTTTTGTATTGCCTGCCCGAGGCTTTTCCCCCGGGGATCGGGCTCTTTTCGGGAGAACGGCTGGTTGTGTCTGCGTTTCCCGGGCGTCAAATAGAGACACACCACACCATAATACTGGGTGTTCTCCCACCAGGGTGCAAAAAAGAATCCAATAGCACCCCCAGAGCAGCCAGCGAAGATAGTAAGAAACCCAAACTGGGGAGGAAAAAATTTGCTGAAAAACTAAAGAATTATGCAAAAAATAAAAAATGTAGGGGACAGTCTTTGACCCCTACGCCTGGATCCCCCCAAAGATGCAAGGGGATCAAAAGACAAACCAAGACGGACGAAAAAAATAAAAATAACCTCAATTTACTCAAAGAAAATCGAAATAAAATGAGGTAGGGAAAGTAAACGAAAAACAGTTTTTGTTGCTTTATTCAGTTTAAAAGGCTGTCCCATCTTGAATAAATGTTACCTGTGTTTTTCTTTATGGGACAAAACATACCCCATTGTTTACTGTTTATCTTTACTGTTCCCCACCTCATTTCTTTTTCCGATTTTAAATTGAGAAAGTGAAAAAAATAAGTAAGAAATGGGGAAAAAGTTTTTTCCCCCATGATCAAAAATTATTTGTCCATAACTCCTAATTTTTAAAACAACATTTAAATTTCTCTTCTCTCTCTTCTTCTCCTCTCTCCTCTCTCCCCTTTACAAATAAGAACCAGTGAAAATTTAAAATTATAAACTTTCGTGTTAAAAATTTGTTAAAATATATCTGACGATCTTGATTACGTTAGGCCCTTAAATTATCTTTTACTTTGTTCGTATGACCTTTCTTTGTCTGCAATCCCTTTAAGCTAGTTTTTTTGACTGCAGGTAGAACGCGTAGTTGGTACGTTTTTATTTTTTTGTGCGTGTATAATGTGCTTGTGTTTTTTGTTCCCATTTGCCAAACGCTTTGATTCTTACCTTGGCATGAAGGCCAAATTGGGCCCTGTTGTTCAATAAAATGTGTGTTTGTGTGCGTGACTGTGTGTGTATGCGTGCGCGCGTGTGCGTGTAAGCTTTAGTGCGTGGCCATGGAAAATGTGATAAATATTTGTGTGTTGTGGTTGTGTGGTGTGTGGTGTGTGTTTTTTGTGTGTGTGTGTGTGTGCGCGCGCTGCGGCGCGCGGTGAAGTGTATGTGTGTGTTTGTGTGGTGTAAAAGTATGTGTTTTTTGTATACCACTGTGTGTGTGTGTTGTGTTGTGTGGTGTGTGTGTGTGTGTGGTGGTGGGTGTTGTACCGCGCGCGCGCGCAAGTGTGTGTGTTTTTGGGGGTACATAGTTTGTAAATGGTGGTATTTGTCCCACCCCCCACACAGCGCGCGCCATCACACACACACACACACCCACCAAAAACACACACACCACACCACACACACACACACCCCACACACACACACACACACCCCAAAATGGAGTGGGAGAAACACCACCTCACACACATGGCGCATCACGCCGCACCACGCACGCACACTCATACCACACCACGCACACATTTTTACTCAAGGGGCCCCTCCCTGAGTGAGGGGAGAGAGAGAGAGAGGGAGAGAGAGAGAAGGGGGGGAGAGAGAGAAGGAGGGGAGAAGAGGGGGGGGGGGGGGGGAAGGGGGGATTCACGACTCGTACCCTATCAGTACCACATCATTCTGATCGTTAAAAAAGGCGTGAAATGATGATAAGTATGGAGTCCGGATGTGCCTTGACGCGTCGAAGGGGAAAACTTTACTGTTCTTGCTTTTATGAAAAATTTTATTGGCATGGGAACATATGCATTACACCTCAGCACTGTGTGGAGAAAACTTTTAAAACCGTAAAATCCTGGGATGTTAGAAAAATTCTGAGTGCACCCTGGAGCAGATTTTGTTTGGTTTGCAAACAAAAGTCTTTAAACAGATTGTTAATCAAAAGTCCCCACCCAATACAAACTCATTGTTTTCATCGTGGTAAATACAACAATGCTTTTTCTGACAAACCGCGTAAAGTGGCAGTCTGAAAAATGATGGGTTTGCAGACATAACCTAAGGTTTTTTTATATCTCAAATAATGCGAGACCTGTTTTTGATCCCCCGGTGGGGTTTTGGAAAATTATTTCAATGGAAAGGGAAAAAAACAGTTCTGGTATAAGTGACAATATTTAACCGTTCCCGTAATTGACCGTAATAAACTCTGTCGTCTGTCTGTCTGTCTGTCTGTCTTCCGTCTGTCTGCTTCTTTCCCCCCTCCCTTTCTCCCTCACTCTCTTTTTCAATTTCTCTCTCTCTTTCCCTCCCCCCCTTCCCCCTCTCTCTCTCTCTCCTCTCTCTCTCTCCTCTCCCCCTCTCTCTCTCTCTCTCCTCTTTGACTACAAATTTTAAAAGAAAAAAAAATTCTCAAAAAGGTCACAATTTAAATTTCATTAAATCAGGACATCCAACCCCATCAATTTCAAGTCAAGATGGTTGGGCATTTTTTTGGTTCGAACACAACCTCAGTTGGGAAAAAACCCCCAAAAAAACCCCACAGTAAGAACCTTTGACCAAAAAACGCACAATCACCCCTTTTATCCCCCTCTGTTTTTTATTGGGTTTCCTGGGGAATTTAATTAACATGGGTTTTTTAAAACAAGGTCTGAAAAAAAGAAACAATCTGTGCCTCTTTGCGTTTGGGGCTTGGGATGTTATTTTCTCACTTTTCCTTCATTTCATGCGAAAGTATGCGGGATTTTTCACGTATCCACCATTAACCTTGCTTGCTCGTAACATGGGGGATAAAAAAATATAGGTCTGTTTCGGCTTCAGTTCAGCGCTGCGTTCATATCGGCTTCCTCTACGGCGTGTGTGTGGGTCTTGTTTTCCTTCGGCTCAGAATGTTTTTCTACAAGCTTTCGGGGGGTTTAAACGTTATCGCGTCTCTGTGATGGATAGCTTTTTGTAGTCACAGCAAGGTTTTTGCCCCCCCCCTTTTCCCCAAACCCCCCCCCCCCCCCCCCCCCCTTTTTTTGGTTTTTTCCTTGGAAATGGGTTCCCCCTTTTTTTTAAAAAAAAACTACTTCAAAAAAAAAAATTTTTTTTTTTTTTTCAACAAACAATTCATGGGCATCGTTCATATCCAACATGTCTAAAGAAGCGGTGTGACCAAAAAGCTCATTTGGGTTCTGTTGAATTTTCATTCTGTCTCTACCTTTAGCGTTGTCGGGTTTTCTCCTGATTGTTTTCGATTAAATATTGGCGGCAGTTTAGAAACGTCAAAATTTTTATCATTGCGGGGACTTAGTTTTTATAGAGTTTCCCGTGTGAATTTTTTTTGTGTACTAATACGGCTCCCAAAAACGGGGGCACTGCTCGTCTGTAGGTGGAAGTCCCACGCACAGCCGGGCCATTCTGAACAAAGGGGTTTTTTAAAAGGACTCAGAAAAAAACCAGGGGTTAAAAATCTGATGATTTTCGGTTTTTATTTTAATGTAAAAACAAAAACAAAAATTCACTGAGGACATAAGTATTAGGGGCAAATGAATACGTTAAGGACGCATTTACCTTTATAGAAGTAAGTTATAGAAATTTGAAGCGCCCTACGTGCAGATGAATCCCTTTTATTCGTTCCCAAGGAAAAAGGGTATCTTCAAGCATCATTAAAAATAACTTTGGTTTTATATAACGGTCTGTTTAGTACCCCTGTTTAGGTTCCACTGCGGTAAGGTGTGTGGGGGGGGTGTGGTGTGTGTGTGTGTTGTGTGTGTGTGTGTGTGTGTGTGCGTAAGTCGGGGTGGGCGTGCGTGCAAGGTGTGGGTGGTGGGTGGTGTGGTGTGTGTGTGGTGGGTGTGTGTGTTTGGGGGGTGGTGTGTGTGTGTGTGTGTTGGGAATGTGGTGCGCGGCGTGGGTGGTGCGTGTGGTGTGTGTGTGGTGTGTGTGTGTGTGTGTGTGTGTTACTTCTTTTTTTTGAATCCCTTCGCATGCTCTTTGGGAAAAGACCCCATTTTCCCCCGCAGTTTTTTTTTTTCCTGTTCTGTGCCTCTTAATTTTATGGGGGTTTGTCGGGTTTTAAGATCCCATCGAGTTTTTCCCCTATGATTCGTTCCATGAGCTCCGGCTATATTTTGCAAGGGGGCGCGGGTACCTGTTTGCTGTGTTGACTTTTCCTGGGTTTTTGGGGAAACTTTCACGTAGCTGGTGCCCCGTTTTTTGGGGGCATAACCTTTATCAATACTTCCCGTAGAATGAAGAGTTTGGCTCCTTTTTCTTCTAGAGCTGTTTGTTCTGCAAAACCGTACTTTTTCTGGGGCCCGGGCACTATCCTAAATGCATCTGTCTATTTCGTACCAGTTCAGATGCTGTAATTTCATTTCGCCTTGAATGGTGTTGGGTTTTAAATGGGCAAATATTTTTCTTTCCCCCCAATTTTGTTTCATCACTCTGTTTTTTGAAACGCTTAATAGAGCCGACGCTTTTTCCAAATTGTCTTCGTTTTGTGATCCCATCAGCGCCTAAGATATCTGGGGTTGCCTTTGTTTTGTGTTTTCCTTTTATGCCATTATAAGGGTGCCAGAACTGAGTCAGTGTTGTGCCATAATTAAGTAACAGATAAAATTGTAGCCATTTGGTTTCTTTTGCTTCTTCAGCTACTCTTCCGAATTGTTCAGTTTTCTGATTCATGTCTGTTTTGATAGCTAGATCAGGGCAAGGTTTTCCCCTTTCTCTATGCCAAATTCTTACAGCTGTGCGTTTCTCTTTCCAGGCTGTTTCTGTGTCTATGTTCCACCAAAGGGTTGAACGATTTGTATGGTTGTAGTATTGTTTCTTTAGCATCTCCTACTCCTTAACATTCTTATGATATCCCCTTCATTGTTGTTATATTGAAAAGGGTCCTTTTGTTTCGTTTGAGTAACTTGTGATAGGTTCTGTACATTGAATACAACAGGGAAAGGGTCACTTCCATGATGAAGAAATTCTTCCGCACTCATGCCTGCTGTAAAATCTAGTCCAACGAGTCCAAATTCAATGACACTGTCGGTGTCACCCTGCCTCCCTGTATGTTTGGGGATGATGATGTCAGTGCACTAAGAATACTTCATCCAACATCACTTCCAGCGCAATTCCTTGAGGATTGGTATCATGCTAATCTCACAAATATTTGCATTAAGATCTCCACATAGTATAAAAGTGTCTCCAAATGTATGTACTATTTCCTTCAGAAAGGTCTATCCGTTTCTGATGTGTGGGTCCCTGGATGTACGTATGCACTGATGAGTACAAGGCTTTTCTGATTACCGTCAGGTCTTTCCAGCCTCACACCCATGAGAACCATGAAGTACCTAAGATTAATAATCGATTTGCGAAGCATGGCTGACACACTAATAGAAAACAGGAAGGATGGTTTGATTGTAAACTGCTCTTTGAAAAAAAACCCCAGCGCTCCAACATTAC
Organism: Conus ventricosus; assembly: GCA_018398815.1. NCBI lineage: Eukaryota > Metazoa > Mollusca > Gastropoda > Neogastropoda > Conidae > Conus > Conus ventricosus. Next base: position 133,660,395 of record CM031595.1, on the reverse strand, counting down.
AGATGTAGCGCAGATGATCAGGAGATTGGTAGCTTCTTTCCCTGCCATTACTTACGGTCCTTTGTTTCATTGCCAGTTAGACCAAGAGAAAGGAGAAATCATTGTTTTCGTAAAAAGTGGTATTTTCACCAAAAAAGTCATTTCGTCTCTCTCTGCTAACGCTGAACTTAATTGACGGAACACACAAAAACACACACACACACACACACACACACACATACACACACACACACACACACACACACACACACACACACACACACACACACACCACACACACACACACACACACACACACACACACACACACACACACACACACACACACACACACACACACACAAGGTGCCTGAAAGAATGCTCCCTCTTCAGAGCTTGCTATCATCGTGACTTTTGATGCTAGCAGTATAGGCTTGTGATGACCTGCTATGGGATCCACACTCGGGGCCAGTGGCTCTTGACTGAATCACAGTTTGATATCAATTATTGGGAGTTGCAAGCCGCTCTGTTTTCAGTACTTTAGGTCACAATGTCGAAAAAGTATGTTTGCATTGTTATTTACAAGACCACTGCAGTGGTATGTGTACGTTACATGGGTCTGACCATATACAATGAAACGACTTTTACTATTTGGCAATGGGGCGTCAATCAAAACATACGTGCCAATCACATCCCAGGGGAAGAGAACACTGTTGTAGGTATGAGTTAAGGAAAGTAAATATAAATGGAGAGTGAAAACTGAACACAACAGCACTTCAACATGTGTGTTCTCTCTTCCAGGTGGCACAAACATTGATTCTTTTGCCTTCACACTTAACTAGCCACTGAGCATGTGTGTATTTCAAAGGCATGATCCAGAAGCACATGCGGTAAACATGTTTTCCATGTAGTGGGGAGAGATTTATCTTTAAAAATTTCCTTCCATTGAGTGTGATCATTCAAGTCCTGATGAAAGTTCAGTGAGAGGGCAGCACAGGTATAGTCATAGCGCCAGAGTGTCCATCTCAAAAGTGGTGGCATGTGTTGGTCTGTTCTGATTCAACGCTGCCAAACAAACTGCAGAAATGACTCCCTCTTCTCCCATCCCTCAAGCTGCAAGCAAGCAAGGTACTGGCAACGCCATGAAGCAGGATTATTTTTATCAGTCGCCAGCCATATCTCACAGACATGCCGAAACACCACACAAGTCAGCCTATGCTGCTCTATTGAAAAGTTAAAATATACTGTAAGCAGAAACATAGACCCTCTGTCTCCTTGTACTGTTAAAGCATAGTTTCTTAACAAACGTTTGTGACAATGGAGCTTGTAACAATGCTGATAATTTGGTTAGTAGTGTCTGTGCATCTTTATTTGTACAATGATTGTACTACTGGTAGTCATTGTGATGTGTTTAGAACAGTCAATAGTGTGTACGAAGAAAGACCCTCATTTCCTAGATACAATGACAGTTGATCAGTGGGCAAAGTATTGGATTACTTTGACTCTTTGTCACATTTACACTCGTTGACACTGAAGCAGTTGACACTGAAATCTTCTATGTTGTTAGCACTAGCAACGGGTCAGAGGGGCCCGGGAGTTCGTACAACGTGAATGTTAAGGATGAAGCGTCTATGACATATATTGTTCTCAATGTCCCTGGCAAGTTGAAACACTGTACAGCTGGCCTTCATAATGACTACTGAATGAAACCTGTGAAATGAAGGAGTTACACAGAACATAAGAAAATTGTGTCCTGCCGAGCACTTCAAACTGTTGATAGATAACACCAAGAAATGGAGGAAGAGCAGGACCTTTGATGAGCTATGGTCATCCACACAGACCAGCAGCAGGGACATTTTCTTTCACTGAATAAAAGCTGTTTTGGCAGCAGAGGGTATCGACAGGAAAAGTTTGTGAGTCACTTATAGACACGGCCAACATAAAGTGCTGCTTTTCACAGGGATGCGGTTTGCAGATTGTGTTTAACCCGCTGGCTGGGTCGGAGACCGAATCATCTTGTATACTATAGATTACGTGGTGCTGGACAGATGGTGTTGGACAGCTTCGTGAATGAATAATTGCCGTGGGGAGAGGAAACATTGTTTTCCGTTTTTTCTTTCTTTTTTTATTTACCAGATCACAATGATGATCGAAAACCCCCCATGCCGTTTTACCTCGGCAATGAAGAGGTGATCATCAAAAAATTAAACTTGACTTACGCTAGGGAGTTGTAGTTTTAAATTTTTATTATCTGGAGCTCTGACTGGAACGTGGAGTTACGTGCCCTCGCTGTTAGTGGACTCTTTCCCCGATGCAAAATGAGTTACCTTTTCTCGGTTGATGATCAAAAAAAATAGATCCAGACAGTGAAATATTTATTTGAAGCATATACCAGGTTAAGATTGGAAAAACCCACTGTCTGCGTTACATGCGAATCTTTTTAAAACATTGGTTTTACAGTTTTACTCTGGCTGAACTGTTGAGCTGACTAATAAGGCGACATTCTTTTGGGCTGCTCATCAGTGACATCAGTCCCATGAAAACAACGGGGTTCATTATTACCAAATGGGAGCTCTGAAACAGACCGCCTCCCTCGCAGATTTCAGAAGATCATGACCTATGTATAGGATAACCGTACACCAAGACCCGATATATGGCATTCTAAGTCTCACTGGCATGCAATCTATCATTACATCATATGCACATTTACTTTTGATAGATTTCTGATTGTGGCTGAAATAAAGACTCGTGGTCTGAAAGAAAAGAATTGTTGATTTTTGTATAATAGACCATCAACGACACAGAGAAGACAGGGAACAGCAGAGATAAAAGAAACGTGAAAGATGATAACAGAATCGAGAAAGAAATTGAAACCTGGAAAGAGAGGGAGAGAGAAAAGAGAGAGAGAGAGAGAGAGAGAGAGAGAGAGAGAGAGAGAGAGAGAGAGAGAGAGAGAGAGGATGTCATAATTTAGAGTATACAATTCTTGAAATGGAGCACGTTGTTCCTCACAAGGGAATCAAATGTAATGGGCGATTACTCTAGGATGCCCAAATGTTTATTAGTTATGGATTGGCAAATGACATGGACGGCTTCTAGACACGTTTTGATCGTTTTTAGCGTTAAAGCCGGATGACATACGGGAAATATGCGGTAAATTCATATGCTTATCTAACTGCCATTAAGAGCACTCGCTGAGGAAGATCATCGTCACTTTTATCGTGACAGCAAACCTGTGGCTGGATCAAGCCATAGCATTGGGTCATCATACTTAAAACCTACCTCAATATTCTGCCCAAAACCAGAAGATTTTAAAGGGCTTAAGGCTTGTTATCAGAGAACGGTGTATGGATGCTTGTCCATAGAACGTGGCAATTCATCCTTATGAGTAAGAGTCTAAGAAACCGACTGATAACAGTAGGCGCTAGTACAATACGTGACAGCACCCAAACACATGCCTGCGAATCCAAGTCTTAATTTCGTCAAGCTGGAAGTGAGAAACCTTATCGTGACGGCAAAAAAAAAAAGAGTGAGACAGTTGAAATGCTGCAAATGTCATCGTGTTGTTTAAACATTCAAACTTCTGGCTTTGCCATCTTGTGAACATGGACACTCTGCAGGGGACACAGGGGCAATGGCGATCGAAATATGTCATGAACAGAGGTAACAGCACAAGTGATAGCAGCTGCAGCAAGGACTGATAGCCAAATGTATGCTGGAAGGGTTGTAAAGTCTTCTGAGGAGGAATCCACGTCTCCTGAAAATATGAAACGTTAAATTTCAGATATTACCTGCAGAGTGGACAACGTCAACAACCAAGTCGCAACAAGATTTCATTGTAGGCTGTGCAGCTCCCAAGCCAACAATGACAAAATATTGGATTTTTTCCGAAGAAGGATATGTAGCTGATAAGACCAAGCATGCACTGGATGCAGTGAAGGTCTCAGGAAACAGGAAGTAGTTGGTGAAGACCCGTACACTGGGCACCACTGTTGAAGAAAGTATCCACAGTCTAATTAGTGTAGACGCACCTTATTATTTTTGAGAATCTGCAGCCTTGAGTATCTGCACACCCATATGTGATTCCATTGGCAACATCAAGGGAAATATAGATGCAGATGATCCATGTCACTGGAAGAGAGGCCTGTTAAAGTAAATAATAAAAACCGTGGAAACTGGCCATATATATATATATATATATATATAATTTCAGTAATAAATCCTCCTCTAATGCCGCACCGACGTTTTGCCACGTGGTTCTCCTGTTGGTTTGTTTGTAAATAAAGAAGAAATAAAACAGGAACCCACTGTAGATTTTGGAGTTTTATTAGTCCAATATTTCGGTTTAAAAACCTTTCTCAGGGACTGCACTGTGATGTGCAATGAAGAATGAAACAAATAAAACAAGAAGCAAGCCCAACAGAACTCATTAAAAAGTCAAGACACTGTTACGGTTAACCGATCTCATACATGGGACATGAATTGCATGAATTAAACTTTCCAAGACTGTGAACTAAAATCACAAAATATTCATAAAGCTGGCTGAGCAAACCCCAAAACAACCCACCATGTTGACACTTAGAGGGCCATTACTCCTTATTAGTACTCACACACACACACCCTCAACACACAAACACACACTCTCTCACGTTCTCTCACACACTCACGCACACACTCACACACTCACACACTTCCCATGCCATAAGTGTGACACATGCCGTCACTCAGAGAAAACAGAGTGTTTCGTTTCTCCCTGGGATGGCCGCAGGTGGAGAATAAGGCAGCACATTACATGCGAAACCAATATGGTCATCTATCTCTTGCGCTGCCGTCAGCATCCTGACCTGTGGTACGTGGGATCCACCAAGAACCTCAAGAAACGCTGGGCAGGCCACAAAAGTGATGTCAAGCTGAAGCGTACCACAAGATGCAAAATGTCAGAACACGTACATGCCAGTGACCACCCTAAAGACCCTAGCGCAGACTTCCTCTTCATTGTACCGATTGAGGCTGTCAAAAAAGAGAACCAACTCCTGAACAGAGAGATCTTCTGGCAGGCGAATCTGGGGACGCTCTTCAAGGGTTTGAACCAAAGAAAAGACTTAAACGCTGGACTACGATACAGAATCCAGTATGATGTTTCTCTGGTGTGTGGACTTTATGCTTTTTGCATTTGTGTGTGTGCGCACATGCACGCACGCGCTTGCGCTGGGCTGCGATGCAGAATCCAGTATTGATGTTTCTCTGGTATGTGGACTTATGCATTTTGTGTATGCACACACACACACACACGTGTGTGTGGGGAGGGGGGAGAAAGAGAGAGAGGGGGGTGTATGTGTGTGGAAGAGAGAGAGAGAGAGAGTGTGTGTGTGTGTCTGTTTGGATGCATGGATAATAATATATGTGTGTGTGTGTGTGTGTGTGTGTGTGTGTGTGTGTGTGTGTGTGTGTGTGTGTGTGTGTGTGTGTGTGTGTGTGTGTGTGTGAGTGTGTGAGTGTGTGCGTGAGTGTGTGAGAGAACGTGAGAGAGTGTGTGTTTGTGTGTTGAGGGGGTGTGTGTGTGAGTACTAATAAGGAGTAATGGCCCTCTAAGTGTCAACATGGTGGGTTGTTTGGGTTTGCTCAGCCAGCTTTATGAATATTTTGTGATTTTAGTTCACAGTCTTGGAAAGTTTAATTCATGCAATTCATGTTCCATGTATGAGATCGGTTAACCGTAACAGTGTCTTGACTTTTTAATGAGTTCTGTTGGGCTTGCTTCTTGTTTTATTTGTTTCATTCTTCATTGGCACATCACAGTGCAGTCCCTGAGAAAGGTTTTTAAACCGAAATATTGGACTAATAAAACTCCAAAATCTACAGTGGGTTCCTGTTTTATTTCTTCTTTATATATATATAATATATATATATATATATATATATATAGACAATGGTAGTAAATACCAGCAGAGATTTTTAAAAAAATGCTCAACCGGACTGGGAGCAACATTTGTTAAAAAGTAAGGTCTAAAACTATCTACAGCGCTGTTTCATGCAATGCAATCATCAGGACATCAAGACTGATGATTGCATTGCATGAAACAGCGCTGTAGATAGTTTTAGACCTTACTTTTTAACAATATATATATATATATATATATATATATATATCTTCAATTAAAAGCAAAGCTTGTTCTTATGTCTTAGATTGAAGAAATAGGGGGAGATAAGCATTCATATCTGCAGTGGTAGACAATTCTGCCTAACTAACAGTATGTGCTCGAGTGGGTGAATGGGGAAAAATAAAATAAATGCTTCCCAAAATGAGCCTTCAGCAAGCTTATAGTCTCCAAGGAGGAGACAATCTCCAATGGGGAGGAAACTCACTAACATATAATTCCTGGTCAGATACCGATATTTCGAAACCTGATTGTTTCTCCTCAGTGACCGCGGAAAGTGGTAATTTGACTCCTCTGCCTTTTCGGTTTTAAGAAGAATGCTATCCCAGAAAAAGGCTCGTGTGCAATACTGTAGTATGTTTGTTGAGTTTTCAAACCATCCAAAGGTGCCACCTAAGAAGCAAAAGAAAATCATGAAAGAGCAAAACAAGCTGCATTTTCTTGTGAAAAGTAGAAAATATAGAAAGATAACCTCTAAAAACACAAGTGCTGAGGGCCAATTCTTGGAATGAATCCGCAAGGGACTAAATTACAATAAACTAATAAATTCCAAGGATAAGTACCGAGCACCATTCCAGCAACTATGTATATATGTATAATTAAAGATTGAAACACATAAATTAAAGCATATTCAATTCCACTAATAACCTTTGCCATAATATTTATGGCTCAGGAGCAGTAAAATGAGTAAACAGTGTCCCTCACAGTGACTGATAGTGCTAAGATTGCTATTGTTAGTAACGAGAAGGTAATCAAAGCACAGAATGCTGTTCACTCCCTTTCCGAAATACCATTGAAAAACCTGAGATACTCATTTTGAAAAAGGAGGAATTGTTATCTTTAGGATCTTCAAAAAGACAAACTTCAACAAAGATAACACTCTTCCTTATATGGTGGCGCTATACACGGTACAGACACAATGCTAGTGGACGACTCCATAACGAGAATTCACATGGACATCAAGATAACAGCGGATGAAATCCCGGCAGCTTTCTACTGGCCCGGTCTTCAACAGGACGTTTCACGATTTGTCGAAATCCTATGACGCATGTCAGATGACAGTGCCAAGAGAGAAACTCTCCAAAGTCTGAAATCAGCAGACACTTCCAATACACCTGTCGAATGAGCACCCATTGGACATAATGGCCCACTGAGTTCTGAAAGTTTTACACCTGTACACTATTCCAGGAAGTAGCATGAAACTGTTTCTTTAGAAAAAGAGTGATGCAGAGACTGTAGTTGAAGAGATGGTAGACACGTTCTTGATGAAATTCTGGGTGATCTGGCAACCGATTCATGTCAAACTGCATGGAAAAGAACGACAACTCTAACCATTGGTTGTCATGTCACATCATCTGCTTACCATCTCACGTTCAATGCCCTGGTGGAGAAATATGATGGGTTACTGGAATCAATGATGAGGAACCTGTGCAATGAACAGCGAAAGCAGTTCCACAGGTTCATCAATGTAGTATGGTTTGTGCACTGTAAGACACATAAAGAAACGATTTCATTCTCTTCCGTCAGACTTCTGTATGCAGGCGCCTAAGAGGTTCTTTGCATGTTCTGAAAGGACTGTGGACAAAAGAAGTGGAGAAACTAGAGGTGAGGGACGGTAGCCACTACGTTTTTTTAAGCCAACAGATAGGCTGAGAAATCCCACTTCAACCCCACCATGAAATTGAAAATGCCTTTTACGGTATTAAACAAAAGTAGGAAAGGAAGAAAACACTTTGATTGTCCTGAAAGGGAAGAGAGTACTAGCATTATTGCCTACAAGCCACAAAATGTATTGATGCTGTAGGAAAAAAAAAAGACTTTTGCTCTTGCAATATGCCTGTTTATTTACCCTTTCTCATTGGTAACTGTAATAGTCGCAACCAATACTTCAAACATTTGACAACAGTTCTAATATATAAAGGAACTCGACCGGGTTTCACACCCTGACTCATTATAATTTTTTGAGGTATTTAAAGGTGCATTTAGGAACCTTTTGATAGCAAAGTTATGTACAGTTTGCATTAGCCCATTTACGAGAGAGAGAGAGAGAGAGAGAGAGAGAGAGAGAGAGAGAGGAGAAGAGAGAGAGAGAGAGAGAGAGAGAGAGAGAGAGAGACAGACAGACAGACAGACAGACAGAGACAGACAGACAGACAGACAGACAGACAGACACACGGACACACGGACACACGGACAGACACACAGACAGACGCACAGACACACACATAGACGTTCTTAAACATGTATCCGATGAGACAATGTTTTTGAGAATCCATGAAAAGGATTCTCAGTGTTGAGAAATCAAAAGCGGTCGCGCTGACCAAGCTTCAAATGAGGGAAGGGCAATGAATATCCATACAATGACAGTGAAATGCACATTGTAGAAAACAACGAACAAAGGCATCAATGGGAATCCCTAATCCACTGCTCTATGCAGGGAAAAATATCTGAAATGATAGCTTAAAGGTACAGAAATGAGGAAATGCACCCATTATTATACTTTTCTAGTCAGTTTCCACTGATGAAACAGAAGACAAAAAATGACTTAAAATTGGGTTATGATCTTTAAATGAAATGCTTTGCATAGTTTATATTTCTTAGGGGAAACGACGTAACGAATCTATACTAAGAAATTCAGTTCACACAAATGGGGTGAAGAAGTGCCCCATATTTTGACGTATTAAGACAAACTTAATTTTGAACTTAATGATTATTAGATCAGGCGAGGGGGTCTTTACACCGCATTGGGAAGACAGGAGTGGGAAGAGCGAGTGTGGCTGGTCCCTACACACTGTATGTGTATGCATGCGCGCGAGTCGGCTTTGGCGCGCGCAAACGTATGTGCATACCAGTGTATACCTGTGTGCGCATTCGTTTGTGTGTGCCAAAGTCATTTGCACATACGCATGTACACACACACAAGTCTTCAATAAATGAAAAATGCTAACATTTTAATAGTAGTTTTCAGAAACACCAGAGATTCAAGTCCGAAAACGTCATATACACCACCAGTGCCCTCACACACACACACACCCCACACACACACACACACACACACACACACACACACACACACACACACCACACACACACTGGATGCTATCTGAGACCTGGTATTTGGTAGAATTATTTATCGTTGCTAGATAAAGTGTTGTAGTATACTGGGGAAAAACAGAAAAAAGGTTTTACTCCATTTTGGGGATGTTGCTTTGAATGCTTTCTTTATCTATAGTTTAAACCCAACAGTACACATTGCGGTAATAAAGCAATGCTGTGCACTGCGCGTATGCTCTCATTCTGACTTTGTTATGAATGAAATAAAAAGTAACACTCGGGATTCTGTACGTAAGTCGATTTTCACTTTCAGCTGGTGTTTATTGGTCTGAAGGAATGCCATGTCATCCTAGAAAGTTTTATGCTTGAGCAAATACGAAAAGGAGATTTAATATTTTGACTACACACAACGTTACACATTCTTCCAATGGCACTGTACTATTGAAGAATCTAGATGTTATTTATCGTAAGCTTGTCTGAAACTTCATTAACTTACCGATCTAAATAAACAATCAACCAAACAGACCAAAAAGGGATTGCCCTACATAACCCAATCCGCAATCTGTGCCAGATACTAATATGAACAGCCATCCAAGAAAGTGAGCCTTCATGCACACGTATAGACTCGCGCGTACTGGTAGTTTCATTTCCATCAAGATGTCGCTGCTGCAGACTAATCTATATGCGCAGTACTACACGAGTTGAGTTTCGAGACACACACTGTGCAGGATTAACAGCTGATGGATGAATATGTAAATGACTAAGATGCAGGGATTTGAAACAAGACTCTCAAGGACGCGATTTAGATGTCTGATATGTCCATTAGTCCAACTCGGTGGTCACAAGTTGAGTACCTAACTCACATTGTCTGTGTCTCTCTTACCATTGTATGTGTATATTCGCATGTGTGTGCACGTGTGTGTATACAAAGGAGGGGAGTGAAAGGGGTGTACTCGCCAACATGTGTATGAAGTGTATGCAGTGTGTGTGTGTGTGTGTGTGTGTGTGTGTGTGTGTGTGTGTGTGTGTGTGTGTGTGTGTGTGTGTGTGTGTGTGTGTGTGTGTGTGCGTGCGCGCGCGCGCGCGAGCGCACGTGTGTGTGTGTGTGTTGTGTGTGTGTGTGTGTGTGTGTGTGTGTGTGTGTGTGTGTGTGTGTGTGTGTGTGGTGTGTGTGTGTGGTGTGTGTGTGTGTGTGTGTGTGTGTGTGTGTGTGCTTGCTTGTGCGTGTGAGGGTGTGTGGGTAGTGGTGGTGTATGTGACGTTTTCAGACTTGAATTTCTGGTGTTTTGAGCAAAACTACTTTTAAAAAGTTAGCATTTCTCATTTATTGATATCACACTGTCACTTTTGCACACATGCATTCATGACAGCATTTACTCCATACGTACATGCAGTCTCTCCAATCAACCAAAAGGCGCACTACCGAATGTTTTTTCTTCTCCCCCTCTCTTTCGGGGAAAACACTTTGCGAAATGACGTCGAACAATTAATAAACATATTCTATACATGCATCTCTCTTTCTCTTCGCACTGAGAGATAAAACAGGTTTCAAATTGAAATCAATAAATTCAAGATTCTATAAAGTCATGGCCTTCACATAACATTGGCCCAAGATCCAGACCAGGAGAATAAATAATTCCTGCAATCATGATGCCATACCTGCATCAGAGATAAGACTCGCCCCATATTGTTATGATGCCCTGTCTGCATCAGAAAACGTGTCGCCCATTGAATTCCCCTGTCACTGGAGAAATGATTAGATCCGACTCCTCTACCTGGAGTCTTCAATTGCTGGGGCTGAACTACGGTGTGTTCTTCACAATGATCGTTAACACCGCTAGAGAGAATACTGACTCAAGTAAAAGAAGCGGTGGTGCATTGATGCCGTCGTGGCTCCATTCTACACACATCAACGATGATGTGGTGCCCTTCTTCACAATCAGTGGAGACTAATGCGGGTTTTGAATCATTTGGTTTGAAAGGGCAATTCTTTTTCAAATCGAACTTGCCATCACAAAAGAAACATCGCATTGTCTGATCGGCAGCCGACTGATTGGTGTTTCTTTGTGAACTTGGTTCTGTCCACGAACTGACCCAAAAGGTTACGCGGTGGTCGTTGTCCACGACCTCGGAACGTGGGCTGAGGAGCAACGGGTTTTTCCGGCGGTGAGTACTGGTACTGAAGAAAGTCACTTGAACCGCGGAAAGATCCCTGTCCGTTCTAGGATAGATATATCCATGAGAACCCAGAAATGACCCACGAATTTCCTTTCCTGTAACTTCCCTGTCCCGATGGAATTGTACATGACGCATGAGACTCAAAATGGAATAATTCTCCCTTCCTAGCCACGCCCATGTCCGGGTGAGCGATACAATACTGATCAGCCATCTGACACATTTCCTCAACACTTTCAAATTGCCTTTCTTTAAGGAAAGTGGCCAGATCTCTGCTCACGCTCTGGAAATGTTATTCTTTAAGAAAGAGATCTCGCAGTGATTGAAAAGTATTGTTCGTTTTTGATAAATCGATCCATCGATCTAAACAAAGACTCATACGGATTAGAAACGACGGAAACGATTCTCCTTTGTCAGGGCGCACAGAACGGAAACGCTCGCGAAAACGATCGGCAGAACATTGAAATTTCTTGAGGAGTTATTCTTTCAATTGATCCCAACTTAAATTTTGTTTCGCCGCGAGTGTGTGGTACAGTGCCAAAGCGCTACCCTTAAACAACGACGCAATATACAATGCCCACTTTTCCTTTGGCCAACCACAAGACGTTGCGTGACTTTCAAAGCGGAAAAGAAAACTGTCGATGTCATCCGTATTTTTCCTCGAAAGGCGGTAACTTTGAATATATGTTGTTTTTGGTTGAGGCGCGCATGCGGAACTGACTGGTGGAGCTGGTGGAGGTTCTCTCGATGCCTGTAATCTTCTAATTTCAGCATTGGTCTCTAGTTCTTACTGCCTCAACTTAAATTGATGTTCTTTATCTTTTTCTTCAGATTCAAATTCCCTCTGCAGTCTTTTTTCTTCTAACTCCAGTTTCCTTTGATTTTCTTCTCTCTCTCTTAGCCTGTCTGCCCTATCTATGCATTGTTGCACATAGTTGGTAAGTTTTTCTCCATCAAAACCCAAGCGTTCCGCTTGTTGAACATATTTATCAAGATCATCCATAATGAACCGTCAACAGATATAAACACAAAACAATTTCTAAGTATGAATAAAAAATAAGGCGATATATGATGGTGTTATATGTTTCACAAAACGTAATTATGATATGTGCAAATAATGAATTCAATTTCTGGTGTAAACACAAAACAGCTTACTAAAACAGGATAGATATGAAACCCAAGGAATGTATTTTTCCAAAAGTAATTTGTAAACAGCTATCAATCTGGAATTTTAAAAAAATAATTTCAGTGCTTATCTCTGCTTTTTTCCTGAGAAAAAAAAACAACTTAAGTTCTGGAAATAAATTCTTTATATAGTTTTAGTTCTTAAATGTTCTTGTTGCCAGTCTTTCTTTCTTACTTAATTTCAAATGAATTCACAAAACAAATGTCTCGCCTTATACGATAAATGAAAATGAACTTACAAAACAAATAGAATCACAGACAATTAAAAGGAGGGGGAGAAACACAAACTACCGGAAGTCCTACGTAAAAAATGAAAATGTTGAAAAGAAAACTAGACAGAGCTTATTGAAGAGAAGGTTTAGAGGTTTTGAAAAAGGGGGTGAAAAGGAAATGAAAGGATACACAGGATCGGAACAGTGAGAAGAAATCAAGAACAGCAAACGAAGCCCTCAGAAGCACTCTAGTGGTCACTGTCACCCATGAAACTGGAGACGGGAAAAATCATGCACAATGCACACAACACTACAGTAATAATACAAAATAATAAACAATCAATCTATAAATGCACATTCACCCAAACGCAAAGAAAATATCACATCACAAAAAACCCACAGTAGATAATCAAAAGAAAAAGATGTTTATTTGGGTTGAGCGGTAATCAACTCCACCACCTACACTAGTTGCGTGATGGAGGTGAAGTCGATCCCACACTCAGAGGGGTAAAGGGAAAAATCAAAATGAAACGATAGGAAAGGGAGAGAAACAGACATTTATGAGAAAGGAAGGACTACCGACTCCACAACGTCATGCCCCCCCCCCCCCCCCCCCCACACACACACACACACACCTCCCCTGCTAAATCAGAGCAGGAAGAGGTTGGGGCTATCAGTCCTGGGGAAGGGGACAAAACAAATCAAATACTCTAGGGAAGGACAGCGACTCCTAAACGCCCTGCCCCCTTGCTGCCAGGTACGAGAAAGGGAAGGTTGAGGCATCAGTCCTGAGGTGGGAAGGGTCAAAACGAAATCCTAAAAAAAAACAAAAAAAACACCCTTAACGGAGTAGAGCATCCAAAAGAAATCTCAACCACCCGAAACACACATAGAAATAGAAAAAAAAATGCAAATATTATACACAATAAATAATTGAACTAATTTCTTTTTTTTCTCCCTCTCAAACCCTTGAGGGTACAAATCAAATTCCTCTTTTTTTTCAAGGAAAATATAATTCCCTCTTTTCCAGGCCCCGAGGGCACAAATAGAAATCTTTCTTTGTTCTTTTTTTCTTTTGTCGGGGTCACTTCTGTCACGCTGTCACTTTTGCACACATGCATTCATGACAGCATTTACTCCATACGCACACGCAGTCTCTCCAATCAACCAAAAGGCGCACTACCGAATGTTTTTTCTTCTCCCCCCCTCTCCTTCGGGGGAAACACTTTACTAAATGACGTCGAACAATTAATAAACAGATTCTATACATGCATCTCTCTTTCTCTTCACACTGAGAGATAAATCGGTTTCAAATTGAAATCAATAAATTCAAGATTCTATAAAGTCACGGCCTTCACATAACATTGGCCCAAGATCCAGACCAGGAGAATAAATAATTCCTGCAATCATGATGCCATACCTGCATCAGAGATAAGACTCGCCCATATTGTCATGATGCCCTGTCTGCATCAGGAAAACGTGTCGCCCCATTGAATTCCCCTGTCACTGGAGAAATGATGAGATCCGACTCCTCTACCTGGAGTCTTCAATTGCTGGGGCTAACTACCGGTGTGTTCTCCACAAATGGCCATCGTTAACCACCCGTCTCAGAGGAGTGAAAGGCGAAGGCTGAAGGTGGTGTAGGCTGAAGGGCTGAAACATGAATAAGGTTCGTGTAAGTAACCTGCTTCCCAATTCAGCATATGAATTCTTTCTTTCTTTTCTTTAGATTTTCCCCTGTAGCTTTCACCAACTATCTATGGCTCAGCTGGTAATGACTGGTCAGCAGTGAGGACCCCTCTACCAGCGTCCTGACAGGTTCGAGTCTCTAGGCCATCTGCTGGGCTAAAACTGATTCTTTCCTCCATCCTCCTAGTGAGTGCATACTCAGTGTTCAAAACACATGACTAGCACCTTACCAGCCCTTATTAAACTATCTCTCAGTGGTCACTTTCACCCAATGACCACCCTTGTTTACTTAATGAGTGATCCTCACAATTATTGGGGACGCCTGCTACGCTAGTCAAGCCACATGAATATTCTTCCTTTTTAGTTGTGGCATGGGGAAATGATTCATATCACTAAACTGCATGTGATGGAGTGTCACATGCCTTGATGTGAGGCTACGTCACATGACAGTTGAAGACTTTAAGACAGAGTCTCTTAAGTTTTTGTAATGGGGTTTGTGCCTTTTGACTTGTGAGGCGATTTAGATTTGAACGTTTGTTCAAATCGTGCCATGTCTTGGCACGGGAAAGCATCAGGATGGCTTCTGAAGTGGCTGAAGTGTGGAATTCAGGGTTTCACTATTGTATTTGTAACACAAAGAAAGTTCATGCGGAGCATATTGTAAGGGGACCGGCTTGCAAATGTAATTGAAATTTGACGTTCTCTTCTCTCCAGATGGCCACGCTTCTTCCGTTTTTGGTCATGTATGTAGCGACGTGAATATGCATACACGCTGCTCCACTTACTCTGAGAATCAGCTTCTACGCCACTGTAGGTATCTGTATTTATTTCCATGACACATTTCTTTCTACACTAAATCTAGCTGGCTGATCATCGAAGTTTTGTGAGAGATAATTAGTTGCCACAACATCAAACGAATACTGTGTATGGCACCAATCGGTCCAGTGTAAGTGCAGAAACAAGACCATAAAGACAGAGGAAATATTCTCCAAAATAATGTTTCAAGCTTGCTCATATACCTGAGCTTCATACATGCACACTACAACAACAGTGGCTTTTACATTTTGGACTTTGCTTAAACAAAAAACAGAAGGAAACAGATCCGGTAAACATGAAATTAAACGATTGAAAAAAAAATCCTCCGTGAAACAGTGAGGTGAAGATGGGAAATGAGACATAACACAAAATTAAATAAGAATATACGTTTCTGGATTCTGGATTCGACATTAGAAAAGTATTTAGACTCAGAATCAAAAACTTACTTTGATAATATTTCGACAGGGTCGCCCTGTCTTCTTCAGTTCACTGTTGCTGTTGTGGCAGCGAGGCCTGGTAGGGCGACGGTTGTGTGGGGTGAATAGTTGTCAGGATCTGATTGCAGATGGGGGGAAGTTCAAAAGTTTGATCTCTGTTCAGGCTGGGGCGTCTAGTCTTGATTTCGATGGCTTCTTTAACTTTTCGTTTTGTGAGGAAGGGCTCTGTAGATAAGATCTTGGTTTCTTGGGGCTGAAACTGTGAAAGCTATTCAGTTAAATAATGTCGTTAGCAAAAAGCAAGACAAATAGCTCTATATGATCAAAAGGTATGTCACACCGCCCATGTTTAATAATTTCCAAAACCAATTCATCATAAACAAAGAAAAAAAACTGGACTACAAACGTCCCCCTGCTTAACTCATATAACAAAATCTGATAATCTTGCTCCAGATCTGTTTCTTACTTTTATCTCACTAAACATACTCTTTACAAAACGATATAATTTACCATTAATTTCATTCTGTTTAAGAATAGGCCTATAACAGTTTCCGTGGAACTGAATCGAAGGCTTTTTCGAAGGCAACAAAAGCAGCGTACAACTTCTGATTATTTACAAATTGTTTGTGAACTGCGGCTGGTACACTAAACATATGAAAAATTGTAGAATAATCTTTTTAAAATCCTGCCTGATGTCCTTCTGTTATATTATTCCAAGAAATCCATGTACGTAATCGTTAATAACAACGGAACTATAGAGTTTACTACTTACATTGCACAAAGAGATACCTCTGTTACTGTTTACATCATTAACCTACCCCTTCTTAAAACAAAGACAATATTATTGATGCTTTGCAATCTTCAGAATAAATCCCAGTATCAAACAGAAAGTAAAATAATTTACGTAAAAAGCCTACAACAGTATCACCAGAGTTCTTTAAAAAAAAAAAAAAGCTCCCCAATAATACCATCACGTCCGGCACTTTACCTTTATTATTATTTTTTTTTAATTATTTTTTTTTGATAGCTGGTACTATTTCTTCTATAGATATTGGCCTGTCATATGTATTTTCTTCACTGTTTATCGCCTCATTGGTCTCTGTTTACTTATTTCATCCTTTTCCAACAATTGGTTTTTCTAAACAACGCATGAGAGAAAACCATATATCAAACAGAATATGAACAGGCTATTAAGAGTGCACTAACTAAGTTTAGACTTGGTGTATCTGACTTTGCTTGTCATCGTTTCAGATACAGTAATATGAATGAGAACAAACTGATATGCCGCTTATGTAATCTGGCTAGGGAAGATTAAATCAATTTCGTTTTTTGCTGTCCTGCTTTTCATGACCCAAGAGGGAAATTTATAAAGGCAAAGTATTATTCTAACCCTTGTATTTTCAGACTAAACTTACTTCTAGCATCAAGAAATGAAAATGTTTTCTTCAATTCTGCTATGTACATTTATGAAGCACAAAAGGTTACTTACCATATATTCCTAATCTTGTTGTATAGTGCATTTGTATTAGTTTTCTTTGTTCAATTTATTTCATGAAAATATTGATGTGAATGTTTGTTACAGGTATCATCCCTTCAGTATGGACTGTGGCCTTAATCTGATTAAAATATTCGTATTCATATTCATATTTGTATTCGTATTCGTATCTATTCTCTCTCTCTCTCTCTCTCTCTCTCTTCTCTCTCTCTCTCTCTCTCTCTCTCTCTCTCTCTCTCTCTCTCTCTCTCTCTCTCTCCTTCGATTTCTCTTTTGTTTCTCTTTTTCTTTTACTATTTGTTTCTTTTTACCTCTCTCTCTCTCTCTCTCTCTCAACCCTCTTCTCTCTTCTCCTCTTCTCTTCCTCTTTCTCCAAACTTATTCGTTTTTCTTCTTTGTAGTTTTCAGTTTCCTTTGTTTTCGCTGTTCCATTAGTTCTCATCTTGTTGAAACTCACAAAACAAAAAACACAAAAGCTCTGTTCTTTTCAGGCCATAAATGAGCATTTCCGTTGCACGCCTTTGCCTTTAGATACACTTGTACGATGTCGACTTCAGGATCCCGGAGATTGGAAGGGTGTGAGACCGATAGATAAGGTAGGTGGATTGTCTGTCTGATCTTTTTTTAATTTTTAGATTGGAATTCCAAGGCAATTGTTCAGGACACAGCTGTGCCCATCATTGGTGACTGTTTATTAGTCCTCTGTTTTCAACGTATTTAATGTTATTTGTTTTCAATGCCTTTGGTGTTTCATGTCCTGCTTAAAGAAAACAGTAGGTCGAAACGTGTCGTGTCTGTTTGTTTTTTTTTTGTGTGTTTGTTTTTTTTTAATTTGTTCCATTTATTTTCCGCCCAGTATTTGCACTTTTGTTCCAGACTACGTCTGATCAGTTCCGTACTCAGTCTCAGCAGTGATGAATTGCTTTCTGTTCACAGTGCGTCGTTACAGCGGCAGCTGGCAACTTCGAGAGCGCAGACAATGAACAAAGAAAACGAACAGGCAGGCGACCTGCGCTTGTGAGTAGATCTATTCCATTCACACAAAGAGACCATTGTGCTAAACAGAAATAACCAAAATGGTTTTAACAATTTTGAGAACTCCCGCTTGTTAGTTGAAGATGTAACACGCTATACATACGCACGGTTCCACACATTTTACCACGCTCATTGCACTGTTTACATGCACAAGGAAACGAGGGTTGTGGGGGACCACTTTGTTAAAGGGAAAAAAAATTTTCCCTAAGCCAGTCTCTCTCTCCCCTCTCCCCCCTCCTCTCTCTTTTCTCTCTCTTTCTCTCTCTCTCTCTCTCTCTCTCTCTCTCTCTCTCTCTCTCTCTCTCTCTCTTCTCTCTCTCTCTGTACATGTGTGCATGTGAGCGCGCGTGTCTGTGACATTTCATTTGTACATGTGAAAAATAAATATCTTGATACACCGTCGCACGTGTGCTCGCAAACTAAGCAAGGCGCACGCACGCATGCCCGAACACACGCACGCACATTAACACACACACACACACACACACACACAAAACACACCACACACACACAAAACACACACACACACATACACACAACATTTTCTCTCTCTCTCCCCCCCCCCTCTTCTCTCTCTCTCTCTCTCTCTCTCTCTCTCTCTTCCTATCCGTCAGTCTGTCTTTCTGATTGTCTCTCTCCATGCATGCCTGTATGTTGTTTATCTGTCTGCCTTTC
>CM031595.1:133623985-133636485 GCA_018398815.1 Conus ventricosus | reverse complement strand
GATTCATGCGTTTTGTAGTCACAGCAAAGTATCGTATTGCTTGTTTCTATGATATGCATACTGGTGAAATTTTGTGGCAGACTACTATCAGTGAATTTTATTTTCGGAACAAGGAATTAATAGATACTCTGGATGGAATATTCTATGGGTTTTGTCTTGGCATGGGCTGCCCAGTCATTGTTCTCATCACCACCACATTCACTGCTATCAAACTGCAACAAACAATACGATGGCGTCATCGTTCATCGTCTAGCATGTCTGACAAAGAAACTGGCGTGACCAAAATGCTCATTTGGCTTTCTGTTGAATTCTTCGTTCTGTCTTTGCCTTTCTGCATTTTACGAGTTTCTCCAATGATTGACCCTCGGATAAATATTGGTGGTCAGTATGAAACACGTACAAACTTCTGATTATCTTTGGGGACTTGAGTTCCTACATGAGTTCCTGTGTGAACTTTTTCGTGTACTATTTCACTGGCTCAAAGTACAGGGAGACGCTGCATCGTCTGATTGGCTGGAAGTCCTCACTGCACAGCCAAGGGCAATATTTGACAAAAAGGAAGTTTATGAGCGAAAAAGATATGATTCAGGAAAACAACAGGGGATAGCAAACTGATGAGTTTGTTGAATTGTTTGTTTGTTTATTGTTTGTTTGTTTATTGTTTGATTGGTTGTTTGGTTTGTTTGTTTTAGTTTCTGAGTTCACTCAGTGTCAAAGCAAAATCTCAAGAACTCGCTTGAAACAATCGACCTGCAGCTGGGGGCACATATACACCTGCATGAAAACAACATGAACGATTACAAGAGTTAGACGATAAAGAATAAATGATTACAGTAGTCAGATCATAAATAATAAACGATTACAAGAGGTCAGATCATAAAGGTAAATATCCTTCTATTCATTCCCGGTAGGCCTAAAAGTTGTTGCTTTTGTACAGCTTTTTTAAGGTAAACAGGCACACCTTTTGACTAATATACTGTGGTTCTGAGTAATCTCTCTGTGCTGAATGTCCGTGCGTGTGTGTGTGTGGTGTGTGTGTGTGTGTGTGTGTGTGTGTGTGTGTGTGTGTGTGTGTGTGTGTGTGTGTGTGTGTGTGTGTGTGTGTGTGTGTGTGTGTGTGTGTGTGTGTGTGTGTGTGTGTGTGAGTGCGTGCGTGCGTGCGTGCGTGCGTGCGTGCGTGTTTCGACGAAATAAACTCCTTTTCTTTGACAGTTAGGTGGACGTACGATGATGACTGACTGAATAGACAAGAGCTGATTCTAATTCCTCGCTAAATCGGCACAGGCAAAAAGTGGGTGGACTCCCATACCTAGTTCAAGTCTTGACTTCAGCAGATGGTTTGGAAGTCATTATTTATATGACAATCACACCAATCCCAAAACAAAGATGTGTCCTTCACGAGCGAACGAACACTTTTGCGAATCACATTTACTCAGATTCGGTCTCTCCTACTCTCTTGTAACCTCTTTTACCTAACCCTGAATCTCGAGTTTATGTAGTTCGTAAAACGGAGAATTCCAGAAATATGGTACAGCACAGCCAGTGAGCAAGCCTGGAGTATTCTAGAATATTCGTGAGTCATAACGCAGTACAGCCAATTAAAAAGGCATGGGACTTTCTAGAAGAATCCAGAACACTGACATATTGTATTCATTCAAATGCTTGGAACTTTCACGAAACAGTGCCTGAAAGCTTCTTGCACTTGTGGCGCTATTTTGAGACTCTAAATGGACACCCGGAATCACTATGTGCACACGTTTTTTTTTTTTTTTTTTTTTTTTTTAGTAAACGAGCGTCACATGAAACTGAACAATCACAGTAAAACTCAGCTCCAGGGGTCTGAATGAACAAAGGATGATAAACAAAGTTAATCTGTTTTTAACAACTGCAAGCGTGATAGACATTTTCATTGACAATTTATTATTATTATTTATTATAAATGATTGCTACCCTGACAAAACTTTGAAGAACGATGACGATGATGATTACCATTATCATTATTATTATAATTATCATCATTGCAGTCTTTTTTCTTTCTTTCTGCGTACGCAGGCTGATACTCCTGCGGACACTCCCTGTATAGCCAGGCAGTGGAGTTTTGTGTGTATGACCCTTTTCTATCCCGCCATTAAGGCAGCCATACTCCATCTTACTACTGCTGCTGCTGCTGCTACTACTACTACTACTACTACTACTACTACTACTACTACTACTACTACTACTACTACTATTACGAAAGAGAGTACTTACATAACGCCTATTCTCTGTTAGAGACCAAAGTCTAAGGCTTCCCAGACCACGGCCACAAGTTGCCCACTTAAAGCTCAGCAGACTGAAGTCGTTGCCTGTATCAATCAGTCAATCAGTGCCAAAACGGTCCTGTGAAGATTTGAACCCACAACCCCAGGATCACCAGGATTGTGAGTCTGGCGTTCTATCAAATGAGCTATTCTGGTCTGTCGTAATATCAATAAGGCCCTTTCAGTCATCCCGTGTGTAGATGCATCACTACCTGGTAACTGCTGTAGATCTAGAATTTTTTTCCTCAATACCACTTGCTTTTCTTTGAAATTCTGATCATTTACACTTATGGTGTATACAGATAAAAATACGTGTTAATAATATGTATTACTCGCCTGTGGCCTTAGTCAGACGGAATGACGAGTGGATTCTAGTTCCTCGCCCTTTGGCTGTTAAATGGCCGTGAACGCTGACAGTGAATGCAAACAGAGCCTGGGCAGACCTTTATTCAATTCGTTACAGTTCCTATTCTTTTCTTGTATGGAGAAGTCATGAGTGTTAAATGCATCACATACGAAGCAGTCAAAGATGAAAAGCATACGCCTGTGAAAGTATTACACCTCTTTCCCCTTTGTTGAGTTGTTTAAATTCAAAAGCGGCTTGAGCTACACCACGTTCTCTCCCCCTCCTCCCCCCCCCCTCTCCCCCATCGCTTCCCTAAATTTAGAATACCGAAAACCATACGAGTAGTCATTGTATTGACTATTATTTGCAAAAAAAAAACACTCTTGTACCTGTGGTAGGGTTGTGTTCCCTCTTTCATTGTTCATATGATCTCATCTATCGAAAACACACAATTTGTACAGGAATCCACTATGGCCGACAATACGGAACAGTGAGTGTATAAAAAAGTGGGCAGTCCGGGCTCATAAAACAATTATTAAAGAGCAAGTAAGAAAAGAAAATCCAGAGCTTGACAGGTGTTCTCATAAGGATGGAAGAAAAAGATCTGCCTTAAACAAAGGCTGCACCTGCATAGTCAGCTGACCATAGTCGCGGCCAGTGTCCTAAAAGGCGGGGAGAGGGTGCTTATTGACGTGCCTGGGCAGATTATCAGGCTTGAATTAATAAAAATAAAAAAGAAGCAAAAACATTGATTACACACAAATCAAAGACAGAATGAAAACGGAAAAGGCAAACAGCAGATTAAAGCAGTGACTCGGTGGATAGATTAAGGATGATTCAGTGTTTATTATTTCTTCAGAGGATGAGCCGCAGACACAAACTGAAGATGAACTGGGTGATGAGAACACCCTGGTCTCTCCGTCACTGCTCAAATGGCTGAGCTCATCAACAATATCATTTCCACAAGACTCAGCGATGAAAATTTGAAAAGCAGATTTGACAGGTATAGCGTACAAGGCCCTCAGAAGGCGAAGGTCTTGTGGTACCTAAAGCTAATGCCAACACGTCAAGAAATCTGACTGTGGGGGAGGGGGTCAGAAGAAAATCCTTCCGTAGCACAGGGAAGAACGCGGATATCACGTCTGGCACGTCCTGTCACACGGCAGGGCTAAAAAAGAAGCCAGTCCCAATCTGAGTTCTTTAAAAACACTCCACTTAACACTCACCTTGACGAACCTGACCAGCCCAGGGGTTACAGCTGGAGAGTACCTGGCCATCATGCAGCTCACACACACGACTCTGCGGGAGCTGAGAGTCACCAATCGGGATGTGTGTCCCTGTGTTGACCCTTCTCACGGGTGCAAAGGGGTCACAGCCCGATCGGTATGCCTCAGAAAAATGCCGAACAGAAAAAAAAAAATGCCGAAATGGGTAGACAACCGATGTTTTACAATTCTTCGCTGTCATTTTGCAGGCAATCTCAGTGTTTCAACCATGATTTTCTCTCTCTCTCTCTCTCTCTCTCTCTCTCTCTCTCTCTCCTCTCTCTCTCTCTCTCTCTCTCTCTCTCTCTCTCTCTCTCTCTCATGGCCTTTCAAAAATATTTTGGTTTAATAAAACACCGGAGAGAGAGAGCGGAGAGAGAGAGAGAGAGAGAGAGAGAGAGAGAGAGAGAGAGAGGAGAGAGAGAGAGAGAGAAGAGAGAGAGAGAGAGAGAGAGAGTATTTTAACTCTAACATTTTAATGTCATTTACATCGGTTTTGAATACGGTGATGTTGTCGTTAATTTTACATATTTTCCTGATCTTGTCTTTGCTTGTCATTGGTAAAAGGAGGGGACCAGGCAAGAAAGGGAGTACATAGAAGGACGCACATGTCTATTTACTGTACCCGGAACGATTCATCTGATCTTCTTTTGCCCTCAAATGAGGGTCACCTGCATTCATCTTTTTTGTTTTACCATTGTCCTATTTAACCATGTTCAAGACCTAAAGGACATGCCAGACTTGAACAAGTATTTTGTGGTTCAGTTTTCGAGTATGAGTGGTGTTTTGTGTGCAGAGTATACGAGTACACGGGCAAGCTTGGAACGCAACATTAACATTGAGGATGTCTCTTTATTCCATGTGCTTTGTGTTAGATGAGTGGTGCCTTAAGAAGCATTTCTTTGGTGTTACTGTCAAGCAACTACTTAATTAATGACAAACAAATCTGTCTGCTTTGTTTTTGATACACTGTTCGTATATTCTCGTGTCATACCGCATTTCATTATCAATCAAACCAGGGTTTTCTGTTCATGTTTCAATTCTGTTGTTGTCATGTTTAAGATTGTGTAATGTAAAAAGGCTGTGCTAGTCTTGATTAGGTATTAATTTTTGTTTATCCATTTCTTTCTCCGGTTGTTCTTGTATGGATATTTCAAGCACATGGTATATGATCACGTTTGGGACATTCTTTTTGAGATTAGGACCGTGCTTGCTCCGAATGCTAGTGCCTGTACTGCTATAAAATTGGTCCCTAAGCAACTAGTTTTTGTTGGTGTGTGTGTGTGGTTTTTTTTTTTTTTTCTTAAAGTTATAAGCATGTAATAGTCTTGTCATGGATGACAGAAAAAAAAATGTTGTAAATTTCTTTCTAAGTAGTTGCTCTTTCCGGAGTCGTTTGGGATTCTGTTTCTTATAAATCAAGCTGGGTGTGTATGAGCAAACTTGTAAGATTCAATAAGTATGTTTCCTTGTTTATCCCGTGTGTGTTGTGCTTGGATTTGTGTCAAGCGAACTGGTGCAGTACGAAGCAGTCAGTTTATAATAATAATAATGAATATTTCTATAGCGCAAATCGTAAATTAGCTCTAAGCGCTTTACAATACAAGGACTAACGAAAACACGCACGCACGCACGCGCACACGCGCGCACGCACACACACACACACACACACACACACACACACACACACACACACACACACACACCACACAACACACACACACCACACACACACACACACACACACACACACACACACACACACACACACACACACACACACACACACAACACCACACCACACAAAACCGCATACTCAGGCACGGGGAAGCAGATACGCACAGCACACACGGGAAAACAGACACGCACAACCACTCACGCACACCTCGCACACACACACTCACACAAACTGACATCTGTGTATGACCGGGACTTTTGAATTATCAGCCGAAACAGACTGTAAAAAGATGAGTTTTTAGTTTCGTTTTAAAACTGGAAAAGAGTCACAGTGCCTGATGTCGTGTGGAAGAGAATTCCAAGTTTTAGGAGCCAGGAAGGAGAAGGAACGATCCCCCCTTCTTTTGCATTTGAATCTGGGAGGAACCAGGAGCAACGAGTCAGAAGACGAGCGAAGGGTTCTAGCTGGGCAGTATAAGTTTAGAAGGTCAGACAGATAGGCTGGAGTTCCAGATTTAACAGCATTGAAACAGAGGCATGCGATTTTATATGTCACCCTGGCTTTGACCGGCAACCAGTGAAGTCTGCATAATAATAGTTGAGGGTGTTCTTTGAAGGGAGCTTTGAGGATTAGTCTAGCAGCACAGTTTTGAACGTGCTGAAGTTTTTTGGTGAGGTAGTCGGGAAGGCCTGCTAGTAGAGAATTACAGTAATCGAGACGCGAAAGCACGAGAGAAGTGGTGAGAGTTTTGGTTGCTTCAGTGGTAAGGAGATGTCGGATAGCACCTATACGTCTAATTTCCAGAAAGCATATTTTACAGACATGGTTCACCTGTGCCTTCATATCAAGATCGCTGTCGATAAAGACACCAAGGTTTTTAACATTTTCTGAGAAGGGAATAACAGTACTGCAGATCAGAAGTGAAGAATTTACAGAAAGAGCGGGTGTTTTTGCTGCTGGTAAACTGAACAGCAAGGCTTCAGTTTTGCAGTTTCAGCTTTGGCACGGAATTCTCACGGCATGGGAGAACATCATGTTGCTTATTAGTTAGTTAATATTTGTTTCCACACTTCAAGTAAAATTGGTGATAATGCGTTTGTCGCTGCTATTATTAATGTCGTCGTCGTCGTCGTCGCTGTCGTCATTGTTGTTGTTTTGTCTCATTTGAATTTGGTGATCATGAGTTTTCTTGTTGTTATGCATATTATTTTTGTTTTTTTCCCTTTATTTCAATATATATTCATAAGCAATAAACAAGTAGGGTAAGTCTTGCTCCCATAAGAAAACCTAACATAGAGTAACTTTTATTCAAGACTGGCACAGCCTTTTAAACTTGAATAAAGTCAGACGCATACAAAGACGAACAATATATTCATCATTTCGTCTTTGCCTTTTGGAAGCGTAGCCCCTCTGCACATGCGGTGGACTAGACGAAAACAGAATGTGTCTGCCTGCAGGTTATCCTCGAAAAGACGTTTCTTGTCCGCTTATCAATCAAATCAAAGTCGCCTTATCTATTTTGCTCTACATGTGTGTTGGCTGAAATGTTCAAGACAAATGATGTGCCAAGCGTGAACATAGTTAGCTTGTGGTTGCTACTTTCATCAGTTGTCAGGAGTGAGTGGTTGCTTCAAGCTCAGGGTATATGGGCAAGCTAGGGCAGAACATCCTTGTGCAGGATGTCTCCTTGTTTGTTCTATGTGCTGTGTGCTAACTGAATGGTGCTGTACACAGCATTCCTTCGGAGATAATTATTGTCATGTATCTGTTTAACAATGGGGGATCATGCTACCTATTTGTTTCTTGTTTTCTGTTTGCACCTCGTCACGTCATTTCTGATTTTCTTTCTTGTCAATCAAACCAACACTACCTGTTCTTGTTGTTGTTCTGTTGTTTGTCATGTTTTAGTATATGCTATCCTTTAAATCATCACAGAATGGCTTGTCAGTCTTGGATAAACAATAATCTGTCTTGATCGTTTCTTTAGTTGATGTCGCTACATGCAGGTGTGAAGGTCACGGTACATGGTCAAGCTTGGGACATCCTTTTTTGAAGTTAGTTCCTTGTTTGTTCCATTTGCCTTGTGTCTGCACCGCTCGTTGAACTACAGCGGTCAGCAGAAATCCGTTTGGTGTGACAGACATGTAAATATTTCAGCAAGGAATAAAAGTACATTTCTTTTCTCTTATATGTTATTTGCATTTCCCTACTTCATTTTAGGATTCCCTTTCTGATAGCTCTAGCCGTGATTCCTCCTCCTCCCCTTCCTCCTCCTCTCCCCTCCTCCTCCCCTCTCTCTCTCTCTTTTCTTTCTTCTTCTTCTTCTTCTTCTTCTTCTTCTTCTTCTTCTTCGACCTGAACTCTGTGTGGAGTCATTGGGGCATCACACTGAAGGACTGTTCACAAGGCTCCGCCAGTTTTATCAATTGTTGTGTACCAAGATCTGGGTTTCTGCAAATGCTTCCTCTGTCTTATCTGCAAAGTGTCAGTCCATCTTTTTTTTTCCATTTCTTCCCCTCCACCTCTCTCCTTTGACAGTTCCCTGGTGGTTTTTTTTCTCGAGGCCATGGGATCTTGTTACAAGGCCATACCAAGAAGTGTTCTTTAATTTACTGATTTCTGTAGATTTTTGTATTGCTCTATAAGCAACCTAATGGTTTGACTGGCGAAATGATCAGTGTATGTATGTTTAGAATCTTGCGGTAGCACCTCATTTCCAAGGCCTGCTATAATCCATCAGGCCGGGGTACGTGTCCTTGTGTCTTCCGAATTGTTTGTCTGTTTTAGAATGCTCAAGATTACAACGCTGATTCAGTCTTCGATAGATGGTGATCGCTCATCTTTTAGTAGACGTTCCTTTGTGCGTACGTCAAGCTGATAGTGAATGGTCAGACTTAGAACATCCTATTTGATGGTGTTTTTCTGTCTTTTGTGTTTGCACTAATGATTGGATTGATGCCGTGAGCAGCGTTTGTTTGAAGTTATGGACTTGTAATTGTGCTACCAAGGGAGCAAAACAATATTTTTCTTGTTTCTTAAATCTATTTGTATTTCAACGCCTATTTTAGACTTCCTTTTCTCCCAGTCAAACAAACGTCACGCGCATTTTCCTCTATTCTATTGATGTTTGACGTTCTAGCTAATGCTTGAGTTCATAAGAAAATTCCAGTCATGCACAAATGCTAATTGAACATTCCTTAAGATGTGCTTGCTGCGATTGATGTGTATGCTCAGGGTATATGGGCAGACTTGGAACATCCTTGTGCCTCAGGGTTCGGTACTGGGGCCAGTCCTTTTTGTGCTGTATGCTAGTCCTGTGTCTGACGTCATCAGTGGTCATGCCATGTCGCATGAGAGCTTTGCTGATGATACTCAGCTTCATCAGTCGGCTCCCATTGCTGAAATTGACTCACTGATTTCTCGGACGCGGGGCTGCATTGCAGACCTGAAGGACTGGATGACAACCAACAAACTACAACTAAACGACGACAAGACGGAACTCATGTTCGTGACAAAACAGCCTAACCATCCTTCTCCGCCTGCAGCTGTCACTATCAATGACTGTACTGTCTCTGTCTCCACCTCTGTCGCAGTCTAGGGGTCATTCTTGACCAATCCCTCACCTTTGAGAAACAGGTTTCAAATATTTGCAAGATTGCCTTTTTAGAACTAAGAAGAATCAGCTCCGTACGTCACCTTCTCTCCACAGATGCTACAAAAACTCTCATTTGTGCATTTGTCTGATCTAGAATAGATTACTGCAACTCACGTTTGGCCGGCCTTCCAAAATACCTGATAGAAAGATTACAGCGAATCCAAAATCATGCAGCCCGAGTCGTCTGTAGAGCAGGAAAATATGATCACATTTCGCCTCTACTTCACTCTCTTCACTGGCTATCTTTCTAAAACCGTATCTCGTACAAAATCTCAACTGTCACTTTCTCTGCTCTCTTTGAAAATGGACCTTCTTATCTCACAGATTTCCTTAAAATTTACACCCCTCTCGACAACTACGCTCCTGTGCTGACGACCGCCTTCTACGAATGACTCCCTTCAGGACTACTACTGGTGAAAGATCTTTCTCTTTTCAAGCTCAAGCGACGTGGAACAGACTGCCAGACTCTCTCAGACATTCAGATTCTATCCCTTCTTTCAAGTCCAAACTTAAAACCCATCCATTTTCTCATAATTAGTCAATGCTCTCTCTCCTCTGTGTGTGTGGTGTGTGTGTGTGTGTGTGTGTGTGTGTGTGTGTGTGTGTGTGTGTGTGTGTGTGTGTGTGTGTGTGTGTGTGTGTGTGTGTGTGTGGTGTGGTGTGAGGGGGGGGAGGGGAGAGGGGGGGAGGGGGGCAGCCTAACTCATAGCCGTCTAGGCCTTTTCAAATGTAGTGTATGTGTATGTTCTCCATTACATGTATTTGTTGTATGACTGAACGTTATAGGATTAAGTGTTTGCAGTGATACTTGAAAAATAAGTGAATGTCACACTCGTAGGATTAGGATTTGTTTGTTATTGTAGTAATAGTATTTGTAGGTAGGTGTAGTGTGTACTATTGTATATGAGAAGGGTCAATGTAGTATGACTTTCTAAAGCGCTTAGAGAAATTCGTTTGATTAAGCGCTACATAAGAAACCATTATTATTATTATTATTATTATTATTATTATTATTATTATTTATTATTATTATTATTATCATTATTTTATTATCCTTGTTGAGGATGTTTCCATGTTTTTGTTCCGTGTGCCTTCCGTTTGCACTACCAGAAGATTTGTTGCCGTGAGCAGGAAAAGGAAGCACCCAAGGTGTAACTGGGACCAGAGAGGTATTTTCTTCAATCGCCGAACCAAGCACCTGGGAGCAATTCTCCACCACGCTGGAAGACTGCACAGTGTTCACATAGTGTACAGCACGCACAGGGCATTCCATTTAGATGTCAAGGGACATAATTGATCAATTGCAGACGCATTGTGCCATGACAACTGGATATGACACAAAATAACCTCCACTGGAGTGTGATCTGTTGGCTCGTGTGAGCGTGGCTCTGCACGCACTCATCTGCACATGTATGTGAACTATGTTATGTGTGTTGTGTGTGTGTGTGTGTGTGTGTGTGTGTGTGTGTGTGTGTGTGTGTGTGTGTGTGTGTGTGTGTGTGTGTGCGCGCGCGCGCGCGCCTTGGCATATGGCCGTACACCCATGTGTGTCTGTACGTAGTGCTGTCACTTAATATTAGACAAGAATTGAAATCAGCAGAATATCCTCATCATTCTCATCCTTATCAATCAGCATCAAAAAGAAAGGAATGCGTTCTGTTGGGCAAGTACTGTGAGAAAATGGACCACGCCTGAACCTGTTTTTTTTGTATTCCATGTCCCCACGGCATAACCATGGCAGTGCCAACACACAGAGCGATTCCACACAAGCACACAAGTAAAATTCCCACGATGTTTGTCATACCTTGTCGTATTTTCCTTCCTCGCAGAGATATGCGCAATGCAGCATCTTTGAAGTCTTTCAGTGCCTCATCATTCTCCAAGATGACCTGGAACAAGATCGTCAGTATCCTCAAGTAAACGTCTTCTCCATTCTTGTAAATGTCTAGGAATGCCATCTATCAGGTACCTTTCCAGCTGAGGTCCGCTCCAGTGCTCTTACAGTCTGTTTGGCATAACGTCACCGATAATTGTGGCCACGCTGTAATCGCCTCTTCTGATTTTGATGTCGCTCTGTTCACTAGCGCGTTGAACTTTTCTGTCAAGCATGCACGTAAATTAGTATTCTTTGTAGCAGTGTAGTATCGGCAGAAAAAAAACCTGGAGTGGAGCCAGCTACGTTAGGACCATGTACAGCACGTGTAATATTTCCACGTCGCTATCATTAGCTCCAGCCTGCAGATCTTCGGCTAGATTTTTCCTGTTATTGTTCGTACCTCCTTTACTTAGCTTCTACTGCAGGTCCTGCCTTGCTTGCTCGTGATCTTGCCTCTGCTTGCCGTTCGCTTCAATGAGACGGTCCTCTTGTGTCTTGTGCAGCTTGTCGATGAGCTTGATCACGTCTCGTTTCTATAAAACCAGACCCTGTGTTCCCTTTACGCTAAACCCAAGGAATGCACTCTGACACAGTAAACGGACTTTCGTATTGACTTCATTTCCCTTCTGCATCGCTCCCATGCTCAGAGTGTTGGGATTTCCATGAGATACGCATTTCACAGCAGCTCCGTGTTCAGAGATGCCCAATCTGATGTCATTTTTCTGGTTCTGACAGAACATTTTCTGTCTCGGATCTAAGACTTTACAGGAAAAATATTTTAACGAAATCCCAACTTATCTTCAATACATCTGTTTTAATCAGTAGTGCATACATTTCTTGTTGATCTGTTTTCTGAGTTGACTTCAACGAGGTGACAAGCCTGAAATGGCCCTTTGCGGTCAGCTGGGCCACACAAACTGTATTTCTCTCCCCCCCCCCTTCCCCACACACACACACACACACACACACACACACACACACACACACACACACACACACACACACACACACACACACACACACACACACACACACCTTGTTTTCCAGACGACAGGGACTTTCGGTTCTTCTCTTGTTTCAGCAGCAATAACGTTAACTCAAATTACTGACTCTTAGCTCCTGATAAATTTCTCTGAAGACATACATTTCTGTATGCGTTTGTCTGCTTCTCTTTAGTGTTGCTGTAACCTTTTCTCGTTCTTAAGATTACTTCCGCCGAGTTCAAAATAAAGATAGTAGGATCGATGTCAGAATCCCATTTTTAAAGTTTTCCCTGCCAGCTAGTTTTCCTCAACGGAACAACTGTTTACACAGACTGATCTTTAAAGTGCCAATAAGCTTTCCATAAAGAAAGCTAAATTCTCATTTTACATCAAATGT
>CM031595.1:133618985-133621485 GCA_018398815.1 Conus ventricosus | reverse complement strand
TACACATAAACTCAAGAATAGAAAGAAGAAAAATAAAACTCATTAGTTGAAAACGATACTGCACAGTTATTAAACTGTCGCGTGGGCTTGTTTCCCCCCCCACCCACCCCCCCCCCCCCCACCTGTTATTTGACCACTGGAGCCGTTTTCTGATCAGTCTTGTAAGTGTGAGTCCTGGGAATATTCCTTTGTGGATGGCGTCCATTTAAAATAAGACAGAACAGACAGTGGAATCTAGACACCTGATCCGTCTGCTCCATCCCATACATGGAGGCCACCGTCCCACAATGACGAGTATAGTCGTCAATGGCATTCAAGGTGTTAATTTTTCTAAGCGTTGTCTTCTACTGAAAGGACATATACCTAATAAAGGGCATAAGTCACTTCTTTTCTTTCTTTCTGCGTACGCAGGCTGATAACTCCTGCGGACACTCCCTGTATAGCCAGGCAGTGGAGTTTTGTGTGTATGACCCTTTTTTATCCCGCCATTAAGGCAGCCATACTCATCTTCGGGGAAAATAAGTCACTTGTATTGCGAACTTTGTTGCAAAACGTTTGTAACTGAAAAACAAATTAATTCATTATGTTCTGCACTAAAATACCTTGTTTTGAAACCGAAATAGACATTAACTTCGGATGTATCACCTAAAAGATTTCCCGGCTGCAATCTCTTCCTGGCTTCCTCTTGTCAGTTGGTTCAACTTTGTAATACTGCAGACACCCGATACGTTTATATCAACGAAATTAATATCTGCATGTTGCCTCTTTCACATGTATCTTCACAATCCATTTTTATTTTGTTTACACTAATGTATGATAACGAATACACAACAGAGCACTGATAGGAAAGACAGAAGTATCACTACACAGACCACTTACATGGCAATGCGCTATATCATTCCCAGCAGTCCAGCCAGAGGATTCTCGGCTATGTCAACAACAACAACAACAACGAAGTGAAAGTCCACAATGAAAAACGCGGCGCACAGACACGTGATGGGTGCTCTTAAAGGGATGGACAAAACGTCATAATTATTATGCCCACACAGACCAACTGATGCTCACAAACCATGCGCGCTCATGACTTTCACTCCCACCCCTCCCCCACCCCCCCCCCACCCCCCCTTCCCCATGTAATGTATTCTCCAAACGTCACAAAACAACAGACATAGCAGAACACATACAGTACGTATTCATGTTCTTCCCACCTACACTTCTTTCGCCACACAACAACGTACACATTGTTCGATGGAACGATTCGAAGTATTGAATTCGTTTCCTGCGAATGATCAGGAGCAACATATAAGCCATCAAGGAAACTTCAATGTCCAATGTTGCGAGGGTCATGTGTCGCCCCTGTCGTGCTTGTAATCTAGCGTCCTCTTGTTTCATGTACGATTTGCCCAAATCACACCTGAAGCACCGATTTTAACGACCACAACCAACCTGTCACATCCTCTCGTTTCTTGCGTTGCCATCCATGACTGCAGAATTTAAAAGTGTGTAGTAGTCACATATGAGTCTAGCGTTCGACCCAGATGAGACTGGAATAAGAACATTATCTTTCCTGAGCGATGGAAGAATCCCTACCGACGCATACATTTTTTTAGACAATTCCATTATGATCCTTCGATTCTCGGTGTACTGATTGCACCTGCCTTACGCATGGTTTTCGAGTATCGCGCCTTTCTGCAGTCTACTTTCACTAAACTAGTATGCTGATTAGTGTGCGTGTCCTAAAAGCCCCAGTTACAGCTGCAGCGCCGATTTCAACGACCTACTGACCTGTCACCACAGGATTCTCGAGTATTAATCACATCTACATCTAGAGTTGTTTACGAGTATCCAGACTTTTTGCCGACTATTTTCACAAGGCAAGCTCGTATACCGATTTTTATGCCCGCACAATAACCAGTTCACGACTGATTTCGAACTGTCATTGGAATCTAGACTATCACGATGAAACTTCATGAATTAAAGGACTTTTTTTTCTCACAAACTTGGAAATGATTTGCGACTTTCTTAGGCGTTCGGCCTTATGTGGTCGACTTTCTTAGGCGTTCGGCCTTAATGTGGTCGACTTTTTAGGCGTTCGGCTTAATGTGGTCGACTTTCTTAGGCGTTCGGCCTTAATGTGGTCGTAAACCGCTACTTGCCCTATGTCATGCGCCCCGTGAAAAAAGAAGAAAAAAAAAGGAAATATGTTTGTGTGCACTTTGAAATCGCATTGAAAACTACTTTTTATGGGTGCTTGCTGCTCATTGCTCGTTTTTATTTCTTTTTTTTCCTTTTGAGTAGTGATTGTGCTTCAGAAAAAAAGAGATTGTCTGGCACTTTGTTGGAGGCAGAGGACGAGAAAGAGAGAACAAACAAGAGAAAAAGGAGTTTATTGTTAATCTCCGCAAACATTTGGGATGTAGGCCACACGTAGGCCAGTTTGGCCGTTGGTATGGATGACACGTTACACATAGCATGCACCCTGCGTGGAAATGGAAGAATG
>CM031595.1:133611485-133613985 GCA_018398815.1 Conus ventricosus | reverse complement strand
CCTGTTTGTTCTGTTCAATGTGTTATTGACAATTGAACAGCCAAAGTTTGGCTACAAAGGTGCATTTGACAACATTTGATATTTGATAAGATCTCTCTCAATATCTCACTCACTCTCGCTCTCTCTGCTTGTTTCATAACCCCACTAGTGTGAAGCCAAATTTGCCAATTTAAAATGATCACAGAGTTAAACTTCAATGATATGACCATTCCTACACAACAAATAACGTCACAAATGAATGTGACATCATTGACCGGAACACTACCATGATATGGAACAACACCAAAACCTGATCAGTGTAGCCACCTTAAATAAGATCGACTTAATCAGGTCCGCCATTGTGATGCCCATTCTGTATTTCATTGGGTTTCCTGGCAACATCATCAGTATGGCGGTTTTCTTCAAACAAGGTCTGAGAGAAAGAATTAACCTGAGTCTCTTTATGTTAGCGCTTGTGGACGTCATTTTCATCACTTTTCTTTCATTTTTTACGCTGAACGAATGCTCGGATTTACCTCGAATCATGAATTAGAACCTCCACGTGTAGTCATGTTCATGGTTAACAATAATGTCCTTGGGCTTTATGGCTTCAGTCAAGCGTCAGCATTTATATCAACCATCATCGTTGTAGAGCGATGTGTGTGCGTCATGTTTCCTCTACGAGCCCAGAGATGTATTCCTACCAAGAGTTTTGGAATCATGATCATTACAGGCGTGTGTGTGATAGGATTCACGCGTTTCGTAGTCTCCGCGAAAAATCGCATAAGTTGTTTCTACAATATCCACACAGGCATAATTTCGTGGCATACTACAGCCAGTGAGTATTACTTCCAGAATAAGGAGATGATAAATATTCTGGGTGGCATAGTCTACGGGTTTTGTCTTGCAGTGGGCTGCCCAGTCATTGTTCTCATCACCACCATCATCACTGCTATCAAACTGCAGCAAGCCATAAGATGGCGTCATCGTTCATCGTCCAACATGTCTAACAAAGAAATTGGTGTAACCAAAATGTCATCTGGCTTTCGGTAGAATTCTTCATTCTCTCTGTGCCTTTCATTGTTCTACACATTTCCCCAATATTTAATCCCAGTTAAACATTGGTGGTCATTATGAAAATACGTTTAAGGTTGTGGCGATTTGTGCTGACTTGAGTTCGTACACGAGTTCCTGTGTGAACTTTTTCGTGTACTACTTCACTGGTTCCAAGTACAGGGAGACGCTGCATCGTCTGTTAGGCTGGAAGTCCTCCTCGTTGTGCAGGGAGGGCAACAATGACACGAAAAATAGTATCAACGAATAAGTTATCTCTTCCAAGGAAGGGGATGTGATTTGAAAAAAAAGGCAACCAGGCTCGACGAAGTAATGACATCTCGTTTTCCTCTATATTTATGAGGTCAAACACTGGAAACAAACCTTAAAAAAAGAAAGAACAGTATGTGAATTAATTATGTGACTCAGATGCGCACAGTCACCTGCTGGAGGTACTTACAGGTGTATGAGCGTTAAGAACCAAATGATGGAGATAAAGATACCGCAAAGGAAACACTAAGGCGCAAACGCTTTCTCTTACATGAACATTATATCTATTATTATTATCATTATTATTAGAACATACGCCTTGGACTCCATGTGTAGCCAAAATGAGTTCACATAGCAACGCTGTGTTTGGCTGCACTTACGTGTGCGGGTTTGTGCGTGTAAATATCAAAATTTCATTTTCAGTTGGAACCCTAAACGATCAATGAATCTACTTACTTTTCACATCAAGCATCCACAAAAAGAAAAAAAAAAGGGGGGGGGGGGGGAGAATGGAGTACTTATGAAAACGAAGGTAAACAAACTAAAGAACAAAAGAAATAAAAAATGAAAACAAAGGTAAACAACATACAGATGAAGATACGCAAAATGGAAATACAGTTAAAAATAGCTGGGAAAAGACCCCAGACAAGAAGAGAGTGCAGGTAAGTATGGGTGGGCAGCTATGAAAGAGTCGATATTTTAAAGAGAGAAAATAATAAATTATGTACAATAATACTCACTCTGTCGAACGCTTTCAGTGTCAATGTCATCTAGGAGACTCACTACGCGCGGACTAGTCCCATACAATCTGCGCTTACAACCATTAAGTTTCAAGACCATACTGCATACGATTTAAAGCTGACGGTAAATGAACTGATGACGAAGATGAGAAGAGGGTCTCGCGGCTTCGTCTTAGACGTTTGACCTACGCATCATTCCAGCGAGCTGGTTAGATCTTGGATACCTACCTAACACTGGCTGTGCCACTATTACTGTTGTTGTTTGTGTGAGTGGTGAATGTACATATGTATGTATATCTTTCCATGGGTGTGGTGGCATGTGTGCGTCAATGTGCGCACAGGTGTGTGAATGTGTCTGTGCGTGCATTCATGTGCATGTGAGTGCGCGTAAGCGCGAGAACGCGCGCGCTCGCGGTCGTCTGTGTGTGTGTGTGTGTGTGTGTGTGTGTGTGTGTGTG
>CM031595.1:133606485-133608985 GCA_018398815.1 Conus ventricosus | reverse complement strand
TTTCATAAGAAAATGTAGTTTGTTTTGCTCTTTTATGATTTTCTTTTGCTTCTTAGGTGCACCTTTGGTTGGTTTTTTGAAAACTCAACAAACATACTACGGTATTGCACACCAACTTTTCTGGGATTGCATTCTTCTTAAAACTGAAAAGGCAGAGGAGTCAAATTACCACTTTCGCGGTCACTGAGGAGAAACCACCAAGTTTCGAAATATCGGTATATGACCAGGAGTTATATGTTAGTGAGTTTCCCTCCCTATTGGAGGATGTCTTCCTCTTGGAGAATATAAGCTTGCTGAAGGCTCATTTTGAGAAGCATTTATTTTATTTTTTCCCCATTCACCCACTCATGCACTTACGGGTTAGTTAGGCAGAATCATCTACCACTGCAGATATGAATGCGTATCTCCCCCTATTTCTTCAATCTAAGACATAAGAGCAAGCTTTGTTTATAATTCAATATATATATATATATATATATATATTTTATATATATATATATACATATATATATTATATATATACATATATATATATTATATATATATATATATTTTATATACATATATATATATACATATATATATATATATATATATATATATTATATATTCCCGGTTTAAAATAGGATTTTAAAATGAAGAGATTAAAACCTACAGCTTGTTTCAAGCAAAAAACCGCTCTCCGAGAGCGTTTTTAGCTTGAAACAAGCTTGTAGGTTTTAATCTCTTCATTTTAAATCCTATTTTAAACCGGTATGTCGCTCCCTACATTTTTGAGCACTTTTTACGTTCTGAGTGGCTTTTTAACTCTGATTTTTATATATATATATATATATATTTATATATATTATATATAGATGAATATAATTAAAAAAGCCTAAAATGACTTTATATATATACAAGCACGCATGCACACACACACACACACACACACACACACACCACACACACACACACACACCCCACACACACACACACACACACATCTATGGACTCTCCACTTTACACACTTGCATATCCCCACCGATGCACACCCACTAGCGCACACACGTTTACGCTATACACTGGGGTCTCGGAGAGATTCATAGTCTCATTTTTAGCTGACATATGTTTGATCGTTTGTGTCTTTTATGAGTCTGTCCCAATATCTTGGAGTCATAGCACTGTCGGCCTTGAGATTATTCCAGTATTTTGTCTGTTTAATGATGTGTCTTGTTCTTCCTTTAAGTCTGGATGTGTGGTACTTCCTCTCTTGATGTTCAGATCCGAAAGACGGTCTATGGTATAGTGACTTTGCTCTTCTTTGTCGATGTGATTCTTTAGATTTCTGTTCACATCAGAAACAACCAAACTGTAATCCAGTTCTTATCTTGCCTTGTCTGCTTTGTGTGTCTGCTCTCTCATGCCTATTAACACCTGCATGTCCCGGGCAGTACATCCAATGGAAGGTCACGCACTATTTCATGCCAAGCAGGGCTTCCGTTCCACTCTTCACTATTTGAAGTAGGTTCATGAGTCAGCATCATGGCTTGTTTTGTTTTGAATCTGTCTATGAATGAGAGCCAGTGGGAAAGTTTGTGTCACTGCTTCTACCTCAATTGCTAGACTTGAAGTTGTTAAACTGTATGCACTATTGTCTTCCTAATATTTTGGCCATTTTGCTTCACCGTGTATCTCCAGTGACTTACCTTTGGTGACGGAAGGACCAGTGCATATATCAATATCTTCTTTAGTGCCAAGTTTTCAACCCGCATCAGGATGTATGCATTGATCTTCTTCTGCCACCTTTTGCTAAGCCGACCATTGTTTTAAGGAGATCCAGTTTTAAGTCTCAAAGCTTGCACCCGATAATGCCCAAGGTGCGAGTGAGACAACATATTGTGGGAACCCATTGAAAGCATGAGGAATCATAAGCGATCGCACTGACAGAGCCTGGTATCAGGGAAGGGCAATGGATGCCCATACATGTAGTGAATGCCCAAATATATGAAGTATGTAAGCCAGGTGTAGCCCATTTACTAGACTCGTGGGTCAAGAGCAAAATTATATAAGTAAAACTTTGTCAAGAGAAATATCCACAGAAACATTCCCTCTCACTCCTTCCTTTGGAATCCACAAACTCAACACACACGAGTATAAAAATAAACACATGCATACATGACGGACAGAAACACAAAGTTATTTTAAAGCAGTTGTAAGAATATAAGTAATCAACCTTCAAAAGACATTGGGTTTGGGGGAAAGGAGGGGGGATGCATTTTGTTCTTGATAGCCGTAAGACATGTTGGCAAAATACAACAGCAGATTTGCAGACACTATTTCCTTGCCTAGGGCACAATACTAGGTGTTCGGAGAAATACCTTAAGTCTTTATGATCTTTAACAGATAGGGAGTTTGATTTTAACTATGCTAATTTAATTGTTCATTTATGCTTCATTCAAACTATGTTTCATTTTGGTTGTTTCGAAACAATCTACGCACTATCAGAAATGTATAGAAT
>CM031595.1:133578985-133603985 GCA_018398815.1 Conus ventricosus | reverse complement strand
GAAATAGAAGAAAGAAAAATAAAGCCAATTATACGAACAAGATCCTACGCAACTTTCTAGCTGTTCAGTGGGTGGTATAGTCTGACTTCTGAAGACGTTTTCTGATCAGTCCTGTAAGTGTGACTGCTGAAAATATTCGGCTGTGGATGGCGTCCTTTTAAAACAAGACAGGACAGGCAGTGGAATCTAGACACCTGATCTGTCTGCCCCCTCTTCACAAGGAGGCTTCAGTCCCACAATGACGTGTACACGCGTCAATAGCAATGAATGGGCTATTTTTTAAAAGTGTGTTGTTGTTTTTTTGTTTTGTTTTTTTACTGACATGACATATACCTCATAATGGGGGTAAGTCATTTGTATTGCGATCTTTGTTGAAAAAACGTTCGTAACTGAAAAAGAAAAAAAAAAGTTTTCATTCATTATACCGTCCATTAAAGTACCGTTTATTCATGTTTTAAAACGAAATAATATTAACTTCGAATTCATTACAGTAAAAGGTATGTTTGGCTTCAATTTCGTCATGGTTCCTCCTCTGTCACCTGGCTCAACTTTGTAATACTACAGCACCCGAATACAATTTATATGAACGAAATCCATATTACATAGTAACCCCTTGTACATGTATCTTCACAGTCCTTTTATATTTTGCGTACACTACTCATGATAACAAATACACAAAAGAGCAGACAGAGAGAAAATAAAAGGACTACCTGCACAAAGAGTAACATTAACAATGATTATTGTATCTACTCATGCAGTCCAGTCAACGGTGAAAATAAAGTGCACTTTGCGGATGGATGAGTACTCTGTGTAACTGAATGGACGGTCAAAGACTCAAACTACGTCCACTCAGAGATACTGACGCTCACAAACCATGCGCAGCGCGACTTTCTCCCCACATGATTCTTCAAAAGTCACAAAACGACAGAGTTAACGCGAACACATGTAATACGTACTCAATGATATCCCCCGCCTACACTCCTTTAGCCATACAACAACCGTGTACATTCGTTCGAAGGCAACTAACTGAAGTGCTGAAAGTATTTTCCACGGAAAGTTTTGGGCACAGCTCATCAGCCATCAAGGAAAGTACAGTGCCCAATGTTGCAAGGTTCATGCGTCATCCTCTGTCTGGTAGTGTCCACAGGTTTATATGTACAAAATGCCCCAGTCGCACGTGAAGCACAGATTCTAACTATCTTCCACACCTTCTCGTTTGTTGCCTGGTCATCCACGACTACAAAGTTAAAAAGAGCGCAGCAGTCAGACTGGAATAGAGTTATCTTTCCCCGACCTGAGGTAGCGTTATATGACCCTCTTCAGAAGCGATGTAAGAGTTCCCACTGACACAGCCTCCAGACAACACCTTGACGCTCTTACGATACCCGTGTACTGATCGTACCTACCTCACGACTGGTTTTTGAGTATCACGAACTTTTTGCAGACAGTTTTCACTTTGCAGTTGTCACGCTGAGTGTTGTACCCTAAAATGCCCCAGTCATACCTTAAGCAGCGATTTCAGTTACCTTACCGCCCTTTCACAACACGATTTTCGATTGTCAATCGCATCAACCTTTCCAGTAATTTACGATTATCCCGACTTTTTGCCGACTAAGTTCACAAGGCAAAATCGTAAGCCGAATTTTTGTGCATGCACAGTCACCATTTCCATGATCGGTTTTTAACTGCCATGCGAATATGGATTTAATTACGATGAAAAGCCATGAGTTTAAAGTTTTTTTTTCTTTACCAATTTGGGGAAATCATTTTGTGACTCTCTTGGCGTTGGGCCCTTAACATGGTCATGAACCACTTGCCTGAAACGACCCCCCCCCCCCCCCACACCCCACACACACAACATAATGTGCGAGTGGGACCCAGCTGTCTTCAAACGCCGGGGCCAACCAGTTGGTAGCAATCCTGCACCAGTACCACCGTTTGGAAGCCTGCGCCGCGTTCACATAGGGTTGCAGGCACGCAAATGACTTTCCATTAAGACATCAAGGGACATAATTGCTCCCTGCAGATGGCATCATAATGGCCACTGGAGTGACACGACAGAACCTCGACAGGAGCATCGGTGTTGCCGGCCCTGTTTCAGGACTGTAAAGCATACGGCGAGAAAACTACCGGTACATTCTGCAGCCTCGATCTTTGCTGTTCTGCGGGACAGGTGAACAGAGACAACTCCAGACACGGCCAAGCTTTCGTTTCCCGTGGGGCACTCTTCCCTATGTCTATAGTGGGAGCTTGTCGTAAAACCACTCTTTGCCATGATGTGACTGCGGCTTGCCCAATACGGACCATTTTAATACACCGACCGAATGAGATCTTTCAAGGTAAAGGTCACGAGCTGAAGAAAATTTTTTTTTACGAACTTGGGGCAGCACTTTGCGACTTCTTTTTTTCCAGAGTTCACATGTAATCTGGTTATAAACTCGCTCTTTACTCCGGTTGGTCTGGTCTTTTTTTTTTTATTTTTTAGGAACGTATTGTTGATATCCTAAACCCTCTCGTTTTTCTCAGGTTTTTCACGCTGCCCTCTTCAACTTTTACAGTTTCATCTTTGTCTGTCGGGTAAATGGTTTTACTCTGCTCTGGTACCCATGTAAACTAAACCCAGCAGTACCTGCCGCAGGTGGGGACTAAACCAACAAAAAATTCTGCCTGGAGGGGATGGGGTCCGCCAAAGGGTTTGATTTATAGCCAAACGACACTAAATAGAAGGAGAAAAATTGCACAGATCATACCAGATTGGTCACGCACAGGTTGACACTGTCTGTGCCATCTGTCGACCTCCACCAGGGCGAAAGGGAAAAGTGTGCTGCTTGGAGGAAACGACGAAGTATACGTGGAAGGAATTATCATATTTTGTACCTAGGATGCAGGAACACTCAGGCGGGGTGGAAAATAGAAGAAAAAAAAATGACCCACGAAATGGACAGATACCCCGGCACGCTTTCCGCTAGGCTGCATATGATGGAAGAAAAAACGAAAAGTACATACAGAATGTTTGTCCCGTACTACAGTGGAGACGAAGATAAACATGTTCAAGGAGTGAGCTATATGTGTATTTGGTACCCGCCTGTCAACACTGAAAGAACTGGACACATGAAATGAATTGCTGTCATGGCACTCTCTCTGCCTTTCGAAGGTAAAATGGATGAAAACGGAAAAGTACAGACTGTATCTTCGTGAAAAGAGGACAGGTCTTTGCATCAATATGACCAAGCCAAGGACTGATAGTACTGTGTGCACAGCAATGTCAGGGTCTTGTAAGACGTCAATGTTAAATCGGAGACGGCTTTTTTCCACTTTCCTCTTGTTTTTCAAAATGTTTTTTAAAATTCATTAAGTAATGACGTGTCCACTACCAACATCAACTCCCGGAAATGTCCTTGTTTTGGTCCTATTGATGACAAACCTGTACTGATTTTTCACCAGGAGATATATCTGGCTCTAAAAGCGACAGTTTGGGTAGTGGCAAAACCAGGCAATGAGCTTTAGCGAAATAAACTTATCATCTCCTTCAACTTTCTTGGCAAAGTCTTCAAAGAGACAGCAAGTGAAATGTGCGATTGGAATGGCTCTTGGCAGCCTTGTCATAGATCTGTATAATGGGAAGTCTGACCTACTCAAGTCGGGGTTTTTTTTTTTGGTCATTCATGCGTTAATGCTTTCAAGGGGGAAAAAAGCAATGTATGAAAACCTGTAAAAGCAACAAAACACCTGAAATGTTCAGTCCCTTGAACACAAGGAGCGAAATCATCATGTATATACATTTGTTTGAAAAAAAAGCCTGAGTCCTTCCAGCAAGAGACGAATCAAGAAGCACACATCACCTCAAACCATACCCACACATCTCTCATACACGCACAATCATCGATGTCTATATTGTACTATACACGAGAATCCAGCAACGACGTTTTGAACGGCAGGAGGCCACGAATCATGGTATGGAACCACTGTGACATGGAGAGCATGGAATTGGGGTTGCTTGGTGGCGTGGGTAACTGGAGTGCACCATGGGTCTTACAGACTGGGAAATCCATTCAGAGATTATCATGAAGAGTGGCCTAAAATCGGAAAGAATACTTCAGTCGGGGGTAGTCAGAAGGAATGGTTCTGAGTAAAACTTGCTGTGCCGTCTGAAAGCAGAATGAAGCAAGCTCACATCTGCAAGAAATACTTACGGATTTGCGATTTCTGGTGAAAAAGCAGACTAGAACCCTAATAGCAGAAGCAGCTGAAAAAAAGTTCCAGGCGAATCTGGGCCAGAAGGAACAAAAGTGAGCTTCACAAGTCTTGAGATTTCCAGCTTTATGTTCCATTCTAAACGCACCCCAGATAAAACTAAATATATTGCTCATTTAAACAAAAGAAAAACAAAAGTTGCATGCGCGCGCGCGCGCACACACACACACACACACAACACACACACACACACACACACACACACACACACACACACACACACACACACACACACACACACACACACACACACACACACACACACTAGCTCTGTCCACAGTGAGCTCACCAGCCCAGAGATTTATCATCCTGGAGTTTCTCAAACCTGGAATTGATTAACGTGTACCTGTTCGAAAACGGCTTCGAAGTTGGCCTAAGTCTTCTTTGCGCTCGACCATCGTATATATGTAGTAAGCCTATGTTGTCCAGTTATCAAAACTCATGTATGACTTTATGTATCGGAGATACCTGCCTGACCCTGAACAAAAAAAGTGTATTAGGTGTGTTACGTGGGACATGTTTTGCAGGCCTGTAAGTGCACTTTCTCGAAACAACCTAAACGTTTCAGTCTCCATGACTTTCATACTCAGTAATACAACCATCACAGTCGTCGTCGTCATCATCATCATCATCATCATCATCATCATCATCATCATCATCATCATCACCATCATCATCATCATCATCATCATCGTCGTCATCAACAACGACAACAGCAGCAATAACAAAAACAGCAACAACAACATATCATCACTGACTGACATTAATCCCTCCTGATCATCTCTTAACTAAATAGTTAGCTCTGAATACTGTCGACAAATCATGCCACAAGATTTGGTACATATTGCCGCAGGCGACAATATGTGTTGCCAAATACTTGTGTCTGCGACTATATGTACCATGGAAGTCGATATATTCTAGCCGGCGACAATACATGCCAGGTAGCCTCCTGGTCTTAAAGGATAATACCTGACCTTTTACTGCCAGTCTTTGACAACATCAGGAGTGTGTTCATTGCAGAATTGTTCAGTGAAGTCAGTACGTTGTGTGCTCAGGGAGCCCAATTTCCAAGTCAAGTATGTGGGTGGAAATCAAAGGGAAGGCTATCTCTCTCTCTCTCTCTTTCTCTCTCTCTCTCTCTCTCTCTCTCTCTCTCTCTCTCTCTCTCTCTCTCTCTCTCTCTCTCTCCTCTCTCTCTCTCTCTCTCTCTCTCTCTCTCCGTCACACACACACACACACACACACACACACACACACACACACACACACACACACACACACACACACACACACACACACACACACACACACACACCACGCGCGCACACGTACACACATAAGCGCGCATGCGCATAACTGCGGTAACAATTACTGTTGCCAACATAATTGTCACTGGAGCATTGTCGCCAGTGCTCCGCTCGGCATAT
Organism: Conus ventricosus; assembly: GCA_018398815.1. Lineage (NCBI taxonomy): Eukaryota > Metazoa > Mollusca > Gastropoda > Neogastropoda > Conidae > Conus > Conus ventricosus. The sequence continues at coordinate 133,598,304 of CM031595.1, read as the reverse complement.
GCCATGTGTATTGGGGGAACTCAAAAGGAAGAAAACTGATTGAGTGCCATCCAACACACACACCACACACACACACACACACACACACACACACACACACACACACACACACACACACACACACACACACACACACACACACACACACACACACACACACACACACACACACACACACACATCACCACCACCATTACGGCGATCGCCTCCACACCACACCAAGCGCTGTGCGATCACTGTCATCGTCGTCATGTCTCCCATCATCGCCTTCATCGACACTGTCGTCCTCATTTTTACGGCCATCCTCGTCGGTATTGACAATCAAACAAACAACACTAATGCAATGTGGTTTGCAAGTCACTCAAGTTGTATGAGTAAGTGTGTGTACAGGTTGAAAGTATTGACGACAGTTTGTAGAAGTACCCAGCGATTTCTGCAAAAGTGTGTGTGTGTGTGTGTGTGTGTGTGTGTGTGTGTGTGTGTGTGTGTGTGTGTGTGTGTGTGTGTGTGTGTGTGTGTGTGTGTGTGTGTGTGTGTGAAATTTAGATTGCCTTGTGGGAAGCTAACTGGATAGTTTCCGCTGAAGGAAGCCAGCTGGTCGGGTAACTCTTAACAGTGGGATTTAAGCATCAGTCCTAATGTAGTTTTATCTTCAATTGGAACTCGACGGAAAATGCCTAAAAGAGGAAGAGGTTAAAGCAACACGCAAGAGAAACAAATAAAGACACAACAGAATGTGTAAACTCAAAGGGAATTGTTAGGTGCCAAGGAGTCAGTCACTTTGAGTTACGTTATAGCTGATTCCAGTGCTGACACAAGAGAAGAACCGGAAATCTCCGCCGTCTGGCAATGTGGGAGAGGGAGGAAGGGGAGAGGGCGTGGAAGGGGAAAGAATTATGTTCTTATAATCCAATCGACCGGAAAAGGCCATATCAGGGCTGTCCCCTTGTTGAAATCAACACTGAAAATAAGTTTTAAGATAATACGTAAACAATGCATTAAAACAGATTAAAAAAAAAAGAATACACACGAATTTCGGTAAGTATTTCTTCGTAAAATCTTAGATTATAACAAAAATATTTATACTCTTCAGAAACTCGAAAATTGAATCTTTATTCCGTAAAATCGTAAATCAGATGACATATTTTATCTGTCAGAAAAACAAAAAATCACATCAGGTGAGGTATCTATCAATAAGATTCTTTATTGTGTCCGATGTGAAGTGTTTATGTCTGGCATCATGTAAGTCTTAATCATCTGTAAGTGTGTGGGGGCGACGTAGAAGAGATACTGAGTCTTTGGAAATCAAATTTACGGCGCTGGAGTGGATTATTTGGGGTTTCGTGCCATAGAAACACGGAGACTGGTTCCACAGAAAATTTTAGGTTACCAAGCTTATCGACGACGTGCTCAGGGACTCATGATAACCATCTCAATGACGGAACAACCAATAGTACTTGAAGGCAAGGCAGAACCTGCAGCAAAACCCTAGTGGAGGAAAAACCAATTAATTTTTCTCAGTGTTGTCTTTTACTGACAGGACAGAGAACTAATAAATGCCGCTTCTAACTCACTTTCGCCCTAACTAGTTTTCGGGCGAAAGTGACCTAGAAGCAGCATTTATTAGTTCTCTGACAAGGTAAGACTTCAATAACCAAAAATAACGACCCTACAAACAAACATACTGTGTAGGATTATCCGTTTCAATACTAATTTACTAAATTTTTCAGATTTCAGTTTTTGCTTAATCCTATGTTTTTCCTGGTCATTTTCAATAACATCATTTTCGCGCAAACATTCTTCAAATGAGTCTCTGTCTTTCATGTGAAATAACACTACAGTCTTTAACTGTTCTCTAAAGTCTTTTAAAACTGAGTTATATTTTTGACATAAAATCCACACACTTATCCTAGCATGTCTTCCACTGAAGGCTAGTTTTGACAAAGTGTTTCTCTTTTTAACTATGTCTCTTTCTGCCGAACAGTCATCTATAATAAATAGTGTCTGCGTTCCTTCAAACAGTTTATAAAACTGTTCTAAACACTCACTCAGTTTATTGCTAGGATCAACTAAATATATTTCATCATCTGTCCATATAAACCTTCTATCATGGTATGCTTTGTTCCATTTAAGTGTTGGGCAGAAAATCACAATATGATCAAAATTATAGCGATAAACTGTTTGTAATAGGTCGAGGGCAAATATTGTTTTTCCACAACCAGTCTGTCCACAAATCAATGAACAATGAGGGGTTTTTGTCATAAAGTTTAACTGCTCCATAGTTTTATACTAGAATTTAATCTAATCCAGTTATTGTTTTTATCATGCTCTCTGTCAAAACTTGTTCAGTATAATAAATCCTATAAGGTCTAAATGTGTAAGATTAATCCAATTCAGTGCTGTAATGATTGTTTCTATTTAGACTAATATTGATTTTGTCACTGGTTGTAACGACCTTAATCCCCCCACCGTCATAAAAGAACGACGACAGTAACTTTAAGACTGTCAACGTCTAAGTTTTGCCAGCTAATTAGAATTCCTTTTAGAAGGACGTCACTAACGCCCACAACCCCATCCCTCTCTCACCATCTTTTAAGACAGAAATTTCAAATATCATTGTGAACGTGTTTCCTAATTTCATTTGCGGAATGAACTGTAATTTGTGAAGAAGCATCTTTCAAAACTGATTCTCTTCTGTGGAGGATGTACTGTTTATTCCCATACGGCTTTATTTCAATCTCTTTCCGACTATTGTCCTCAGGCATAAGACTTACATGTAAAGGGCTGAGTTGAATGCTTTTCTGAAATTGTTTTGATGGTTAAAAAATATAATGTAAATGGGCTTATGAATTCAAATTTTATGTCCCATTCTAAATATGGTTTCTAAGTGCCATTTGCTGTCAGGTTTTCGAACTATTTTATATTCATACTGGCCAGCATTATTTGCTTCTACATTGCGCAGTTGCTCTAGTTTAGGAAACGTTTTGTTGTCGCCAACCTCTTTGCGTTTATTAATCGCCATCTTTAGTGTACTCAAACCCATACAAAGTGCCTATCTCACGTTCTGTTCAAAGTCCGCAACGTCTGCAAGGTCTTTTAATTCTAAAGTTATACACCTCACAGGCGCTAATGTAACTCCTGGTTCTTCTGGCCCATGCGACATTATTTTTTAGAACAACTTATTATTTTATTTCCAAAACAATGTGCAGGTTATCCAATTTCACGAGTTTCCTGTTTTGTCTGCAATTTTTTAATTAAATGATCCGACCCTCCCACGAACTAATCTTTTGAACTGTAAAATTAGGGAATTGTATAATTTCATAATCGCAATATGCAGCTTTCCCTGATGGAAGAGCTCTTAAAACAGTTGAGGGCCTTCCATCATATAAGTTTTCATCAGTGCTCAGCTCATCAAATGAACATAGAGTAATGAATGTAATGCAAGATCGAGCGGATTTTCTCCCTCATAAGTAGTTTTGTTGCTGCAACTCTAAAACTATGGGTGGGCGATTGGCAGTTGTAAAGCCTAACATTTTAGCTAGCTCTCTATCTCTAATCTTCTTCTTCAGGCTTGAATGTTAACATTGTTTTCAGTTCGCATTGTTAAGTTTGAGAGTAATGTCAAAGTTACTCATTGCTTCTTTTAGTGAGCAAAACCCGTAATAACCATCAGGTATGGTTAACTGGCTAACTAAAGTTCCTGCATTATTATGTTTTTTAATCTTATTATTCTCCCTGGATTCACTTATATTAAACCATACGACTTTGTAAAATATTTCATGGAGTGCGACCGTTCTGGTTCCGCATTCGTTATTAATAGCATGTTCTAAAAACGAAGGACGGTCTTGAGTTGTTATTGTTACAAACATTTTTTAAACGAAATAAAAAATGAGCGCATTTAAATATACTGATGCAAAATAATTTTGTTGGGCCGCACTACAATCTTAAAAATATAAACAACTGACACCCTTGACATTTCTGTGGCTCAGTCTGGCGCCTTTCAAGTAAAGGTTAGTACTCCATTAAACAGATATCTTAACCCTCCTATTAAAAAAGACTACATCCCAAAAGTGTGGTTTAGTCATCCGATGCAGTTTTATCAGAACCAGTTAAACTTTGCTGTGTTTTGTGCATCAACTGGGTGTGGAGTGTCGTATGCGGATCACTTAAATCATCCTGATCCTTTGGTGAGGTCAGTGTTACAGATTTCATTTTTATTACACCTTCAGACGTATTTTGACTGAACTGCAAGCTCCATTACCAAATGACAAAACGTTTAATCCATTCAACAACAGAATAGACATGAAGGCTTTTGAAAGGATCTGTAACGAATTCAATATTAATGTTAAGGAAGAACTTTAGACAAAAGTTGGATCTTAATCATGGTTCTAGGCACCCCTTATTTTTTGGGGCGTGCACAGAAAGTATAACTATGACTGGAATCCTCCTTACACATCTTTCTCCTCAGGCACAACTGTTCACCTCGGGTCCATAGAGCAAGAGCATAAAACAGCATGGACAACATTTATCTTAGACACTTCTAAGGGCCTATCTAGAGCGGGAATAGAACGAATAAACGACTCTGTTCGTACTTACGTTTGGTGTTTGCTAGGTTCGCAGCACAAACGAGATCGAGCATAACTGATCCTTCTACTGGCTTTGACGCACAAAAAACAATACTTAGCAAATTTAGAGGACGCCATTAATTCTACAGTTGATTTTACCTTCAAGTATTAAAAGGTATCAAAATGTTTTACAATACGCAAGATCAAAAGTAGACTTTGCTGTTGGCACTGGTTTATACATGCTGCCTTCTGACCTCAGACTCCAGATAGGTACAAAAATAAACTACAATAATGAAATCCTTGTGGCAGGCAATGAACAGAAGGTCGGGAAAAACGAAATAAATTCTGGGCCTGTAATATTGCAAGCAGTAAACAAACAAGATGGCCCCCCAAGAATAAGTCATCCAATCCCTGTGGCCCAAAGCCCGAAGGACGTTGAAGAACACGAAAAAAATAATGACCATGAATATGAAAAGACAGCGCTTGTTCTTGGATTAACTGGCCTAGGATTACTTGGTCTTTATCTTACTAAAGATTAACCCAACTATTAAGAGAACTAATGTCCATAAGTGCTCAGCCATAAAGCCAACTACTTTGCCTGCAGTAGACAAAAGCCAGCTAACAAACACCCCTAATATACCTGGTAAAGCATCCACGGCTTTACTGGCTAATTTTTTTAATAAACTTGCAAGATGATCAAGCTGTTTTTTTACCCATGATTTATCAGGCGGAGGGGATGGCGGTGGAGGCACTAGCCCAGCACCGCCGCCGCCTGTAATAGCCATCACCAGTGTACTTATTGCAAATCCTAAGGCCGTTATAACGCTTGCTAATGTGACTCCCTGCTCTCTAAACAGCGTTCGTATTCGTTCTGCTAGCGTTGTGTTTTTCATATAAATTTGTTTGGATAGTTTCTCTTATTTCGCTCACTTGAGTTTGTAATTGTTCCCGGTTAGTATTCAACACTTCTAGTCTAGCTAATCTTTCTATATTAAGTTCATCTAGTCTTTGTTCTATTCTTTCTTTAACATCACGCCCTAAGTTGGCGTCGTCAGCATCAGCAAGTTTTTCTTTTTCTTTTTCTATACGCTCCTTTAGTTCAGTTAGTTTTGCTAAATTGTTTAATAATTCCCCTTTGATGGTTCTTAAAGCACGATCAAGAGCTAATAATTCTCTCTCAGGTAGCCGTGGTTCGCCAATTGTTTTTAATGCTGTTTCTTCTTCTTCAGTGGTTTCTGCTTCTATTGCATTTATTATTCTGTCTGCTGTTTGACTTAAATCTTCAAATGGCGTGTTTCGTATTTGGCTACTTCTTGGGAGTTCTTGTTGTATGTTTTGAAAGGAAGCAACTTCCTTCGGTTCTAATTTTGGTTTAGCAATGCCAAGGCGATTTTGTACGCTCATAGGGAGTCTTTGTCTAATTGTACCTATGGCTAAAAACTTTGAGGGGTCTCGTTCATGCGTAAGCTTAACAGGTTTTCCTGGATCGTTTTTTCACATACAAATGGCCATCATCATCTCGGTCAAAATCATTAGGGTCTAAAAACTACGGGAGGTTCAATGCCTAAATTTTGGTACAATGATCTAACATGGCTTTCTGTTAATTCACGCCGCAATGAGGGCGTTGAGCGATGCTGTATCAAAGAAGCCGTTTCACTCATGTCGTCTCCAAGATCAAAAGCACCATAATCTTCTTCGCCTTCAACGCCTGCCATGTTTTCTTTAATAAATAACTTTTTATTTTGTTTTATAAAAAATGTCACAAGCATATGGTTCAATTCTTAACCCGGATAGAAGCCTGAAAGAGCCCTTTGGAGTGAAGGGAAAAAAAGCAGAATATTATTGTTCCAAATAATCCGTCTACTATTGATGCGGATCAAATTCTTACTGTCAAATTTCCAAGCCTAGGAGCGGATTGAAATGATTGTGCCAGGCTCTGCGCAACTTACTTTCAAAATAGATCTCGAATCAACAGACCCAAACAGGACAGTTGTGCAGAATTTGGGGCGGGCAATACGTTAAGAAAATTTCTATAAAACTTGAGGGGCAAGAAATATTTTCTTTACACAATGCAGACATATTTTTAACCTATTCTGATCTATGGCTAACCGAGAATGAAAGGGCCGATCTTGCGTTTCAAGGAATAGATAATGAAGAAGCACTAAAACACAGAATAGGCGCCGCAGATGCTAATAAAGCTGGCAAAAGTATGTAGCTGTAAATTTTGCGTATGGAAATCGCTTTTCTATTCCCTTAGATTTTGAGTTGTTAAGTGCGCATGCGCCGTACTATCAAGGAGCATTAAAAGACAGATTGTCATATGAACTAACTTTTAATGAATACACACGTGTTATCAAATCATCATTAGACACCGAAGCAAAGTACAGCATTTCTGACATCTCGTTAGAGTTTGACGTTGTTAGCAACCCTGATTTAGCAAGGCTGATTGAGCAACGATATCAGTCAAAATTAGCAATATATTACGATAGAGTGATTCATCATACAACATATCCCAGAAGCAGGGCAGACACTATATGGAATTTTAGTTTTAGTGTCAGAGCAAGATCGCTTAAAGGTATTTTATTGCTGTGTGAAGATGAAGGGCCATTCGAAAGAGGAAGTGAAAAGTTTATTAATCCTAAAAAAACGAAAGTACAATGTACAATTGAGGGTAGCCCTAACCAAATCTACGCTAGCGGGCTTAAACCTTATCAGCATTTTGATGAAATAAGAAAATTGTTTGGGGGTGGGAGGGGTAGAAATCCAAAGGTAGACCTTGTGTCTAAAGATCTACACCTTCACAATGTTAGACTTGATGATTATTTAACAACAAAATACGGTTTATGGATTGACCTAAGGGCAACGGAGGATAATAAGTTGCATGGAAGTGGGAGAGCTGTTAAAGAGGGAATAAACATTCAAATTGACAAAGAAAAAGATGGCGATAAACCAGTTAATGTACATTTGTTTTTAATATATGAGGCGCAGCTGAATATTCAAGATAACAGATTACAAAATATACATTACTAAACTATTTTTTATTTTAAAAAGCATGTCTGTTCAGGTTTATCCAAATGTGCCTACAACGCCAGAGCCGCCTAAAGAAGAGATAGTAGAAACCCCTAACATAAAACCTTTAGATTAACAAACATTACGCAAATGCAACAAAAACTAGAGCAAGACCTTTCAAAATACAGCAAAACCAAACGAAGGTATTCTGCTGCCTTTAATGCTGTTACATATGTTAATACTGGAACATCGACTATTAGTGCTCTATCAGCAGGAACGAGTGTAGGCCTCTTAGCAACAGGCGTAGGCGCGCCCGCAGCTTTACCTCTAGCCGGTTTATCTTTAACTCTCGGCCTGTGTTCATTAGCTGTAAGTGCTGCTGGCAAAAAATTAAAAACTAAACTCCAAAAACACACAGCTATGGTTCAACTAATAACAGCTAAACTTAGCTCGTTCAAACTGACAATAAATAAAGCGCTAGTTGACTCAAACATCACGGATGAAGAATTTAGTCGTTTACAAGCTGATTTTGATGACTATAAAAGACAAAAGTTTGATCTTCAAAAAAGGCAAGGGCAAGTTTTTCTCAACAGCCAGACGCCGAGCAAATAAAAAAAGAATGTTTAAAAAAAGTAAACGAGACATTAAACTCTGTTCTAAACAGCTCACATTAACAACATCAAAGGGCGTTTATACTTTAGTTTATGAGTCTAAGCACAAAAAGACCGTTGATATTGATTCTGATTAATTATTTTTTTTTAATTTAAATAAATATTTTGAGTTAGAAAAGAAACTCAGCATGGATAAGATATATGAAGGACCAGACGAATTGTTTGAAGGAATGCTTAAGGGAGAGCGTTTGTCAAAAGCTTTAAACGATATTGATCTAGAAGTCATTGATTCAGCAAGAGTACGGGCAAGCGTTGCTCATGCTATTTCTCAAGTGCCAGGTAAACAACAATAGACCCGCCAGTTAAAGTAATGTTAAAAGTTTTAATCGACTATATAACAATAAATGAAGAAAATCTAGGAGTCTGGGTCTCGACTCAACAACAGGTTATTATTTCTCATAATGACTTAACACCCGGTTGGGCAGACCAACTGCTTACACAGTTTGATGTGGTCGCTGAAGAAGCCAAAATGAGAGGCTCTGGTTGGTCAGAGGGCGAAGTCTTAGAGATCAGATTACAACAGGCTAAGTATGCACCGATTGTAGGCAAGGCTTACATTCCACTACCTCCACCATTAGTCGCAAAAAGAGCAGTTCTAAACATAAAGAATTCAGACAGCAAATGTTTCATGTGGTGTGTTCTTGCAAGGCTGCATTACGCCCGCAAAAACGCAGAGAGAGTGTCTAACTATCACCCTTACATCAATGATCTTAACTTTAGTGGAATATCCTTTCCTGTCAGTATAGACCAAATTGATCAGTTTGAAGAACAAAACAAACCAATAACTGTTAATATCTACACATGGGATGAGGAAACACATCTACAGCCTATTAAAGTGTCCAAGAACAGTCCAACAATAGGCGAACCAGACAAAAATCATGTTGACTTACTACTGGTGCTTTCACCAGCGGGGCTACCGCATTACACATTGATACGAACAATGAGTAGATTATTGCGGCATACTTCAAAGCATTACCATAAACAAGAATTCTGCAGAAAATGTTTAACAAGAATTCCATCTGCTCAAGCCACAAGCGAACATAAGAAAACATTGTATCGGCCCAGTTGACTGTAATACAGAACTAACTACGCCCCCGCCCGGATCTAAAGTTAGTTTTAAGAACTGGAAACGGCTGCAAAATTCTCCATACATTGTTTACGCAGACTTCGAGTCGCTTATTGTTCCTTATGAAGGGCCAGCGCCACAAAAACTTCGAAAAAACAGTCTTAATGAGTAACCATCAGATTTGTTCATTTGCCTTCATTATTGTCAGGTCGGATGGCGCTCATTCAACGCCAGAATTATACAGAGGACCAAATGCGGCTAGAAGATTTTTACAGCGCATGCAGCAAGTGCGTAATGATTGTTCTAATAATCTGAATTTATCTGAAATCATAATGGCGCCTGAAGACCAAGAACAGTATGACTTAGCCACTCACTGTTGGATTTGTGGTTTAGGCCTCTCATCAGACGCAGCAAATCCGACAGTAAGAGACCATGATCACATTAGTGGAAAGTTCAGAGGAGCAGCGCACAGTAAATGCAATCTTCAACTAAAGTTTGATCCTTAAGACATGGAAGCTGCCCATCTTCTTTCATAACTTGCGAGGTTACGACTCTCATCTTATAATGAAAGCAGTAGACGATGCCTTCAGGGTGTCATGCATTGCACAGTCATCAGAAAAGTACATGTGTTTCACTTTAAATAACATGTCTTTTTATGACTCTATGCAGCACATGATGGGATCATTAGAGTCACTGGCTATGTCCTTAAAGTCCTGCCCAATAACGGAAGAATATTTGACCCAACTCTTGTTAGAAAGGGCGTTTACCCTTATGAGTACATGAACAGTTGGGAAAGGTTTGATGAAGACACACTTCCTCCTAAAGGCGCGTTCTTTTCTAGTCTCAGAGGAAAGGACATCAGTGATTCTGATTACCAACATGCTCAAGATGCGTGGCAGAAGTTAGATTGTAAAACGATGGGGGACTATCATGATTCATACTTGATGGCTGATGTATGTTTGTTGGCGGACGTCTTTGAAAATTACAGGAAGACCTGCATGAAACATTATAGCCTGGATCCCGCGCATTACATTTCTGCGCCCGGGATGAGCTGGGATGCTTTCTTAAAGTTTACTGGAGTACAGATTGATTTATTGTCTAATCTGCCAATGATTCAGATGATTGAAAACGGATTGCGCGGAGGAATTAGTATGGCGTCGCATCATTACTGTAAAGCAAACAACAAATACCTAGATGATTATGATCCAAGTAAAAGGTCTAACTATCTCATGTATTTAGATGCAAACAATCTGTATGGATGGGCTATGGCGCAATCACTTCCATTACGCAACTTTAAAATGTACACAGAAGACAATCCGAAAAATATTCAAAGAGCATTAAAGTGGTTGAACAGTTTGACGCCAGATCAACAGCGTGGATACATTCTAGAAGTTGACTTAGAATATCCTCATGAACTCCATGACCTACATAATGACTACCCATTAGCAGCAGAAAGTCTAAAGATGAATCCAAGAGAGCCGCCTAAACTTGTGCCTAATCTTCGAGGCAAAAAAAATTATGTCTGTCATTACAGACATCTACAATTTTATTTAAGACATGGTTTTAAAGCTAACAGCAGTTCATCGTGTAATTGCTTTTGACCAAGAACAGTTCATGAAACCATACATCATGAAGAACACTGATCTCAGAACTAAATCCACAGATGCTTCAGAAAAAGACTTTTTTCAAGCTGATGAACAACAGCTGTTTCGGAAAGACTATGGAAAATCCGCACAAGCGTAAAGATGTCAGATTGGTCACTAAAGAGAACGAAGCAATTAAGCTGACTTCAAAACCAAATTATCAGGATTTCAGAAGATTTCATGACCAGCTTTTTGGCATAATGATGAAAAAAAAAGAAAGTCAAATTGGACAAACCTGTTTTTATTGGGTTTACTGTTTTAGAATTATCAAGCTTTTGATGTTAGAATTTCTTTATGACTACTTTAAGCCCCTTGGGATCCCGAGTCCAGAGTACTTTACACAGATACAGATAGTTTTGTTATAGATATCCCCCCTGAAGACATCAATAAAGACATGGAATTAGAAGTAGCTAAAGGGCATGCAGGATGGTACGACACATCCCATTATCCTAAAGATTCGCCTTTGCATTCAACCCTTAACAAGAAGGTTTTAGGAAAGATGAAGGATGAATTATCTGGAGGGGTGATTAAGGAGTTTATTGGTTTAGGTCGAAAATGTTTGTCTTTCGAGCCAGGAGAAAACCATTAAAAAGCAAAGGGAATATCTCGCAGTGTTGTGCAGTCAAACATATCGCATGACAACTACAAAGAAGCATTGTTTGACAATAAGACTTTTCATCATGACAACGTAAAAATACGATCTAATCTACATGAGATCAACACAACTGGTGTAACAAAGAAGTCATTAGATAGAACAAACACAAAACGAGTATTTGTTAATCCAGAATTTTCATATGCAATTGGGCACTGGAGAACGTCATAAATACATACCTTCTTCATATTTTTCCTCAAGTTTTGTTATAAGCTCATTCATATCATCATCCAATTCAGCTAATCTTTTTTCATGTTTGCTTGATGCGCTCGAATTTTTTTTTATTATTTCAAGATATTCTTTCCCCATATCTGATGATCAAAATTTGAGAATTTGGGTTGTAGGTGATCTGGATGCATTGCCATGTCCCGATGAACCCTCGTAAATAATTCCTTAATAGTAGAACTCGTATCATATGATTCCCGTATCAATTCCAAGGTCTCTTCCTTTATCATTCTTGTTTCGTTCTGTGCTTCCATTTTATGTAAATTAAAAATTAATTAAGCAACTGGAACTGTGTCTGGTGGGATTATCTGCAGTTCTTCCTTCACAAAAGATCTTTGGGGGGCTGGTTGTTTTGTTGTGTCAGTTTCTCGTAAATAATACACGGGCGGATTCATTTTTACAATTCTTTTTATTTCATATGGATCAACACTCCAAACTGGATCAGTGGCCCTGATGCGAGTGTCCCCTTCCGCTTCCCCGGTAAATAAAGGTACCTTACTTTTAAACCAAACGGCAATAGTTTGCTGGATGAAGACTCTCCTTCAGCAACATTTATTGTTTGTTTTTTGATTGCTTGTACTGGTTTTAGCCCTTTAAATTCTTCATTATTCATTGCGCGCAAAACTGAAGGCAGTCTTCTAACCCATTCTGTGTTGCGAGAATTGTCAATCAGCTCTCTGTGATACTGGTAGGAAAAAAGTCTTTCAGATAACTGTTTGTTAAAGTTTTCAACTAAAGCCTGTGATCTGTGAACTCCTGGAATGCCTCTTTTAATGGTAACTCTATGTTTTAACATAATTGATTCACTCGGCCTTTAAATTCTTTTCCATCATCGACTTGAATCATGCGGGGATAAGTTAGCGGGCCTCATTGGTATATCAGTTGTATGGCAACAGCAACAGCAGAGGCACTCTTTTGTGTTAATGGTTCTGCATCTTTATATCTTGAAGCTATGTCAATGACTGTGAGTGCGTACTTAAATCTTTTTCGCCTAATCGTATCATGGGGTAAATATAGAAGATCCATTTGATGGGTGTCGTTCGGTATTGTATTCACAAAGTGTGGTCTTTGTATTCGTCTAGGGGCAGGTAAATAAATTTGCCAAATCGCTTGTTTAGATAACCATTCCTTTGCTGTTTGTTCACTGACTCCGCTGCTTGGCTTAGCTTTTTTATTGCCGTGATTCCCTTCCAATATCCTTTTGGCGAATAATAGATTTTGTTCATTTTTTATTCAGCCAATATTATTGCGCAACAAAATACACGACGGTCATGCCAAAGACAATAACACGATTTCTTGCATCTTTTGTTTTTCTGATGGTTGATAAAAGTCACTGAATTTTGGCGGGGGCAATGTCTCGATTGGTTTGCCTGTTACAAGATAATATTCTTTTATTGCTTGATCAACATCTTTAAATGTGTAAGCTGCATGTCCTGTTTTTTCAGTTTGTCGTTAATAAAATCTAACTGCTCAATTCTCTGCTTTTCATAGGTGTCTTGTGCAGCTGCTAGTTGCTCCATAGCTTTGTTATGTCTTTTTCTCTCGCCGTCATCCCGCAGTTTACTAAATGCGTACTTACTTCCGCTAAAAGCAAGCGCATTAACCACAGCGCCGCCTATCATCATTACGAATGAAGCCATTTTTATAAATTTATTTTTTTAATTTTACATATTGATACTGTCAGGAATTATTCCTTGCTTAACTAGAAAATCTTTCGTAGCGAACGAAGCTGCAATGATAGCAATCAGCTTTGCCAAATCTTCAAAGTCTAGCTTGCCAAGATCTGCTGGTTTAATTCTTAACAGGCTTTTACCAAGCATTGTGTATCCAACACTTAGGCCTCCAATAACAGCAGAATGGTATACAAGATGGTAACAGTCTTTTCGGCGCTCATTTTTAAAAAACAAAAAAATAATTATATTTAGTAATAAAACATGAACAGCGACGATCTGCTACAGCTACAGAGCGACCTAATCCGTCTTGGGCTTACAAATGAAGAAGTTGATGACCAAGCTGTTATGCCCCAAAAGGAGAGGTTGTATTCTTTGGCAGCATGGGGGAAAAACAAAACAGTTCCTCGGCAATGAATTCAGCTTAGAACAGATTCAACAGATGTCGCCACAAGACATTATAAGTATCATAACAGGTATGAAGCGCAACTAGGATCAAGAATGGTAAAAAGTGTCGGGCAAACGGTTCTTAGTTTGTACACTAAACTAGTCAGTAGATTTGCCCCCATCGATTCTGAACAAGACTTTATGTATGATTTAACGCAGGATCCAGTTTTAACAAAGTCATTAGAGTCTCTAGGATGTGATCTGTATTACAGATTTGGAACATTATTATCGCCGCTAATCATGGGATTAATTACTTTTAATCATATAGATTTTATTTCCCTTCAAAATGACCGAGCCAGAAAATCAGCAGAATCAGAAAACATTGAACCAGGTGGAGAAAGTGAGTAAAATCCTGGACGCGTTGCAGCAGGAAAAAAATTAGCAGAGTGGAACAAACAAACAAAATTAAAGTTACAATCACAGAATAAAAAAGTGCTAGAGCCGCAGCCAGTTGTTTCAATGCCTGCTTTAAAAACACCAGAACAAGAACAAGTTGATTCAAGGCCCACAGCACCAAAGCCTTCATGGAATATTGATCTTAAAACTGTTGCCATTTTTGGCGCCCTTGCTGCTGTTGGGGGCGGTTATTACGGTTATAAAATATATAAACAAAGACAACAAAACCAAAGCAGTCCGAACAATCTCAACCACTAAATACAAAATCCGAAAACAACAGCATACCAGAACCGCCAACAACAAAAGATCATTTTGATCCATTTCAGATGCAATAATACTTTAAGAACTTAATAAATAATTATAAGTTAACTTGAATAAGAACTTGTTTGTACTTAGAGGATAACTTAAGTTAAGAACTTAGGGTGACTTAAGGCGACTTGATCAAGAACTTATTAAGAACTTGAGGTGACTTGATTAAAAACTTAATTAAAGAACTTGAGGCGACTTGATCAAGAACTTATTAAGAACTTTGAGGTGACTTGATTAAAAAACTTAATTAAAGAACTTGAGGCAACTTAATCAAGAACTTAACTAAGAACTTGAGGCAACTTAGTTAACCTTTACCAGCTGAGTCGTTCAAATGTGGGTAACAGGTTTCTCTCCCTTAAGGCGAGCCGCCCCAAGTCCAGGTAACGAACAGACAGCAGTACACGCCGTGTTACCCACGACCACACAACGAGAACATAAAAAATTCTTACACTTTCCATGAAACGGTCCAAGGGAAATAAGCGCTGTAACTAGTCTTGGGGATGTTAGAACGAGTTCTCGACCATACTTTCAGTGGCCTATTGTGAACTTGGCTGCATCTCATTCTGTGTGAGCCCTGTGTTTTGCCGCGCTGGGTGACAGTGTGTGCCCCGCAGCTGGGTGACAGTGTGTGCCTGCTAAACAGAACACATGCGGCATTCGCGCCGCACACAACGGCCACCTGTCTGGAGGTCGCTCTCTCACACACGCAGCTTTATCGATTGCATCACGAAAAGTAGTAATGGAGTGGTCTCCCTGTACACGTGGATTGCACCACCCCCAAAAGTAAGCTTAAATATAAGAATTCAACTGCTCGCTATTGGTGGTCGGTTGGCCACCGCAGGAGCTATCAAAACAGCAAAATGCCGAAATGTTCAGTCCTTTTAACGGATGGAGAAAAATAACATCCATATACGTTTGTTTAAAAAAGCCCGTGTCCTTCCATCAAATGAGACGAATCAAGAAACATTCACCCATTATAGTGCACAATCGTGTGTAATCCCGTAGGACTGGGATGTGCAAAAGCAAGGTTTTTTTTTTTTTTAACTTTATTTGGCTGGTCATGGACCATAGTACCTAGAAATCAGTGGGTTCCAATTTTACCACCTACGTACCCCTTTCGGGAACTCCCTTCCGAAGCGACCCGTGACGGCAACCGATCTTAAACGTCATTTTTGTTTTGTTTTACAGTTATCTATTTTCATGACCTTGGAGTCATTCTAGGGGGCTTTGATGGTGCTGAGTTGAGCTGTGACATTTCAGGTCAATCCAAAATGGACACCCACTGATTTCCACCTGCATTCTGTATGTATGGGATGTGTCTAATTTCACTTTTGTTTTCATCACGTGGAATTTTCGGTGGCAAAGCCTACAAGCGAATGAGTGGCGTTCCATTTGACGATGAGCCATGCTATTATGATGATGAAACTTGATTCCATTTCTCCTGCCCTTTCACTTGAACCTCTTCGTGCACAATGTGATGCCTTAAAAGAAGCCTTGCATGCACGCAGCCCAGACATGGTCAAGATTTATGACGACATTCAGTCCAGGTACTCAGAGAATCTGAAACCATTAGAAGCCAGTGAAGGAATGGAGAAATGTCCCAGTTCCTCACACAGTACCTGGAACAGGTCGAAAGTATCTTGCATCTCATCATTTCCCTGCCGCGCTGGTGACTTTGAAGGCTACTTGGCTGCATTGGAGAACCTCATCAAGTACGTTTTTGCACATGACCTCCTGAACTATGCCCCCCTCATGCCAGTCCACCTAGCTCAGATGAATGCCTTGGAAAAAAGATGATTCAGCCCACATGGCAAACACTGACGTCAGAAGATTTTGTTGTGGCAAAATCAAAAGTCCCATTCACTGCACTGCTCACTGACCAGGCCGTGGAACAAAAGATCAAAGATTTGAAGTGTCATGGCGGGATTGTTGGCCTTAGTCAAGATGATACAGCTCTTGATCGACTCGTCACCACAGCCCTCGCCTCACTCACATGGTGAAACAGTTCCTCGTTGACTTTCCCCGATTTTCCCATTTTTCCACAGATGCAAGCACTCCCAGCTCCCTGGAGACATGGCTGTGGGGATTGTCACAAACGCCTGAAACTCCGCCACTAAATTTCGAAAAGCGCTGTGCCAGCAACCCCTTTGCAGACAAGACCCCTCTGAAGAACCTGGGTTCGTCAGCTCTTGTACAAGAAATGCCAAAGAAGACATTTTGCTTTTATGCACAGAAAGGTGAAAAGCAGTCTCAGGAGTTTGTCCAGGAAGACTGCTCAATACTTCAAAAGTGTGTGTTTGAAGATGAAGCTGAAAGCTTTCTCAAAGCTGATGGAGAAAACCAAGGTTTTGGTCGGTCAAAGGTGATCAAGTTGCGCGAGGGGCGTAAACAGGAAGATTCCTGATCATCCTGCGGTGCAGACCTCAGCTGGTGCCAAAGCTGGAAGACACTATTGGGGACTTTGGAAATGTCGGTGGTGCCACGCCCCCTCTGTGCATTGGATGGATCACAGTACGTACCTGCAGACAAGGCCAGTCTCATGCGTGGCATTAAAGAGATAAAGCCCCCTTCAGATGACTCTCTTCCCCTTGGCACAGACTCCGGCATACCTCAAGTTCTTATTGTTGATGCTATGGCTGTACTCCAGAGCATGAGGAAAACGCCATCTATGAAGAACCTCTCCATCTGCAGCAAGCTTTTCATCAAGCGCATCGAGTCCGTGATGCTGGGCTACACAGAAGGTCGCATCATCTTTGATCGATACTTGGATGAATCGCTGAAAAACAAGACCAGGCAGAAGAGAGCAGCAACATCAATGGTTTTGAGATCCACCCAAAAATGAAGCTGACAGTGTCTATCAGAGAGCTTCTGTCTGCGTCCAAGACAAAGAGAGATCTAACTTGCATGCTTGCTCAAGGTTTGCTCTATTACTTTTGCAGCAACACATCTGTGAAACTGGTCGTTGTATACGGCAACGAGATCAAAGGGCTCCACTTTGAAGAAGATCACTTGCACGAGGAAGCTGACACCCTGATTTTCCATCAAGTCCTGGCTGCGGTGTCTGAAGATGCTTGGAGAGAAGTCTTCGTCACTGACGTCCTCATCCTTCTTCTGCTCCTTGTTGCATCATGTCACCTTGGCAGTCGGACACGCCTGAAATTCTTGACAGGAAGTGGCACTAAATTTGGAGAAATCGGTGTCATGGAACGTGTCCAAGCAATTGGATGTCAGAAATGCCAGGACTGATTGTATTCCACAACTTCTCTGGCTCCGACTGTGGTGGCACGTTTTGTTTGGTGTAAGCAAGAATGACTTTGTTCTCACCTTTTTTCCATCTGAACTGAAATATGTGCATTTAGTGTGTTGAAATCTGAAGACTGCAAGCCTGTGAAAGTTAATCTTTGAACTGATGTTCATTACTGATAGGTCTTTGGTTTTGATCAACCTAACAATATCATTTGATGAATTCAGCGTCCCCAGAACCTCTAGAAAGACCCCTGGATACCAAAATAGGTGCTTGAGTAAAATGCTGGAGAAATGGCTTCAATACCACCGGACGTCGTTACAGAGGAAGGGGTGGGGTGGGGGGTAGAGAGGTTCGTAAAATTGGAACCCGTTTATTTTCATGTAGTACTGTCCATGAATGATGAGATAAAGCAATAAAATCCATTTACACACGTAAATCCTACGGGATCTGAATTATTGACACATCAATGTGCACTATTACCCCTTGTTCCGCTCTAGTTATTGCACGCACAACCATGGGTGTGTTATCCTGTGCTGTACAAGAAGATGTTCTGAACGGGATGCCGCGAATCATGGCATGGAACCGCCATGACATCAAGAGCATGGAAGTATTGGCTTATTTGATGGAGTGGGTGACTGGGAGTGGACTGCATACTTTTCAGGGTAGGAAAACATCCAGAGATTACCCGGAAGAGTGGCTCGAGACCAGACACAATACTCCACTCCGGGTCATTAATCACATGGTTCTGAATAATGTTGTTGTGCCATATAAAAGCAGAATGAAGCATGCTCACATCCAGTTGTCGTGCGAACTTCATCCATCTATCTGGTTTTTTTTTTTCACAGAGCATCAGCCAAAGGCCTGTGTCTACGTGTAATTGGTTGGTTGGCCAGGTATAATAATAATGTTTTCTAGGGGGAAGTTATTTATGAATTTCTTTTTACACAATGATTACACAGCAGACTACACTACAGACATGTGTTCTGCTTAAAGTGAAAATCGGTAATGATTGGCCTATTCATCAAGGACCTCATTTCAACTCTCATGAATGAACTAGATCTCATTTACATCTGGTTTATATGAAAGTTTTAAACCATGTTGTTCTGTGACTCGACCAGTTTGCATGGAGCAGCCCCACTTGAATGCCAACTTTTGAATACATTGTCTGGCCAAAAGACAATGATTCTTGTCGTTAGTTAGAACCTGTTCTTGTCAGCAGGAATAACGTTTTCACATTCGCAGGAGTGATGGAGTCGTCAACAGAGGAGAATTGTGAGTGTTGGGGGAAGGATGAAAGAGGGAATTTAAGCAAGATTTGCTGTGAGCATTCCGCTGATCTTCTCATCACTGACGAATGAATATGCATCAGATGTCAGTTAGCCTTGCTGTTGTTTAAATTCTGGATCATTGGCGTAGATC
>CM031595.1:133561485-133573985 GCA_018398815.1 Conus ventricosus | reverse complement strand
GACGGTAGAAAATTTCAAGGTGGCGACTACGATGTCTGAGAGAGACAGGGAATCATGAACAGTATGGGAGTCCTCATAATCTGATGCAGGCATGGCATCAATGCTTACAGGAGATTATTTATTCTTCCTGGTCTGGTTCTGGGCTAATTAATGTGAAGGCCATGACTTTATAGAAACTTGAATGAATTAGGATTATCTCTCAGAGTAAAAGAGAAACATGTAAAAAAATCTTTTTATAAATAGTTGTTTGATGTGAGTTAGTAAAGTGTATTTTTTTCCCCGAAAGGAAGAGTGGGAGAAGAAAAAACAATTCGGTAGTGCGCCTTTTGATTATTGGAATGATTGCGTGGCGTATGGAGTAAATGCTGTCATGATCGCATGAGTGCAAAAGTGACGAGTGTGACAGTGGTGACTCCAGGTAGCTGCCGTTATGTTTTATCCCCTGGAAAAAAAAAGAAGAAAGATATTCCTATTTGTACCTTCAGAGGGAACGAATTTCTGTTTGTTCCTGCTGGGTTTGGAAAAATAAAGGAAATTTAATTCATTACAAACAGAAAAAAAAAAATAAAAAGATTTTGATTTTGTACCCTCAAGGGGTTTGAGGGAAAGGGAAAAAAGAAAGTTTAATTATTTACTGTGTATTTGCAATTTTTTTTCTGTTTATGTGTGTGAGTGAATTATTGTCAGTGCGAGTGAGGACTTCTCTCTTATTTCTGACTCTGAGTTTTGAGCTGGATGTTTTTGTTTTTGTTGGCTTTCCTATCTTTTTTTTCTTTACCCCCGATCGGTTGGCCGCAGCCGCTTTTTCGCTACCTTGAGCGACTAGATCACGCGTGGGAGCAGCCGTGATCCCTTTTTTGTCCGTTTCGCCCGAACGTGAGCCCCACCCTTCTCGGTTACATGAGCGTTAGTTCAGAGTGGAGCAGCCGTGATCTGCCCGAATAAGGTTCTTTTTGTTTGTTTGTTTTTCTTTTCTCTGTCCTAATCGTGTCATTTCAAATAGTCCCCCTTTTCCCAGAGTTTTGAACCGACCTATGTCCCTCAACAGGACAGAGGTTGACAAGTGCGGGGAAAACTCCTCATAATAAAGTCGTTCTATTGTTTTTTTTTTTTGGTGTTTGAGATTTGCGTTGGTGAATGTGCAATTATGATTGATGGTAATCATTTTGTTTTATTACTTAGCTGTTTGTGTGTATATTGTGCGTGATTTGTTTTTCCCGATCTCCAGTTTCACGGGAGACAGTAGACCAACGTATGGTACTGTCTAGGGCTTCTTTTGCTGTTTATGTTGATTTCTTCTCACTGTCAGATCATGTGTAGGCGCTTTCATTAACCTTTTCACCCCCTTTTTCAAAACCCTTAAACCTTCTCCTCAATAAGCTACCTATTGAGTTTATCTCTCTACATTATCATCTATTGGTAGGATTTCCGCTAGTTTTGTGTTTCTTCCCCTCTTTTTAAAATTGTTTGTGAGATTCCATATGTGTTTTTACATTTAATATTCATTTATCGAAATAAGGCGATACTTTTGTTTTGTAAATTCATTTGAAATTAAGTAAGAAAGAATTACAACAAGAACATTTTAAGAACTTAGACTTTATAACGAATTTATTTACCAGAAAACTTTAGTATGTGTGTTTTTTTTTTCTTTCTGAGAAAAACGCAGATTAGCATTAGAACATCATTTTAAAACAAAAAATCAAATTGAGATACCTGTTTTGAAAACTAAGATAATATACTTCTGAAAAACAACATTCCTTAGTGTTTTCATCTCTACCCGTTTTTTAGGTAAGCGGTTTTCTGTTTATACCGGAAATTGAATACTTTATTTGTAAATATTATAATTACGTTTTGGTGAAACAAGGCATCATCCATATATCGCCTTAGTTTATTCATACTTAGAGATTGTTTTGTGTTTATATCGGTTTGACGTTATAATGGATGATTTTGATAAATAGTTCACCAAGCGGCACGCTTGGGTTTTGATAGAGAAAACAGTACCAAAATGAGCAAACAATGCATATAAAAGGGCAGACAGGAGCTATAAAGATAGAGAAGAAAATCAAAGGAAACTAAAAGTGAAGAAAAACCAAAGGAAACTAGAGTTTGAAGGATAATAGACTACAGAGGGAAGCTGAAATTGAAGAAAAAAGAGCTACAGAGGAAGCTGAAGTTGAAGAAAAAAAGGACTACAGTGGAACTGAAGTTGAAAGAAAAAAGACTACAGAGGAAGCTAGAAGATAAAGAACGTCAATTTAAGTATGAGACAGTTTTAGAATTAGAGACCGATGCTTAGATTAGAAGATACAGCATCGAGAGAACCTTCCCCCAGTACCACCAATCGGTTCGTTACCGCAAACGGTGCCTTCGACAAAATCAGCATATATTCCAAAGTTACCGCCTTTCGAGAAAAAAAACGGATGACATCGATAGTTTTCTTTTCCGATATTAAAGATCACGGGACGCAACGTCTTGTGGTTGGCCAAAGGAAAAGTGGTGACTAGTATATTGCGTCGTTTTTAAGGTTAGCGCTTTGGCACTGTACCACAACACATCGCGGCGAAACAAAATATTAAACTTTGGGATCATTGAAAAGAAGAACTCAAGAAATTTCAATGTTCTGCCGATCGTTTTTTCCGCGAACGTTTCCGTTTCTGTGCGTCCTGACAAGGAGAAACGATCCGTCGTTTCTAATTTCGTATGAGTCCAAAGTTTAGGATCGATGGATCGATTTAATCAAAAACGAACAAAAACATTTCAATCACTGCGAGATCTCCTCTTCTAGAGAACAACTTTTCCAGAGCGTGAGCAAAGATCTGGCCACTTTGCCTTAAAGAAAGGCAATTTGAAAGCGGTTTTGAGGAAATGGTTCAGATGCTTATCAAGTATTGGTATCGCTCCACCCAGATAAGGGTCGTGGCTAGGAAATGCGAATGTTTCCATTTTGAGTCTCATGCTTCATGTACTATCCCATCGGGACAGGGAAGTTACAGGAAAGGAAATCGGGGGTCATTTCTGAGTCCTCAAGGATATACTATCCTAGGAACGGACAGGATCTTTCTTCCGCGGTTCGAGTGATTTTCCGTCAGTACCATACTCACCGCCGGAAAAACCCGTTGCTCTTCAGCCAACGTTCCGAGGTCGGGACAACGACTACTTGCGTAGACCTTTTGGTCAGTTCGTGACATAACCCGAAATCACCAAAATCAGTCAGTTGCCGATCAGACAAAGCGTTGTTGCCTTTGTGATGGCAAGTTTCAATTGGAAAAAAAGAATAGCCCTTCAAACCAAAATTAATGTTTCAAAATCCGCATTTAGTCTCCACTGATTGTGAAGAAGGCCCTTGTTTTGGCACACCATCAATCGTTGATGGACTGGTGTTAAGAAAACGGAGCATCACAGGATTGGCAGCTTCGGTTTTGCGAGACACTGGGTGACCACCGCTGTTGTAAAAAAAATCTTTCGGTGCTTCAAAACCAGTATCTCAACACTGTCCAAAAGTGTAGGTCGTTTGGAGGCAAGATTGAAAACGTTTCCCGCTGGCGAAAATTTCGGTACGAATACACCGTACACTACTACTACTCCGGATTTCTTACCGTCTTGTTTTATCGATACCCCCAGATCCTGCGACTTGGATCTTGGGCAATTGCCAGGGTGACCGCTACAGTACATGGTGGTTGCTGGCGGATCGTTTCTTCCCTTGTACTTGTGAGTACTAGATCCGACATCATAGAGCAGGGAAAAGCTCAATAGCCGCGAAAAACTCTCAAAGAACTGGATGATCTCTCAGATTAACCCCCCAATGATCTAAAAGAAATGCCAGGGAAAAGACTAGACGCTGGACGACAATACTGTCCTGCTGCTAAACAGATTGCACTGACACACCAACGGACAAACGAACGTACATACTGGACTCTGACATTCTCTACAGGAAAACAAACAAGTGTGTCGTTTCCAGAAGCCACTTAGAGACAGTAACTATCCAATACACCACGGCGCATGAGCATTGTTTCCTAGGTCACGGTGGAAATCAAAAGAACATTAAAGAAGTTCTTGATTCCTTTTTATTGGCCAGGTGTCACAAAGGAATTACAGAATCCTGCCGCTCCGAATGTGAACATCTCCAAAAGACATCTGCAGAAAGGTCGCGTCCCCATGTGCAACCATTGCACAAAATGCCCTCTCATTTCCCCGTCCCATTTCGGAAGGTGGCTATTGATCTTGTTGGGCCATTTACCACTGTCTTCTTCCGATATCGCAATATCTTAAACTTTGGTGGAAACAGGCGTACAAGGTATGCAGAACGATTCCACTGAAGAAAAATAGATACATTGTCTGTTCCTGAAGACATACTTGCGATTTTTTTTTTCCAGATAGTGGTCTTCAGACAAAATTCTCTCGGATTGTGAACGCAATTCATAGGTTTCCGACCTACATGAGAGAAATTATTACAGACTTGTTAGTCAATCTCTTCCCATTTCAACCACGACCATATCATCCCCAAGCGAATGGCATGGTAGAACGTTTCAATGGAAGTTAAAGTCCATGTGAAAAGGTTGCAAGGCAGAACCCGCCCCGCCATGAATGGGAATCGGTTCATACCGCTTATTGGCTTTTCGCATACAGGGAACTGAATGCCGAACGAAAACGCTGGGATTCCTCACCATTCGAGCTTTCTTTTTCGTTTCGGTCGCTCACTCAAGGGTCCTTTGGATCTACGATGACACAAGGGACGAAAAAAAGAACGACATCCCTGACATAAAACGGTTTACCAATACGTTTATGAACGGCAATAATTGTTTGAAGGATGCATGTAGCTTGCTCAAACAACAGACTCAGTCATCCTGATAGACAAACAGATTGTACAAGAGTCTTTGCAGAACAGAAAAGGCAAAGGCACGATCCTTCAGAGTGTAGGGGATAAAGGTCTTGTACTATAAACTCACTGAATTGAACATAAACACGCCTTATTTCCGGGGTGGTGGTTAAGTGGAAGGGTCCTTTTCAGAGGTGCGAAAAACTTTCCTGCAGTTAATATAGGATCACAAATGGCAACCAACTGAGAAGGAATTTCACGTGAACATGTTGAAGAAGTATGTTGAACGTACAAATGTTTGCTATCAATCAAGTCAGTTGAAATGGATTAGATATGTCCTATGTCCGAAACTGATGTCAACTTGACAGATATTTTCAGTGATATTTTTTACCCATGTAAACTACAGAAACAAGTCCAAAGTTGTGAAAAAAACAGCAAATGTAAGGAGTGTTAACAATCTACCAGTTGCAGATGTGGGGGATGTACCCCTTCCTACTCAGTCTATCAAAGGTAAAAACCATGACATGTGGTTCTGTCGAAAACTGTATTTGTCTGCAATCAAAACAGAACAGCTCAAAGAAATTTTTTAAGACTTCCAGAAGTTTGCCAGATTACCCCAGGTACAGTGACTGTATTGAAACCCCATCGTATTCATTTTAACTACAGAAATACCAGTAGCAACCCCGACCATAAAAACCGCCCTTCCTTTTTGCAAAACAAGAGGTTGTCGAGAGAGAAATCAAAGTAATGCTGGATTTAAAGGTTCATAAACCTTTTAACAAATCTCCTACAGCTCACACAGTTTGTAATGGTGGACAAACCTGATGGCTTCGGTGAGGTTCTGCATCGATTGCAGGAAAATTAAATAAGATCACTGTGTTTTCGATGCCGAGCCTATCCCAGACATTGGAAGAACTTCGTGTCAGCTCTCATAAGGAAATTATTTTGTGAAAGTAACTTGACGAAAGGAATTTCAATTTACCATTGAAACCAGTGCCTGGAACACAAATGCATGGCAGATTTATTTCACGTGTATGAATATTCATGACAAATTGTAACTTATCTCCAGGGAAAGAACTATTCCTGTTTTTGTTCTTCTTAAATGATTACGTTTGCTCACATTTGACAATGCCATTGTATGCAACTGACTCTTTAAATCAAGTTGTATTTATGGCTTAAATTGCTTGTTTGAAGTGACTATATGTTTTACAAGCAAACAACTACATGAGTTGATGTAAATACAACTTTCGAGTCTTTGCTTTATTCTTTTAAACAATTGAAAAAATACATCATGTACTAGTTATGTCTACCTTGCTTGTGAATATATATATTTGTAAATGTGTCCATGTCATGAGACCAAATAACTCTTTATAAATGTATATACACATGTTTTGATTGAGTGCAGTGAGACATACTTAAATTGTTTTCAGTAGTTTCATTGTCAACACTGGAAAATATGTATTCACTTTTCAATGGTCTAAATAACATTACATGTGGGGAACAAAAAATTAATGTTTAAACTATGGTTATCTATTTGTTTACCATGTCTATTGAGAAACATTTACCCTTAGAAAATATTCCTCCATTTTCATGAGGTTTTGTATAACATATGAATGTTAGACAAAGATCAAGGGAAAATATGTAGTGCTTCACATTTTAAAATATAAAACACAATTTGTCTTTGAATTGTCATATCCCTAATTGTTTTGTCCATGTAATTTGTGTGAAATAATTTTGGGAGAATGATGATTAATTTATGACTTTCTTTTAGGAAAGACTGAAAAGTGAAAAATGCTATTATGATGGTGATCCTGAGATGATTGATTCTATAACGTTGATTATTAAATATTTGGTGAATCATGTGTGCTGGATAGATTAACAACATTTTGAGATTCATGGGCTGCAGATGTGTTTAAAAGTGTCAATTGTATATCCATAAAAAAAAATATTCTGGAGAAACTTTTTTTCAACACCCCAGTGGGGTGTCCCATGTGACGAAGCCCTCACCTCAAGGGCATGTAACGCTGGCGTCCATCACAGGTAAGTTCGTGAATATGAATCATTTATCCCCCCCATGCATAACCTAAAAGGAGGAATAATTTAGGTGGCTTGACCTAGTGTATGCGGGGCGTGTCCCCCAAATAATGGTGAGAATGGGACCCTCATTAAAAGAAAGAAGGGGTGGTCATTGGGGGTGAAAGTGACCACTGAGAGATAGTTGACTAAGGGTTTGTAAGTGCTGGTCCATGTGTTTTTGACAACTGGTTATGCACTCCACCGATAGGCGGAGGGTCGGAAAGAATCAGTTTTTAAGGGCCCAGCAATGGCCTAGAGAACCTCGAACCTGTCGGGACGCTGGCCCCTGCTGACCATCATTACCAGGTGGCCATAAATTTGGGGGAAAGCTACAGGAAAACCTAAAAAAAGAAAAAAAAGAATTCAAAAAAAATTTGGGGAACGGGTTACTTACCAACCTTATCGGTTTTCACCCTTCGCCCCCTTCACCCTTTTCACCCTTTTCATTTTTTCACCCCGTGGGGGAAAAAAGAGGGCCATGGTGGGGAACACACCTAGTTCACCCACAATTAAAACTCCGGGGAGAGGTTTAAAACCATCATCCCCTCCAGTAACAAGAAGTCAAGCTCAAAACATTTGAAAAATTTTAAAAAGCACTAATTCATTCCCTCGAAAAAAAAGTTTTGGGGATTAGAGGAATTTTTCAATAAATTTGCAAAGCCACTTACCTTTGTGCTGGAAAAATTTACTTCACTCTTTTTACCAAAAGTTGGGTTAAATGGAACTCCCCCTATTTTCTGGAAAGGATAGTTTTAATCCCGGGTTCCAAAACAAGTAAACCGGGTCTGCAATTATATTACCGCCCTATAGCATTAAACCAATTTGGGGAAAAAAAATTAGAAAAAGGGAAAAAAAAAGCTTTTACATTTTCGAAAAAATAACAAAATTCCCAAACAATCAAGCAGCTTCAAAAAGGTAAAGTACAATCGATACCTTGAAAACTTGCAAGTCTTTTAAAAAACAATTTGCTCGTAAAAAAGTACACTTGCTCTTTCTTGACATCAAAAAGCATATAAAGTGTTGGCATTCCTTTACTTTATAATTTGAAAAATTTGGATTTTGGCAATTAAAAAAATTTCAAAAAACCCTAGAATCATTTTTTAACTGGGGTTGTAACTGTTACTCTCTTTTAAAGAAATTACTTGCATCCCTCGGGGCTCCTTTTTGCCCCTATTCATTTAAAAATTCCTTCACATTTTCCTAAAATACTACAAAAAAATATGCATGTATGCAAAGCCGAGATATTGCAATGTGGATGAACAAAAAACATTAAAAAAAACAAAAAAAAAAAAGAACCTTTATACATAAAAAAACAATCAAATTGAAATTGACAAACTAAAAAAATATATGAATAAAATGGACGAACTACAGGAAAAAGACACAATTAATGTTTTTAACAAGGGTAAAAACCCAAAAAGTTTTGCCGAAAATTTGGCGGGAAAAAAAAACTCTTCAATATTCCAATATTTTTAAATTTTTGGGTGTTCTTTCACTCCAAATTAAACTGAGATTCCATATTGAATATCTTA
Source organism: Conus ventricosus (assembly GCA_018398815.1). Taxonomy (NCBI): domain Eukaryota; kingdom Metazoa; phylum Mollusca; class Gastropoda; order Neogastropoda; family Conidae; genus Conus; species Conus ventricosus. The sequence continues at coordinate 133,565,564 of CM031595.1, read as the reverse complement.
AAAACAATCCCAACAAAGGCTTCTTACTAAAAATAACATGCACAAACGGGGGCAAGATATCCAAACTCTTGGCATTTTTCTTTTATCGGGTTCGATAAAAACTATTTAGGGACAGGAGTATATTTTTCAGTTTCTCAAAATTACTTAAGGGGTTTACAAAGTATGACAGTAAAGCTTTAAAATACCCTTTTGGTGTTCCAGCGCATTCTAATACTTTTAAAACAATAAAGAACTAATCCTGTCACATGATAAAACGCAAACTACAACACCAAAATTACCAAAGTCTTTCTGATAAAAATTCTAACAAATAAATATTTCTGATTCCAAATGGGATTTTCCAAAAAAGGGCACAAATTTTTCTTACCTGCAGCCCATTCAAAATTTCTGATGATTTATTTAGAAAATGTGACATCTATACATCCTTTTTTAAAACCTCCAACTAGCCCGGGCCCCCAAGGGAGCATTTTTCTCCAAATTTTGAATAGATTCACACTTAAAAAAAGAAATAATAAAATTTATTCAATAGAACCCAAAAAACATCTTGAAAACACAATCCCATCTCAAAAAAATCTAAAAGGGATGGTTCAGTTTAGAATCTATACAGGACTGGATTGAAATCCCCGATTAAAAGTAAGAATCATTGTTAGGAAGGAATTTTTCATTTTCACTGCTGAACTATACGCAACCCTTTTATGGCCTTATCTTGGATATCTATCTTAATGGGCAATTACAGCATTTTAATCTTGTTGACTCTAATCGTATTTTGGGTAGCTTACAAAATTGGGATCAAATGTAGAAAACTAATTTTGATAAAAAAATAATGATACATTCCGTTAAAGGCGAAAGGAACTTTTGTGATTTTGCTAAAACCCATCCCATTTTTGGTATCATGGAAATGAAATAGCTGATAAATTAGAAAAAGGGGGTGCTCTTAGAAAAATCCAGATAGTAAATTAATTTTGGGAAAAAATTTAAAATCAGTTCTCTATTAGAAATTGTATGAACAATGAAAAACTTCCGCAAAAACGAAAGCGTTTTTAAAGTCAAAGATCGTTGTCCCAGTATAATTTAAAAAATGCGTTTAAACTCGGGAAAACCAAATTTTCAAAGGATAGATTGCGCTTGTGGGCTCCCATACTTTCAACATATTCTTTTTGAATGCCCCATTCTAACACTTATAAATATTCTAAAGATAGATTTGCTTAAATAGGGGCTTTAAAATAAAATTTCCCTTTACAGCCCCAAATGATTGATATAGCAAAGGCCCTAATATCGAGTTCTGTTTATTATCCTTTGCTGTAATTGATTTATCATTTAAATTTATTGTTGGTCGAAATGGGAAAAACTTTCATGTATTTGGTCCTTTTCCTCTCTCACCTCACTCTCCCCATACACACGGGTGCGCCATGATGCACGCACGCAAACGCACACTCGCGCTCACAACACTCTCATATAACGCACTTAACACAAACACACATTTATAAGGGGGGTTTTATTTATATAATATATTTTTTTTTTTTAATTATTTTTTTTAAGTCTAACACACCATCTTTGTGAACAGACCAAATTAAATCAATCCAAATCCAAATCCAAACCAAATCCAGGAAAAGCCCAAGGGGAGGATTTGGGAACTCATCATCTCTCCAGTAACAGAGAAGTCAAAGGGAGAGAGTTGGAACTCATATCTCCAGTACGGGAGAATTCAAGGGGCGATCCCGATTCTGAGAGAGACGGGGAAATTTCATGACAGAAATGGAACGAGTCTTATATCTGATGCAGGCATAGCATCAATGATTGAAATAATTACTTATTCTCCGGGTCTGGATCTTGGCCAATGTTATGGAAGGCCATGTCTTTACAGAAACTTTATTGATGTAAGGGAAATTGGTTACAAGGATGCATGTATAAAATCTGTTATAAATTGTTTGATGTGATTTATAAAGTTTTTTCCCCGAAGGAGAGGGGAGAAGGAAAAAACATTCGGTAGTGCGCCTTTTGGTTATTGGAAAGATTGCGTGTGCGTAAAGGTAAATGCTGTCATGAATGCATGTTTTCAAAAGTGACAGTGTGACAGTCATGGAACAGCTCCCTGGAATTGAATTAGACAAGGCCCAAACAGCCCCCTCCCCCCCCCCCTGGGGGGTTAATCTGCACCACCCAAAACAGCCCGCCTAGAGAGTTAAACTGGGCCTGGCCTAGAACAGCACCCCCTCTCTCTCTCTCTCTCTCTCTCTCTCCTCTCTCTCCCCTCTCTCTCTCTCCCCTCTCTCTCTCCCCTCTCTCTCTCTATTTTTCTAAAATCTTGACACCCAAAAGTGAAACTTAATCTGGGAGTAAAAAAAAAATCCAAGATATTTTTATGCGTTGACTACACCAATGAATTCACCCCCGTAGGTCCATTTTTCATTACGTGCCAAATATCCCCTTTACGAAACACAATGATATTGGTCTTATTCATATTTACTTTTAATTCTAAATTAGTAGCAGCTGTATGCAAGCTGTTCATTGCCTTTGCAGACCAACAACAGTTGTAACCAGTAAAATAATGCGTCACAAAAAGTAATACAAACAGTTCCAAGAGATCAAAAGTAACACCGTGTCGTCCCATTTTGAATATCTCCAAGGGCCAATTCATTTATGAACAGAGAGAATAAAACTGGACTACAAACATCCCCTTGCTTAACCCCCTTGTACACTTAACAAAAACTGATAATTTTGCTCCACTCTAATTCTGCTTTTACCTCTTTATACAGATAAGCAAATAGGGCAAGGAGAGCATCACAGTTATTCTTCATATTTTATATAAATTGAATAGTACGCATTTTCTGTTTTTTCGAAGTTTTTCGATTCGCAGTGCAGCCAATCTTAACAATATGGGGCTGAAATTTGGGGTCCCCGAAAAAATGTCGAAATGAGAACGTTCATTGTATGCAATGAAAAGATTTTTGAATGTAGACAATCGAACACCAAATGATTTAGTTTATGTGACTCGGAAGGTATCCAATTATATCAATTTTTTAGATGTATTAAGTATTGGCTGAAAATAACCAGAATGGGGAAAGAAGATACCATTCAAACTTAAAAAGACCTTGCGACAGTTGGGTGGTAATGGCAAGAAGACATGGCTACCAATATTCGTCATGCTTAAATTCTTATGGCTTTCTTAGTTTGGGACAACCAGGGCGTTGAAATATATCGGATTTTTGAAATGTTTTAAACAAAGAATGATCGATTGCAGATGGCAAGACTGGCAAAGACCATATCTATAGCATAACAGATTTGCACAGTACAGACTCTTTAAAACGCACATGTGGTTGAAAACCCTACATTGAAATGAAAATAAATAGATATGTTAAGAGTGCATTGATAAGTTTAGATTGGTGTCCTGACATTGCTTGCCATCGTTTTTGATACAGTGTTTCTGAAAGATAAAAGGGAAATTTATGTGTCGCTTGTGTAATCAGGCAAAGGGAAAATGAAATACTTTTTTACTTTGCTGTCCTGCACTCATGACCTTAGAGTTAAATTTGTTAAGGCTAAGTATTATTGTGACCCCTGTAGTTTTTAGAGTCAACTTTTTGTAGCAAAAAAATGAAAATGACCTTTTTGATCTTGCTATGTATAATATGAAGCTCAAAAGCGAATACAACATCCTATTCAAATAATGTGCTAGTGCATATACGTGTAATAGCTTTTTCTTCCTTTTCTTACTGAAATTGTTCTTGTGTGTTGTATTACGGGTGTCCCCCTTCAGTATGGCTATGGCCTTTATCTAATAAATCATTCGCATTCCATTCCCCATTCGCATTCCCCTCTCTCTCCCCTCTCTCTCCTCTCTCTCTCTCTCTCTCTCTCTCCTCTCTCTTTTCTCTCTCTCTCTCTCTCCTCTCTCTCTCTCTCTCCTCTCTCTCTCTCTCCCCTCTCTCCTGGGGGGTTAAACTGGATCCATCCTGGTACAGGCCTCCCCGCCCAAAACAGCCCCCCCCACTCCTGGAGAGTTAAACTGACCCTGGCACAAAACAGCCCCCCCGCTCCCCCTCATGCCCCCTCCCCCTCTCCTGGGAGTTAATCGGCACCAG
>CM031595.1:133557135-133561385 GCA_018398815.1 Conus ventricosus | reverse complement strand
TATGTTTTTCTTTGCAAACCCCCAAAACGCATCAACGGGTCCGCTTTGACCTTCCGAGAAACGTTTGACACCAGTCGGGTACATGCAGTGTTGGCCAGTTTACAACGGAACTGACCTAGCCTACTACCTCCCTGTCGTCTTCCCTGCGGAGCATACAAAGGCAAGTTTAACTACCAGGGTACTATATCTTACTGTCTTCACATGATGGTTATTGTTGTGGAGGGTAGTCTTGCTGTTTGAAAGGTCTGGAGGAATGACAGCATTCCTCCAGACCTCATGCTGTTGAGCAGATTAGTGAAAAATAAACTAAACAGCTGCTGCAGCAGAAAAGCAAACATGCAGAAAGAGGATGGCAGGAAACAAACCAATTGTCAACATGCAGATGTGACCGCTGTGACAGAGACTGCCACTCTCACATCAAACTGCACAGCCACAGGTGACACTGCTTAGGCTGAGCAGACAAGCAAGTCAGATAGCTAAATCTTAGGTTGGATATATTCTATCCATGGTCAGGTACAGCCGACGGAGACCTACAGAGCATTGTTGTTGATAACTATAATAGTTAGGCAAAATGAAACAAACTGCGGCGTACTGAAACACGAAAAAAAACGCAGAAGAGCACACAAAACAAAGTTGAAGTAACGACGATTTAATGCACGACACAAAACGGGACAAGAAATTTTCGGCAAAATCCCTTCCTCAGCGACAAAAAAAATACAGACATAAACATGCACAATACTCCCCTTGTGAACCCAAAAGTGGTAAAATGAATAGACAGAGGGACAGTGGAAGAGAGGGTGAGTAGAGTTCGAAGAATAGGGCACGAGGAAAAGAGGGTAAGTAAAGTGAGGAGGAGGAAAAGGAGAGAGGGAGAGAGAGAGAGAGAGAGGGGGGAGGGAGAAAGAGAGGGGAGAGACAGAGAGAGAATGGAAGTAGAGGAAGATGAGAATAAGAGAGAGAAGAGGAGGGAAAGATAGTGGAGGGGAGGGGGGTGATGGAAATGTAGTGGGTGTGTTGCATATAATGAAATGAACAAGAGAAAGCACAATAAATAAGATACAATATACTCGAAAAATCATTTTAAATGACAAGGGGAGGGGGGGGGGGAGAGAAGGGGTCCAGCCGCCAAAGCATCCGACCCAAGTCTAAACCCAAGGGTAGGTTCCCCCTACCCAAGCACCAAGGGGTGAGGGGGAAAAGGGGAGAACCCCGAGAAAAAACCCACTAGCCAAAACGCAGCTAAGAGCTGCAAGGCTCACCCCCCACACACACGAAAAAAAAAAAAAAAAAAAAAAAAAAAAAAAAGCACTTGCCCGCGGGAAAGCCTCACACACCCAAAACACACACACACACACACACACACACACACAAAAGGGGCGCGCGGCGCACGAACAAACACCACGCACACATACACACGCCAATAAGCGCACACACGGGGGGGGGGGGGGTAACAATGGGGAATAAATGGGTAAATGTAAAAACAAGGCATACATTAAGACATCTGGTGTAGCATAGGGAAGTAGGTGGTGCTATGGGGGCGCAACAGAAAAAAAGGCAAAAATAAGAGCATTAACGAAAAAGATAGATATGCGGTCAGAGAGAGGCGCTAACAACACTCCCAATGACCAAAAAAAAAAAAAACTAGTGACACTAGAGACAGGAAGGATATGGATCTCACCTGATTCAAAAACTGGGCACCAGAAATCCACTGGTATCAATGAAAAAGCTTAGCAATTTTTGTGTACTTTTTTTCCCGAGAAAATTTCCCAGGTGGACAATGACTTATGATTCCCTTTACCCTTTGTATTTACCTTGCATGGTTGGTCTGCATCAGGGGCCTCTTCGTGACCGTAGAGCCGGGCCCTACTGGAATGATCGTTGAGAGCCTATATCTTTTGACAGGATTTCTGAGTGGGGTTTTTAAGCTCCCATCTCCTGCTTTTTGTTTTTTTTCTATTTTCTTTTATTTATTCATTTATTTTTCTTCTCACTTACTTTGTATCTATCCCTCTCCTTCCTACCCTCCTTTGCCCCCTCCTCTCCCCCCCCGTCCTTTTTTTTTTTTTTTTTTTTTTTTTTTTTTTTTTTTTTTTTTTTTTTTTTCTCCCCCCCCCCCCCCCTTTTTTTTTTCTACCCCCCTCTCCCCCTTTCCCTTCTTCTCCTCACCTCCTCCGTCCTTGTTCCTTTTCTATCGTCCTCTGAAGGCTCCTTCCCCCTTTCGTTCCTTCCTTTACCTTCCTTTTCTACTTCCTTTCTCTCTACTTTCGACCTCTACTATTTCTCCTCTCCACCCCCCCCCCACCCACCTCCCCCTCGCCCTCCCTCATACTTCCACCCTTCCTTTAGGCCCCTCTTTTTGTCCTCTCTTTATGTTCTCCTTCTTTCCCCCCGGCCCCTCCCCTTTTTCCCTTCCCTTTCCCTCCCTCCCTCCTTTTTCTTCCCTTTTTTTTTTTTTAATTTTTTTTTTTTTTTTTTTTTTTTTTTTTTTTTTTTAGTCTATCTGTATGTTTTACATATATATAAAATATATGGATTTTTATATATATGTGTGTGTATATATTTATATGTTAGATTTTTTTTTTTTTTTTTTTTTTTTTTTTTTTTTTTTGGGGAGTGTTTTTAGCGCCTCCATCATGACCGCATATCATCTTTTGCGTTTAATGCTCTTATTTTTGCCCTTTTTTTTGTTCTGCGGCCACCATAAACACCACTAATTCCTATCTAACCCAGATGTCTTAATGTTAAATGCTTTTTGTACATTTACCTTTATTCCCCATTTGTTACCCCCCCCCCCCCCCCATGTGTGCGCTTATTGGGGTTGTGTTATGTGTGCGGCGTTTTGTTCGTGCGCACGCGCCACTTTTGTGTGTGTGTGTGTGTGGTGTGTGTGTGTGTGTGAGCTTTGCCCCCGGGCAAATGCTTTTTTTTTTTTTTTTTTTTTTTTTCGTGTGTTGGGGGGTGGCCTTGCAGCTCTTAGCTGCGTCGGGCTAGTGGGTTTTTTTTCTCGGGGTTCTCCCGTTTTCCCTCTCACCCCATGGTGCTTGGGGTAGGGCACCTACCCTTGGGTCAGACTTGGGTCGGATGCTTTAGGGGGCTGACCCCCCTTCTCCCCCCCCCCCCCCCTCCCCCCTTGTCATTTAAAATGATTTTTCGAGTATATGGTATCTTATTTATTGTGCTTTCTCTTGTTTCATTTCATCATATGCAACACACCCACTACTACCACACACCCCCTCCCCCTCCACTCACTCTCCTTCCCCTCCTCTTCTCTCTCTTATTCTCCACCTTCCTCTACTTCCATTCTTCTCTCTGTCTCTCCCCTCTCTTTTCCTCCCCTCCCCCCCTCTCTCTCTCTCTCTCTCCCTCTCTCCTTTTCCTCCTCCTCACTTTACTCTACCCTCTTTCCTCGTGCCCTATTCTTCGAACTCTACTCACCCTCTCTTCCACTGTCCCTCGTCTACTTCATTCAAACCCCTTTGGCTTCACAAGGGAGTATTGTGCAGTTTATGTCGTATTTTTTTGTCGCTGAGGAAGGCATTTTGCCGAAATTTCTTGTCCTGTTTTGTGTCGGCATTAAATCGTCGTTACTTCAACACTTGTTTGTGGCTCTTCTGCGTTTTGGGCGTATAATAGTTAAACAAAGCTATGACCTGGCCAGGGGTAACACAAAAGCCTGAATATGACATTTTGAACATAAATAGGATTGAGTCCTGAGACCGAAACCTAAGTTAGTCATTGCCAAGGCCATAAAACGGCTATGAGATTTGATAATCTTAACCCTTTTGTCTTCTGTTCTAACGTGGAGGTCTGAAAGCATGTCCTTTGTGCTCAACCTGGCCATTGATGGGCCGTCAGGCAGAGGCTGGAAGACAACAGTGGTGTGGAGATCGACTGTGTCAGGAGGATATACTTCCATGTGAACTTGTTGATATCCTCTGTGACCAGCCAACTCCTGAGGAGAAGAACGGTGACTTTGAACTTGTGAACCTTTGTGATGCTGTTCAAGAGGAAGGGTTTGACACTGAAAAAATCTGTTGTCAACAGTTCTGTGTGAAGGTGCAGTCTTCTTACTGGCGGACAGGCGCATACTGCGACACTCAGCCATCACTCGCTTGTGTTGAAACAGATCCCTTGGTCATGGTGTATGAGCAGGTCGGCCAAAATTCTACTTAACCATTCTCTTGACACCATTTTGAAACAGTTAACAGTTTTTGTTCAATTGTATCCATTTCAAAACCAATTTAAAGAGT
>CM031595.1:133547135-133554635 GCA_018398815.1 Conus ventricosus | reverse complement strand
GTGTGTGTGTGTGTGTGTGTGTGTGCCACTGTGTGTGTGTGTGTGTGTGTGTGTGTGAGTGTGTGTGTGTGTGTGTGTGTGTGTGTGTGTGTGTGTGTTGTGTGTGTGTGTGTGTGTGTGTGTGTGCCACTGTGTGTGTGTGGTGTGTGTGGTGTGTGTGAGTGTGTGCCACTGTGTGTATGTGTGTGTGTATGTGTGTGTGTGTGCCACTGTGTGTGTGTGTGTCCCACTGTGTGTGTGTGTGTGTGCCACTGTGTGTGTGTGTGTGTGTGTGTGTGTGTGTGTGTGTGTGTGTGTGTGTGTGTGTGTGGGTGTGTGTGTGGTTGTGATCAGTTGTTCAGTAACCAGCTGAACGTCAATCATACTGCAACACGAGATTGTCCGTTGATGGGGATAATGTCTTATTGTAGAAGTCAACAATGGGTACAAAAACTGTCGGCGAGAAGATCTTCGACAACGATCAGCAAAGTACCTCAGTGAAAACTGTCACTGTGTATTGAGCACTTTGAGGACAACCAGTTTTGGAATGTCAACAAAAAAACAGAATTAGGCCTTCTCAGTTCTGCAGTACCAACAATTTTCAAAGTCAAATCCTCCATCGAGTGTGACAAGGAAAGAAAACTGCCCACCGCTGTGGACAGCAAACCCCCACGGACGACAAAGAAGAAGACACAAACACCTACTGGTAATTATGTCCTTCTGCTATTAGATTGAAACTTTCCGCTGCAGCTTGAACCGTAGACTGAAATTGCTTTCCTGATTGAGCATTACTTTCATGATGCCGGGAAGAAGAACGAATTCAGCTTTTGAACATTTTGAATGTTGGATTTTGTTAACTTGAATAACATAAACACAAAATATGAACTCTCTCTCTCTCTCTCTCTCTCTGTCTCTGTCTCTGTCTCTGTCTCTCTCTCTCATGCCGAGGTTTTTTTGTTTTACAGAAGAAGCTGACATGTCAACACCAGCTGTAGATTCGTCAGTGCATTTACTATTGCTGACTGGAAAAAAAAAAAACAAAAACAAACAGAAGCCACACGCCTTGCGCAATTTTCACACTGCGCCAGTACAGCGGTGAACGTGTTTTACCTCCCAGCTGGAAGGTGGTGGTGCAGTTTCCCCTTCCGCCCACGCGCGCGAGCAAGCCAGGCCGGCTTCAATTCTGGCAGTAAGCGCACATAGCGAGTGAGACATCTCCCTTTTCTACTATCTCTGCACACACTAAACGTTTAAGAATACAAAGTTTATCTGGAAAAAAGCTGCCCCATATTGTCCTAAAAAGGCTGTGTTGTTTTGGCAAAAATTGTTCCCCACCTACCTCCTTTTTGTACTCCCAGTTCTTATAGAACAGGGAGTATTTTAGAATGGGACGAAGAAATGCTGTCTGTGTGTCTGTCTGTCTGTGTGTCCGTGGTGGAAATGTGTTCCACTCGCTCCAGACAAAATACGGGGCCGATTTTTCTAATATTTGTAGGTATGTTCATTATGGGCCACGGATAATGCCCGATGTTTTAGTTTACCGAAATTTAGCCGTTACTAACGGCTGTAACGGCCTGTAAAGGTTTTTCTTCTTTATGGGATATCTCAGAAAGTACTTGGCCAATTTATAAAGCGGTTTGGTTGATCTTGTGACAAATCGGAGCCTCTGTCCATATGTAAGTGATGTTATGCTGAAAATGGATTAAACAACTGTTAAAAACCGTTATTCTGCCGTTTTTATATATAGGTGGATTTTTAATTTAATTTGTGTATATAGAAGGTTATCACACACAAATGGCACTTCATTATAGTGTTTCAAGATTTGACCGTTAAAAACCGTTATTCTTGACATATTGTCCGATTTGGATTAAATTTAATATGTACACAGGCTTTAGCCAGTGAGGACTAAAATACCGGTTTCAAAAGTGTATATCGGTTATATAACCCTTAAACCGTTATTTTGCCGTTATTTTTTATATATTGGTGGGTTTTAATGAAATTTTGTATATGGAAAGGTTTATCACACACAAATGGCACTTCCATGTAGTGTGTCAAAATCTGACCGTTAAAACCGTTATTCTTGACATAGTGTCCGATTTGGATGAAATTTGGTATGTACACAGGCTTTCGCCAAGTGAGGACTAAAATACCAGTTTCAAAAGTGTACATGGTTAAATAACCGTTAAAACCGTTATTTTTATTTTTTTCTTATCTCACAAAGCACTTGGCCGATTTATAAGCGGTTTGGAAAACTGGGAGTACGTTTTTTATGCTTCGCATCTTGTTTTTCGTTTCTTTTTGTGTGTTTTTGTTTGTTTGTTTGTTGTTTGTTGTTGTTGTTATTGCTACACGACAACCGATAATGCTGAAGTGGAAAGCACAAACACCACAGCTACCTTCAGTAAATAGCTTAATCGTGCGCTCACGAGAGAAAACATAACTCGTTGGTGGTTGCCTCTGCGTGCATTCAACGACAGTCTTCATTAACATGTCAGTCCGATAACCCCGACATAAACTCGATGCAGGCGTGTGCATGGAGAGGAAAGCGAATGTGGGTATTGGTAGTACTTGAAAGTTCACTAAAAAGTAATGCATTTGCTTGATGGTCAGTTAGGATAAGAATGATCACAATGAAGCTTTGGGGTTCCTTTCTGTCTAAGACTTCATGGCAGGTCCGAACTTTTTTGATTCTTCATATTATGTGCCGGGGAAATTTGCCAGGCCTGAGAGATACAGATACCTGAAATATTGGTCAGGAATTTGGAACATACATTTCCATTCGTTAGCTGAAAATCCACTGTGTGGCTTCAGTCGTCACATCTGAAACTAGAATCTGAAAAAACCATAATTTATTGCTTCGGAAGGGACACGAACTCAGACATTCAAGCCCGCAGTCCACCACGAAGGCAGTAATTACCACAGTTATTATCGATGACAGTAGCACGTTTGGCAATATTCATGTTAATCTTTACAGTTCACATCACCCACGTTTTTGTACTCCCAGTTCGTATAGAACTGTAACGGCCTGTAACGCTTTTTCTTCTTTATGGAATATCTCCGAAAGTACTTGGTCGATCTTTGTGAAAATTAGCAGGTATGAACATTATTGGTCACGGATGATGCCCGATGTTTCAGTTTACCCCGTTATAGCCGTTACTAACGGCTGTAACGGCCTGTAACGGTTTTTCTTCTTTTATGGAGTATCTCAAAATGTACGTGGCCGATCTTTCTAAAAATTTGTAGGTATGTTCATTATGGGTCACGAATAATGCCCGATGTTTTTTTAGTTTGCCGTTATAACCGTTACTAACGGCTGTAACGGCCTGTAACAGTTTTTCTTCTTCATGGAATATCAAAGAAACTAATTGGCCGATCTTCGTGAAAATTAGCAGGTATCTTCGTTATGGGTCACGAATGATGCCCGATGTTTTAGATTGCCGTTATAGCCGTTACTAACGGCTGTAACGACCTGTAACGGTTTTTATTCTTTATGGAATATCTCCGAAAGTACTTGGCCGATCTATGTGAAAATTAGCAGGTATGTTCACTATGGGTTACGGATGATGCCCGATGTTTTATTTTACTGTTATAGCCGTTATTAACGGCTATAACGGCCCACAACAGTTTTCTTCTTTATGGAATATTTCAGAAAGCACTTTGTCGATCTTTCTGAAAATTTGTAGGTATGTTCATTATGGGTCACGGATGATACCCGATGTTTTAGTTTACCCCGTATTAGCTGTTACTAACGGCTGTAACGGCCTGTAACGGTTTTTTTTTTCTTTATGAAATATCTCCGAAAGTTCTTGGCCGTCCTTTCTGAAAATTTGTAGGTATGTTCAACATGGGTCACGAATAATGCCCGATGTTTCAGTTTATCGTTATAGCCGTTACTTCGGCTGTAAAGGCCTGTAACGGTTTTTCTTCTTTATGGAATATCTCCGAAAGTACATGGCCGATCTTTGTGAAAATTAGCAGGTATGTTCATTATGGGTCACGGATGATGCCCGATGTTTTAGTTTACCCCGTTATAGCCGTTACTAATGGCCTGTAACGGTTTTTCTTCTTTATGGAATATCTCAAAAAGTACTTGGCCGATCTTTCTGAAAATTTGTAGGTATGTTCATTATGGGTCACGAATAATGCCCGGTGTTTCAGTTAACCGTTATAGCCGTTACTAACGGCTGTAACGGCATGTAACGGTTTTTCTTCTTTATGGAATATCTCAAAAAGTACTTGGCCGATCTTACTGAACATTTGTAGGTATGTTCATTATGGGTCACGAATAATGCCCGATGTCTTAGCTAACCGCTGTAGCCGTTACTTATGGCTGTAACAGCCTGTGGCGGTTTTTCTTCTTTATGGAATATCTCCGAAAGTAGTTGGCGATCTTTGTGAAATTTAGCAGGTATGTTCATTATGAGTCACGAAAAATGCCGCATGTTTTTGTTTACCCCGTTATAGCCGTTACTAACGGCTGTAACGACCTGTAACGGTTTTTCTTCTTTATGGAATATCTCAAAAAGTACTTGGCCGATCTTTCTGAAAATTTGTATGTATGTTCATTATGGGTCACGAATAATGCCGATGTTATAGTTTACTGTTATAGCCGTTACCAACGGCTGTAACGGCCTGTAACGGGTTTTCTTCTTCATAGAATTTCTCAGAAAGTACATGGCCGATATTTGTGAAAATTAGCGTGTATGTTCACTATGGGTCACGAATAATGCCCGATGTTTTCGATGTTTTAGTTTACCGTTATAGCCGTTACTGACGGCCTGTTATGGTTTTTTCTTCTTCATGGAATATCTCAGAACGTACTTGGCCGATCTTCGTGAAAATTAGCAGGTAAGTTCATTATGGTTCACGGATAATGTGCTATGTTTTGGTTGCCGTTATAGCCGTTACTAACGGCTTTTATTTATTATGGAATATCTCCGAAAGTAGTTGGCCGATCTTTGTGAAATTAGCAGGTATGTTCACTATGGGTTACGGATGATGCCCGATGTTTTATTTTACTGTTATAGCCGTTATTAACGGCTATAACGGCCACAACAGTTTTCTTCTTTTGGAATATTTCAAAAAGCACTTTGTCGATCTTTTTGAAAATTTGTAGGTATGTTCATTATGGGTCACGGATGATACCGATGTTTTAGTTTACCCGGTTTATAGCTGTTACTTACGGCTGTAACGGCCTGTAACAGTTTTATTTTCTTTATGAAATATCTCCGAAAGTACTTGGCCGTTCTTTCGACAAATTGTAGGTATGTTCAAAATGGATCACGAGTAATGCCCGATTTTTTAGTTTATCGTTATAGCCGTTACTTACGGCTGTAACGGCCTGTAACGGTTTTTCTTCTTTATGGAATATCTCAAAAAGTACTTGGCCGATCTTTCTGAAAATTTGTAGGCCTGTTCATTATGGGTCACGAATAATGCCCGATGTTATAGTTTACCGTTATAGCCGTTACCAACGGCTGTAACGGCCTGTAACGGGTTTTCTTCTTCATAGAATTTCTAGAAAGTACATGGCCGATATTTGTGAAAATTAGCGTGTACGTTCACTATGGGTCACGAATAATGCCCGATGTTTTAGTTTACCGTTATAGCCGTACTAACGGCCTGTTATGGTTTTTCTTCTTCATGGAATATCTCAGAACGTACTTGGCCGATCTTCGTGAAAATTAGCAGGTAAGTTCATTATGGGTCACGGATGATGTGCTATGTTTTTGTTTTCGTTACTAACGGCTGTAACGGCATGTAACGGGTTTTTGTTTCTTTATGGGATATCTCCGAAAGTAGTCGGCCGATCTTTGTGAAAATTAGCAGGTATGTTCACTATGGGTTACGGATGATGCCCGATGTTTTATTTTACTGTTATAGCCGTTATTAACGGCTATAACGGCCCACAACAGTTTTCTTCTTTATGGAATATTTCAGAAAGCACTTTGACGATCTTTCTGAAAATTTGTAGGTATGTTCATTATGGGTCACGGATGATACCCGATGTTTTAGTTTACCCCGTTATAGCTATTACCAACGGCTGTAACGGCCTGTAACGGTTGTTTTTTCTTTATGAAATATCTCCGAAAGCACTTGGCCGTTCTTTCTGAAAATTAGCAGGTATGTTCATTATGGGTCACGGATGATACCCGATGTTTTAGTTTACCCCGTTTAGCCGTTACTAACAGTCTGTAACGGTTTTTCTTCTTTATGGAATATCTTAGAAAGTACTTGGCCGATCTTTCTGAACATTTGTAGGTATGTTCATTATGGGTCACGAATAATGCCCGATGTTTCAGGTAACCGTTATAGCCGTTACTAACGGCTGTAAAAGCCTGTGACGGTTTTTCTTCTTTATGGAATATCTCCGAAAGTAGTTGGCTGATCTTTGTGAAATTTAGCAGGTATGTTCATTATGAGTCACGAATAATGCCGCATGTTTTAGTTTACCCCTTTATAGCCGTTACAAACGGCTGTAACGGCCTGTAACGGTTTTTCTTCTTTATGGAATATCTCAAAAAGTACTTGGCCGATCTTTCTGAAAATGTGTAGGTATGTTCATCATGGGTCACGAATAATGCCCAATGTTTTAGTTTACAGTTATAGCCGTTACTAACGGCTATAACTGCCCATAACGGTTTTTCTTCTTTATGGAATATCTCCGAAAGTACTAGGCCGATCTTTCTGAAAATTTGTAGGCATGTTCATTAGATGCGACGGATGATGCCCGACGTTTTAGTTTACCGTTATAGGTGTTACTAACGGCTGTAATGGCCCATAACGGTTTTTCTTTTTTATGGAATATCTGAGAAAGTACTTTGCCGATCTTTCTGAAAATGTGTAGGTATTATGGGTCACGGATGATGCCCGATGTTTTATTTTATCGTTACAGCCGTTACTAACGGCTATAACGGCCCCTAACGGTTTTCATTCTTCATGGACGCCTCAAAAAGTACGTGGCCGATATTTCTGAAAATGTGTAGGTATGTTCATTATGGGTCACAGATGATGCCCAATGTTCAAGTTTACCGTTATAGCCGTTACTAACGGCCCATAATGGTTTTCTTCTTTATGGAAAATCTCAGAAAGTTCTTGGCGGATAGAGAACAGGGAAAGGGGCATTCTGGGCCACTTCCGCCCTCACTCAGTTCGGGCGAAAGTAACCCAGAATGCCCCTTTCCCTGTTCTCTGACAAGTAAGAGTAATACTGTGTAGGGTTATCCGTTTTCAATACTAATTTACTAAAGTTTTCAGAGAGTAGCCAGGACTGAACACATTCCCATAGAGTAACGCAGGGAAAAGCAGTTGTGGCTGAACGCGCCCATATACACGGTGGGTGCACCAGGCTATCCGATTACTTCGCGGTATGTTAATTGCAGCCTGGGGAGAGAGAGAGAAACCCTAAGGTTAAGTTGCCCTCAGAACAGCAGACGACAGACAGACGAGAGAGAGACGAGAGACAGACAGACAGACAGAGAGGCGCGCACACACACACACACACACACACACACACACACA
>CM031595.1:133537035-133542798 GCA_018398815.1 Conus ventricosus | reverse complement strand
GTGCTTTGAAATCAGAATGGATTACGTCCAGTATCACGTTAAGTTCTTCAAACCAAGGACAAAGTATTCCGTTTATGACTTTGGTTGGTTACAAGAGGATTAAAAAAAACCCACAAACTCATGAAGCTTTCCGACTTGTGTTTGTTTGCAGATAATGTAAACTCATGAAGCTTTCCGACTTGTGTTTGTTTGCAGATGACAGTACTTCACAGATAAGTAGAATAGGACAGACTTCACAGATAAGTAGAATAGGACAGATATAAACTTACAAACAAACTGACCAATATCAAAACGAACGTATATTGACTACAGAACAGCTACGTGTTCGTTTTCTTTCTATGCATCTACATACACTTGCGCGTGCACGCACGCACACACACACACACACACACACACACACACACACACACACACACACACACACCACACACACACACACACACACACACCAGAGAGAGAGAAGAGAGAGAGAGAGAGAGAGAGAGAGAGAGAGAGAGAAGAGAGAGAGAGAGAGAGAGAGAGAGAGAGACTCTAGGATATGAAGGATGTACGTAACGATGAAAACTAGACAAAGTACATCAAACAGTTAACAACTGTGCCCCTTCTCAAATCTCCTGTCTCAAGTCGTCACAGCAAGCTGGCTCTGGCATTGTTTAATGCCCAATCAGTTGGTGCGAAGGAGAAAAGGACTGCAATCAACGATTTTATCGCTGACAATCACGTCAACATTATGTGCATCACGGAGACGTGGCTTCTACCAAGCGGTGATGAAGCGAAGTGCTGTGACCTTTCCCCTCCTGGCTACACCACCCTCAGCTTTCCCAGGCCAACCCGTGGTGGAGGCATCGCTTTTGTGGTGTCTGACACTATATCCCCCTCGTTTCCACTACCTCCAACTTCTCCTTTGTTCCACTCCTCTTTTGAACTAGTACAACTAACTGTATCTTCCCCAAATCCTCTCTTCACGTCTTCTGCCTTTACCGCCCCCCTCCAGCAAGAAAAACCAACTGAAAGACTCCATCTTTCTGGAAGAGTTTCCAGATCTGCTGGAGTACATGAACTGTCTAAAAGGCCGTTCTGTACTGGTCGGCGACTTCAACTTCCACTGGGACAATCCAACTAATTGCAATACAGCAAAACTGATGGATCTGTTTCAGTCCTTTGGTCTGAACCAGTCCGTCACCCTCCCAACTCACCGCTCAGGTCACATCCTTGACTGGGTTGTCCATTCTGATGATGACCTGGTCGAGCCACCCACCACCAGTCTGACCCTGACTTCTGACCACCATGCGGTCCTGGCTAATCTGAACACATCTGCTCCTATTAAGCCTCCCAGGTACGTCGAGTCCAGGGACCTTGCTTCCATCGACCTTGACATCTTCCGAGCTGACCTGCTGTCCTCCCTTCAATCTGTACCTTCACTGTCTGCGGAGCAATTCCATGGCCTACTTCAAGATGTCCTTGATCACCATGCCCCAGTACTTAGACGCAAGATTTCCAGCCGTCCACCCCACCCTGGTTTCCCAGCAGTTGGCCCTGAAGTTCTCTGATGCTAAACGTGTCAGACGTAGGGCCGAAAGGCAGTGGCTAAAGACAAACCTCGAGATTCACAAACAAATTTTGCGAATTGCTAGTAATGCGTGAATGAAATTGTTCAAAAAGCAAAATCAGCCTTCTACAATGCTAAAATATAGCATGCACAACAACCAAGCAATTGTTTAAGGTCACTGATACACTCATGGGGAGACAAATCATCTCCCCTTCCTTCATCTGTCTGTCCCTCTGACATTCCACAGAAATTTTGTGACTTTTTCACAAGCAAAATTAGACTTATCCGTGAAAGTCTTGATGCTCAGTCAGATCTGAACCTGATATTCCATACAACTCTTTTTCCGGCATTTCATTGACTGACTTTGAACCTGTGACAGTTGCTGTTGTCAAAAGTCATCGACAAGACTGTTATCAAAACATGTGTACTGGATCCTCTTCCATCTACTTTATTATCTGCATGCATGGATGTTTTGTTGCCATATATCACTAGTGTGGTAAATGAATCTCTCACTCTGGTTGTTTCCCACCTGCACTGAAAGCTGCTGTCGTCCGACCTCTTTTGAAGAAACCCTCTCTTGACCCTGAAAACCTAAAAAATTATCGACCTGTCTCCAACTTGTCTTTTCTTTCAAAGATAATTGAAAAGATAGCACTTCTCCAACCCAAAACCACCTTGACCAAAACAACTTCCTCTATTCGTTGCAGTCCGCCTATCGCACTGGACACAGTACAGAAACTGCTCTGCTGAAAATAATAAACGATCTTCTCTCCGCTCTGGATAATGGTCAGGTTTCACTGCTTTCTCTCTTGACTTGTCCGCTGCCTTTGATACCATTGATCACTCCACCCTCCTCACTAGACTTCAACATACTTTTGGCATCTCTTCTCACGCTTTGGCATGGTTTTATTCTTACCTTTCTGGTCGAACCCAAATTGTCTCTGTCAATGGTTTTTCTTCAAGCTCTGCTGACTTGAATTTTGGTGTGTCCCCAAGGCTCTGTCCTTGGTCCCATTCTGTTTGTTCTATATACCCAACCCATCTCTGACATTGTAGCCCATCATGACATTTCACACCACTGCTTCTCTGATGACAATCAAAATCTACATTTCTGGTGACATCTCTCTCCTCTCCTCTATCATTGATCGCTCACAGCTCTGCATCTCTGACATAAAGGCATGGATGACTTGCAACAAACTTCAGTTAAACAATGACAAAACTGAACTGATCTTCATTCTCCCAAAACGGCTCATGTCTACAATCTCTGTTCCTTCTTCTGCCCAACTTGGTACCTCTCTCATTCAGACCTCTACCACTGTGCGAAATCTAGGCGTTGTACTTGATCAGACACTCTTTTTCAAAATCAGATTTCTTCTATCTGCCGTGCTTGCTACTTGGAGCTTCGGCGAATCAGTTTCTGTGCGCCACCTTCTGTCTGAAGAAGCCACCAAGACTCTGGTTTCTGCTTTCATTCTCTCAAGACTTGACTACTGTAATTCTCTTCTTGCTGGCTGTCCACAGAATCTTCTTGCAAAATTGCAGAAAGTCCAAAATAATGCTGCTCGCCTTGTCTCGAAATCTCCGAAAACCTCTCATGTTTTCTCCCTTGCTTAAATCTTTGCACTGGCTTCCTGTTGAAAAACGCATCAAGTACAAACTTTCTTTGCTCTGTTACAAGGCATTGGATGGCCTCGCTCCATCTTACCTCTCTAAACTTCTGTCGACCTATACTCCTTCCAGACAGCTTCGCTCTTCCTCTGACACTCGCATTCTGCAGATCCCTCGTTTTCGGGCCAGAACACTTGGTGAACGTTCTTTTTCTTTTCAGGCTCCTTCCTGCTGGAACAATCTCCCTTCTGCACTCCGAAACTCAAACAGTCTTTCTTCTTTCAAGTCCTCCCTCAAAACAACTCTCTTCAAAACATAATTTTTCTGCTCCTTCGCTGGTGTGTGGTGTGTGCGTGCGTGTGTGTGTGTGTGTGTGTGTGTGTGTGTGTGTGTGTGTGTGTGTGTGTGTGTGTGTGTGTGTGTGTGTGTGTGTGTGGTGTGTGCTAGGGCTTATTGCTGTAAGCGCTTAGGGCTTTTGTTTAAGATTAAGCGCACTAAATGTTCCTTATTATTATTATTATTATAAGTGCAGTTCATTGTACCTGCAATGGACGATTCAGAAAACAGATGAAAATGTAATGACACATTTAAGAGTTAACAAAATTGCTCCGACTTAATGTCTTCTAAGCACAAAAGTAGCCTCCCTCACACACACACAACACACACACACACACACACACACACACACACACACACACACACACACACCACACACACACACACATACGCACGCGCGCACACACACACACACAACACACACATCTCTCTCTCTCTCTCTCTCTCTCCTCTCTCTCTCTCTCTCTCTCTCATATCTCTCTCTACATATAATATATATATATATATCGATACTTGTCTTCTGCTTGTGGTCAAGTTGAAACCTTCATCCGATCTCAACAATAACTTACTAATGTCTGCACAATCGACATGTATGCTTGTCTGAAGTCAACATTATAATTTCTGCCAACAGATATTTGTTACTAGTACCTACAGATTTATTTCATGAACTAATAAACTTGTCTTGCAATGCAGAATGAATTCTCTACAGATAGTTCTGGTTGGAAAATTGTTGCGTAGTGGCCTATAAAGAAAATCGTACTACGAACGGTTTTGGCTGGAAAACTGGAAAACTGTTGTACATTAAGAAGCTAACCGTAGCCCCTTATCTTTACCATTCTTTACTGTTCCCATTCACTTGTGAGCATGGTTGAAGCATTCCAGTTTTGTACTGTGGTGTCACCATATGGTTTGAGGTTACGCACAGCTTCATATACTGAGGAGCCCCCATCACTGAGCATTCGACGTAGCGAAAATTAAACAGATCAAGTGGCAGTTCCCACAGAATTTCAGCCGCTGACTGCTCCATTGCCTTGCTGGACAGATGGAGGTTTTGGCAGCAGTCTGGTTTATGGTTACTCCTCCATTGCTCCATCTTCTCTGCAGGCAGCGCCTTGCTTCAGCGAGCTTACATGCATGACAGTACTTTGACAGCACACTGAAGTCCACAACAAATCCTGTCAACACGTCCATAACAACGCCGACTCCATAGAGGGATGTGACACAAACGTTTCATCTAGGTTCAATCATAGGACCCCATGATGTCTACGGTGGGTGACTCACCTCTTTCAAGTGCATCCCGTGGGTCTTCATTAATGTCAGCATAGCCTGTCTGATGACATCTGCCGTCCGTTGTAGCAGAGCAGCTCCCGAGCCAACTCAGCTACTGTGTAAATGAAAACAGAAATTATCTGTAATTACATTCACATGCACCCATACAAACCAACAAACACACTCACACACGCACACACACACGCACACACACACACACAACACACACACACACACACACACACACACACACACACACACACACAGAGTCAAAAGAGAAAAACAGTTGAGGGAAATATGAGCAAAACTGACAATAGTTGAGAATGACGAAATGAACATACCTGTCACTCTTTTGTCATGGGACTGGAAAGTTTCTTCGTGCATTGCTGACAATGCCCATCACAGTTGCGAATGTCCGCAAGACAGCATAGCTTCCACCAAACGTCGTGACTGAACAACGTCATTTTAGTATTGACCTCGAACGGAACATTTTTATTGTCACTGTCTTGAATTCTTGGTGACCACATTTCACTTTTTTCATCGCCACATTTGTCCAAATCAAAACAAGTTTCGAAGCAAAGCCAGCCTTCTCACTTTCACATACACAAACACTGAGTCCATTCACTTCACAGACGGGGCAAGCAATATTACACAGAGTGTTGTCAACTGGAAAACATGTGCAAGTATCCACACTTGTTCCTGACCGTCTGGAATTGCTTTATCTGCTCCCATCACTTCACGTTTTCTTCAGAATGTACCACCACTTGGCTCCAACACATGGTCGCGATCTTCGTTACTGTTCATCAAACTTGCACGCTTCGCTACTTTTGCAGCTGCAGCAAGCTTCGCCTGGGCTCTTCTTTTACCATTCTTTGGTGTAGGCATCTTCAATTCAATTTTGATCTGTCGCGAAAGAATAAAACAGTTGAGAACTTGTACTGTAGAGACGCTGATTTTCCACCTTTGGCGACTCGTCAATTCGTATATCCTGCCCCGGTATG
>CM031595.1:133514535-133527035 GCA_018398815.1 Conus ventricosus | reverse complement strand
AGATGATGACCGAATAGTAGTATGTTTTTGTTTAGTTCCTGAAGTTTTGAAAAGGTCAGGTGTATAGGTGCTTATAGTTTTAAGGGAAGCAGCGTGTGTGGTGTGTGTGTGTGTGTGTGTGTGTGTGTGTGTGTGTGTGTGGTGTGTGTGTGTGTGTGTTGTGTGTGTGTGTGTGTGTGTGTGTGTGTGTGTGTGTGGCGTATGTGTGTGTGTGTGTGTGTGTGTGTGTGTGTGTGTGTGTGTGTGTGTGTGTGTGTGTGTGTGTGTGTGTGTGTGTGTGGTATATGTGTGTGTGTGTGTGTGTGTGTGTGTGTGTGTGTGTGTGTGTGTGTGTGTGTTTGTGTGTGTGTGTATGTGTGTGTGTGTGTGTGTGTGTGTGTGTGTGTGTGTGTGTGTGTGTGTGTGTGTGTGTGTGTGTGTGTGTGTGTGCGCTTGCAGGATAGGTGAAAACTTTCGAAACATTTATTCATTGAATCATATTTGTGTTTGTCATACAAGGTGGCATGCGACTCAATCAACCTCTGACAACAAGTTTGTAAGCCCTGTCGACCCGCTTCTGCAGACAGCAAACAGTGGCATAGTCATCTAGGGTGGGTACTCCATCCAGGTGAAGGCAGAACTCTGATTTCAAATTTTCGTTGCCTTTCGGCTATAATCCATTACGAGACAGGTTTCGGTTCAAACCCTCAGAAAAACTCCGAAATGGGACCTTTTCAGGCAGCTTGTTATTGTCTGCATCCTTTGATCTGGTACCTTTTGTGTCGGCACTAAAGTCAAACTGTAAGGGTTTTTTTTCTATTCATTGTTGACGTGGAGAAAGGGAACATGCTGTATGAACAACAGCCTGTCCTTTATATCACATCGGCCTGGCTTCCATTCGATTTTACAGAATTCACCACAGGTCTATACCATGATCTGTAGAAGGCGCTCTCAACTCACTCCGCGACATCAGCACCACACGGGGAGCGGCAGATACAGATTATAAGTCACCGACGGTAACTTGACTGGACAGCTGCTCTTTGCCTAAAGCTGGGTTGCCCTTAATTAACTGTCAGCTACTGCCCAGCTAGAGCCTGGTGTCCCTATTAGATGTGTTGGGTTTATGAACCATGCATACGGCACAGTGCAATCATCACATCAGATAAGAAAATAAGGTGACAGAGAGATCAATGACCTTTCTTGCTGAAAGCCTTACATATGTGACTTCAGGAAGTTTTCTCATAAACTACGAACAAAAGAGACTAAATGAAGTAGCCGTTGTTTAGCAAACACGGTAGTCAAACTCAGGCACGCTGAAGGAGGAGGAAGACACATTACATGGGCAAAACAGAGGCTCTGATGAATTAAGAGAGTATGATGCTGGCTTGGCATTACGACAATGCTGTAAGAAATCGTAGAACCAGGCATCAATGAAGCGCCTTATGACCCTACGCTTCAACAGCACCGCATGGTCCGCCTCCTTTTGCCCCGACTTGTAACACATCATACATAGGCTAATCTTCAAAGACGTCTCCAGCTATGAATTTGTTCTCCTGGAAGACCGAAATACAAACATAATGGATGCGGATTATGATTTGTGGACTTCCTGTCTGGGACAGATCAGTTTGGGTAAATGAACGCAGCAACAGCGACAACTTGATCAGTGCGCTTATCATGACCTGTACATTTCATATACATATTTCTGATTCTGGTCTGGTGATCAGTCTTTACAAAAGCTCTTTTAACACGATCATTCCACAGCGTAGACTGTGACACAGATCATCCCTAAGTGTGTTGCAGAATCAGGCTGTAGCCAAAGAAGCCACACGACACAAAGTAACAGGGGAATACCCACTCTGATGTCACCAAGGTGTGTGGGCCAGATCTCGTGCAGCAATTTGCAGAGTCTTTTGAGAAAGAACTTGGAGCCGTGCGGCTGGAGAATCTGTTACTGAAGAACGGGGCACTCTGCGCCGCACACTTCTGATTATATCTGTAAAAACAATCATCAAAAACAACCGTGTGATCTGAGACCCAGTCGACAAAGATAACGTCTGCTGATGAACCCTAGCGCACACCCCTTCGGGGCTACAAACGGTCATCTCATCGTAAAAGAAATAAGAAAACAAACAAGCAAGCAAACAAACAAACCAACGAATATGGGTGCCGGGACAAGATTCTGCAGAATGCCAGGTTTTGTGCCAGTTGATACTGCTTAGAGCACAGCCAGAAGATCCAGACGGCCCCTATAACACAACATCGGGGGAATGTAGAATGGAATCTAAAAGTATTTAGACCAGTCCAGAGCATGATAGTTCCGCTACAGTCCCTATCAGGCAGTAATTTACAGGAAAGGGCCAGCAGATGCAGAAATAGGGGAAATCTGACGCTTCTCCAGATAAAACTCTGTGTCCTGACGATAGAGAACTTTATTCAGACGATGTTGATGGAGTTCAAAATGCCTTCTGCCTCAGGAAAACGTAGTTAATGTTGGGATCTGTCTTCTTCTTCTTCTTCTGTTCTTCTTCTTCTTCTTCTTCTTCTTCTTCTTCTTCTTCTTCTTCTTCTTCTCTCTTCTTCTTCTTTTTGCGCGCGCGCGCGCGCGTGCGCGCGCGTGTGTGTGTGTGTGTGTGTGTGTGTGTGTGTGTGTGTGTGTGTGTGTGTGTGTGTTGTGTGTGTGTGTGTGTGTGTGTGTGTGTGTGTGTGTGTGTGTGTGTGTGCTCGTGTTTGTTCGTTCTTTGATCTTAGTTCCGTTGTTCTTTGGGTTTTGTGTGTGTGTGTGTGTGTGTGTGTGTGTGTGTTGTGTGTGTGTGTGTGTTGTGTGTGTGTGTGTGTGTGTGTGTGTGTGTGGTGTGTGTGTGTGTTTGTGTGGTGTGTGTGTGTATGTGTGTGTGTGTGTGTGTGTGTGTGTGTGTGTGGTGTGTGTGTGTGGTGTGTGTGTGTGTGTGTGTGTGTTGTGTGTAGCGCGCGTTCGTGCGTTCGTGCGTTCGTGCTTTCGTGCTTTCGTGCATACGTGTATGTGTGTTGTTAGCGTGTATGTATGTGTTGTGTGTGTGTGTGTGTGTGTGTGTGTGTGTGTGGGTGTGTGTGTGTGTGTTGTGTGTTGTGTGGTGTGTGTGTGTGTGTGTGTGTGTGCCCATTTAAAAAACCTGTCAGGATCATTTTTAATACACATTTTCAGTTTCAATGGTGAAGTTTACACAATTATTTCATAATTTAGGCCCTCTGGTTTTGTCCACCACAAATTTCTCTCTGTTACCACAAACAAAAAGAAAAAAAAGATTCAGCAAACTTCATGTTTTTGCTCCCTTCAAACGTCTCGAATTTTCACGATATGCCCGAAAGACAGAACTTACGTAATTGTACAAATGCATATCATTATTTGCACAGTCTTATCCTGTAAGACTCTGTTTGTACAATGAGAGAGAGAGAAAGGGAGAGAGAGAGAGAGAGAGAGAGAGAGAGTAGGAGAGAGAGAGAGAGAGAAGAGAGAGAGAGAGAGAGAGAGAGAGAGAGAGAGAGAGAGAGAGAGAGAGAAGAGAGAAGAGAGAGAGAGAGACTCAGAGACACACAGACACACAGACACATAGACACAGGCAGAGAGACAGAGAGAAATGACATCAAGAAACGGTCAACATCCGGACAACATGGCGATCAGCTGCATATGACCCATACATGGTCTTCAGCTTGTCATCATGGCGATCAGCATTGACCCAGAAACAGTCGTCAGCTCGCCAACATGAAGACCCGCTGCCACTGACTCGTAATAAGTCTCCAATACGGCGATCATCTGATTTCGACAAGTCAATGGTCATGACAATCACTTGTCACTAACAACCATCATCTCTCCCCCTCCCCACCCCTCCAGTGTCAATCGCTGGTCAACATAGTGACCAGCTGCTATTTCGTTAGTCCTCATCAACATGGTGACCAACCATCGTCTTCCACTGAGCCGTCTACAGCTGGGCAATGCCATGACAACCTGCTATTATCCACTTTACATCAAGCAACTGATCAACATACTGACCTCCATCTGATTTACTTTTACTATGAGAACAACCAGTTTTAATCAATGGAGAGCCAGAGAGAGAGAGAGAGAAGAGAGAGAGAGAGAGAGACAGAGAGAGAGAGAGAGAGAGAGAGAGAGAGAGGAGAGAGAGAGAGGAGAGAGAAGAGAGCTAACAGCTTAGTGGTGGATTTCAGGGAGGAAGGTACAGGGCATATCACCCTTCCCCCCACTTATCCTCCCCTTCGCTTTTTTAAATGAAAAAAATAATGTTTATTGATCGCCGGTATCGCCATATACAACTGGGCCCCTCGTAAAAGCACATTCAGCTTCAACCAGACGGGTGCGTGCAAGGTGCGATTTGCAGAAGTGTCTATGATTTTCAGTAACAGTAAAGTTAGGTCCGTTTTCGATTTGGCTTATTACAGTATTTCCGCCTGCAGTCGCCTCACTTTGAAACTAACTTATCATAGTAGGTTTCAGCGCGTTAAACCATAACGGAGCACTCCCAAGGGTCTTGCATGTCTTCTGTAAAAACAAACATACATGTATTGTGTTTCAAGAGAGGCCTCCAATCCATCTGATAAATTTGAAATATCTTCAGAGTCAAGGGGAAGGGCAGCACATTGTGCTCCCCCTCCCCCTCGATCTTTCCACCCCCCCCCCTCCCCCCGAATAGGGCATTGTCCTTTGACCCCAACTGAGACGCACACCTCAGTGCGGAAAAAAGCCTCCTTTAATACATAACCAACTCCAACAACTGTTTACTGGGAGCAGTGTGCAGCCACTGAAATGATGTGTGCGCCCAGCTGATATGATTTTCACGATATTTACTTTTTTTTCAAACCAAAAGGACAAGGTTTCTCTGTCCCCTCAGTTATGTGGTCTTGGTGTTAATAGTGGAAACGCTAGAGAATGACTCTACCACATGCAGAAAACCGCGAGCTCTGATTAATCTCTTTTTATACAGGTCTAACCAATTAAGATATTTTTGAATGGTTTTCTCTTTCATACATAATTGCCTTTGTAAGAAGAACACTCATAATGTTTGTCAGTACAACTTTTTATTTGGATATGTGCGGCTGAAATAGCTAAGTTGCATAATGGAAGGGATTCTGAATGAACAATATTCGATCAGTCCGTTCTCATACGCGGATACCAAATCCACGCACTAACTTTCTGGACCGGTGTAACGAAAAGATTTAATTCCCCGAATGGTTTAACTCCCAGGGAGTTAAACTGTTCATATTTAAAATGTAACTCCCTGAGAGTTAAACTAGAATGACTCCCACCCTGTGCCAAAATAACTCAACTCAGTAAAACTTCAAAATGTTCTAAAATCTTTTTTTTTGTACAAGTCTCAACAAATTCTTGAAACATTAAGTGGTGTGGGGGAGGGGGGGGGCGGTTATTTTGTACATATATCAGACTTAACTCTCACCCTGTAACAGAATGACACCCCCCCCCCCACCCCCCCGGGAGTTAGTACAGATTAACTCCCGGGAGTTAATGCAGGCGTGTAAACGTTCAACTTCCTGCTCACTACGGGGAATCAGTTTTTCACATTTTAGAATAACTCCCCTGGGAGTTAATGTGCACACGTGTTTTCTGACTCCCAGGAAATTACTTTGTAACTGAGGGGGAGTTAATCGGATCATGACTAAGATGACTCCCCACCCACCTATTCCCAGGTGTCTTTCGGTTAGAGAACGGAGAAGGGGATTTAATTAAGTGAAGGTATTCCTAATCCTCCACTTCTTATATTTTTTACTGTTGGTTATCAGGCTTTCCTATCTTGTTTGTTATTTCATACGAATTGGAAACATTGTTTTAAAAGCTTATCCATAAAGATGTTTGGTGGGTTAGGTAGCAAGATCCAAAGATATACCAATTTTGAGAGAATCAGTGATTTTAAAACAGCTACTCTGCCAACAGGTGTAATAATTCTCTTGCTCCAGGCGTTGAATAATGATATTATTTCAAGAAATTTGTCATTGTAGTTCAGTGCTATGCTGTGTGATAGTTCTGGAGCGAAAGATATTACAAGGATCTCAAACTGTTTTGGATTCCAGTCTATTTTTAGGTGGGGCATATATCTAGTCTTTGAAAACACTTTGCTTCCCAGCCAAACTGCGTTTGTTTTTCGATATTCACATACCCAGATACTTTGGCAAAATTGTTTAATTATTGAATGTGCAAATGATATTCTGTCCCCTTTGTTTGTCAGCTGTGTATTATCAGCAAACTTAGACAGCTTGTGTTCAATTTGGTTAATGTGTATTCCCTAAATGTTTTTTTTTTAAATTTTCCCTGATCATATTAGGTCATGTTTCTGCGGACAATAATAACTAAGTAGGGAGATTAATTTGGGAAGAACAGTTATAATGCGATTAGCTATGCAAGAAGACCCTATCTTATAGATAACATTGAGCAAAAATATTGGTCTCCAGTTTTTTTTTTTAATGAATTCCTTAGGTTTGTCTCCTTTGGTGATGCATACAATTATCCTGCTTTTTGCGTATTGGATAATTCCTCTTTTTGAAATGACTCTGACTACAAAACACTCAGTTGTTTCCAGATTGCTTTAAACAATTCCGGTGTAAATCCGTCTGAACCAGGACCATTCCCATTCTGCATGTTTTTAAGAGCACATCCTGCTTCCTCAAGAGTTATTTCTCCCTCGAGGCGATTTTTTTGCTTCTTCTATTGATTTTGGCATTTCCTCAATCAAGTCTATGATCTCACATTCTTACACTTTTCTCTCTGTATACAGGTTTTCATAAAATGCTTTCACTTCCATCAGGATTTTCATGTATATTGTTTTATATATTTCCTTCTCTCTGTATACGGGTTTTCATAAAATGCTTTCACTTCCATCAGGATTTTCATGTATGTTGTTTATATATTTCCTTATTACGTATATATTTTGTTCTTGCCCAGAGGGCTGGATGTAAAAAAAAAAGTATTTGAGCTGAATTAATTACCCTTTTAAGATAAAATTAGTTCGCTCGTTTGATCGTGCGTTCGTTTGCTCTCTCTCTCTCTCTCTCTCTCTCCTCTCTCTCTCTCTCCTCTCTCTCTCTCTCTCTCTCTCTCTCTCCTCTCTCTCTCTCTCCTCTCTCTCTCTCTCTCTCTCTCTCTCTCTCCGTTCCCCATGGGGAATCAAAGCTATACACAATCCTTTACAGACTTTTGTCTGCAACTACATCGATGACCACTCATTGGTCGTTAGAAACAAAAAGCTGTCCTCTCCGACCCGAAAGATTGGAATCGATTCTTGACCCAAGTCAAGAGACCATCCAACCTCATGTTTGGCATCTCTGGGTCTGCCATAAAGATTGGGAACTCACCTGTCCTACAAACAGTGAGTATCTCTCTCCCATCAAGTGCCTCAACGTCCAATCAACAATAAGAAAAATTTAGGGATTTAAGCACTATTCACATGATTATGGTCTAACATTGCGGCCTTACTTCTATAATATGCAATGTTTCTTTTTTCAAAATATTCACCTGTACTCCTCAACGTGAAAATTAACCTACGTTTCATATCCATTCAATTCACGAAAATGCACATAACATCTCCCGTTGTGACAGAATGTCAACAGAGATAGTATAAAGAGACGTATACATTATATATCCTGGAACAGCGCAATATTCTCTGGTATTCTGTGTGAGGAATTATAGCCTACCACTAAATGATTTCTCTTAATATCCAATGCAACCAACATGTTTGACCTGCTTTCTCCCTGCATAACAAAAATCAATGCTTAAAAAAATTAAATACTGTATCAGCAAAAAATGAACCAACGAATCATAAGACAAACCACGACGTGTTTCGACTTCTTATGTCTTCTTCAGGCATGAGAAACAACACTCAGGACAATGAAAATGACGAACGAACAATCACTTATCTTATTGAATTCGCGTAAGATGGGCGTTGAATGATTCAAGCTGAGTGTTGTTTATCTGGACTGAGGATGACCTAAGAGGTAGAAACGCGTCGTGTTTCGTCTTGTGATTCGTTGTTCATGTTGGGCGGATACACTTATAGAGTTTTGTTTAGATTTCCGCCTGCCGTTGCAACTAAAAATCAATGGTATGCAATGTTTCAATATATGTTTCCACAGTGGTAAGTAATCTCTTAAAATGCTGTACAATAGCCTGGATTATCACAAGCACGCGCGAATGTGTGTGTTCGTGTGTGTGAGTGTGTGTTGTGTGTGTGTGTGTGTGTGTGTGTGTGTGTGTGTGTGTGTGTGTGTGTGTGTGTGTTGTGTGTGTGTGTGTGTGTGTGTGTGTGGCTTGTGTATTTTAATTTCCGATTTAAACTATTATCCTGCAAAGCACATACATTTGAGAGAAATATTACAAGCATGGCCAGTCCAAATCGTGTGTGTGTGTATGTATGTGTATGTGTGTGTGTGTGTGTGTGTGTGTGTGTGTGTGTGTGTGTGTGTGTGTGTGTGTGTGTGTGTGTGTGCGTGCGTGCGTGCGTGCGTGCGTGCTTGCATGAGTGCCTGCATGCGCGTGCCGTGCGTGCGTTCATGTACGTGTGTACACGTAGGTTTTTTTTCAGAGAAATGGCATTGTCGAAGGTAAATGTCAATGTCAGATATTGATCACATTGTTCATACAGGCATACACACACACGCATGCACACACATATATACACACAGACAGACAGAGAGATGGAGAGATAGATAGACAGACAGACAGACAGACAAACGATAGACAAATCCACGAATTCATAAACTCTCTCTCTCTCTCTCTCTCTCTCTCCTCTCTCTCTCTCTCTCTCTCTCTTCTCTCTCTCTCTCTCTCTCTCTCTCTCTCTCTCTCTCTCTCTCTCTCTCATCTCTCTCTCTCTCGCTTGATCTTTTATACAAGCATTGAATATATTCAAAGCGGCGTTAATGTCATCATCGATCAGAGTTACTGCATTCTCCAGCATTGACAAAGCATGTTGACTATTCATTAGATCACAGAAAGTATCAGCATATTCATCTTGCCATTTATACTTCTCTATAACTTGTATGTTTTTCTTTATGCCTTTTCCATCACTTACTTTAAAAAGTGAATTTAAATGGAATACTAGAGGCAGATGGTCAGACTCAATTCGTTCATTCACACAAAGACTGCACGATATATTAATAGCATTAAACATGTCATAGGAAGTTGTAAAATAATCATTCACACTGTTCCCTGACTCTGAAATGTATGTGAAACGACCTTGACGGTCGCCGTCGCACACACCATTTAAAACGCACAAATCTAACACAGTACACATGTTTAACAAGAGCTTACCATACCTGTTTAATATCTTGTCTTCTGAACATCTGTTTATGAGGGTTTCGTTATGCAAACTAAAAGGACAATTTTGGGTTGGAAATTCCTGACAAATGTTAGAAATTCTGCTATTTTAGGTCTCCAGCCAGAAGTACATATGTATCAGGCATACTGAGCATAACATCAGAGAGACAGTTTTCCAAATCATTAATACCATTATCAATACCATAAAAAGCATAGTATGGTGAATTTTCTGGAGGTACGTATGTACATACATAAAGAACATTCTTTGTAAGACCAAAGACATCTTTAGAAATATTGAACATAATGGTATTGTTTAGATCAATCGGTAACGCTTGTACAAAAGGTACAAATTCCATTTTGATAAGACATACAACTCCTCCCGATCTTCGTCCGTGTTTCGTAAACTGAACGGCTGGTTTACAGAAGACTTTATAATTGCTGAATACATCTGAATGTAAATGTTCAACAAAAGTTTCTACTAAACAAACAAAATCAAAAGACGTTATATACGAAATAAACGTTTTATCAGATAACTTAGAAAGCAAGCCATTCACATTCCAATGCAAAAATGATACATGATTTCCGTTCGTACCAGCCAAACTCGCACCGTAGACGCTTTCTGTAAAATTATCTTGATCCTTCAATATTGCTCTCTCTCCTCTATTATCAGACTCTACATTAACCTCTTCATTTGATGAAGACAATTGGATAAAGCTTGGTATGTGAAAATCAATACAACCAGAAGAACGATTGTTCCCCATAAGACATAAATCATTTCCGTCGTTTCTTAAACCATGTTCACAAACTTCGAATGGGACACTTTCATTCAGTGTTGGAGATAACAAATTACCACTTTCGTTCCGATTATGTACAAACATTTTAGAGGAAAAACCCCATTTGACGATGAAACGAAACCATTTCATTCATATTTTCATTCTCTGCATTATTTTGAGTTCTAAGTTTAGAGGGAAATGATTCAACTGATGAAAAAGGTAAAGCATCTCTATACATTCTTTCATTCATTCTTCCATTGCCTGTATCAACATCTGAAGAATAATGATCATTTGTCAAAGAAGATAAAACATTTTCCACCAATCCATTTTGTGCGGGACCTTGACAAGATAAACATGTATTCAATGAACAGGATAGATTGTTTTCATCCGCTCTTTCATTATGCACACACAATTCAGGAGGAAAACATTTATCAAACACAGAAGGAGACACACTTTCATCCATTCTTTCATCATGTGCATGAATAACATTTGGTGTGTCATCAGGTACACGTTTATCACCCCCAGTGGAAGCATCCGAATGTGTCCGGTTCAACGGCACATTGCACGAGCGATTTCTGTCGTGAACTTGACAGTTGACGGGAGCGTTGACACAGCCGTGTCACTGCTCCAAACCCAAGCTGCACGTGATGTGCCATCCTTACCTTCTCTTTTAAACGGTGATACAGTTTTTTTCCTTCCCTCTACGTTGAGATTTATGTAAATATTTAACGAATCATATTGTTTTGATGTTATTTTAACAGGCCGGCCATATCCCTAGGTTGAAGTTGTCAGATTACTGTCCTGGTCCAAGTAATACTTTTTCCCTTCGATAACCAGGTGATCAAAAATCATTGACACCTTTTTATTTCTTTTTGGCAGCTTTCAGGTGAGGGACAAGTTTCTTGCGTATTTCTCTCACTCGCCGGGAGAAATCTTCTCCGACAAATACTTGGTACCCCTCAACCTATGCCTGGCACCAAGAATGGCCTCCTTGTCCTTAAAGAAAGTGCAACAGCCAATAATCGGAGAGTCCGGTTTCCCGTTTAACCTGTGGAGCCTGTCAAATTGTATGTCTCTTGGCAGTTCTAATTTGTCAGTTAACAAATCATGCACAAGAGTGCATGAGGAAACAAATAAGAATAAATGACACTCTGAAGAATGATGATTGGTTTGATCATGAATGTTATAAAACCAAGAGAGACGTGAAACAACTTTTAAGAATATCTAGAAATACATTGGACGATAAAGACAGAGACGTTTATTGTAAAGCTCGAAGGGAGTATAAGAATCTTTTAAAGAGGAAGGAGAACGAGTATAATTCTTCTTTGTTATGCAATTTAGTTACCTCAGTTGAAGATCAGCAAGAGTTTTGGAAACACATGCGCAGAATATCAGTTAAGAAAAGTAGTACGCTTAACAATATCTCTGTCAGCGATTGGGATAGGCATTTCAGAGATCTTCTCGAAAAAGATGCTGAAGAAGATGCAGAAGAAATAGAAGATGAGAGAACTTTTCTCGATTCTGATAGCGATGCAGGGTTCCTTGACAATACAATTACTAGAACAGAAGTGATCTCTGCAATTAAAAAACTCAAGAACAAGAAAGCTGCAGGCCCTGATGGCATTGTTGGAGAATTATTCAAAAATGCCGGAAATATTGTAATTGATTTCTTCGTCAGATTTTTCAATGTAATTTTTTGACAAAGGGATATTCCCTGATAACTGGACAGAATCGATTATATTGCCATTATTTAAGAAAGGTGAAGTCAATGATCCAAGTAATTACAGGGCATATCACTTAGTGATATAAGTAGTAAATTATATAGCTCTATAATTAACTGTAGACTGCAAAAGTGGGTGGAATTTAATAATAGCACGGGTGAGTGGCAAGCGGGTTTTAAGAAGGGTTATTCAACTATCGATCAGATGTTTACCCTTTTGGCTATTGTACAAAAACAGTTTTCATGGAATCGCAAATTATATGTGGCCTTCATTGACTTTGAAAAGGCATTTGATTCCATATCTAGAAAATTACTTTGGCCAGTACTTCAAAAGAATGGAATAAAGGGTAAAATGCACCGATGTATCAAGAGCATGTATAATTGTGTAAAAGCAAGGTCAGTGTGGTGGTGAATTTACAGATTACATAGTTTGTACAAAAGGTGTAAAGCAAGGAGATGCATGTAGTCCTGTTTTATTTTCCTTGTTTATCAACGAATTAGCACAAGAAATCATAGAGAAGGGAAGACATGGTGCAACACTGTCTCCAGATACAGTTGAATTGTTTATTTTGTTATTGGCAGATGATATAGCTTTGTTGTCAGAAACACCAGTTGGCCTTCAGACCCAGTTGAACAATTTATGTAATGCAGCTTCTAGACTCCAACTTAAAGTAAATATGAAAAAGAGCAATGTCGTGGTATTTAGAAAAGG
>CM031595.1:133490993-133502255 GCA_018398815.1 Conus ventricosus | reverse complement strand
TCTGCGGAGACTGAGGGGAGATCCTCGTTCACCTGACTTACACAAAACGCAGGTGAGTAGCAGTCAGGTAAACAGGTCAACCGGTTTTACAGGTTTCCCCGTTCCGGTCAACGTGTCCCCAAAATTGGGGACCGGACGAAATACGGTCCGTCACAGCTGTTCAACACAACTCTTAGCTACTATCATAACTTATGTGACTGACAATGCTTGAATTGTTAAACCGTGGAGCTGCCCACTCTTTTGACACGTTTGACCTCCCTTTCATCGTAAGTGCATCCTCAAACATAGGTTCAAAGAATTTTCTGAATGTAATACTGTTTTTTTTCTTTTCTTTTAAATAAATATTTTAGTTTTTCAGCAACTTATTTCCTTACCCCACTTTCTTTCCATTTCAATTTTCTACAATATGCTGGGTGCTTTGGGGTGCCGTTGGATTTCGTTTTTGAACCCTTGGCGGTAAGAATACCATAGCAGAATAGGTTGTCGTACATCTCCATTTGATGCCAAGGGACCACAGAAACTATTACCAATGTCTTTGTGATGAGTCCGAATTAGTGGATGAAAGGCCTTGGAGCAGATGATCTGAATGGTTCCGTATTCAAAATTAATTACAGTGGTCTCCATATGCTGCTTAGATTTATAATCTAAATTAGGAATAGAGTTTGTTTAGAACTTACCGCCAATGACATTGACAAACAAAGCATATGACAAGACACGATGCATTTCAACCACTTGGGTCTTCTTCAGGCGAAAAAATAAATCACATTTAACATGTGGGACAGTACGAACAAAGAACGAAAAAAGAAGAAAGAAAAATGACTTATCCGTTTTCTTCCATGTGGTCGGTGGGCGGAAATGACATGAGGCCAGGGGGATTATGGGAGAGGAAACGGAGGGGGGGGGGGTTGCGTCGGGGAGGTGTGTGTGTGTGATATGATAGGGTTGTGTGTCTAGTTTGTTGGGATGGTGTGGTATCTTTGTGATGGAAGTGGTAGTGGTGGATTGATAGTGATGGTAAGGGGAAAGAAGGGGGGGGGGGGGGGGAGAGAAACTGAGGGGGAGAAAAAAAAAGAAAAAAAAAGGGAATTTAAGGGGAAGGATAAAACAAAATTAAGATTAAATAGATGGAGGGTTGCTGTAACTACTGTATGAAGTGAGTGAAGGGGATGTGTGGTGGTGTATGTATGTGTGTGTGTATGTGTGTGTGTTGGTAGGGGATATTGCCAACTGATGTGGAAGTGGTGGGTATGTGTGTTTGGTTATTGTTGGATGTTGATGCCTTGGGGGTGTAGTGTGCCCAGTTTGGCAATGAGATGGGATTCATTATACATAACCACAAACCCGCCTTCCATACCAAACCCATGATCACATTCAAACGTGACAAAAACCTCAAAGATCTCCTCGTGCGGTCCAGTTTGAACAGAACTACAGCTACACCACCAGGTACTCACCCCTGCTCTAAACCCAACTGCAAAATCTGCCCCCTCACCAAACCAGACACCATCTTACAGGGCCCCAAAGACTCCTTCACAGTCAAACGCACATTCTCATGTCAGAGCCGCAACATTATATATGCCATCCACTGCCAGCTGTGTGGCAAAATCTACATAGGGAAACGTCACGCACACTTGAAACACGCATCTCTGAACACCTGGCTGATATCCGCCACCACCGACCCAAACCCGTCGCCCTACACTTCAACCACACCCAACACAACATCGACCATGTCAAAGTCATGGCACTCTGGCAGTCACAGAGTGACAGCTTTGAACGCACAACTCAAGAATCCCATCTCATTGCCAAACTGGGCACACTACACCCCCAAGGCATCAACATCCAACAATAACCAAACACACATACCCACCACTTCCACATCAGTTGGCAATATCCCCTACCAACACACACACACATACACACACACATACATACACCACCACCACATCCCCTTCACTCACTTCATACAGTAGTTACAGCAACCCTCCATCTATTTAATCTTAATTTTGTTTTATCCTTCCCCTTAAATTCCCTTTTTTTTTTTTTCTCCCCTCAGTTTTCTCTCTCCCCCCCCCCCTTCTTTCCCCTTACCATTACTATCAATCCACCACTACCACTACCATCACAAAGATACCACACCATCCCAACAAACTAGACACACAACCCTATCATATCACACACACACACCTCCCCCGACGCAACCCCCCGCCCCCCTCCGTTTCCTCTCCCATAACCCCCCTGGCCCCATGTCATTTCCGCCCACCGACCACATGGAAGAAAACGGATAAGTCATTTTTCTTTCTTCTTTTTTCGTTCTTTGTTCGTACTGTCCCACATGTTAAATGTGATTTATTTTTTCGCCTGAAGAAGACCCAAGTGGTTGAAATGCATCGTGTCTTGTCATGTGCTTTGTTTGTCAATGTCATTGGCGGTAAGTTCTAAACAAACTCTATTCCTAATTTTGCTTCGTTCGCCGCCACCAGTCACTCCATTTTGAAATTTATAATCTAATTTCCTGATTAATTCATTCCAGGTTTCGTTCATCCCCCTTTTTGTTTTGAATTTTTGCCGGTCATTAATGCAATGATGGTGAAATTGTAAATTTGTACTTCTTTATTCCCACTACTAATTTCTTCAACATTGTTTTGTTTCTTGAATCGGCGGGATTTTACTTATAAGCGTTCCTGTGTTTTTTCTTGTATTGGACTTGTAATGATAAAATTCGGTTTTAAAGTTGTTTTGTTTTCGTTTCACCAACATGTTGTGCTGTACAATAAAAGTCTCGTCAGTTCTTGAACTGGAAAGTGCTTGGTTTTTTTTTAAAAGATGGTTAGAGCAAACGACACATGTTTTTTTGTAACAGACTGTAATTTTGGTCTCCAGTGACAAGGGGGTGCGGAGCAGGAGGCATTGAAATATTCTTCAAAGACTTGCAGTTTCTCTCACCAACAGTAAGCTCCTCCCGCATAGTTTCACTGTTATGTAGTGCTGGAATGTTCCTCTGAAAGGAGCGCTCACTGGAAGGATTTTTTGTCATGGGCACCATACTAATAATACTTTGGGGGGGGGGGGGGGGGGTTGTAGTTCAAAGTAAAATGTCTGGGCGCCCTTTACAGCTTTAGATTTGGCGGCTAAAGGAAGGTGGAGTGGGCACCTACCCTCTATGTAAACAAATGCTGTATCATTTGTTCACAATGGGTAGCGAAATTTTTGTGGTTAGAACAAAGTCTACGTAACCATTAAAACTAAAGGGTACAACGTTTACACTATGACGTGGTAGCCATTACTGAAAATGTAAATAAGCGGTAGTGTCCGTTTCTTAAAAAGACAAGTCCTGGTGAATCCATTGTCAAATTTTAAATGTTTATCCGAAAAAACAAAATCAGATTTGATCATTTTTTACCATCAATTTTATGGAGGAATAAAAGTTTCATTCATGAAAGTGATAAAGTTGTCAAGATCAGATAGGGTACCTATCCATAGAACCAGAGTATCATCGATAAATCTCTTCCAACTGTTTGGCTTTAGTTTAATGGGGCTATGTTCTAATAATATGCTTACCATCTAGCCCATAAAAAAATTAGCCATAGTAGGACCATACATGTGTGTCCACGGCCGTGCCTGACTTTTTTTAATTATGTTATATATATATATATATATATATATATATATATATATATATATATATATATATATATATATATATATGTATATATATATATATATATATATATATATATATATATTTGTCAATGATGTTAAAAAGGAAGGTTAAAACTCAAGGTTAAAACTCGACAAATTTGTTTCTAGCGGCGTTGCGCTGTCATCAGGATGGTCTCTGTTTGCCCACCGCCGATGTTATATAGCGTGTTCAACAATGCAGCAGTGGAATACCAGGAGGCACTACAAACAAGTGGATACAATTACAAACTACAATACAACCCGGACAACAACACAAATAAAAGCAAGAAAAATAGGAAAAGAAAAATCATATGGTATAACCCCCCATACGACGGGAAACTCAAAACAAACATAGGGAAAGAATTCTTCAAAATCCTAGCAACTTCATTTCCAAAAGAGCACAAACTGTCCAAAATATTTAACAAAAACACTGTCAAACTATCGTACTCATGTATGCCCAACCTCAAAAACCTGATTGACGCATCCAACAAAATGAAAATCAACACAGCAAAGAAGGGTGAAGAAAGGAAATCTTGCAATTGCACGAGAAAGGAGCAGTGCCCACTAAACAATAAATGTCTCTACAACAACATTGTATACCAGGCCACTGTAACATCAGAAAATGAAAAAGAAACATACATAGGGATCACTGAAAACCACTTCAAAACCAGATATGCAAACCACAAACAGTCATTCAATAAAGAAAAATATAAAAACCAAACAGAACTGAGCAAATATATCTGGAAACTTAAAGACGCAAAAACAAGCTACAATATATCCTGGAAAATCATAAAAAGAGCATCACCATACAGCAATGTTTCAAAAAGGTGCAACCTATGTTTAACTGAAAAATGGTTAATACTATGCAAACCACACTTAGCAACTTTAAACACCAAAACAGAAATAGTAAACAACTGCAGGCATAAATGGAAATCGTTGTTAGTGAACACATCCAAAACAAAAACCTGAAAGCCCCAAAAAACACGTGCAGCCAACCTGCACGTGCAAACAACCGCAAACGTGAGCCCACACGCTATATAACATCGGCGGTGGGCAAACAGAGACCATCCTGATGACAGCGCAACGCCGCTAGAAACAAATTTGTCGAGTTTTAACCTTGAGTTTTAACCTTCCTTTTTAACATCATTGACAAATGTTGCTCCCCAAGCGGTCGAGCACTTTTAAAATCATTTTAGGCTCTTTGGTTATATTCATATATATATATATATATATATATATATATATATATATATATATATATATATATATATAATGCTGAACAATGAAGTAGTGGGGGAAACAAGTGCAGGCTGACAATTCTTCAGTCATTATAGTAATGACTTGGCAAAGATTTGAACTTTTAGGGGGAAAAATTGAAGATGAAGAAAATGGGAGAATATATTGAAAATATGAGAAACCCTTCGCTAGCTGCCTGAGGGAACCATCGTAATCTCTCTCGAAGGCAGATCTGTATGTATTGCCTGCTCCTAGGCCTTTCATCCGCTGGATCGGACTCATCAGGGAGACACGGCTGATTGTGTCTGTGCTGTGGTGTTTTCACTGCCAAGGGTTCAAAAAAGAATCCAACAGCACCCCCAAAGCAGCCAGCGAAGGGTAGTAAATGGAACAAAGCAAAGCGCAGAGAGCAAAAACGTTGCTGAAAAACTAAAAGCATTATGCAAACAGTATAAACTGTGGGGTCAATCTTTGAGCCTATGCTTGAGGATCCATTCAAGGATGCAAGGGAGATCAAAAGATATGGAACAGTTTGAGTGGTCAGCTCTGCTGTTCAATAACCCAAGCATTGTCAGTGGCTAGGAATTGTGCAGAACAACCTTTACTTGGATCTCTTAAGAGATGCAATCTCTCACTGATTGACCAAACAATATAATGCTGAACAATTAAGTAGTGGGGGAAAACAAGTGCAGGCTAACAATTCTTCAGTCATTATAGTAATGACTTGGCAAAGATT
This sequence comes from Conus ventricosus, assembly GCA_018398815.1. Lineage (NCBI taxonomy): Eukaryota > Metazoa > Mollusca > Gastropoda > Neogastropoda > Conidae > Conus > Conus ventricosus. Next base: position 133,496,608 of record CM031595.1, on the reverse strand, counting down.
TGAACTTTTAGGAAAGAAAAAATTGAAGATGAAGAAAATGGGGGGAATATATTGAAAATATGAGAAACCCTTCGCTAGCTGCCTGAGGGAACCATCGTAATCTCTCTCGAAGGCAGATCTGTATGTGTTGCCTGCTCCTAGGCCTTTCGTCCGCTGGATCGGACTCATCAGGGAGACACGGCTGATTGTGTCTGTGCTCTTGGTGTCAAATAGAGACACACCACAGTCCATAATTATGTGGTATTCTCACTACCAAGGGTTCAAAAAAGAAACAGCAGCCCCAAAGCAGCCAGTGAAGGGTAGTAAATGGAACAAAACGAAAGCGCAGAGAGCAAAAATGTTGCTGAAAAACTAAAAGCATTATGCAAACAGTATAAAATGTAGGGGACAATCTTTGAGCCTATGCTTGAGGATCCATTAAAGGATGCAAGGGAGATCAAAAGATATGGAACAGTTTGACCACTCAAACACAGCATCATTATTAATACTGAAGTAACGATTAAGGTTATATTTGTAACAAGATTAAAAGAATATTTGTCTGTTTAAATTTGCTCTGGCTCTCTAAACAATCAAATGATTGCAAATATATTATGGTCTGCAGATACTGAGATTACAAATTTGAAAGAACATCAGTTCACAAGACATAGCCGAAGGATACAACAGAGTGAAATGGGTCTTACCACTTTTTGTGTGTTTGGCAACTGTGTTTGGAGACACTGCATCTAAAATAGTTTCATGTTTCTTCGACTAATTGATTAAGAGTTAAACATAAAAAGCAAAAGTAACGTAAATTTGTACAGTCTAGAGATGCTTACCCATGCCACGGAGAAGCGACATCGCATGACAAGTTCACCTTGAGGTTTAAGTGCAGGGAAGGTGCATTATGGGTGAATCTTAGAATGTGTCACATTGATCAATTATGTTTATGGGTCAATATCAAGTTATGCTCTGTATAAAATGATGAATGGCTGACCAACTGACTGGCATACAGACGTATTGGGTGTATATAGGCAGCGACGTGGTTGTGAGGTAGATGAGGGAAGAAGGTTGTCGGTTGCTCACTCCTCACGTCTCCCCCCTGAAAGAAACAGGGACTCGCCAGTTGTTTTGTCACGTAATCTATGGCAACTAATCCCTATGATGCTTTTGTCTTCTGAATTTCGTTCATAGTATCATTGTATTAGTAGCGATTTTTTTTCTTCACTTGACCCAAGCTGTTTGTCGAGATTGTACTGAGGTGGTTCAAGTCCTACGGTTGTGCTGGAAGTTGTGTGGCTTGGTGCTGCGTCAAGGAGATCCATCCTCGTGAGCTGTGTTTTTCTTCGCATGATCAGGTGGGGTCGTTTGGGTGCCCACCTGTTGAGGGCCATTGTAGGGCTGTGACAGCTCTGTTGTTAATTCGTCTGTCTGTTTGAGAAGATGTGGCTTGAGAAGCTAGGGAGTATCACCCTCTTCAAACTGCCCCTGTCGCCGTTTCAGAGTCGTCCTCAGCACTGGTGGAGCTCATTCTACAGCGGTGTCCACCAGTCCAGGAGGTATGACCTGGTGCTCGGCAGACTGTGGGTCCAGCACAGATCGTTATGTGTCGACTTCATCTGTGTTGGAGTACACCTACCATATTGTTCCACATCCATACTAATGGAAGAGTCGACCACAGTGTCTCACTTCACCCGAAGTTGTTGAGTACGTCTTTGACAACTTGTGGTGTCATCCAGTTGTGGAAATGTTTCACACATATTCTCCTCCATTCACACACAGTACCACATACTGTGTGTGGGCAATAGATGTGGGACTTTACCTCCCTCCTCCGGACATTGCCTGGTTCCTGCCATCTGGTGCAACATGACAAGTGTTTAAAACAGTATTTAAGGAACATGTAGAATGTTTAGAATGCAAAAGAAATAAAATGTGAGTGCGTGCGACTGTTTTATTATTGTATGTCTTTAGGTGGTTTTTTTTCTTTGGATGGTAGTGAGGTTGGGGTTGAAACTTTAGTTGTTGTTTTTTCCTATGAAGAAGTCATGGCCCCATAAAAAGATTTAGCCTCACCATCCTTGTAAGAATAGCAACTGAATGAGCTTTGGTGGTTAAGCTGTCTGATTCACTTTTTTAAAGGGGAAATTAAATATTTTGAATGTTTCACATCTGTCTGACACAACAGCCACGCTCTTATCTGGTTTACACAATAGTTTGGCTATTCAGCTCCTTTCAGATTTTGTATTGTGGGTTTTAGAAAATAAAAGACCTGACATGGCACGCATTGTTTTGTGTTTTGTGACCCCAACTGTTAAGCGAGCAAATGTTTAATGAAGACTAGTGTTGGACCCTGAATAGCTGTAAACTGACTGATACTTAAGTTTAGGTGCATGCTTGTGAGTGTTAGTTGTCGTTGCTAATAAAATTATCTGTGTAGTGTTTGTAATGTTGTTTAATGTCTATTGTGGTTTGTCTGTTAACCTTTAGAGTCTACCGTGATGAGGAGTAAGTGCAACTTCGAGTCTGTGAGAGCATGATTGTTGAGTCTGACTGAAAATCTGAGTTATGTTTGTGTTTTGCAAAATTCGATAATGCCTTGCCACTCTCGGCACGATTAGGAAAATGGCAGAACTTCGAAAGAAAGTCGGGACCCAAAGCTTTGTTCAAAAAGGTAAACATTTCGATTTGAGGTGTGACTCCTCACCCACGGAGCTATAAATAAACTGGAGCGCTCACGCTGTATCCCTATTGCGCGAGCGCTGAAGCCGACGCTCGACCGGAAATTCCGCCATTACACACCCCAGGCCTCTCTCAGGCCGTGACGAAAGCACGTGATTTCAGTGTAAAACAATGCCGTGTTGTGCAGCTATTAACTGTTCAAGAAAAGATACGAAGGCTGAACGAGAAAAGGGGATCACATTTCACAAGTAAGTTAATTACTGTTTTCATGTGTGTGTGTGTGTGTGTGTGTGTGTGTGTGTGCTTGATGTGTGTGTGTGTGTGTGTGTGTGTGAGAAAGAAAGAGGGTATTATCTGTGTGTGTGAAACACGGAGCTAGATCTAGGTCTGTAGTGTGAAAGGTGGTCTGAATTACTGTCGAAATTCTCTCTCCATCTCTCTCTCTTTCTCTGTACTAATGTTACTGTGGATAAGTGTGTTTTGCCTCTGTGTGTGTGTGTGTGTGGTGTTGCGTGTGTGTGTGTGTGCGTGTGTGTGTGTGTGTGTGTGTGTGTGTGTGTGCGTGTGTGTGTGTGTGTGTGTGTGTGTGTGTGTGTGTGTGTGTGTGTGTGTATGTGTGTGTCAGTGTCACTGTGTGTGTGTTTATGTGTGCATGTGTGTCTGCGTATGTGTGTGTAATGTGTGCTATGGAGATACGGATGTGTGTGGACATGTGAATCTCTGTGCTTAGATGAGTATTTAACAAACTTTGTTATTTTACTGTGCTTATTTAAAATTAAACATTATTTTCAGATTCCCACACAAGCAGCCTGAAAGATTGAGGGACTGGCTGGTAAAGCTCCGGGACAAAACTACCAGCCGTCAGCACGTGCTCTGCTGTGCTCAGCTCATTTTGAAGACAGCTGCTTCTACCGATTTGGGCGACACGTTCAGCTCCGTGAAGATGCAGTGCCAACAAAATTTGATTTCCCTGCACATCTGCAGAAGGTGTATTAAGATGTTGTTATCTGTCTCACAAACAAAAACTATCCAGACGCAGAGACGTGTACACATGCATTCACGCATGCACACACCACAGACTACTACTACTACTACTACTACTATTACTCTACTACTACTATTATAATTTCAGCTGAACTTGTCCCCCCTCTCTCTCTCTCTTTTCTCTCTCTCTCTCTCTCTCCTCTCTCTCTCTCTCTCTCTCTCTCTTCTCTCTCTCTCCTCTCTCTCTCTCCTCTCTCTCTCTCTCCTCTCGCTCTCTGTGTAGGTGTGTGGATGTGTGCGCGTTCGACATGCTTAAATGATCATTGGTCTTTTTTGTATATGTTCCCAGGTTGAAAAACCAGCCAGGAAAGAACCTCGACACCGAGTCAACCCATCAGCTGAACACCTGGCAGAGTCCGGTCTACCTGGCGCACCAGCAGCTCCTGAGCCGGGGCCTCTACAGCTGACCACTCCTACCACATCAGTGCGGTGTCTCCACGGAAGCTGAAGCGCCACCTGGATGAATTGGGCGATCGAAATGTTGAACTGCAAAAAAAATTGAAACTGTCATACCAGAAATCTAGACGTTTAGAGAAGAAAGTTACTGACATGAGTGGAGTTAAGACACGCTTACAGAAAAAGGCCTTGTATCGAATGGCTGTGCCGATGTGCTGCAGAAATTCACTGGTGCTTCACGGCAGTTGCTAGAGAGAGCATTGAATAACGATAAAGGAGAGTATGACAGTGACCTCAGAGCGTTTGCCCTGACTCTGCAGTTTCTACTCTACAAAAGCGTATAACTTTGTTCGAGAAACGTTCAGCATGGCACTGCCACATCCGTCAGTTCTTCGTCGCTGGTACAGTGCTATGCCAGCTCTCCTGGTTTCACGCAGCCAGCATTTCTCTGCTCTTCAACTTCGAGTCCAAGAAGCTGCCACAAAGGAAAGAAAAGTGCTTTGCGCCCTCATGCTGGATGAAATGGCTATCCGCAAGCATATCCAGTGGGATGGCAAACAGTTCCATGGATACGTCTCTGTTGCAGTGATGATCATGATGATTCCACTCCTGTAGCTAAAGATGCGCTGGTTGTCATGGTGGTTGCTGTCAATGACAGCTGGAAGGTGCCCTGTGGATACTTCTTCATCGATGGCATGACAGGGCAGAAAGAGCAAATCTCATTGTCACCTGTCTTGAGCGATTGCACGACATTGGTGTCCAGGTGATATCTTTGACGTGTGATGGCCCCTCGTGTCATTTCTCCATGTTGAGGGCCCTTGGTGCGAGCCTGAATCCCATGGACATGCAGCCATTTTTCCCTCATCCCAGTGACTTGTCAAAGAGAGTGTTATGTCTTGCTGGACTCTTGTCACATGTTGAAACTGGCGAGAAATACACTTGGGGATTTGAAGATTCTGGCTGACAGAGATGGGAACCTCATCCTCTGGAACCACATTGCTGCCCTCAGTGACCTGCAGCAAGAGGAAGGTCTCCACTTGGCCAACAAACTGAAACCAACACACATCCAGTGGCACAGACAGAAGATGAAGGTGAGCCTGGCTGCCCAAACACTCAGCAATTCAGTGGCTGATGCCATCGAATTCTGCTCCACGACTTTGCAGCTCCGCCCCTTCCTTGCATCAGAGGGAACGGTGAAGTTCATCAGGACATTTGACAAACTGTTTGATGTACTGAATTCAAGGCATCCGATGGGAAAAGGGCTGAAGGCGCCAGTGCGCATTGAAAACGTACAGACATGGGAGCCTTTTCTAGAGAGTGCTGAGGAGTAACATCCTGGGACTCCAAGATGAGCACGGACAGCCCATGGTCCACTCACGCAGGAAAACTGCTTTCATCGGATTTCTGGCGTGCATCAGAAGTGTACGAGCCTCTTGCTTTCCTTTATAGCTTGCAGAGATCCCCCATTGAAGTACCTTCTGACGTACAAAATGAGTCAGGATCACCTGGAGCTGTTTTTT
>CM031595.1:133475993-133483493 GCA_018398815.1 Conus ventricosus | reverse complement strand
AATAGAGCAGAATTCTGCACTACATGGCTGAAGTAAATAAATAGATAGTAGGCAATATAAGGCGATAAATGAATTAAGAATTAAAGAAATGTATGAATGAAAATATAGAAGAACAAATAATGAATATATAAATACATGAAATAGAAAAAGAGTAAGCTTTGAAGGAAGCATGAATGATAATCGTTACACCGCTTTTTCGGTTTTGCTCACAAGATGAATGTTCAATTTTTTTGTTGAAGTGGAATTTGCTCTTGATAGTTTGAAGTGGTTTTGATGAACTATTCCACAGTCCACCCCTACAATATAACAAACTGCATTTGTCTCACTTTGAAAGTGTCTCCAATCCTTTTAGGATTATATCCGTTCATAACATTGCACATTTATACCGATTTGTTGTGCATGAGCCTATCGATGAAAGTTAAAATGTTAAAATGCTTGTATCCTCAACGGTTAGAGACCTTGAGTTCAACTATACTCATTTTATTGCTCTTTTATACATGTGATGAATCACTACAGTTTTCCCGTAAGGTATGAAGCATAATCGATAATTTATAGAATACAAGCATAAAGAAAAGCTTCCGGGAATGTACATCAAGAACTTTTTTTAAGCCAACAGAAATATTTTATTGGAAAGACGTTTAACTAGGGAGATGGTGTGGTCAGTCCAAAATAAATCTTGGTCATTAATGACGCCCAGCATGAGTCGACTTCTTCAGTTTTATCATCACATACAAATAATGGTTTAAATACTGAAATGAAACTATTCCTTGTCTTTCTTTTGTCGCGCGTATATGTACATGCACAAGGTGTTCTTTGCATTTATGGATATGGTGTTTAACTTGGTCCAATTAATGAGTCTTTCAATGTCATCTTGAAATATATTTGTAAGGTTACAAGAATCAGATCCACGTCAGTGAATAGATGTATCATCTTCAAACGTTTTACAACTATGTTTATGAAAGCAAGATAAGTCATTTACATAGATGGAGAACAAAGGGGTATGAAGACAGATCCCTCTGGTAGTCCATATCGAACAGACGTGAGTTTAGATGCTTGATTATTTCACATAACTGATTGTTACCTATTGGATAATAAAGATGGCATTGGGTAAATGAATTCTGAAGATATTTTATACAATTTCAATGAATGCAACAAGAAAGGCTTTTTCAAAGTCTACAAAGATGATGCCAATAAATCTGTTTTCATTTATGCCGTACAGTAGACTGTCAGTAAGTTGTGTGACTGGTATGAAAAGAGTGGTTTGCACGGAAGCGTGACTGATCTTGATGGATAAGATTGTCTTTACTTTTTAAAAAAACCCACTTCTGCCAGTGTTTTTCAATAGGTTTTGATAGAAAAGACAAAATCGCAATAGACCTGTAATTTGAAGATTTCTTGAATCGCTTGATTCTTAAAGGGAAACACCTTTGGCTCCCTTAAAATGGATATATAAGTATGCCAATGTATTGATGACTATTGGACATGAATCTCTTACAATTCTTGCATCTAATCCAACCAAATCAAGTGCTCCTGATTGTTTCAAGAATGAAAGAGATTTACGTACGTCCAAAACAATTACTGGTTGTAAACTGAACGGAAAAGGAATGCCTTCTGAATCAATATACTTTTTGATTGGTAGAGATCCTTTTGACTCAATCCGTCATCCAATATGATTGCATCAGGAATATTTGTAAAATTATTATTTAACTGATTTGTTAATACATCTGTTATTATTAGTTGACTTTTTGATACTTGTTTGTAATTGAACATATTCATGATTTTTGCAGATTTGACGTGAATCATTGATAGAGATTAACATATTTTTGAAATACTTACATTTGGTTTGGCATTTCATGGGTGTAACCCTGTCTCCGTAATTCCTGCATTGTTCCAACCTTCTGAGAGTATTCATTTAATCGATTTCCTTGATCATTTCTTTTGTAATTCGTGGTTGTTTTGTTTCTTATTTGATCTTTTTCTTTATAAAAACAGCATGTTTCTTACACACAGAAGTAAAAGTACTAATCCAAAATTCAGCTGCAGCAGCATCTAGATCTCTCATCTGATAAATGTATTCCAATGGTGATTCTGCTAAATTAGAAGGAACATTTTATAGGTTTTCAAATTCCTTTTATTTACGACTTTATGACCTACCCTTTACACAGTTTGTGTGCATATGATACAAACCTGATAACGCTCGCTATAAGTGCATGGCGGTACGCATATTCTTATGATGTTTTGTTTTGTATTTGTGTAAATGTGGTCATTTAACAGTAGAGGGATTTTCAAATACACATGTTGGTCTGTAAATCAGTTGTTGAAATCTATGCACACTGTGTTTTTGCTGTCATTTTTATTTTCGGTTTTGATTTATCAATATTGAAATGACTCAACATGATTGTTTCAAAAATTGTTCGTTATTTCTTCATCCATAAGGGCGCTCAACTTATTCTGCCAGTCTGGGGTTTCAGCTTGATTCCTGTATAAAAATCCTATCATGACGGGTTTAATATCTGTCATTCTCATTTCAATCACAATTAATGCAACATCATAAATTTCAAGATCGTTCAGCCTTCTGCAATTCAACGTAAATGCCAAACACAAAAGCAAAATGGGGAGTTTGTATTATACTCCCTGTTTGGCTAGTATACTTACCATGTCAGACCATAGCATTCCACGGCAGTTAGTTAGCTCTGCAGGCCGAGATTTTTTGTGGCTAATGCAGTAATAAGACCATCACGTGACGTCCACACTACTTCCGCCAGGGAAGAAACCGGTGTAAACTTCCTGTTCCTCATTCAACGAGGCCTATGCGCAAGGTAACCCCGAGAACCATAGCACTAGCGGGGAAGGTAAGGTGGGCATTAGAGTCTGACATGGTAAGTATACTAGCCAAACAGGGAGTATAATACAAACTCCCCATTTTGGCGTCATATACTTTACCATGTCAGACCATAGCAGAATTCAAAGGAATCGGAGGAGGGCTTAGTGCCCTAATGGTTCTTGGGATTAGCAGAGGAATAGATATGGCTGCGTTAGCCGCAAAAGAAGTCCCTAGAACCATCAGCCCTGGTCATGCGGACACCCCTAAAATAAAGGCTTATGAAGGGATTTTCCGGATGCCAGTAGGCTGCCTCGAGGATGTGGTGCAAGAGGACAGAGCGCTGAATCGCTGTGCAAGTGGCCAGTGCCCTGCCCTCATGGGCCCGGGGAGATAAGACGGGGAGATCCTTATACGCCTGGGCGTAGGCCGATCTGTCCATCTTGGAAGCATCTAGATAGGACTGGGAGGAGCGCCTGGGGAGCGGGTTCCCAGTAGCCCCGAATGGAGCCAGCTGAGAGCCTAACGAAGACGATAGGAGAGATAGGAACTACCTATCTGAAAATTGGAAGGCCAGATGGAGGAAAAGAGATGAGCCCGGAAGGCCATCTCTCCCCTTGGAAAAGGGCTCACCCTGTGGGGATTGGGAATGGAGGGAAGGCGTATGTTATGAGGCCAGACCAGGGAGGGTGAGCGACTCTGGGCCTGAACACTGTTCTCCACTGGGCTGAGGGTTAGCCTGCTGAGGGTCCCTTCACTCAGTGAGGAGGAGGAACCCTGCTATGTGTGTCGCGCAGAGGGTGAATCCCCGCACGGCAACAGTGGAGAGGGGCCTCTATTCAGGGGGAGAGGCTGAGGGAGCGAGCCCCCTTCCCCCACCCCCTTTTTTTGTTGTTGACACAAGGCACCGAAGTGTTGTCCGTGGGCAGGAGAACAAGTCGGTGCGAGACTTGAGTTGGAAGCAGGGGAAAGGAGGAAGAGGCTACCGCGGGCAGGAGAACAAGTCGGTGCGAGACCTGGGGTTGGAAGCGGGGGAGGGGAGCCTGCCCGTCGCTCACTGTGCGTCCCGCACTCCCGAGGTATGAGGGTTCTCAAAAGGGGACAGCCCGAGATGGAGGGGGAGTGTAGAGGTTGAACTAGTGCCACTCTCCCTACCCGTCCGCTTGTAAAGACAGGAACACGAACGAGCGTGTATTTAAGATACTGAGCCATGCGCTTTTTTGTGGCCATAGTCAGCATGAGTGTGTGGTTTGTGAGCCCATAGATGGCAAATGAGGCGATCTTTCGCACACAGAACATAGAACATAATGTTTTGGGGATCCTAACAACGAGTACTGCTTACCTTGACCCAAGATCCTGAAACGCACACTTTCCTGACATGTCGATTGCCTGAGCACCGACGGGAAAATGGCGGATGTAAGTATCGCGTCTTCACGCGAAACGAGACTATACAAAACTAGGACGAGACCTTGGGAAAATCAATACTTCAAGGCGAGTGTCGTCTGCTACGCTAGGGCCCTTTGTCGGAACCCATTACGAACATATTTCAGTGTAAGTACGACCGCTTCCCAGATTTTCTGGAACCCCGATCTTGCCAGGCGAGAAGTAGGTAGCGTCTGTGAGATGGGAGTATAAGGATGGAGTTTCCCATGGGAGACTCCCCCAGTCACCTTAGGGACTGTGTCTGCTGGCCGAACCGAATATTCTGGTAGGATTGTTTCGGTTTCGGCCTAGAGGGGATATTAGGGCGCTTGGCGGGCAGTGCCTTAAGCGCCGGGGAGCGAGAGGACCGTGCCAGCACGGCAACTCTAGCTACCAACAGGCAGTTAAAGTGGCTCCTGGCTGCGCTGTCCGCCGCAGCTGAAAGGTGATGCGAGATCCTGTTGACCAGGTGTCGCATAAATGGGTCGCTGAACAAGAGAGAGTCCGTCTCCTGGTGTGTCTCGGAGCCAGGGTCCGATGACAGTGGGACGGCGCCGTCCTCCTCCCGGGTTGCGCACCCCTGGTGCGAGTTGCCGGACCTTCCCAGATGGAGGTGAGGGACTGTGGGGCGATGATCCTGGGTTTAGATCGCTGGGCAGGGGGCGGCTCGGTGATGTCAGTGAAAGAAAGGACATTGTCAGAGGGTGGGGCCTCCCTCACAACCAGGTCAGGGCGCACCGTTCCAGGGTGAGCACATCGCACAATGAGGAGAAGGGTAGTTCTTCCTCATCTTCAGCCTCAGGGTGGTCTTGTTCCTGGCAGGGTTGGGTGGAATCTTCGTCAGGAGGCAACTTCAGGGGTGCGTGTGGGTCCCGCCCTAGCCCTAGCTGGGTAGTGAGGGAATGCGAGGGCGGGTCCCTCGTGGCTCTATGATCGGCGGCCAGGCTAGGTTGGGGGAGCCCGTCCTGCCTATCGGACAGCGCCCGAGGTGGGAGACCGAGGTCGACCCAGGTGGATGAGGCTGGGTGCCACATTCCACCGTGGAGCTGGTCGTGTTGCGTGTTGGAATTAAGCCACTGGTCTCTCTCGGGGGCATAGAGCCACCGGTCCCCGGGGAGGTAGCCGGGCTGTGGCAGCCCTGGGGTGTGGGCAGGATGTCCCCGAGGACCCGGGTAACCTGAAACACCAGGGGGGGGGGGGGGGGTATCGAGGGGCCGTGGCCTGTCGTACCCGCCCAGGGACGTGCACTGCCACATACACGTCCTTGGTGTGGGCCTGGGAGGGCCTTAGTGGTGGTGGGGAGGACGCGGTAGTGGAGCCCCCTACCCGCATATGTGTGGATTGGGCTGGCTGCGGCACCGTGTTCCTTCCCCAGAGGAAAAGTCAGGTTACCCTTGTCCCGCTGGTTGATCCTCCCCCCGGAGGAACGGGACTGCGGACGTTGCCCAAGTGGGAAGCCAATTAAGTCGACTCCCCAACGTCCTGTACCCTAGGGGAATATGTGGCGGTCGATCGGGGTTGGTCGATCGGGGTTGGTCGACGGCCCTTGTGCATGGACACGACCGGGCTCTTGGCGCGGCTGACCACGCGCCCAGAATTATGGACACCGCCGAGGTTGTGCGACGGGGTGACCATAATACTGCTTCCGGAGTCATGGCGCTCCTCGAGCACAGGTGTTGGCTGCACCTGTGCCCGGTGGGGCAGAGCGCTGTGAGTCCACGTATCAAGTTCGGGGGGGAAAAGTGAAACGTGGCTCATCAAGGCGAGTGGCGGGTGGTGATTCCATCCCAGACCCGTCACCCGTGCTTGTCCGCGGCTCGGCAAGGTTCCCCAAGGGCCGAGGGTCGCGTGACACAGCATGATAGACAGAAGTCTCACTGCGCGTCGGGAGGCTAGAGGGCAAGCCGGCCGAAAGGAGACTCCGTAGAGGGAATGTTAGGATAACAAATGTTTATTATTGGCTTAAATGATTGACGGGAGATAGAAAGGCGAACTCTTCTTCTTCTTCCTCTTCTTTCTTAAAACATGTCCGCCATCCTAATTTGATGGTAGCAATGTGGGTACAAACCCGATCGACCGTACTAGACGAGCGATCGAAGAAGACGATCAGGAGAAGTTATGCAAGGAAAAGAAGGAGAAAATAATAGAGGAGGAAAACCTCCATAGCAGTGAAGCGGTACGAAGACCGAGGACGACCACTCAGAGGTCGGCCGAAATGGCGAGAATAAAGATGGAGGCTCGAGCGACCGACGAAGATCGATCGTCGATGTGAATGACCGAGATGGCTATTGGGAATAAACAACGCGCCGAGATCGATGGAAATCGGTGGAAATGGGGAAGAAAATAACGAGAGAGTGGCTGACGCGTTACTACAAGGGTGACGCGTCCCCAAAACCCGGCGAGTAAGGGACGAATGGAGAACAATGGGGTGAAGAGAAGTCGTGAGCCGTCACGCCTAGAGCGTGAATAAAATGAAATAAAATGCCATCCATAAGCCTCACGCGGCAATGGTACCCATGGTCGAACGTAAGCCACAACAGAGCAAGTAAAGAAGGCAAGCACACAAGCAATCTCTACAAAAAACAGAAGTATAGGCGAGACAGAGCAAAAACCTGTCCTTGTTAGGCAGTAGGCCGAGGTTGAATGAGGAACAGGAAGTTTACACCGGTTTCTTCCCTGGCGGAAGTAGTGTGGACGTCACGTGATGGTCTTATTACTGCATTAGCCACAAAAAATCTCGGCCTGCAGAGCTAACTAACTGCCGTGGAATGCTATGGTCTGACATGGTAAAGTATATGACGCCAAAACAGTATTTTATTTCTATTTCAATTGATCAGATCCCACGATCTGGTATCCTGTTACGGTCATGTCAGCAACTGAAAGAGAAATGAAAAGGTCAAGACCAGTATAACAACACAATAATTCTAACGAACAAGTAAGTTAAAGAGCTGAAAATTATAATAATGAAAAATGCCAGTGTGTGTACAAGAGAACAAATTACATCCATTACCTATTTTAGCAATGCAACACTGATCTTTTTTGCACATCTTTAAACAAAGATTAAATCACATGTGTTTTAATGCACAACATATAAAGACAATCGCCACCTTTTGGACACATGTGTAGTTGTACATCAGATAAAGCATTCGATCTTATTACAATACATATTGTTCACTCACAACTTATCTTTTACACACTCTCCCTCTGTGTGTGTGCGTGTGTGTGTGTGTTGTGTGTGTGTGTGTGTGTGTGTGTGT
>CM031595.1:133438493-133470993 GCA_018398815.1 Conus ventricosus | reverse complement strand
AGATTATCAGTAAGGTCAGTGATGAGATCGCAGTTAGCGAAGATGAATTTGCATTATGTAATAATGTAGTTAGTCTTTCTTTAGAACATCGTTTAGACATGTTCCTGGCTACTCGTGCATTTGTCTGGTGCGTTTCTGTGATGGTGTGACGAAAACAGTTTGACTATCAGCTCTACTGCGGACTTGAAATGTATTGTCGTTCGGAGCAAACGCAATTAGAACGGATCGGATGCTCAGCCTTTTTTTAATGAAACTCATGCAGATACAAAATACAAAGGAACCTAGTGATGAGTGTCTGAACATCGTCTGACTGTGTGCTTATTATTTTTGTGTTGCTACTCTATTTTGCTGACATTTTTGTCAGCAAACCTTCAAAACGTTGTTATCTTCAAAAGACATAATTTAAACACGATTCATTCTCCTTTCAGCAACGAATTGACTGTGTGGAGAAACAGTGTATTACAGATATTCTGCAAAATGTGAACAGAGTATCATGTTTCACATTACAGACTACAATGCCATAGGTCTGATCGCTTTTGCTACGAACAGTTTGATTTGTGGATCTCTTCCGTGTAGTTTGGCGCAAAATAAACTCCGACTGCAATGCGACTTGGTAAAGTGTGTGAGCAGTTTTGATGAAGTCCTTACTCTACGTGCCCATCAGTTCCCTCACATGCTTTCCAGGAACAACCAGTCCCCACTTTCCTGTCCTTCAGCTGCCAGCTCTTTCTGTCGTCTGGAGCCCACTTCAACATTGTTTCCTACTTATACTGCTTTGCTGTGTGAGGAACGTCCTTCAGACAGCATTTCAACAGAATATTTGATCATTTTCCACCGACTTCAACTCTGAGAAAAGGAGATCGAGGATAGCGAAAACAGAGAGCTCTCTTCGCCTTCCTTTACTTCTGCACAGATTCTGCGGTGTTCAGATCCGTTTGATGACGAGAGAACAAATGTCTGCACTAGATCGGGTACTTTCAAACTTGGCGGAAAAAAAAGTAACACGAAGAAGAATTCTACATGTATATTAGGTCTATGTGCAGGCAAGCCCTTTGTTTAACTCGAAATCGCAGAGCCTTTTCTGCTCAAAATGTACTCCATGCTTGTCAAACGCATGGGATCGTTTGAAAAGAGATATTGAAGACTCCTGTGCAGTGCAGAATTAATCGATGACAGGTCTGCCGTCTTCATTGACGACATATAAATTCGCGCTAAAAATGAAATCATGAAATATTGATTGATCGTATTTACGTTACCATATTGGAAACGACTTTAGAATCAGTCGCTCCTGCCTATGGCTGTGGTGCTTAATTTCATCTCCGTTTTACATGGTCAAGAAAGGGCGTCAAAAGTCCCAAGTTAAATCACAAAAGAATCAAGTGTAGATATTTCTTTACATTTGCTAATGGAAATTTTCTCTTTGATTTATTGAATTTGTCTCTTCAAGAAGTTTATCAGTATACAGATCCGAATCACGCTTTGAAAGTATTGTTTGATATTTAGAATAACGTATACAATAAGCATGTCCCTCTTCAAACTAAAAGAATCTAGCATCGGATGAAATCGCCCTAGTCGACAAATGGAATGCACCACGCTTTATATCACAGGGACTGTGTTTTTGTTGTTGTTTGTTTTTGTTGTTGCTTTTTTTAAATGGCTTCCGCGAATAATACAAAAAGCAAGGAAGTAAAGTGACCTTTCTGTTACGAGCAAAACAAAATCATTTTTGGACCTTATTCATAAAACCAAACAAGTTGAATCTGTTTGGAAAGCCAAACATGTACAATCGAAGACATAATCTAACCATGTATAAAACTTAACAAAAAATGTTTCTGCTGGTAAACGGAACTACCATTTTGCTAGTTTAACAGTTCTAATAGTTCAAATTATGCAAGGAAATAACGATCAACCTGATTAACACAAATACTGCCAAGAAAAGTCTGTTCATTCAGCTTCAAACATTAGTAACGGGGATGTTCATGGATCGTTTGCTTCTCTCATATAATTAAATAGGACAGCAACTTGTGGCATGGATTGAATTGATGGAAAAATATGTAAGCTCACCGGGCCTGTTGTACTAGACTCTTACGTATTTATAAACAGCTGTTTCTGAATAAACAGAGCTTTCCAAATGCTATATAACGAGCACAAATATACTTATACAAATCAGGAAACGTGGCTGAACCATGTCTTCATTTCCATATCAACAAATTTGATTTACTACATCCCAATCAGTCTGGATTTAGAGAGAATTATTCCTGTCAAACCGCACTCACCTAGGTCATTGATCGATGATTTTTAAATATTAACGACAAACACTTCTCTGGAGTACGTAGTCTGTCGTTCTCATTTTGTATTCATGATTTGCTTTCAACCTTAAAATCTAATTGTGAAATATTTGCTAATGACACAACTGACATAGGTGACGCTGGTGTTCAACAGGATTATTTCAACATGCAGAACCAAAAAAAACCAATCTTCTTATGAAGTAGACACAACTCAATTATATGGCACTTCATCCTAATAAAACTGAACTTACATTGATTGCGACTAGGCAACAACGTAAAAACCTAACCGAATCTGAACAGGTCACATGATTGGCTCTATTTTCAAGACGGACAATGACTGTCCCCATGTGCTGCAAATGAAGGATTGTGTATCCATAATCTGACGCCTTATCGTTTTCATTCCGATTTACTTTCTCTTACCAAAAAAATAAAAAGGGGGGGGGGTGTTGTAATCTTTAACCCGTTCACTGCCGTTCACTGCCTAAAAATAGTACAAAAAAGGCTTTCCCAGTGCCAGGGAAATCTCATGATTTGGGGGTAATAATTAACAAAAAATTCTAGCTCAGAAACTACAAAAGATAGAAAAATGAAATCTATATAATTTTTGAAGGAAATTGAATGAAGATTTTGAATCTGGGCTTCTTTTGTTTTAATTTTGATAATAAAAAAGTATTTAGGCATTTAGATTTGGATAGATTTTTTTGCACGATCAAAAACATATGTATTTACCACTACATCTTCACATCCAAACAAGACCACAAAGCAAAAAAGATGAAAATAAAGTTTGTATTGTCACACTACACCTGTAAATGAAAGTAAAACAGTTTAGAAGTCTATCAAGATGCTCACACTCTATGCAGACTGACCAGTCCACGACCACGCCCCCCTCTCCCCACCACGCCCCCTTGCTGGACTTCAACCCTCTCTTTCACCCCTCATCTTCCCCTACCTTTCCGTCTGCACCGTGTCACGCCGCGAGCAGGCCACGCTCCCCTCTCGCGCTGACTTTCACATCACTGGCCACTGGCACGCAGTGCAGAGTACACACTAGGCTGGCTCGTTCGACACAAGTCAGCTGAACACACACTGAGGTCACACAGCCCTACTCAATAACTGACGAATATGGTCGGCAATTCCACCACTATCATCATCTCACCTTCATGTTCAAGTGAGTCGTTGAATAAAAGATTACTGTCTTTGTCAAAAATCATCAGCAGAGCCTGCTCAGCTGTGTAAATACGTTGATTTGGTCGCTGGGCTTGTCGAAGGTTGCGCCGCCATCTTTGCAAGCGAGACAAAGTGCTGGCTGGTCATCCAGTCAGTGATGAGAATAAATGGGCTTTCCCCTCACGTGTGGTCATTTACATATTATTTTAAGACTACAGACATATAAGGCTTTGTACCCACACTCTATTTGAGTCCGTTGATAGAAATAGTAACGAATGAAAATTCAAGAAAAATGCATGACGTCAGTGGACGGCCCATAGGCACTGGGAAAGCATTTTCACTTCGGCGTCGACTGACGGCCTAAAGGCACTCTTCGGAATCTTTGCAAAGTCGTTCCATTACTAATCTACTCAAAATATTATTGTTTTGCCAATCATCGTGAGACTCCATCATTTAGGAAATCAAAGTAGAGGCTGTTCTGCACTGTTTTAACTGCTGTCAACACTTACGTGATGGACAATACTTGGGTTATTAGATAGTAGAGCTGACCACTCTGACTTTGATACCTTTTGACCTCCCTTGTATCCCTGGAAGGATCCTCAAGCATATGCTCGACGATTTCCCCCTACATCTAATACTCTTTATATAATGATTTTAATTTTTTCAGTTTTTTTTCCTTCCACTGCTTTCTTTTCGTTTTATCTTCCCATCCTTCAGTGGCTGCTTTGGAGTGCTCTTCGATTCTGTTTTGTTTTCACTCTTGGTGTGCAAACACCACCGGAGCCGGAATAGCTCAGTTGGTAGAGCGCCTGACTCGTAATCTTGGTGATCCTGGGGTTGCGGGTTCGAACCTCCGCCGGGGGCGTTTCGGTCCAGGGGGATTTTTCCCTTGGAGTTAACATTGGTTCTGACTCCATTTCCCATACAGTCCTTCGAATGAGACTATAAACCGAGGTTCCGTGTGTGAACGCATGCATAACATCTTGCACACACGTAAAATCCCATCACCAACTTTCGGAAGAGTAGGCCAGTTTGGCCGTTGGTATGGATGACACGTTACACATAGCATGCACCCTGCGTGAGAAATGGAAAGAATGAAGGAAGTAAGGAAAATGAGTGATCGATATTGAATGATACTGACTGGATGCCACGGGAAACGACTGAATGAAGCGCCAGCTGGCAGCTCTTCAGTCGGCACTACCCAGGTAGGCAGCCCGTTGTGAAAACGAGTCTGGGTTGTAAAGCGCTTAGAGCTTGGCCTCTAGCCGAGAATAGGCGCTATATAAGTGTTCATTATTATTATTATTATTAATTATAGACTGTAGTATATCTCTATTTAATGCCAAGGAAACGGCGACGCAATCAGTCGTGTCTCATTAATAAGTCCAAATTAACAAATGAAAGACTTCTGAGCGGGCTACATGAACGACATTGGCCCCCTTACGCCGTAATCCAATGCCATTTCTTGATTTTTTCCAACAAATTCTTTCTGCCTCTGATAAAAAACAACACATTATTAATAATAACAAACCAGATTGGTGACTATTGCTCCCATGATGAAATAAATACACGTCCATAACTCCAAGAGTTACAATACCTGTTATAAACTCTGTTTACGCCAACGAATCGCCTAGCAGATACAACAGCGCAGAGCACACGAAACAAACGAGGAAGCATCCGCACAAAGGGATATTCCAACCTTGCCTATTTACCCTGTACCGGACACATTTCCACAGCACCAACTAGAGAAGTGAACAACTACAAATCAACATTTATTCATGACTGGCACAGCCTTTTCGTTCTGGAATATAGTCAGACAAGTACATGGACGAGCAGTAACCTCAATTTGATTGAAATGAAAGTATACATGTTACGAAGGAACTGCTAGTCTGCTCTTGTGCTCTCTCCCTCTATTCATTTGCTGTACAACAAATGAGTGTTTCGGTCCGTAGAGTTTATTAGCCATACTCAGTCCGTGTCACTTATTGCTGCATACTGCTATATAGTGATCACCACAAATCTGTGCATATGTCGCTGAGATGACTAACATTACAATACATAATGTCACGATTTTCAGAAAAACACGTTTCTTGAATAAATTTTCCTAACTTTGCCACAATAATGATTTTCAGTCTGCGTCATCAAATTAAAAACAAAAAACTTATGTTTTGATGATTTATGTTATACGTTAGAACAGTAACAAAACTGGAAATTCGTGAGCCTAAAGAACATTTGTAAAAAAGACCCTTGCAATATACTACTTACGAGTGAGTAGGCAACCATGGTAGAGCTATCATGTAGCGTTTGAGGTCTGTGAAAGATCTCCAGGTGGTTCAAAATTTATCTTTACCAGATTTAGTTAGCATATGTCCATCTATTCTCTTTCTTTTTTGCTGTTTGTTTTCTCTCGTTGTGCGTACGCTCTCATCACTTCGAGTTCTGTATCTGCTCACGTTACTTCTTTTCACTGTATCCTTTTTGGTAATCTCTATGACATGCCTAGTTAACCACGTGTATCAAACATACATGCAGGATACACGTACACCTTAATACTCTCTCTCTCTCCTCTCTCTCTCTCTCTCTCTCTCTCTCTCTCTCTCTCTCTCTCTCTCTCTCTCTCTCTCTCTCTCTCAAAATCTAACTCTGAGGTACAAAACATTTGTTTTAGTCAGAACAGCTTACTCCGTCATGCAGGATGTACATGAGAGAAATAATAGAAGGCCCGAAGATCCTGAAGACAGTTTCTGGACAGAAACGGTCACAAACTAAAAATCTGGTCCGGTAAGCTTGCTTCCATAAATTATATCAAATCATTTTCAGTGAGTGTTCCATACGTCTGCTATTTTTAAGGTCAGTAGAACGAAAGCGTTCGCAGTTTTTGCAGTGTTCATAGCTCAGCAGACTTGCTAATGGATTCTGGTCAAACACTGCAGAGATGCATTTCGACATGTGCATGTTGTTAAAAACGAAATCAAACAAACAATTATAAACCCATAAAAAATCAACTCTTGCCCATGATGAAATAGTCTCAAAAGGGAAGCATGTCGGCCAATAAAATCGGATAGATCCTCTTGTTGATAATGAAAATGTGTTAAAGGGAAGCATAGGAACTCAGTGAAGCGAAACATACGGCACGAGCTATCCAGTGCGGAGAAGTTGCGGAGGAGGCTGGGTGGGTGACAGATAAAAAGAAGATATCAATTAAGAGTAGATATTACACGACAGATAAGACCCTTTGCTTCAAATTTCTTACTTTTTCCTGACTGCTCGTTTCAAGCATGTTTCGTTACTCGTGCGCTTTGTCAGTTCGCAGAAAGTTCAAGCGAATCCCTGTCCAAAACATAAACCTGGCTTACGTTTGAAACAGAGATGCCGTGGCGTTTCAAACATATGGTGCTTTCGCTCTTTATTTATTTGTCTACTTTTGTTTATTTGTTTGCTATCGTTTTGAATTTGTCAGTCTTTATTAAGCAGCTCATCAAGACTTCATATTTTATTTCTCACTCACATTTGCTCAGTTCTAATGTCAAATCAAGTTATTGAAGCTTTCCTTTGTTTTGAGTTTTCGTTTCCTACATTTTTTTCCTGCAGGAATCTATTTCATCACTTCATCTTTATTGTTTGTACTCACCACCTTCTCAGACTGTAAGTCTTGTGTGCTGGGCAAAGTTTCCAAGACCTCTGCAGGACTGGCCCATGTTTGACGCTCCAGTGATTTGAAGATGGCATGGGATGGGATCGTAACATGCGGACTTGGGTATATGGACCACAATTGAGCGGACATGCCTCCACATAAGAGATCTTGATTCCGTAAAGATGGAATGACAATGGTGTATGCTGAATCTGAAAATGATGACTTACTATTCTTGGTCCTACTGGTGGATATTGTATATTTTACCACTTCTTTCCCAAGATAATTTAGTTCTTCAATTCCTGCCCATCACGGTGATGAATGATTTTGATGTGCAAGACTTCAAAGTAGCTCATAGAGCGAAACATTGCAGCTGTTTGGTTGTAATTTTGATCTCTTACCCTTCATCTATTTATGGTTATTAAAGTTTAATATTTATGTTGAATGTCAAAATAAACTGTAAGTACAGATCTAGTTGCAAAGCGAGACGACTGCAGGCGGAAATCTAAACAAATCTTAAATAAATGTTAGCGAACCGCCCAGAGAACGTGGACAAACGAGTCACAAGACAAAACACAACGCGTTTCGACCTCTTAGGTCTTCGTCGGGTGATAAATAAACGAATAAAACAACGCAAATTCACTCAGCTTTGATCGCTTCAGATAGCTTAGGGTTCAGCGCAAGGAAGAAGGTGTTGAATGAGAACGAGGCTGTTGGAAGGGAAATAGTGAGTGAGTCAAAGTCGTAATGATGATAATAATATTACTGATAGGAATACTATTAATGGTCAAAATATTGGGAAAAAAAGAAAAAGAAAAAAAAAGGACAAGATCAATCTTGGTGTCAATAAGTATGTGTATGGGAGAAAGGAGAGTGGGTTAGAGGATTCTTAAGCAGCAGGGTTGCCGTGGCAACAGTCCCAGAGGCGAAGGCGATGGTGATGTCAATGCTAGTGGTAGTATCAATACTAGCAATAGTATTACTGAATGATACTGCTAACAACGATAGTGAAGGTTAAGGTAACGAAAGCATGATACAGAAACATATTTAGAAAATACATTTTTATAATAATCAAATAAATAAATAAAAGAAACATTAAAAAATGAAATAAAATAATAATAATAATAATAATAATAATAATAAATTAAAAATAAAAATTAAAAAAATTAATGATAATAAATGCATAAATATGATAGCTATAAGTTATGTGTGAGGTAAATAGTGGGAGATAAGGTAGTATGTGTGTGTGTAGTGGGAGGATATTGTGGGCTGAGATTGAAGTGGTGGGTGGGTACATGTTACTTTAAGGTGTTGATGCTATGAGGGTGGAGGGAAGAAGGGGATGGGTTTACGTACTAACTGGGGGAGGGGGAGGGGGAGGGGCAACATATTCACACCTATACACAATATATATATATATATATATATATATATATATATATATATATATATATTATATATATATATATATATATATATATACACATATCTCCCCCCTCCCCTTTCACGACCAACGATAAAGGAGCTAGCATTCTATTCATTATGTGTGTGTGTATGTGTGTGTGTGTGAGTGTGAGTGAGTGTGTGTGTGTGTGTGTGTGTGTGTGTGTGTGTGTGTGTGTGTGTGTGTGTGTGTGTGTTGTGTTCCATTTGTAATATCAGCCTTATTCATTGGTTACCCCCACCTCCACCCCCAACAACCGCCATACCCACCAACATCCCTACACACATCATTACTAGGGCAGGCGGGGGGGGGGGGGGTAAGTCGATTGATGTAGCAAATGGAGAGACTCAGAGAGTGTAGGAAAAGGGCAGAGGATGATAGCTGCAACCTATGTCTGAGGTAAACAGAGGTAGGGTGTGCGTAGGTGGAGGATATTTCAGGCTGGAGCTGCAGAGATGGAATGGCACATACTACTTTTGGACGTTGATGCCGTGAGGGTGGACGGTGCCCAGTTTGGCAATGAGATGAGATTCCTGCATAAGGCGTTCCAAGTTGTCACTCTTAGATTGCCAAAGTGCCAAGACTTTGACATGGTTGATGTTGTGTTGGGCATGGTTGAAGTGTAGAGCGACTGGTTTGGGCCGATGGTGGCGGATGTCGGCCAGGTGTTCAGAGATGCGCGTCTCAAGTATGCGAGATGTCTCACCTACATAGATCTGTAAGTACAGAGACAACTGAGTGAAATATCTTTATGACCTATTTATCTCCTGTTTGTTAGTACCCTTTCCTGTGTCTTTTATTTTCTTCTTTTTTGTCCTCTCTTACGGTTCAAAACATCAAGCAGCTAGAAGTTGTCTGCCTCCATGAACGAGAACGTTGGACAACAGCTTTCTGATGAAGATTAACACCTTCGCATGCCATTAGGGGTATCTGCAATTCCATATGGGTGCCATACTTGGACATTGATGATAGATATTAATAGGAAAAAATCCAGGCACTTAGTGCTAGATGTTTCCAGTGGGATCTTGGGATCTTATACAGGCAATTTATAGTTTATGAATATGTCAGTCATCCAGTCAGTACAGATGCTAGTGGACCGAAATTTCTCCTTGCAGTTATCGGACGCCATAGGATAGTCTGGTACGGGCATGCATGTCGCTGAGTTACCCTATCCGTGACTATCCCACAGTGTATAATGGAAAAAATGGTACTCTATGGACAACATGAAGAACAGTACTGATAACGTTCGATGCCTCGACCTCGTTGCTCATGAAAGGGAGCTCTGGAGATCCATGACCGCTGGAACATCCGTCATGACACTCCAGTCACCTGATATGTCAAGATGCTGGTCTCACGTAAGCAGATTTGTTCCTGGCAATGACGTTAACACCAGAAGTTGATGGCTTTAAGACTCCGGAATAGGACTGATTCAATCTGGGGCATGGAGTATTTATATCAATAGAATCAACACTTTGCCATGCTTTTATGTCAGTCAACACTAAAGTCAAGCACATGATGCAATGAAATAATGGGGAAACTATAATGCAAGAAATGAACTTTGCATCATTTCATTCATACTCTGATCCTTTGTTTGCCGAAAAAGCTTGCAAGTATGTCAGTGATTCAAACAGTGATCATAGGATATGAATCAAATCACCATGTGTGCATGATCTGTGCTTACTTTTTGTACACTTTTACTTCTCGTAATCAATTTGCGCTCTGTGATTTGTAGATAGTTACTATTTGCGATTCTGGTTGCCAGATGCACCGGCCAGCTTGGCAAACAACATGCAAGAAATGAATGTTCTTCTTTGAAATGATTATCTCTTTGTAGTATGATCAGAATGAATATTTTCATGATTGTCGTAACAAAAAGAAAACAAAGTGAATACGAAAAGAAATGATTCACTTGAAAATGACACGAGAAAGACTACTTCAGCTTCGAATGCCGCTGTTGGAGAGTAACACTGTGTCATTGGTGCCCTGCCTGCTCGAAAGACACTCTGACATTTACAGACAAGGGCGTAAATGTTGTAGGTTATGAATCCGTCTAGGAGGTTCTGGCAAGCAGTTTCCCTTCGATACACAAGAGGGAGATTCCAACGTTGATTGTCACGACGAGAAAAGCAAAATGGCGGCATTCTTGAAGTCTTGCCAAACTTCGTCGTATCTCACATGATCTTAAACAAATGTCTGTAGTCTTTTTAGAAGAATTTCACCATTATAGTAAACTGTAGGGAGGCCGGCGACTTCAGGTACCTTGCCAGCGATGGTCTGTTTTAGTGCGGCTGTTGCTGTGGTGGTGTTCATGGTGTTGTTGCTCTTGTTGTTGCTGCTGCTTCTCCTGCTGCTGCTGCTGCTGTTTTTATTTCTGTGCTAAGTTGGTTACGTTTTCCGTCATTATCAGAGCGGAGGCTGGGTCTTCTAGAAAATCTTCAAGGTAGTTGTGGAGAGGCTGCAAAGGCATCTTCTGATAATGATGACTCTGTCTTGTAATTGCTTAAAGTGTTATGCGCAGAGGGCAAGAATCTCAGTCTTCTCTGTCAGTAGGGTAAACTGTTCAGAAGAGCGAACTTGAGCAGAGCCGGGTGCCTTAGGTCCACGTACAGCACGACGTCATTGTGGAACGTGTTAAAGCTGGTGGCTTTAGCTGCAGATGTCAGATCTTCCACTATCTTTCACAACCATTGGTTCGTTATCAGCCTGAATTTCTGCCGCAGGTGCTCTGTTGCTTGCCAATAGTCCTGCTCTCTCTCTCTCTCTCTCTCTCTCTCTCTCTCTCTCTCTCTCTCTCTCTCTCTCTCTCTCTCTCTCTCTCTCTCAGAGTGTGTGTGTGTGTGTGTGTGTGTGTGTGTGTGTGTGTGTGTGTGTGTGTGTGTTTGCTTGCGTGCGCACGCATGCGTGCATGCGTACGTACGCGCGTGCGTCCCTTGCTCTCTCTCTCACTTTCTCTCTCTCTGTACGCACGCGCGCTCGCGTGTGTGTGTGTATGTATGTGTGTGTGTGTGTGTGTGTGTGTGTGTGTGTGTGTGTGTGTGTGTGTGTGTGTGTGTGTGTGTGTGTGTGTCTGCGCGCGCGCGCGCACGCGCGCGCGCGTGTGTGTGTGTATGTGTGTGTGTGTGGTGTGTGTGTGTGTGTGTGTGTGTGTGTGTGTGTGTGTGTGTGTGTGTGTGTGTGCATGCATGCGCCTCTCTCTCTCTCTCTCTCTCTCTCTCTCTCTCTCTCTCTCTCTCTCTCTCTCTCTATGCGCGCATGCGCGCGTGCGTGTGTCTGTGTGAGTGTGTGTGCTGTGTGTCTGTGTGCTTGTGTGTCTGTGTGTCTGTGTGTCTGTTTATGTGTGTGGTTGGGCATGCGTGCATGCGTGCCTGCGTACGTGCTCGCACCTCCGTGCGCGCGTGCTTCTGTGTGTGTGTGTGTGTGTGTGTGTGTGTGTGTGTGTGTGTTGTGTGTGTGTGTGTGTGTGCGTGTGTGTGTGTGTGTGTGTGTGTGTGTGTGTGTGTGCTTGTGTGTGTGTGTGTGTGTGTGTGTGTGTGTGTGTGTGTGTGTGTGTGTGTGTGTTTATAATCTCTTCGTCATTTTCATCGAGTTAGCATACACGGGCGATGTTCATCCTCTTCAGGGGCTTTCCTCCATCCGATTTATTTCTCTGGGATAGCTCAGTGTTCATGATGCCCTGCAGCAGCTAGTGATCAGACCAACAGTAATCTCCCCTCACACAGTGTTTGATATGCAGATTATACGTGCTCTGACTATTATATCAAACTTCATATTTACTTGCGTAAGACGCATTCATAATGAAACAAGTGTAAAAGGTGCTAAGATGTTGCTGTACGTTATCTTTTCAAAGTTTCGTAGATAAACATGACCATTTCTTGACGGCAATAGCATAATGAATTGAATTTTACATTAATTATTAAAATATTTAGGTTTGATCAGTTTCTCTCTAAGTTCACGTAGAACAGGACAACAAAACAAGAAATTAATTTTAGCTGTACTGCACAATCGACGTAACACTTCTCGTTCATGTTCAGGTTTTTATCTAAAACGATGACAAGCAATATCAGAAATACCATATCTAAACTTAGTTAAAGCACTTTTAATACCTGTTCATATAATTTCCAATGTGCGGTTGAAGCACAAACGTAGGTTTAAATTGTCGATTTTCAGCAAATCCAATGCTAGTGTATATGTTATCGTGCCAATACTGCCACCTACAATCTATAACTCTTTGCATAGAGGATTTTATTAAACTTGAAATACATTGAACGCCTTGATTATCCCGAACAAAAGTAAACCTATATGAATTTAAGTACTCACGAATATTTTCCAGGTCCTCGTGCCAATTTTGTCCAAATTATACAATACTTTATAACCTTTCAAGGGTGCCCACTTTCGTCCATTTGCTTTGAATTCAGCCAGTATTTTCTATATCTTATATAACTGCTAACATAGATCGGAAATCTTTTCAACTCACTACATACAAAATCATCTGGAGCTCTGGAGTCCATATTTAAAAAAAATTCATTGCAAATAAATGTACATATTCAATCTCAGAACGACTGTCAAACGCCCAAATATCAGCACCATACTGCGCTATTGGTTGTACCTGGGTCAAATAGTTTCGTAAACAAACTAAAAGAAAGACATTTTGATTTGTAAAGCACACGGAGGATTACATAACTGCATTTTTTTCTTATTGATTATAGCTTGCCATGTTTAAACTAAACTTGGGTCGCCTTGAAAAGTAAATTTCAAGATATTCATATGCATTAACTGCTGCGACAGTCAAGATATTCATATGCATTAACTGCTGCGACAGTCAAGATATTCATATGCATTAACTGCTGCGACAGTCAAGATATTCATATGCATTAACTGCTGCGACAGTCAAGATATTCATATGCATTAACTGCTGCGACAGTCAAGATATTCATATGCATTAACTGCTGCGACAGTCAAGATATTCATATGCATTAACTGCTGCGACAGTCAAGATATTCATATGCATTAACTGCTGCGACAGTCAAGATATTCATATGCATTAACTGCTGCGACAGTCAAGATATTCATATGCATTAACTGCTGCGACAGTCAAGATATTCATATGCATTAACTGCTGCGACAGTCAAGATATTCATATGCATTAACTGCTGCGACAGTCAAGATATTCATATGCATTAACTGCTGCGACAGTCAAGATATTCATATGCATTAACTGCTGCGACAGTCAAGATATTCATATGCATTAACTGCTGCGACAGTCTCACTTCTATACGTCCATTCCTCGGTCAGTGTGACACAAACGCTCTTCCATCCTTTACAAAAAGCAATGATTTTTCTTAAAAGTTTACTGTTAAGTTTTAGTCTTGTCACAGCTGAATGCAAGCTGTTCGGTTGTCTCTGTAAGATAGACACTACTTCGGGAAATAAAAGAAAAAATAGTTATGTAAACAGTTCAATCAAATCAGAGGCAACATTAATAAACAAGGACTACAAAACAGGACTACACATTGTAGATGTAGCCAGGGAGAAAGTTACAACATATCGATGATACTGAACATAGAGATCAGGCACTCACTGTCTTCTATTGAAATCTTTAATCCGCGACCTTTCCTTTACAAACATTAGGTTATGTATCCGGTAAAAACAATTCATTCAGTGGCTACATGACTGAACTACAAATCACATGGTTGTAGCTTGGGCCAGAGTGTGCTAAGGCATGTGTACTGGCGAATAGTATTTACAACTGACTGCATGTGTGTGTGTGTGTGTGTGTGTGTGTGTGTGTGTGTGTGTGTGTGTGTGTGTGTGTGTGTGTGTGTGTGTGTGTGTGTGTGTGTGTGTGCGCCGCGTGTGTGCGTGTGCGTGTGTGTGTGTGTGTGAGAGAGACACATGTTACATCTCCCTTCTTTTAAAAAACAAACAACAAAAAAACTAACCAGCTGGACACACAATAACACATATAAAAAATCAATGCACACAACACAATTTTAGTTAGATTCAGAAAGGATGTATATACATTAGAGGCATCAGCAGGCAATTCTTTTCATGCATTTTTCATTACCAATCACTTTTCCTGCAAAAGAAAGAAGAAGAAGAAATTAAAAACGAATAGAAATAATAATAATAATAATAATAATAAAAAATAAACAGCGTGGAGTACGGGCATATTCATATCCTTTTTCATATGCTTCTGCTACAGTCTCTGAATGGTTACACATGTGACAGTCCACAACTACAACAGTCCCTTGAGTCTACCACTGCAGACTAACTCATGACCAACAAGCAGTCCCTGTCTCTTGGTGCACGCCACCAGTTACAAGTTAAGCTTCCTGTATGAAGCCAGGCTGGTAGCTGAGCCGGTGAGGTCGCTTCACTGGACGCCCATACCTGGTGGCGAGTGGGTCAGGGCTGTCTGGCATTGCCGAGGTCGTGGCAGTGGTTGAAGGCACAGCTGCTGTGGACAAAGGGTGTGGCAGCGTTTGAGTCTGCCGTGGCTGTTTTCTGATAAAACGCCGGTTGCGACGGTAGGTGTTGCCGTCATCTGTCTTCAGCAGGTATGATCGCGGTGCCTTGCCGTGCGCGGTGATTCTGGCGGGCTGCCAGCGGTCTCCGGGAGTGAGTTGCACGAACACTTCATCTCCGAGCTGGAAGGCGGGCAGGGGCCGGCTGCCACGGTCGTAGTAGTTCTTTTGGCTGGCCTGGCACTGGCGGCGCCGAGCCACCACAGTCTGCGGGTCGACGACTCGGGGCTGTAGCTGGCGGTGGGTGTCGGGCAGCACAGAGCGCAGTTGTCGACTCTGCAGCAGCTGTGCCGGGGATGCCAGGCCATCCACGGGGGTGTTGCGGTACTCAAGGATGCTGAGCAGCGCGGACCCTTTTCCCGCCTTGGCCTTTTCCAGGATGTTCTTTGCCACTTGCACATATTTTTCTGCCAGGCCATTAGACTGTGCATAGCGGGGGCTGGTCGTCACGTGTTATATATCCCAGTCTCGGGTGAAGCGGGCAAATTCATCCGAAGAGAACTGGGGCCCGTTGTCGCTTATGAGAGTCTCTGGGATGCCGTACCTTGCGAAGTGAGCCTTCAGCTTTCTGACCACAGCCGCAGTTGTTGTAGTGGTCAGCTCATCGAGCTCGAAGAAGCGGCTATAGTAATCTACGGTTACCAGATAGTCTTTTTTGTCCCAACAAAACAGGTCCACCGCCACTCTTTGCCATGCGCGTGATGGTATCTCGTGAGGTAGCATCGGCTCCTTGGTGTTGGACGGCCGCCTCTCGTTGCAGACGGCGCATGCAGCCACGGTGCGTTCGATGTCCACTGCCATCCTGGGCCAGAACAGCAGCTGGCGTGTGCGCTGAAGGCACTTCTCCACGGCAAGGTGGCTGGCGTGAATCTTGGTCAACATTTCGGCTCGGAGTATCGCGGGTACGAAGATTCGCTCTCCCTTGAAGATGACGCCCTTTATGAGCGAGAGTTCGTCCCTAAAGTTCCAGAAGTCTTCCGCGCTTTTGTGGCAATGCTGGCGTGAGTCGGGCCAGTCGTCGCGGATGTATGTCAGCACCACGCTGAGGTTCGGGTCGTCGTTAGTGGTCTTTCTGATGAGCTCCATCTTTTCGTCACTGACGGGCAGGTTTTTTATGATGACATGGATCTGCACATCCAGGTCTTCAACAGTGTCCAGGGGCTCAGGTGGTAGTGACTTGCGAGACAAGGTGTCAGCCACGGGGATCTGTTTGCCTGGTACGTGAAAAACTTTGATGCTGTACTTTTGAAGGCGAAGGAGACGTGGGGGTGCTGATGCCAGGGGCTTTTTAATAATTGTCTCTAGAGGTTTGTGGTCGGATTGGACAAGGACCTCACGCTGGCCGTATATGTACTGGTGAAATCTCTCGCATCCGAAGGCGATGGCATACAGTTCCTTTTCTATTTGTGCGTAGTTTTCTTCTGTCTTATTTAAAGACCTGGAGGCGTAGGCGATGGGCGTGTTGTCCTGGAAGATGGCTGCACCCAGGCCGTGTTTGCTAGCGTCCACTTGCAGGGTGATCTTCTTTGCTGGGTCGTAGATGGCGAGCACGGGATGGCTGGACAGCGTGGACTTGATGTGATCCCATGCGGTCTGCTGGGGCGCTTCCCACACGAACTCATTTTCGTCCTTCAGCAGATCACGTAGCGGCTTAGTTGTTTCCGCCAGGTGGGGGGCGAATTTTGACAGGTACGTCACCATGCCCAGCATTGTCTCCAGCTCTTTGCGGTTCGTTGGCGGCTTTATGTCTTGCACAGCCTTCACTTTTAGCGGGTCGGGCTTGATCCCATCAGAGGAGATGATACGGCCGAAGTAGTCTACTTCTTGCACGCCGATGCTAAGTTTATCTGGGTTCAGCTTGAGGTGCCGTTCTGTGGCTCTGTCCAATGTGGCCTTGAGGTTGCGGTCGTGCTCTTCCTTGTTTCTCCCAATCACTAGCAGGTCGTCCACCAGTGTCACAACACCTGGCACGCCCTCAAAAACCTCGTCCATTTTCCGTTGGAATTCATCTTGGGCGCTCACCAGGCCGAAAGGCATGCGTAGGAAGCGGTACCTGCCAAAGGGCGAGTTGAAAGTGGTCATGTAAGACGCCTTGCTGGACAGCGTCATTTGCCAGTAGCCACTTTTTGCGTCTAGTTTACTGAAGTATTTTGCTCCTGGAATCTTGGCTAGTGCATCTTCTAGGGTTGGCGTGGCGTAGTGTGGCCGCTTTATTGCCAGGTTCAAGTCTTTTGGGTCCAGGCAGATGCGCAGCTTCCCGTTGGTCTTTTCCACCACCACCAGCGAATTTACCCAGTCAGTCGAGCGCGTGACCTTGGCAATGACCCCTGCAGCTTCCATGGCGTCCAGCTCCTTCTTCAGGCGTTCTCTGAGTGCGTGCGGCACACGTCTGGGCGCGTGGACTACGGGTGTGCTGTCTTCTCGCAGGTGGATGTTTACTTCTCCCTTCAGGCTGCCCAGGTCGTCAGCGAACAAGTGATTGTACTCGTGAAGTACGCTCTCCTTTGTCAGTTCTGGATGGGCCACTGTCAGCATCATCTTTACCAGGCTGGAGTGGTGGCGGCGCAGTCATCGTTTTGTAGATCTCATGGGGAATTACGTTCGCCTGCGCGCCTGTGTCGACCTTGAAGCGCAGAACGTCACCTGTCTCCATGCGGATGTTGACGTAGGCGGTGTCGGGATGGTCTCTGCCGTCGGCGATGACGTCGACGTTGAGGGATGAATTGAGGTCGTCTTCTTCCTCCATTTTCACCACCTGATAGACGGCTCGCTTGCGTTTGGAGCGACACACCTTGGAGAAATGGTTCTGTTTGCCACACTCCCGGCATTGCTTGCCGTAGGCTGGGCATACCCTCTTGCTGTGTCTCTGTCCACAGTTATTGCAGTCATATGTGTTACTGCTTTGGTGTGGCCGTCGATCTTTACTGCTGGACTCCATGCGTCTCTTCTTGATGACGTCTACTGCCTCTTCTTTCTGCATGGCCGCCAGTTGCTGCTTTGTTGCTTCATGAGTCACGACAATCTCGATGGCTCTTTCCATGGTAAGCTGGTCTCCAGCCTGCAGCAGCTTTTCTCGGGCCTCTTGTGATAGGATCCCGCATACAATTCGGTCGCGCACCATTTCCTCAGCGTGTTTGTATGCACAGTCCTTGACGAGGGTGCGGATGTCGGTGAGGAATTTCTCAAAATGTTCCCCTTCTTGTTGTTTTCTGTTCAGAAACAAATATCGTGCGAACAGGGAGTTTTTCTTAGGGGTGGTATGCTTCTCAAAGTTCTTGCACAACACCTCTAATTTTGTGCTATCTTCAGATGACAGATTCCATGTGTTGAAGATTTCTCTTCCCTTCTCTCCTGACCAAATGAGCAGGTAGGCGCATCGTTCAGCTTCTGAAGGCTTGTGCAGCGGTCCGGCAAACATTAGGTTCACATGCTGCTTGAATTTCCGCCATTCTTCTTGAAGATTTTTCGAGTCCCAATTCAGGCTTGGATTCTGTAGAGATGACACCATTCTTCACTGCTAGGTGCGGTTCGTTTCCTCTCTGACACCATGTAGATGTAGCCAGGGAGAACGTTACAACATATCGATGATACTGAACATAGAGACCAGGCACGCACTGTCTTCTATTGAAATCTTTAATCCGCGACCTTTCCTTTACAAACATTATGTTATGTATCCGGTAAAAAAACAATTCATTCAGTGGCTACATGACTGAACTGCAAATCACATGGTTGTAGCTTGGGCCAGAGTGTGCTAAGGCATGTGTACTGGCGAATAGTATTCACAACTGACTGCATGTGTGTGTGTGTGCGTGCGTGCGTGCGTGCGTGCGTGCGTGCGTGCGTGCGTGCGTGCGTGCGTGCGTGCGTGCGTGCGTGCGTGCGTGCGTGCGTGCGTGTGTGTGTGTGTGTGTGTGTGTGTGTGTGTGTGTGTGTGTGTGTGTGTGTGCGTGCGTGCGTGCGTGCGTGTGTGTGCGCGCGCGTGTGTGCGTGTGCGTGTGTGTGTGTGTGTGTGTGTGTGTGTGTGTGAGAGACACATGTTACACACATATCCCCTTGTTTAACCCCATGGGTACAATTTACAAAACCAGATAATTTAGCCCCTGATCTTATTCTTGCCGTCTCATGTACGCACATACTTGTCACATATCGGGACAATTTACCTTCTAATTACTTTTTGTTTCAGTAAAACACGCCATATCAACTTTCTCGGAATAGGATCAATAGCTGTTTCAAAGTCAACAAATGCGACACATGATTTTTGATAATTTACGAACTGTTTTTGAACTGCGGCTAGCAAAGGAAATATATAATCATTAGTAGAATAGCCTGTCTTTAATCAAGTCTGGTGTTCACCAGCTAAAGCATGCATATGTCTCCATTACTGTAATCTTTTATTAATAATAAACCATACAGGTCACTGCCCACCTTATGAAAAGATGTATTTTTACAAACATTTACATTGTTTGTTTCCCCTTTACTTAAACAACGGTAGAATGATTGATTCCTTCGAGTTTTCTGGATAAATATCTGAGTCTGGAGACAGAGGTGATGAGTGAGAGAGAGAGAGAGAGAGAGAGAGGAGAGAGAGAGAGAGAGAGAGAGAGAGAGAGGGGGAGGGAAAGAGAGAGAGGGGGAGAGAGAGGGAGAGTGGGGGGATAGGATTTGAGCCTGGGATGTTTGGCGTAGCATTAATGCATGTTTTTGGAGTTTTTCAAGTATCTGTACTGCACCGCTTTGATCATGGAGGAATGAGCTGCAGAAACACCACAGATGCTTTTTTTTTCTTCTTTTTTTCTAACCGTTCTTTTGGGGAAGTACGGAAGTGTTTGAAACCTGTCGGCGCTAAGCTTTAGTGTGTAAAACACGTAAGTATTTACTCATGTTCCGTCGATTTACATCCACAAAAGACATCTTCCTCTGCCCCCCCCCCCCCCTCTCTCTCTCTCTCTCTCTCTCTCTCTCTCTCTCTCTCTCTCACGCACACACACACACACACACACACACACACACACACACACACACACACACACACACACACACACACAACAAAAAAACAGACCCCTTGACTGTTCTTTTTTTTATTTTTTACTAGTCACTGTTCATTGCTTTCCTTTGTCTCCCTCTCCATTATGTAGAAATGTTTTGCCCTGAAACTTGCCGTGTGGACGGTTTCCTTCCAACCAGATGATGTAATGTTTCTCTGTACTTGGACCCAGTGAAATAGTACACGAAAAAATTCACAGTCGCGCTTGTACAGCCACACCAGAAAAATATACTGATTAAAGTTATGTACATATTTGCATAGTGACCGCCAGCATTTAATTGATGGTCAAACATTGGCGACAGTCGCAATATAACTCCAGGGATAGACAAAGCAAAAAATTCGGCTGAGAGCCAAATGAGCATTTTGGTCACTCCAATTTCTTTGTCAGACATGGTGGACGATGAACGATGACGCCATCGAATGACTTGCTGCAGTTTGAAAGCAGTGATGATGGTGGTGAAGAGAACTATGGCTGGGCAACCTATGTTTAGGCAAAACCCATAGAATATTCCATCCAGAACATTTATCATTTCCTTATTCTGGAAATAATATTCACTAGCAGAGATTTGCCATGAAATTCTGTCTGTGAGCATTTCGTAGAAACATACTATACGATACTTAGCAGTGACTATATAACGAACGAATCCTGTCATACACATGCCGATAGTCATAATAATCCCAAAATGCTTGGTTGGAAGACATGTTTGGGCTCTTACAGGAAATAAAACACATACACATCGCTCTGTGGAGATGACAGTTGATATGAACCAAGACGCATATACAAGGCCAGCAAGCCCTATGACATTGTTATTCACCATGTACGTGTGTATAAGCCCATACCTGCCATAGGTGAAGTAACCATAGAAGCTATCAGCAAAGGGTACCAAGACATAGATGAGAAAAAGAAGATCAACCAGAGCTAAGCAAAAGAGACAGAAATTGATTCGCTGTCCCAGGCCTTGCTTGAAGAAAACAATCATGTTGATGATGTTGGCCGGAGCTCCAATGAGAAACAGAACACCTATAACAATGGCCGATACAACTTTTTCAATCACGTCCTTTGTGTTGAGACTGATCAAGTTCTTTGGGTTGTCCCATGGGATGGTAGTGTTCCAGCCGATAATAACACAATCATCTGTGTCATTACGACTGGATATGGCGGGCACATTGTTGTTAATGGAGTTAAAATGTGTGTTCATTTTTACAACTGGTTCTTGTTTTCTTGGTGGCATCTCGGTATTAGGTTTAACAAGACTTTCATGAAATGCGTTATTCCCCCTCTCTCTCTATCTCTCTCTATCTCTCTCTCTCTCTCTCTCTCTCTCTCTCTCTCTCTCTCTCTCTCTAGCTCTAAGTGTGTGTGTGTGTGTGTGTGTGTGTGTGTGTGTGTGTGTGTGTGTGTGTGTGTGTGTGTGTGTGTGTGTGTGTGTGTGTGTGTTGTGTGTGTTGGAAGTCAGGTCAAATTTGCAATTTGAGATGGTACTTTGAATAGGCAAAATCTTCTTTTTTCCATCAAGTCATCTGCTAAAACAAAACGAAACAAAATGTGTGAAAATAATATAATGTACAAACACATCGGAATATAGATGATAATGTGCAACAGCCACACTATGAAAGAAAACAAGGAATGTATAGTCACCCCTTCAGTGCCATCACTCATTCTTACGTGTGCGGCAGTTTCTTGTATACCAACACATATGCATTTATTTCATGAATGCATATTGTTAATAAAACAGTTTCGCAAGATGGCTGAAGTAAACAAACAGATGGAAGGTGATGTAAGAAGATAAATAAATTGAAAATGAAACAAATGCATGAATGAAAATATAGATAAACGAATGATGATTATGTAAATGAATATGATAGAAACAAGGTATGATTTGAAGGAAGCATCAATGATAATCATTACACCGCATTTTCAGTTTTGCCCACTAGGTGAATTTTCATACTTTTCTTGAAGTGGAATTTGCTCTTGATTTGTTAGTGTTGTTGGTAAACTGTTCCAGAGACAAACCCGAGAGTAATTATGACAAACTGCATTTGTGTAGATTGCTTTTTTGTTGGAGGGCTGGGATAGGGTGGGGTGGGGGTGGGGGTGGGGGTAATATTGCGTCTTTTTATCTGTGACGATTACTTTTGAATTTTCTAATCTTTCAAGAGCATTTTTATTCATTTCGTTATGCATGCATACTGATTTGTTGTTGTTGAGCCTATTGATGAAAGTTAAAAATTTAAGTTTGCTAATTGTCCTCAGCGGTTGGAAATCTTATTTTAACTATACTAATTCTATTGGTCTTTTAACATGTGATGAATCAGTGTTACATTTGTGTCACTACAGCTTTCGCATCAGGTTTGAAGTACAATCATTAATTGACAGAATATGAGTATTGAAGAATAGCTTCCTGGAATGTACATCACTTTCTTTTTATTTTAGCCAGCTGAAATGTTTTATTGGAAAGGCGTTTAACTATGATGGTTTTGTGGTCAGACTAAGATACATCGTGGTCAATAATAATGTCCAGCATTTTATGCGAATCAACTTCTTCAGTTTTATTATCACATACAAATAATGGTTTTATTTGCATTTATGGATATGAAATCAGCTGGCTCCAATTAATGTCATCTTGAAATTTATTTTGAAAATTAACATAGACTCACCTGGAAGTTGAAGTTTAATGGGGATTATTTCGAGGATGCTGTTGAAATACTTACGTCTGATTGACTTTTCATGGACGTTATCCTGTATTTCTGTTTCCTTAATTTCTGTATTGTTCCAAACTTCGTGATATTATTCCTTCAGCAAGAGTGGCATGAGACCAGACATAGTAGTCCACTCTAAGTCAACCAAGCAGCTGAGCATGATCGAGCTCACGGTGCCATGTGAGAACAGAATGGAGGCAGCTCAAATCTACAAGACTGAAAAGTATGCTGATCTGGCAAACAGCTTGAGGAGAGAAGGCTATCAGGTCAAAGTCCTCACTGCAGAAATTGGAGCTAGGGGATTTGTAGGAACGTCTGCATACAGCCTCATGAAACAGCTCTCAGTTGCAAGGAAGGAAAAAACCAGAGCCCTGAAAACAATGGCAGAAGCGGCAGAGAGGTGTTCAAGCTGGATCTGGTCAAGGAGGAACAAAAGTGAACTTCATAAGGCTTAATTTCCCTACAAATATCAGGTGTCCCTGTGGCTCAGTGGTTAAAGCGCGAGTCATTAAGTAGAAAATGAGCATGTCCAGAGGGTCATGGGTTCGAATCCACCCATGGCTCGTCCTAAGATGGGAAAAAAAAAGGGCAGCAGAGGGACATCCGGAGTCATGAACCGGGTGTGGCCCAACCCCCCTAGAGTGTCAGGAGAAAAGGGCCGAAACACTTGCTTAAAGGGGGCTTCTCTTCTGAGGACTCTCTGCTGCCACGCTCTCCACGAGGTTCTTTCTACTGATGCATGGGTAAACCATTGACTTCCGGGAATAGGCGGAGGACGTCGGGAAAGACGGGAGGACACTGGGAAAGACCAGAACAAGGGCTCTGTGGGCTGGCTCCCCACTTTGCCTTAAACATGTGGTACTACGAGTAAGAATAAAGGAAAAGATGCTCCCAGGATTCACCGAAAGGGGGAGAGAATGATGAATCCATCGGTGCTCAACCAATCACGACTGCAAATCCCAAACGGACTATGAACATGGACCAAATGGAATATCCATGTGTCTGTGGAAAGCGTTTCGCTACCACCCGTGGCATGAAGATCCACAGAACACAGATGGGATGTGTGAAGACTCATCTGAATGAGCAGCAGCGCACTGCATCAGCAGATAAGACGTCGGAAGACCAAGGCCAGGAATTAAACCACAGTGCCAAGGACATCACGCTGTTGGTTCGGATGAGGAATTTGCACAGGCCCTCAATGCCAGGCGCCTGAAACTCAACCTGCCACGAGCAAACGAAACTGAAGATTGGGAGAAACTGGATGCAAAAATCGTCCAAAGACTCGATGCACTGATAGGGAAAAGAAACCCTGGAACACAAACTAGCCACATATGGGGACATTGTGTATGCCACATGTAGAGACGCCTATGGAGTAAAACTACCCAAAGAGAAAACACCTCCAAAGAAATCCAGACGCCAAGAAAAGATGGACAAGATCAGAGTCCAAAAGAACAACCTCAAGAAGCAAATGAAGACCGCACTGCCAGCTGAAAAACAAGGCTTGGAAAAACTGTGGGAAGACCTGAAAGAAAAACACAGCGCCCTCGGCAAAGCGGAATCTGCGAGGAAGGGGGAAGAGCAAAAAAGAAGAAGACACAAGAGCGCTTCTTCAGAGACCCCTTCCAGTTTGCCAGAACACTGTTTGAGCAGCCAAAATCTGGGACCCTAAGTGTGGACAAAGGAGTTCTTGAGCAGCATCTGAGGAAAACATACTCTGACTCACAGAGCAAAGCACCACTCGACATTCAAGGTCTGGTGTGGCCAACCAACCCTGAGGAACAGTTCAATGGCAAGCCTCCAACGTTGGCGGAAATCAAGAAGGTGGCCGACAAAGCCAGAGCTAAATCATCACCAGGGCCAAACGGAATACCTTACCAGCTTTACAAGAAATGTCCCAAGGTGCTGGAGTGGCTCCACAGGCTGCTGCGATCGGCTTGGAGAAACCAGAAGATCAGCGGCCAGTGGATGATGGCAGATGGTGTGTACATCCCCAAAGAGCATAACTCAAGTGACATCAGCCAGTTCAGGCCAATATCACTACTGAACGTCGAAGGGAAAAAACTTCTTCTCTGTCATGGCAGCAAGGCTGACCAAGTACCCGATGGAAAACAAGTACTTGGATGTGTCAGTCCAGAAAGGTGGCATCCCAGGCGTGGCTGGCTGTGTAGAACACGCCACAATGATCTGGGACGCAATCCAAAAAGCAAAAACAGAAAAGAGAGACCTGGACGTAGTGTGGCTTGATCTGGCAAACGCATATGGATCTGTGCCCCATGAGATGATACAGTTGGCTCTTGAGATGTACCATGTGCCAAAGAACATCTCCGCGACATGCTCAAGAAGTACTTCAATGGCTTCTCAATGCGGTTCTCTACCAAGGAGTACACAACTGATTGGATAAACTTGGAAGTGGGCATTGCAATGGGCTGTGCAATTTCCCCGATACTGTTCGTGCTGGCAATGGAACTCATCTTGAAAGCAGCAACAAACAACGCGAGACAAACAGACCTTGGCGATGGATACAAGATGCCTCCTCTCAAGGCCTTCATGGATGACACTACAGTGATTTCATCCAGAGAAGACGAGACACGTCATGTGCTGGAGAGTCTGGACGACATAGTTGCCTCATCCAGAATGAAGTTCAAGCCAAAGAAATCACGGAGTCTCTCACTGAGGAAAGGAAAAGTGGCCGAATCTGTGGTCTTCAGTGTTGCCAACCAGGCCATTCCAACAGTCACAGAAGAACCAGTCAAGAGCCTTGGAAGATGGTATGATGATACGCTGAAAGACACACAAAGAGCAAAAGAAACCAAGCAGATGGCGGAAGAAGGCTTGGAGACCATTGACCAGTGTGGGCTCCCTGGCAAATACAAGGTCTGGTGTCTGCAGTTCATGCTGTACCAAAGCTCCTATGGCCTCTGATGATATACGACATCTGCACCAGCACAGTGGAGGCAATGGAAGCAAAAATCAACAAGTTCACAAGGAAATGGCTTGGTGTCCCACCCTGTCTGACTGAAAATCGCGCTGTACTGTCGCCAAGCAAAGCTCAAACTACCACTGAAATCCATCCTGGAGGAATACAAAGCAGGGAAGATCAACTTCAAAGCAGCTGGAGGACTCAGGAGACAAGGTGTAGAAGCAATCAAGCCCCAGCTGAAGACAGGCAGAAAATGGAAAGTTCAAGAGGCGATGGATTCTGCAAAAGAAAGTCTCAAGATCAGAGAAATAACAGGACACACACAGACAACAGACAAGGACTGGGGGTGACCAAAACTGAATGGTGGTCAAAGGCCAAAGGAACAGCCAAAAGAGACATGATGATTCAGGAGATGAGAAAAAGAAGAGACCAAAAAGACTCCAAAAAGCAGTCCAGCAGAGCCAGCAAGGGCAATGGACGAACGTGGGAGAATGCACTCCAAAGAAGTCTAACTTGCAATGACATTGGCACATGGCCCCTCTCAGGATCAGCTTCATTCTCAGATCTGCATATGACCTTCTGCCCTCAAATGCAAACCTGGTGAAGTGGGGAAAACAGACGATCCTGCATGCCCCCTCTGCCATGAAAAACAAACAGTGGAGCATGTTCTAAGCTCATGTAAAGTAGCCCTGGCTCAAGGAAGGTACACAGGAGGCACAACCAAGTGCTCAAAGAGATTGTACAAGTAGTCTGGGCTAGTACCAACACCACAAAAGGGAGAATCAGGACTCCAAAAGCACCCGCAACATTCTTCACGGCAGGAGGCAGCAAATCATGGCCAAGAACAACAGTGCCACTCGAAACATGCAGGCAGAGTCTGCTGGATGGGGCAGATGACTGGGAGTGCACTGCAGACCTCCCAGAATGGGGAAAAGTCACCCAGAGATCATCAGCAAGAGTGGCATGAGACCAGACATAGTAGTCCACTCTAAGTCAACCAAGCAGCTGAGCATGATCGAGCTCACGGTGCCATATGAGAACAGAATGGAGGCAGCTCAAATCTACAAGACTGAAAAGTATGCTGATCTGGCAAACAGCTTGAGGAGAGAAGGCTATCAGGTCAAAGTCCTCACTGCAGAAATTGGAGCTAGGGATTTGTAGGAACGTCTGCATACAGCCTCATGAAACAGCTCTCAGTTGCAAGGAAGGAAAAAACCAGAGCCCTGAAACAATGGCAGAAGCGGCAGAGAGGTGTTCAAGCTGGATCTGGTCAAGGAGGAACAAAAGTGAACTTCATAAGGCTTAATTTCCCTACAAATATCAGGTGTCCCTGTGGCTCAGTGGTTTAAAGCGCGAGTCATTAAGTAGAAAATGAGCATGTCCAGAGGGTCATGGGTTCGAATCCCAGCCATGGCTCGTCCTAAGATGGGAAAAAAGGGGCAGCAGAGGGACATCCGGGGTCCATGAACCGGGTGTGGCCCAACCCCCCTAGAGTGTCAGGAGAAAAGGGCCGTAACACTTGCTTGAAGGGGGCTTCTCTTCTGAGGACTCTCTGCTGCCATGCTCTCCACGAGGTTCTTTCTACCTTTTAATTTGATTTCCATGGGTTTAAATTTTTTTGTAATTCATGATGGTTTTTGTTTTTTGTTTGACCCTTGTCTATATAAATAGAGCATGTTTCTTATCCACAGAAGTAAAAGTACTAATCCAAAATTCAGCAGCAGCATCCGGATCTCTTATCTGATAAATAATTCCAATGTGATTTCATTATATTGGAAAGAAAATATTTTCAAAGGTTTTAAACTCCTTTTATTTAGATTTTATAAACCCACCTCTGGGGTTTTTACGCGGGTTTTGTACCATGTCATACACTCCGGGTAGCGATCACTACAACAGCATGGCGGGACATATGTTTGTATATAATATTTTTTTTTTGTATTTATGAAAATTTGGTCAATTCAAGTAGATGAATTTTCAGATACACATGTTGGTCTGTAAATCAGTTGTAACCTATATCATGCTGTACTTTTGCTGTCATTTTGATTTTGGTTTTAATAAATCAATATTGAAATCACCCAAAATAATTTCAAATTTTTTATTTCTACATCCATAAGGGAGCTGAACTTATCATGCCACTCTGTGGTTCAGCTGGGTTCCTATATAAAGATCCTACCATGACGGGTTTGTTACTTCTTTTTTTTCCCAATAAAATCGATGCAAGATCATACATCTCAAGATTTTCAGTTTCCTGCAAGTTGCCAAACACAAAAGCAATATTGTGTTTTTCGGTTATAATGGATCTAATCCCATGATCTGGTATCCTATTACGTTCATGTCAGCATCTGCTCAACATGAAGACAAACGGGACTCACCATAACAAAAACAAAATAAACGAAAGTTTATTTCCTTTGTCATGAAGAAAGGCTACGCGCGTGTGTGTATGTCTGCGTGCGTGCATGCGTGCATGCGTGCGTGCGTGCGTGCGTGCGTGCGCGCAAGCGCGCGTGTGTGTGCGTTCGTGCGTTCGTGTGTGTGTGTGTGTGTGTGTGTGTGTCCAAATTACTTTATTCGATCATTGCTGAATGCAAGCCTCTCTTCGCCGCCCATCTTTTTCTTTTATCAAAACTATTTTATGGGCCATTATTTTGGCAGATAATACCCTTTGAGGTTACCTTTCTTCTACTGGGGGAAAAATCCCCTAGGGAGAAGCTTACAACAGGTCTTCAGAGAACAGACCCCCCTCAAGCAAGAATTATGGACCTAACCTCCTCACACTCAAAGGGGAAAGGGCTACATCGGGATCATCACGCCTGGGTGCCTATCTGCTGGCAGATCTTCCGGTGCCGCCTGGGCTCGAACCAGCAACTTCCAGATGAGTGGATGTCTCACAATATTACCTTTATAGACGGGTGTCCCATCAACATCGCCATGGGACATCGGTCCAAAATTGGGAAAATTGAACCTTAAGACGTGAATGTTTGTTCTCTGTAGCCAGATCCAGCTGCAAATCTTTTCACTTGTCTCTTGCCATTTCCTTCAGGGATGTGTTCGTCTTTTTACCAGAAATCCCAAGCTGTTTCATGATGTCACAGACTGATGAGCCTCCAGTCGCTCTTGCTCTAACCTCTATGACATGGTCTTTGCCTAGGAAACCAGAGTTCTTCGCGCTGACTAAATTCTTTTTTGTGACCTTATTAATTTTACTTCACCATGAAAATTTCTTGAAATTAAAATCACCTCCCCCCAACTTCGCGTTGTACCTTCATTATAAAAGATATTACCTCCCCATTCTTTGTTCCATGTTTCAATTTCATTTTTTGTTACATGAGATTCTTGTAAACAAATAATATCCATATTTTCTTTTTTTAAGAAATTAAACACCGATCTTCTTTTCATTTTGTTTCGTAACCCTCTTACATTCAAAGAGGTAATACGTATATTATCCATCGTAACATTTTTTGTTTTCTTTCAATTTTCTTTTGTACCCTTTTTGTTTTCATGGACATCCATAAAAACAAAATTGACATGTATATTATAATATCAACCATAATCACATTTCAAGCAGTATGCAAACTCACAGTCCGTTAGACAATAGCCAATCCGTCGTCAAAAGGTCGATGGGTCACACACAGCGACTACTGCCACCGTTCAACCGTCGCCCTCTCAGAGTCGGAACGCACAGGGCTGACTGAACCCGACTCCTCCCGTCTGGGCACCTTTCCCGCCCCCTCCCTCGGGCTGTGTCGCTCTCTGGAACGGCCACGCTTGGGGGTGTCTGACCGTACACGATGACCCTGTTTGAGAGAAGACAGGAGGGTAGACTGGCGGGTCGATGATCGGCTCCTGTCAACACGCTTACTGGGCTTTGTACCATCGTTTGTAGCTTTTTGTTTGCTGTCTGTCTTTACTTTGCTTTTCGTCTGTGTCGGTTGGTCATCGTTTTGTTTGTCAGTGCAACTGTCAGAGAGTTGGCATGACTGGTCACCCCTTTTATGGCCAGTCTGTTTACATTCTCTGCAAACTACCTCATTCTTGCACCCTGACACATGATGACCAGACTGAAAACAGCGGGAACAAACAACAGTCTTTTGCAGAGACTTTTGTTCTCTGTGATATATCTTTGCTGAAAAAATACTTATTTTCATGATTTTATCAAGTGGAGACTGGGGGACGGTAATAAACAGAAATCTTCGCCCCCGTTAAGAATCTTGTTAGCTTATTGTCTTTGTCTCTGGCTCGCTCCATTTTTATCTGCGAACGCAGTTCACAGCCAGCCTGCGCAAGGGCATGTTCAATCTCTGAGTCCGCAACTGAGATAGGGAGGTCGTCTATCCACACTTTTGTGGTTGGTTTTTCCTCACCTGTATCTCGCAGAATGTATGGGTTGGTGTTGGATACCTGGAGTGAGGTGTCGCGTAGAACCAGGCCTTTCACTAGAAGTTCCGTACGGGCCCCCTTGGTTGCTGGATAAATACGCCACAGACCCCTGATGTTTTGGGCTCCGAGGATGGAACCCTGTCCTGCCACTCTTTCGGCAGCCAAACATACCTCCAGTACCGAAGGCCGATCGTCGAGGTTGTCCGGGATGTCTTTCTGTTTCAAAAAGACTGGATTAACTGTAGAAAAAGTCGCCATGATTTCCGTAACAGAACGATACAGAAACGGTTGAAGCGCTATGCCTGACGAGAAAAAGCCCGTGCTAAGAACTCGCTTCAAACTCAAATTCGGTCCGAGCAGAGAGCGACCGCTTCGTGTCCGCACGCGACGAGCGTCACTCACCGAATCTTTTCACTTGTCTCTTGCCATTTCCTTCAGGGATGTGTTCGTCTTTTTACCAGAAATCCCAAGCTGTTTCATGATGTCACAGACTGATGAGCCTCCAGTCGCTCTTGCTCTAACCTCTATGACATGGTCTTTGCCTAGGAAACCAGAGTTCTTCGCGCTGACTAGAAGCTGCGGACTAGACTGGCATATTTCTTGCGCTTGTAGATGTGAGTTTTCGCTATTCAGTTTTCATATGACGCAGTGATTTTTATCAGAATTAATGTTTGGAATAATCTGAGTGGAGTACAATATGGAGTCTCATGCCACTCTTCCCGATGATCTCTCAATGGATTTCCCATTCTTCAATGTCTGCTGCACACTTCCCGTCACCCATTCCGCCCAGTAAACCCCGATTCCATGATCTTGATTTCACAGCTGTTCCAGATCCATGATTTCTTGTTTCCTGTCATATAGAACGCCGATGCTGATGTTTTTTGGTGGCGTACTTTTCCTCTGGCAGTGCTAACCGTATATGCAA
This sequence comes from Conus ventricosus, assembly GCA_018398815.1. Taxonomy (NCBI): domain Eukaryota; kingdom Metazoa; phylum Mollusca; class Gastropoda; order Neogastropoda; family Conidae; genus Conus; species Conus ventricosus. Next base: position 133,439,973 of record CM031595.1, on the reverse strand, counting down.
TTTACCTCCCCTGTCCAAGCTTAGGTTTGTATGAACTCGGGACACGTTCCATTGTTTGTTTGTTTTGACAAAGCGGACACACATGATTATCTGATTTCCCCATTTCACAAGATTTGGATGCGAGGGCTGGAAGTCATATGAAGATCTGAGGATGAAGACGATGGATGCGAGGGCTGGAAGTCATATGAAGATCTGAGGATGAAGACGATGGATGCGAGGGCTGGAAGTCATATGAAGATCTGAGGATGAAGACGATGGATGCGAGGGCTGGAAGTCATATGAAGATCTGAGGATGAAGACGATGGATGCGAGGGCTGGAAGTCATATGAAGATCTGAGGATGAAGACGATGGATGCGAGGGCTGGAAGTCATATGAAGATCTGAGGATGAAGACGATGGATGCGAGGGCTGGAAGTCATATGAAGATCTGAGGATGAAGACGATCCTGAAAGGTGCCATGCGAGATGTCGTTAAATTACCTTTTCCCACATAGTCCACTGGCTCTGTTGGCTTTGCTGGACTGCCTTCTGAATTCTAATGGCATCCTCTTGGTTCTTCAGCTCCTGCATTATTATGTCTCTCTTTGCTTTTCAGTTTGCCTTTGACCACTATATTTCTGTTGACCCAAGTCCCTGCCTGATTGTTGGTGTGTGTCCTATTATTTCCCTGATCTTTAGGTTTTCCTTTGTCACGTCCACTGCGTCCATTCTCTGCCAGCCTTTAGCTTGGGTTAGTTTGACCTCAAACCTTGGGCCCTCGAGCATGGTTATAGTCCTTGCTTTGCTCACGTTGTCCCCCTCCAGGATGAATTTAAGAGGAAGCTTCGCTTATGCTTGGTGGTAGTGGAAAGTAGGCTTACAGTAGAAATCATTGAAGAGTGTGTAAAGTAATGTGATTGAATGAATGTCGTGCTAATGATCTTGATTAAAATACGTTTACGCTTTCTTTTATTTCAAATTCAGATACTAAACTGCAAACATGTGATAATTACAGACTGTCTGTCTGTCTGTCTGTCTGTCTGTCTGTCTGTCTCTCTCTCTCTCTCTCTCTCTCTCTCTCTCTCTCTCTCTCTCTCTCTCTCTCTCTCTCTCTCTCTCTCTCTCAACTCTCTCTCTCTCTCTGGCCGGATGTAAAAAAGCATGTGCTTGCTTATCCGTTATCCTTGGAAATAAAAATCATCATCAAAAGATAATCATCATCTCTCTGGGAAAAAAAGACCCAGCTGCAGAGCAATGGAAATCAGCCGGTCATTGAGTACTATCGCCCTTCATGCCAGCTTTGGTTGAGCGTTGGATTCTAGTCAATGGTTGTCTGATAACAGCTGTCTTATACATCACATGCGTAAAGAGGGTGATATTAATGTTTTTGTTAGGGCTGGATCAAGTCCTTTGGCTGTTGCCGGATGTGAGCAGTGAATCTTTATGTCGGATTAGCGTCAGACGGGGAAAGGGGAAGGGGCTGTCAGGCAATCATCTCCACA
>CM031595.1:133410993-133430993 GCA_018398815.1 Conus ventricosus | reverse complement strand
TCGCCTTCTGTTATTCCACTTTGTATTAATGATTTTCTTTCAGCCTTAAAATTTAATTTATGAAATATTTGCTGATCACGCAACAACTGACATACTTGACTGTGGTGTTCAGCAAGATCATCTCAACATGCAGAACGAAAAACAAAATGAATATTTTAGTGAAATAAGCAAACCTCAATCATATGGTGCTTCGTCCTCATAAACTGAACTTAAACTGATTGAGACTAGGTAAAAACGTCAGAACCTGACCAAATCTAAACAGATCATAGAACTGGTTTGATGTTTTCAAGGCGGACAACCACTATCCCTAAATGCTGCAAATGAAGGATTGTGTATCTATAATCTGACACCTGATTGTTTTCATTCCGATTTACTTTCTCTTACAAATCCTCCCTCTTTGTTTTCTTAATCTTTGGTAAGTCGTTATTGTTATGAGAAATGAATTGTTAGCCTTCACTCGTTTTCCCCCTTACGAATCTACTCAAAATGTTATTGTTTGGTCAATCATTGGGAGGTTGCATCTTTAAACATAGCCAAGTAGAGGCTGTTCTGCACAATTCGTAGCCGCTGTCAGCGCTTATGTGACTGACAATGCTTGGGTTATTAAATAGAAGAGCTGACCATTCTGACTTTGACACCTTTTCACCTCCCTTGTATCTCTGGAAAGATCCTCAAGCATGGGCTCAAAGATTTCCCCCTACATGTGATACTCTTTACACAATGATTTTATTTTTTTAGCACTTATTTCCTTGCAGCGTTTTCTTTTGTGTTTTTCTTGACCACCCATCAGTAAGTGGTTTGGAGTGCTCTTCGATTCTGTTTTGAACCCTTGGTGTGCGAACACCATGGAATTATAGACTGTAGTAAATCTCCATTTGATGCCAAGGGAACATCGACACAATTAGGGGTGTCTCATCAATTTGTCCAAATTGGGGGATAAAAGACTTTTGAGCGGGCTACTCGAATGGTTCCAGTTTCAAGATGGGATACATTGGTCCACATATGCCGTAATCCAACGCCATTTCTTGGTTCCTTCCTTTTTTTCTTTACAAGTCCTCCCCCCCCCCCCCCCCTTCCTCGTCCGTTGAAGAAATACACTACAAATATAAACAACAAGTAGGTTACGGTAACTCTTGCTCCCATGATGAAATAAACACACGCCCATAACTCCGAGAGAATGCTGCTTACTACACCGAATCGCCTAGCTGATATATGACAGCACAGAAGAAACAAGAACCCCCCCCAAAAAAAAAAAAAATTCCAAGCATGCCTATATACCATGTGCCGGACACATCTACACAGCAACAACTAGAGAAGTGAAACAACTACAAATTAACATTTATTCAAAGGATTGCACATCCTTTTCGATCTGGAATATATTAGACAAGTGCATGTCTTCATTGGTTTGATCAATTTATAAAAGGTCGTTTTCACGTGTATTCCTTCTTTTAAATTTTTACCTTCGACATTTTTGTCCTAGCAGGAATCCCATTTTGATTATCTATTCTTTATCGCGTTGCCAACCACCTTGCTCAGACGTAAAAATCTAGTGTGATGGGCCAATGTTACATCGCAAACATCGTCATTCCAAGACCTCTGCTTGACTGGCCCAAGTTTGACGCTCCAGAGATTGAATATGGATGATGATCGTAAGATGGGAACTCGGTCAATGGACCATATCAAGCGGCATGCCTCCTCATAAAGATCTGATTCTGTAAAGATGGAGAGGGGAAAGATAATAAGCGTGGTGCTGAATCTGACAATGCGTGACTTACTAGACTTGATTCTACTGGTGGACATTATATATTTTACCACTTCGTTTCTGAATTAAACTTTGGCTCCACCAATACCTGCCCACCAACCACGAATATGTTTATGTGGAAGCTCAAAGTCACTCACAAGCAAAACTAGCTTGTTTACGTTGTGATTTTGACCTCTTAAACCGTCATCTTGTTTATGGGTTTTATTAGTTGTAATGTTTAATGTTAAATGTTTGAAATAAACTTTAAGTACAAAGACATCTAGTAAAATATCCTAAAACCTATGGATATCCTCTTTGTTAGTGCCACTGTCTGACCCTTCCCCGGTGTCCCAACGAGTGAAGCAAGGATGTTTCTGTGAACCAAACCTGTTCAGCCTCATTTCGCCACAATCGGTTCCTGTTCTCTCCAGCACCAATGGCGGTCACTGTTTTTCCGCTACAGATGTGAATGGCCGTTTCTTCGACTACTGCGCTGAAGGACAGAACAAAAGTCCTGAGGCACCTTGGCAGAAGACTTCCTGTTTGGCCGATGACTGACACTCGCAGCTCAACGAGCCAGACCTGCAAGGACTTGCCAGTTGCCTGTCTCAGCATTCAAGCCTTTGGCTTGACGATCACCTGCGGTAAGACAGAAGTGATAGTCCAGCCAGCACCCGGCCCTCTCTATCCCAGAACCAAAGATCGCGAATCGATACACGACATGAAAAATGTTGACAGCCTTTCACCTACATGGGAGCAGCTTTGTCTTCATCGTGTGCTTGGATAAAGAAATGTCGAACAGACTAGCAAAAAGCATAGCAACCAATTGGCAGACCTTTGGAATAGAGTGTGAGGAGCGTATCATTCTAAGCACCAAGCTGGCAGTCTACAAGCATCGTGGTCACCTCGCTGCCTAAACGGCTGGTGAACCTGAAACTGTACAGGAAAAACTCAGACGCTGCCTTGTTGATCCATGGGCCATATCCAGTGGGGACAGAATTTCCAACACAGAAGTGCTTTCGCGGAGCAAAGAGTCTGGTCAACCTTGACGACATCCCTTTTGTAGATTAAAACCTTTGTGTTTCTTTTCATACTTTTTATCACGTACGTTTAGTTTCTTTAAAAAAAAGATATCCAATTACGTAAATCTCACCTATTCCAAAAATACAAACTTTTCATAATTCATATATGTTTCATTTACTGAACGTCTGCCTTTTCAAAATCTATTAAGACTACGTTGGGGATTCAGCAAAAACGATGGAAAACCGTGCAGTGATACATATCACAGACCGAAAATCTGTGTGTGGAACGTGATTTTGTAGCTTAGTGAAGAATCTTTTCAACGAATCATAAAAAACTAACGTTGGAACATATGCTTGTATTGCGGCAGTGTTAATTTCTTGGCTTGTAGACGAATTGTTTATCTATTCTATTACGATGGGGACTTGCTTGACGAAGTTAGCAATGAGTGGCCGCATTTCTTGATCGCCTTATGTTAATGGTGACGTAGCCTTCACATACGAGGCATTTGACGCTCCATCACTGTAGTTATGATAAGAATCATTTCCCCGTGCCACAACTAAGGAAGAATTATTCTGTGGCTTGACTAGTGTAGCGGGGGCGTCCCCAAAATATATGTGAATATACTCATAAAGAAAGCAAACCATGGTCTTTGGGTGAAAGTGACCACCTGAGTGATAGTTTTAACAAGCTGAAGGTAAGGTGCTGGTCATGTGTTTTGAAACACTGAGTATGCACTCACTAGGAGGAGGGAGGAAGAATCATTTTAACCCAGCAATGGCCTAGAGACTCGAACCTGTCAGGACGTGGTCCCTCTGCTAACCAGTTCATTACCAGTTGACGATAGATTAGTTGGGGAAAGCTACAGGGGGAAAACTTAAAGAAAAAGAGAAAGAAGAATTCATATTTGAATTGGGAACAGTTACTTACACGAACCTTATCCGTGATTCAGCCTTCAAACCCTTCACCCTTTACCCCTTCGCCCTTCACCCTTCCCCTTTCACCCCGTGAGGTGTTGTAAGATGCCATGGTGTGGGGAACACCCACAGTAGTTCGGCTCCAGCAAGTTCCAACTACAGGAGAGGAGTGGAACTCGTCATTCCTCAAGAGACAGAAGAAGTCAGAAAAGAAGTCAGAGACTCCGTATCTCCAGGACAGGAGAATTCGAGGGGGGGGCAATATAATTTCTCAGAAGACAGGGAACTGAGAAAGCATGGAACTTTTTACTTGAGGCAGGCAGCAATCAGTGATTACGGAGTTATTATTCTCCTGGTCCCGGATTTTTGGGATAAAACGGATGTGAAGGCATGGCTTTATAGAAAGCGGAACTAATATTTTATCTCTCCTGTAAAGAGGATACTTGTGTGAAGATTATTTTTTTTTCTCTCAGGTAAAAGAGAGATACAGTGTGAAGATAAATTTATCTCTCAGTGTAAAGAGAGATACATGTGTAAAATCTGTTTACAAGTGTATGATGTGATTTAGTAAAGTGTTTTCCCTTAAGGAAGGGAGAAGAAAAAACATTCGTATGCCCTTTTGGTTGATTGAAAGATTGCCGTGTGCTAATGGAGTAACTGCTGTCATGAATGCGCGGTGCAAAAACAGTGTGACAGTGTGACCCCGACAAAAGAAACAAAGAAAAAAGATTTATTGTAACCTCGGGACCTGGGAAAAGAAACGTTTCTATTTGTACCCTCAAGGTTTGAGGAAGGAAAAAAAAAGGGGAAGAAAGTTAATTATTATTGTTATAACATTTGCATTTTTTTGTGTTCTATTTCTATATTTTTTGGTGGTTTGACATTTCTTTTGGTTGCTCTACTCCGTTAAGGTTTTTTTTTGTAGTTTCTTTTTGGCCCTTTCCCCCCCACAGACCGATAGCCTCAACTCCTCTTGCTCGAACCTGGCAGCAAGGGGGCAGGCAGGGCGTTGAGGATCGCTGTCCTTCCCCTAGAGTATTAATTTGTTTGTCCCTCCCCAGACTGATACCCCACCTCTTCCTGCTTTAGCAGGGGGCCATGGCGTTGGGATCAATAGTCCTTCCCTTCTCATAAATATCTATTTCTTTCCCTTCCAATTGTTTCAGTTTGATTTTTTCGCCCTTGCCCCTCGAGGGTGGAATCAACTTCTCCTCCGTCCACGCTAATAATGGTAGGTGGTGGAGTTTGATTACCGCTCACAGACCCAAATAAACAACATTATCTTTTGATTATTATTTTCTGTGTGTGGGCGAGATTTTCTTTGATTGGTGAATGTGCATTATTATTCTTGTTTAGTATTTGTATTAATAATGTAGTGTGGTGATATTGTCAGGGATTTGTTTTTTTCCCCTCCCCCATTCACGAACAGTGACCACTAGGGTCTTGCCTTGTCTGAGGGCTTCTTTTGCTGTTCTTGTTTCTTCTCACTGTTCCGGCCTGTGTATCCGTTCATTTTTTTTTTTTTTTTTTCATTTTTTTTTATTTATTTTTTTTTTTTTTTTTTTTTTTTTTGTTTTTTATTTTTTTTCATTTTCTTTTTTTTATTTTTTTTTTTTTTTATTTTTTATTTATTATTTTTTTTTATTTTTTTTTTTTAATTTGCTATTTAATTTATTTTCCTTTTTTCAAACCCTGTTTCAAAACCTCTAAAACCTTCTCATCAATAACTCCTATCTAGTTTCTTTTTCTACATTTTTCATCTTTTAGTAAGATTCCGCTAGTTAGTAGTTTCTTCCTCCTCGTCTACTTGTTTTGGCTTCATTTGTTTTGGTAAATTTATATTCATTTTTGATAAGGCGGTACATTTGGTTTTTGTAAATCCATTTGGAATTAAGTTAAGAAAGAAGACTGACAACAGAACTTTTAAGAACAAACAACTTTATAAAGAATTTATTTCCAGAAAACTTTAGTATTGTTTTTTTCCTTTCTTAGGAAAAAACAGATTTGCAATTGAACTTCCATTTATTTTTTTACATTCAAATTGATAACAAAATACTTCTGATAATTTTAAAACCAATTTTTTTCCCTTTGTTTCATATCTAGCCCTGTTTTTTAGTAACGGTTTTCTGTTTTACACCGAAATTGAATACTTTATTTTGTATATACTAAAATTACGGTTTGTGAAACATAACAATCATCATATATCGCCTTATTTATCCATACTTAGAAATTGTTTTGGTGTTTATATCTGTTACGGTTCATTATGGATATTTTGATAAATAATGTAAACAAGCGGCACGCTTGGGTTTGAGGAAAAAAAACTTACCAACTATGTGCACCAATGAAAGATAGCAGACAGGCTAAGACAAGGGACGTATAACAAAAAAGACTTACAAGAGGGAAGTTGAAGCTGAAGAAAAAAGATTACAGAGGGAAAGCTGAAGCTGAAGAAAAAAGATTACAGAGGGAAGCAGACAAGCTGAAGAAAAAAGATTACAGAGGAAACTGAAATTGAAGAAAAAAGATTACAGAGGGAACTGAAGCTGAAGACGTCAATTTAAGTTGAGGCAGTTAGAACTAGAGACTGATGCTGAAATTAAAAGATCCAGGCATCTAGAGAACCTCCAACCAGTCGGGCGCTAAGCGCACCTCAACCAAAAAGCGCATATATTCCAAAAGTTTACCGCCTTTGAGGAAAAAACAGATGAAATTGATAGTTTTTACTTTTCCGATTGAAATCACGCAACGTCTTGTGTTGGTCCAAAGGAAAAGTTGACATTGTATATGCGTCGTTGTTTAAGGGTAGCGCTTTGACACTGTACCACTCACTTGCAGCGAAACAAAATTTTAACTTGGGATCATTGAAAGAAAACTCCTCCAGAAATTTCAATGTTCTGCGGATCGTTTTCGCGAACGTTTCCGTTCGTGCGCCCTGACAAAGGAAAATCGTTTCCGTCGTTTCTGATCCTATGAGTCATATTGTTGGAAAATCGATGATCAATTATTCTAAAACGAACAAAACTTTTCATCACTGCGAGATCTCCTCTTAGAGAACAAATTTTCCAGAGCGTGAGCAAAGATCTGGCCACTTTCCTAAAGAAAGGCAATTTTAAAACGTGGAGGAAATGTGTCAGATGCTGATCAGTATAAGTATCGCTCACATCCCGATAAGGCGTGGCTAGGAAAGGGAGAATTATCCTCGTTGACTCATGCGTCAGTACTATCCCATCAGGACAGGATGTTACAGTGAAAGGAAATCGTGTCATTATTGAGTCCTCAAGGTATACCTATCCTAGAATGGACAGGGATTCTTTCGCGGTTCGAGTGACTTTCATCGTACCAGTATCTCCACCGCCGGAAAAACCCGTTTGCTTCTCAGCAACGTTCCGAGTCTGGAACAACGACCACCGCGTAGACCTTTGGGGCCATTCGTTGGACAGAAACCGAAGTTCACAAAATCAGTCACTGCGATCAGACAATGCGAATGTTTCTATTGCGATTGCAATTCCATTTAAAAGGAATGGCCCTTTCAAACCAAATGATTCAACTACTGGTCATTCCGCATTATCCTCCACTGATTGTGAAAAGGCCTTGTTTTTTGGGGCGACCAGATCCATCGTTGATGGACTGGTGTTTAGAAAACGAGCCAGCCATTAGTGCAGCTTCGTTTGCGAACTACTGAGCACCACCGCTGGTGTACGGAAATCTTTCGTGCTTCAAAAACCAGTATCTCAACACATGTCCAAAATGTAGGTCGTTTGAGGCAAGATTGAAACGTTTCCCCAAAAATTTCAGTCGATACACCGTAACACTCCGGATTTCTTACCGCCCTGGTTTATTGATAACCCATCTCGACTTATCTTGGGCAATTTGCCCCAGTGTCGCTACAGTACATGGGGGCGGAGGATCGTTCCTTCCTTGACCTTGGAGTACTAATCAAACGTCATAGACAGGGAAAGGCTCCAAAGCCGCTAAAAGTCTCAAAACTCGGATGAACACACAGATTACCCCAGATGATTTTAAAAGAAATGCAGGAAAAAGACGAACGCTGAGCCGACAATACTTTTCTGCTGCAAAACAGACTGTCGCTGACGTAAACCAACGGACAAACCAACGTACCATACTTGGACTCTGACATTCTCTACAGGTGTGTACCCTACCGGACAACAAACAAGTTGTGGTTCCAAAACCACTTTAGGAGAAACAGTACTACACACGGCTCATGATGCATTGTTCGCGTGTCACGTGGAATCAAAAGAAAATTAAAAGAGTTCGTGATTCTTTTTTAATTGGCCAGCGTGCACAAAGTAGTTACGAATACTGCCGCTCAGGACATCTGCCAAAAAGACATCTCAGAAAGGTCCGCGTCCATTGCACCTTGCACAAAATGCCTCTCATTTTCCGTCCAGGGCAATAAGCTATTGATCTTTTGGACCTTACCACTGTCTTCTTTCCGGATATCGCTATAATCTTAACTTTGTGCTCAGCAACAAGTATCCGAACGATTCCACTGAAAAAATAGATACAGTTTCTGTCGCTTAAGCCTTACTTGCGATTTTTTTTCCAGAGGGGTCATCCAGACGAAATTCTCTCGATTGTGGAAACGCAATTCATTTCTGATCTTCATGAGAGAAATTTTACAGACTGTTGTCAACTCTTCCAATTCAACCACGCCATATATCATCCCATCGAATGCAAAGTTGAACTTTTCAATTAACGTACAGTCCATGTTTGAAAAGGTTTGCAAGGCAGGAACCCCAGAATGGATCGTTTCATATCCGCTTTTGCTTTTGCATACAGGAAATTGCCGAACGAAACGCTGGATTTCACCATTCAGCTTCTTTTCGACACACACCAATGGGTCCTTTGGATCCTATTGATGACACAATGGACGGAAAAGAACGACATACCTGACAGTAAAAACTTTTTACGCAATACGTTTATGAACTGCATATCCGTTTGAAGATGCCATGTGAGCTTGCTCACCCATCAGCGAAAGGAAAACAATGGTGTACAAGGTCTTTGCAACAGTGAAAAGCAGAAGGCACGTTCCTTCACTGGAAAATTTCCTTGTGCTACTCACTGATGAACATAACCAGCTTCGAGTATGTGGAAGGGTCCTTTTCAGTGGTCGAAAAACTTTCTGCAGTAAATTATAAATCAAAATGGCAATCACAGAGAAGGTATTCATGTGAACATGGTGAAGAATATGTTGAACGTAAACAAATGTTGCCATCAACCATCAGTTAGTGATAAGTCCTATTCAGAAACTGATTCAACATGACAGACATTATCAGTGATGAATTTGTTACCCAATGTAACGTAACAGGACAGCTCAAAGGTTATGAAAACAGCAAATATAGTGTTAACATCTACTCAGTGCAGATGATGTTGTACCCTTCCTATTCTGTCTAACAAAGGTGAAACTATGAGGATGTGGTTTCTGATCGAATGATGTGTCTACAAGTCAAACAGAACACTCAAAGACATTTTGAAAGACTTCAGGATGTGTTGACGGAAACCCCAGCACAGTAACTGGTACTGGACCCCATATAATTCAGTTACTTCTGAAATACCATGCGAAACCAGAACATACCCAAAAAACCCCCTCCCTTTCAAAAAAAGAGTGTTGAGAGAGAAATCAATGTAATCTGGTTTAAAGGTATAGAACCTTCTACATCTCCGTACAGCTCACCCAGTTGTATTGGTGGAACAAAACCTGACGGTTCGTGCGTTTTCTGCATCTATTTACAGGAAACTAAACAAACACTTGTTCGAATGCCGAGCCCATCCCAGACATTGAAGACATTCTGTGTCAGCTCACGAAGGGAAATTATTTTGTGAAAGTAGACTTACTAAAGGTACTGCAGATTCCAATGCTGAAGCTGACAAGGAAGAAGACAGCATTTCAAACACCTTTGGTCTTTTCCCAGTGACGAAAATGCCATTTGGTTTGCAAAATGCCCCACTTCTTTTGCAGAATGATGCGAGCCCTGAAACTACACCATAATGTGGTGCAGCATTTTTTTTGATGACATTTGTTGGCTGCAAAGTCATGAGTGAACCTCATTTCTAACTTACGACTGTTTTTTCCAACTCAGAATTTTGTTTGAAGCAAGACCATCCAAATCGTGCCGGATTCAAACTCCGAGTTTTTTTTGGTCACACTATTTCAGTGGGAAAAATGATGCCAGAGGAAAGAAAGTGGAAAGAATTTTATCCTACAACAAACCCACTACACAGAAACGGATCAGTCCTCCTATCGGATTGTTGTCTTACTATAGACTGATATGTACCCACTTTGCGTCCCTGACGGCCCCTTTGACTGAACTGACGAAAGGACGAAGAACAAAGAATTGTGTGTCTGATGATGCCAGAAGCTTTGGAGTTTTCAGACACCCTCAACTCATTCCTGTTTCTTTTGTTACCCCTCCCTCTCAGAAGACTTTATTTTGAGAACTGTCCATTCTAAAGAATGGAAGCGGTACTGTGCAGGGAAAAAGGGCTTTGTACATCCAGTGCAATACGCCAGTAAGAAAGTGCTCAAAGACACAAGAGAAAATACTCCCCTATTGAGAGAGAGTGCTTGGCTATTGTATGGGCATATGAGAAAGTTCGCCGGTTCTTGACATGGAAGAAATTTCGGGTACAGACTGACCAAGCCATTGACGGTCGGAAATCGCAAAGACTAAGAACAGCTAGAATCCATTAAGGTGTCCTTTGGGCAATTGCAAATTCATCAAGTACTGTTAACCATGCCTGGAACACAAAATGTCATGCAGATTTTATTGTCACTTAGAATATACATGACAAATGTAACTGTCTTCAAGGGAAAGACAATTCCTGTTTTTGTCTTTCTTTATGATTGTGTGTGTTGACATTTTGACAGTGCATTGAATGCTACTGACGATTTAAACAAGTGTATTATGCCTAATTTTCATATTGAAGTGACTATATGTTTTACAAGCAAACAACTACTTGATGTTTGATGTAATACAATATTTTATTCTTGGTAAACAATTGGAGGAAAATAATCAGTCATTTATGTCTAACTTCTTGTGAAGATGAATAATATATGTATGTGTGATAGCAACTAACCCTTTAGAAATCTATATTACAACATGTTTTGGGGGGAGTGGTGGCTATGAGACAAACATTTGTTTTTCATTTTTGTCACTTCAACAATGAAAGCATGTGACTTTTCAATGGCTCATAACATTACATGTGGGGAAAAACTATGTTAAACCTATGTTTATTTTGTTATGTGTCTATTTAAACATTTTACACTTGGAAATATTCTCATTTTCATGAGGGCTTTGAAAAACATATGATGTGAGACAAAGTTCAAGGGAAAATATGTGCTTCACAATCTTAACTATGAACACAATTTGTACTTTGAAATTGTTTAATACCAATGGGGGGTGTCCTTAATTTGTAAATGTAGTTTGGTGAGATGTGGTTATCAATTATGAATTTTTTTTTTGAAAGAACTGAAAAGTTTGGAATATGCTATTTATGGTGGATCATGATGATTATTCTATACTTATTATTAATTTGCTGAATCATGTGTGATGGATACGCATTTTGAATTCAGGCTAAGATTGTGTTTAAGTGAATTGTATATCCTTAAAAAATGTCTGGAGACAAATTTTTTTCATCCCAATGGGGTGTCATGTACTAGAGCCTCACATCGAGGCATTACGCTACATCACATGTATTAGTGATATGAAACATTTCCCCGTACCACAACTAAAGAGAATATCATGTGTCTTGACTAGTTACGGCGTCCCAAAAATAATTGTGAGATATACTCATTAAAGAAACAAACATGTCATTTGGGTGCAGTACCACTGAGTGATAGTTTTAACAAGGGCTGGTAAGGTAAGGTGCTGGTCATGTGTTTTGAACACTGAGTAGCACTCACTAGGAGGAGGAGAAAGAATCAGTTTAAGAGCCCAGCAATGGCCTAGAGACCGAACCTGTCAGGACGTTGTCCTCTCTGCTAACCAGCTTCATTACCAGGTGAGCGATAGATATGGGGAATGCTACAGTGGAAAACTTAAAGAAAAAGAAAGAAAGAATTCATATGTTGAATTGGAACAGGTTACGCACAACGAACCTTAATGCGTGTTTCAGCCCTTCACCCTTCACAACCCTTACCCTTCGCCCTTCACCCTTCCCTTTCACCCCGAGAGGTGGTTAGAGATAGCCATGGTGTGGGGAACACACCAGTAGTTCGCCCCCAGCATAGTACCAACTCCAGGAGAGGGTGGAACTCGTCATTTCTCAAGAGACAAAGAAGTCAGAAAGAGAAATCGAGACTCTTAACTCTCCAGGACAGGAGAATTCGAGGGGGCAATATATTGTCTACAGAGAGACAGGAATTGAAGAAAGCATGGAACTTTACTTAGGCAGGCCAGGCATCAGTGATTACGGGGTTAAGTATTCTCCTGTCCAGGGGTATAACGAATTGAAGCCATGGCTTTATAGAAGCGGAACTAGATTATTTTATCTCTCAGTGTAAAGAGAGAACATGTGTGAAGATTATTTTTTCTCTCCGTGTAAAGAGAGATAACTGAGTGAAGATTAATTTATCAACTCAGTGTAAAGAGTGATACCAGGTTTACAATTCGTTTACACGTTTTGATGTGATTTAGTATAGTGTTTCCCCTGAAGGAGAGGGGGAGAAGAAAAACATTTCGGTAGTGCGCCTTTTGGTTGATTGGAAGATTGCGTGTGCGTATGATAAATGCTGTCATGGAATCGCGGGTGCAAAAAATGACAGTGTGACAACCCTGAGTTACCCCGAGATTTTTTTTTCTCAGACCTTAGTTTTATTTCGCTCTTTTCTACTGCTGAAAATACTTCTTTTAGTTAATCGTTTTTCTATGGTGGTATAGCCCTTTGTTATCCGTTCAATCAACTGCCTATGGTTTACTGAAGTGAAGTAAATCTACATTTTGAATATGTGTTTGTGGTTTTTTTTCCTGCATGTATGCTGTTGGTGGACGCCAGTATCCTCACGAATACATGTTGTCCAGTTTTAATGGACGTGTTACCGTTGAACTTAAGATTTTCAATGTTGTGCTACAAGTGAATAGACGTGTATGTGATTAAAAAACTATTTGATATGCTAATTGTCCCCTGTCCCGTATCCTCTACTTGTCTACTATTGAGTTTGCCATGGCTTCAAGGACAGACTGAAACCAAACACAATCGAGTGTCATTCACGTAATATGCGTCTTTGAGAGTGTTCTCAAATCCTAAGACACTCACGAGTCTTTGTCTCTCGTTTCTCACATGACCCGAGATACATTACGAAAGTAATAGTACAGCACAGTCTGCAATCTCTAACCCAAAATTAAATTACCACAACATTCGTTCGTTATAATTTCATTATCATCTATCACCATTCAAGAAAGGTCTATATTCTGTGGCTCTGATGCCTTGCAGTTATAGACCTCAGATTCCTTACCCTCTCCATGTCTATGCCCTTGATCATGCGTGTACATTCACGGGTCAGCAAGTTCACTGTACTGTTTCTAGAGGCGTACTCTAGCTCGCACCTAACTTCAAAGCTAACTACAGACGAGCTCAGTAAGTGTGTGTTTCTTAAGGTTTATGTAAAAGAGGCTGTAAACCACGGAACATCATCGAGAGCGACTATATAGCTTGTAATATCCCCTTGCTTGGGTCCCCTCTTTCGACGACTCGTCATTACTGGCAACCCCGTGGATTGCCAGTACTGAGGCAATGACGGATGATTCGGGATTGTACGAAGAAACAGTCCCAACATAGATCTGTGAAAGGTAGTAGGTACTACTGATATTAGATCGCATTTCTAATTCACCCCACAATAAGCCATCATCCCAACAATCCTCCTCAACCATCCTCCAAAGCAACGAATAGCTGCAAAGCAGTCACTCAAAACGAACAAAAATGTCGCAGTATAGATATAAATCGTCCTGTGCACGCAAAACGGAAATCGAAATAACAAGCTCGAGGCCTTAATTTTGCTCTCAGACGTCACCATGTTGAACCCCGACAATTTTCTCATCTGGCGGGTATACCCAAGCAGTTACATCATATCGATAAAATTTTTTTCATCCAGAACACTATTTGTACTGTCGTCATTAACTTCTATGACTGTGATATAAATTTCATGTGCGTCCTTTTCTTTTTCTATCCAAATCTGAATTGTTGCTAAATGTCGGAAGCACCGGTGTCTGTTTGACTGACATTTTGACTGAATAGAATATCGGTTTAGATCAGCAACCACATGAGCACGATGGCAAACAACGTTTCTGATCAAAAAAAACCCCCCCTGAGCGAAAAATAAGTGTTTTTTTATTTTCACAATGCCCACATTTACACTTTAGTTTCATTTCATTTCATCAAGAAGGCGTCACTGCGTGGGACTATGCATATACGCCTACACCACATCCACTAAAAGATTTGAGACCACACTGCGCATGATTTAAAGCTGATGGATAAATGAATAAATAACAATGATGATAATTAAGAAGAGGGTCTCGGGCTACGACTCAGCAGACTTCCTGACCTTCGCATTACCCAGCCGGCAGTCAGTCTTTGAGTACATCCCTAACATTGGTTGGTGCAATTTTTACATTGTAGTGTTCGTGTGTGGGTGTGGTGTGGTTTAACTGTACCACGTGTGTGCATGGATGGTGTGCATTATGAGTGTATGGTTGTGTGTTGGTGTTTGCGCGAGCGTGACCAGCATAGGTAACTTTGGCGTGAAGAGTATGCAGACCACAAGACAAATACAGTGCAAAAGTACTGACCACAATGTTGTGATAAAATTACTACTTTACATAACCCTTTGGTTTTGCCTAGATTAAAGAGAAATAATAAAAAAAAAAAAAAAACATAAGAAAGCCTTCTCTTTGCCTCAGAAACATAACAAAAGAATCTAGCTTCAAATCTCCACTCTCAGCATTGTGTTCTTAGATAACAACAAAGGTATACCGAATCTGTTGATGAACACAATTCACACCGTGTAAGACCTGTGGACTAAAATAACACAGTAACCCAGAAATACTATTTTGCCTTCACAAAAAGGCCTTCAATCTGCCTTCTTAAGAGATACATGAGTGGCCTTTTTTCTCCCATTTTTTATGTTAGGCCGCAGATTAAGTTTATGTAGACACAGACCATCCTACATAGTTTCAGAAACAAACAGCTGCACTTATCATGGGAACTGCCTGTTAGGTGCAGTAAAGCAAAAACATCATTTTCATACAACACAGCAAACCAACACCTGAAAGTCACCCATGGCCGCCACCACTCAAGCACACAAACTGACACGGCTGGATAAAAAAGGAGAGTCGACTGGGGTCCAAGGGGTCCAAAACATTACAACTACCACATTCTCACCTCCCCCACTGTCACAAAAATCGCCACGATGCCACCCCTCAGTCGCACCCCCTCCCACTCCCCCTCCCCCGCCCCGCCCCGATTCTATTGTAAAGGACAACGCCTATCCCCTCTGATACCTCCCTGTCCTCATACAACTGGTCCAGGCTCTTATGTGGTATCTGCTATAGAGCGATATGTCATCACACGAGGCTACAGTAGCACGAAGGCTAGCCATCCCAGTCAACAGGAAAAGTAGAAACCCTCCCTTTGTCACGTACAGCGAAGCAACAGTGAGAGGTGTAGGGTAAGGCACGAAGAACAAGCAAAACTCTCAGTACAGTGTCCCCACAGTCAGTATAGACATCGACAGTGAAAAAATGATAGAACTTGTTAGACACTGGCGTCGGTTGTGAACATCTAGGCAGAAAACTCTGCCCTCTTCAAACGGCGTGCAAGAAGGAGTTGAGGTGCCCTGCTCGCTAGAGTTAAGAACCAAGCTGGTACCATATGTCCCCGGAAATCGCATGCCCAGAGGTTATTATCAGAGTCAGTGCATTCAGCTATACTATAGCAATTAATTCATAAATCAAAACCCGTTGTCCAGCTGAATAAGCATTAGTGATGATTTCACGCTTTCACACCATGAAGTGTGGGTCCTTCTAAACGTGCGCGCACATGCGTGTGTAAGTATGTGCGTGTGTGTGTGTGTGTATTGGTTAGTAGTGTGTGGTGTGTGTGGTGTGTGCTTGTTTGTTATTTGTGTTTTTCCAGTCCTCGAATTTTTACCTACACTACAGCGTTACATCCTTTCGCTTCTTCCCAGCTATTAAGAGACTCAACAACACCCAATTATACTATTGTCTCCCCGACACGAACAATCCACATGAAGCGATCAATATCTATGTCATGAAACAGATCACATAAGGAAACACTGCACTGCTACCCCATCCACTCGCCATATTCGTGTTGTCTATCTGATCCAACAGGCCCCAAATAAACCAGCTGACCCCTTACTGAAATAAAACACTTATTCAGCCAGCATTTAATGAACGCCCCATCAGAGTGTACCACCCGTCCTCCAACAAAGCTCCCCATTGGAGCTTGGCAACCGGACGACTTTGAACACCAATGGCATAGACATGCCATAAACAAGAAACTGAAACCGCGGACTCTATGAAAGCATGGCATAACAGTCCAAGGAAATTGTTTTAATAAGTGTAGATAATAAAGATTATACAACAGGGTCTATTCTAGTCAAGGAAACTACATGACAGGGCTCCACTACTCGACATTTTTTTGAAACACAATACAATCCCAGGTTTGAACCCAACCTGATAGACACAGACACCTGTGGTGTGATCAGGAATTTGAGCACCTTTTAGTGAGTAGTACTTGAGTTGACAAATCGGTGTGTTGGTGCACATCCATTATGAAGAGCACGGCGCGGCGCGCGCGTGCTCACATAACATTCACTCCTGGTCAATACCGGTATTTCGAAACCTGATTGTTTCTCCTCCGTGTCCCACAGACAATGGTAACGACATGTCTCCTCTGCCTTTCCGGTGTTAAATAATCTATCCTCGAAAAAGCTGGTGGTGCAAACCGTAGTATGTTTGTTGAGTGTTCAAAAAACATACCAAATGCAACCATCTAAGAAGCACAAGCAAATCGTGAAAGAGCAAAACAAGCTACATTCTCTTGTGAAAAGTAGAAAAAATAAAAAGATAATCCTGTAAAGACACACAAGTGTTGGGCCAGTTCAGGAACGAATCCACAAGGACTAAATTACAATACACTATACATTCCCAGGATAAGTACCGAGCACCATTCCAGCAACAACAGAGCACTTGGTGTTCAAATGATTGCAAGAAATATCAATCATAAACAAAGCTTGCTCCTTATGTTTAAGATTGAAGAATAGGGGAGATAAGCATTCCATATCTCAATGGTAGATAATTCTGCTAACTAACAGTAGCTTGGGGTGGGTGAAGGGGAATAATAAATGCTTCTCCAATCTCCAATAGGGAGGAAAACCCACTAACATATAACTCCTGGTCAGATACGGTATTTCAAAACATGATGTTTCTTCCTCATGAACCGCGGAAAGTGGTAACTGACTCCTCTGCCTTTCCCGGTTTAAGAAGATGCTATCCCCGAAAAAGTCAGGTGTGCAATACCGTAGTAGTTTGTTTAGTGTTCAAAAAACCAAGTGCCATCGAAGAAGCAAAAAAAAACATGAAAGAGCGAAAAACATAGCTACATCTGTTTGTGAAAATAGAAAATATAAAAGATAACTTGTAAAAGACACAAGTATGAGGGCGAGTTCTTGGAACGAATCCACAAGAGACTAAATTACAATAAAATTCAAGATAAAGTAACCGAGCACCACTTCCAGCAACTTACAGAGCACTTGGTGTTGCAATGACTGCTCGTTACTTATACACACACACACACCACCACACACACACACACAACACACACACACCACACACACACACACACACACACCACACACACACTCGTAATACCACGCATATCCCATCCGCTCGCGCGCTCACGTCCACGCAGTCAACGATACTGCGCACGTACACGCTCATGAATTTGCATATGAGTATTGCGTTACCACTGGACGCATCTGTTTCTTCTTTGATTGCATAATATTGGAAAAGGATACTGTATAGTTTGTACGTAATCTGTTACTAAACTTGACCATCTGACTGCAGCCAGTTCCCTAGCAACAACAGGACCTGCAGTTTCCTGAGTCGAGCCGAACGTCCGTTAAGTGATTGGAGATCAATGTCTGTTATGGTTGACAGCCATTTCCATTTTAACATTCCCCGCAGTGTCCTCATCAGCCTTGAGCCTCCTATGACCAACGGAGCTTGAAGTCTCTGTGAACACATTCATTTTAATCGACTTACAGAATGTGTTTTTTCATTACACTGAGGTACTTTTGATTGAATTCCCTGGGCTGAAAGTCTCATAAAGGATCTCTCTCCTTGGGGTTTTTTTTTTATTTCGTAATTCATTTTCTGTCTTGTAACACCGATACCAATCCGCAGAGGTACTGTTATCTTTCGAGTATGGAAAATTTTGGTTGAATTTGGGTGGTATGGCGAGCGTGTGTGTGTGCGTAAGTGCATGTGCGTTGTGTGTGTGCATGCGCGTGCATGCGTGCATGCGTGCGTGGAACGTGCATAGTTTGTTGTTCTCTTCCCTTAACGTCTTCCCACATAAAGTGATTTCAGACGATTTAGTGATAGAGTGTTTGATGAAAGTAGTATGGAGTGCGTGCAACCATTTGTCAGTTGTGGTGTGGTGTGTGTGTGTTGTGTGTGAGTGTGTGTGTGTGTGTGGTGTGTGTGTTGTTGTGTGTACGTGGTGTGTTTTTGTGCTTGCAGTGTGTGTGCGTGGGTGTGTGTGTGTGTGTGATGTGTGGTGTGTGTTGTGTGTTGTTGTGTGTGTGTGTGTGTGTGTGTGTAGGTGGTGTGTGGTGGGAAAAGTGGTGTTATTGTTTGTGTTGGTTGTGGTGTGTGTGTGTGTGTGTGTGTTGTTTTGTGGTTGGTGTGTGTGGGAGGGGGGCGTCGTGTCGTAGTGTGTTATGCAATATTAGTAGGTATGTATTTATGTATGACTGCATTTGTGTGTGTGCGTGTGTGTGTTGTGTGTGTGTGTGTGTGGGTTGGGGGTGTGTGTGTGTGGTGTTGTGTGTTGTTGTTGTGTTGTGTCTGTGTGTGGTGTGTTTGCGACATGTCAATCATGGTTAGCAATACCAAATGCGTAAACCTATTTTCAACCATAACCGCCAGTTTCTGCAGTAGACCTTTAAAAAAATACACATTGTGCTATATATCACGACAGCATTTTCTAACTTGTTATCTTAAACTTTGATTTTTGTAATATATTCTATTCTATATCCAATAAAGCTTTGTCATAAAAAGACATTATACAAGTCTTTACAGTACACCCATCTCGAAACATAAAATAGGAAGACAACGCATGTCTTTCCATCGCAAATGGAGATACCTTTGCTCATTGACGTGCAAAGCAAATACGTCATAGATTATTTCATTTGAAGCGTGTGCCAAATAACGATCAGATATCAGCCCTGCATTACAGGCACACCGTTTCACATCCAGTTTGGCATTTCCTTCCTCTGTTGCTTTTGCGCTGAATTGCCTGTAGGCTTGCCGACCGGTGCCATTTGTGCAAAGGCATGGTCATTCTTGCTGAACATGGGCTCAGACACAGATTAATCTACCTTGCAATTACTGAACATCGTCTGTTATGGCCGTGCTGAGATGAATTCATGGAGTTCGGACTCTTAGGGCAAATAAAAAAAAGTGTAGCTTTCTCACTACTCATGGTTATAGGTTAGAACAGGAAGAAAGAATCGCAGGGAAGTCCACACATCCGGAAACCTGACAGGGACAGAGGGGAGAAAATAACACATGGTAGAGAGGCAGGAAAAAATAAACAATGAATCAGAGGCTAAGATCCGTGCGAAATAAACTCAAATGTAACAATCTGCGCTCTCTCTCTCTCTCTCTCTCTCTCTCTCACTCACTCTCTCTCTCTCTCTCCAGCTCCTCCTCACTTCTCTTCTCTCTCTCTCTCTCACACACACACACACACACATGCACTCACGCATGCACGCTGCATGTGCACATACACACACGCGCTCACAACACACACACACACACACACACACACACACACACACACACACAGCACACACGGCACGCACGCACTGCACGCACGCACAGCACAGCACGCACGCACGCACGCACGCAACACCACACACACAACACACACACCACCACAACACACACACACACACACAAAACACACACACACACACACACACAACGCACACACACCCATGCCCATCCAATAACAGATGACTTACCCTGAGAGGTTTCCCCACACATACATGAGAACAT
>CM031595.1:133398493-133405993 GCA_018398815.1 Conus ventricosus | reverse complement strand
AACGTACGCACAAGCTCGCGTGCGCGCACTCATATGCGCTCGCGCGCGCGTGCACGCACTCATATACGCTCGCGCGCCCGCGCGCACACACACACACACACACACACACACACACACACACACACACACACACACCACACACACACACACAAACACCTGTGTGTGCGTGTTTGTGTGTGTTAACGTGTGTGTGTATGGGGGGGGGGAGGGGCGGAGGCAGGGGGCGCGCGTGCGTGTGTTGTGTATCCCTGCGCCTTTGAGTGGTGTGTGGTTTTGTGTGTGTGTGTGTGTGTGTGTTGTGTGTGTGTGTGTGTGTGTGTGTGTGTGTGTGTGTGTGTGTGTGTGTGTGTGTGTGCGTGCGCGTGCGTCTGTGTGTGTGTGGTGTGTGTGTGTGTGTGTGTGTGTGTGTGTGTGTGTGTGTGTGTGTGTGTGTGTGTGTGTGTGTGTGGCGCGCGCGCGCGCGCGCGTACGTACCTGTATGGTCTTACTCGGGGTAAATGACAAACACCGGATGTTCTCCATATATATATAATATATATATAATAGTATATTTTCCGGCTTTTTTTTAAAAAAACGTGCTCAACATGTGGCAGCAGCTAAAATAATGAATTTAAAGTAAATCTTAAAACTGGGATTACAAATTTGTTTCGGGGTCCTTCCTCTCTTCAGATCCCGTGCCAATCCCCTGCATTGACCTCAATCATATATATAATATATATATTAATAATATATTATTATACATATATATATATATATATATTTATATATATATATATATATATATAATATATATATATATATATATATATAGATCAGTATATTTAAAATGCCTAAAAAATTAAGTGCTCAACCCTTGGGGAGCAACTTAGTTAAAACAAGTTAAGATAGTTTTAAGATTCCTCTTTTAACTTGTTTTAACTATATATATATATATATATATATATATATATATATATATATATATATATATATATATGTGTGTGTGTGTGTGTGTGTGTGTGTGTGTGTGTGTGTGTGTGTGTGTGTGTGTGTGTGTGTGTGTGTGTGTGTGTGTGTGTGTGGTGTGTTTTGAATTGTGAGCTGTAGTCCAGTTGGGTTGTGTTGCACGTGTTGTGCAAGGGGGGGGGGGGGGGGTGCAAGGTTGTGCAACAGTGATTCTTGGTAATCTGTTGCTGCATCGTTGAATATTTCTTCGTTGCAGGAATGGCTGGATAACCTCTGTTTATCCCTTGTGGTATCGTTTTTTATGATTGTTGGTTGGTGGTTACTCATGGAGTTTACATATAATGGTGTATCATTGGGTTTTTTTGTATGGTCTGTATTGGTTTTGTTTAAATCTAATGTTACATCCAAGTAGTTGACTATTTTGTTGTTGGCTTCTATTGTAATGTTTCAGTTTATGGTTTTGGAACAATTTACATAGTTCTTTCTTTTTATACTCTACCTCTCTAGGTGTATTGTCCAGTGCCGCCAATCCGTCGTCTCTGTACAGCCCAAATTTATGCCCAAGTAGTTTGTGCATTTTTGACAATAGTCTCCACATGTTTCTACACCATCGTATGAACCCATTGTAACGTCAAAGTGGAATTAAAATCTGTTTTTCTTTCATGTAATGCTCCTTTTTATTATACAACAGAGTTTTTTGTGTGGAATATAATTTCCAATTCTCAATTTGTTATCTCAGTATATTTGGTAGTAAATTCCAAACCTTTCCTGAGCAATTCTTCACTGATGGGTGGGTAAAAATCAACAATGTCAAATGCGATAAGGTTGTTCTGTTTTGTTTGTTTAATTTTTGGAAATTGCACCACCTCATTAGTATTTTTCCAAAGGTTCAGTTCAAAATTGATTTGGCGTCAGCTACTATTTTTTCTAGAATTTGCTTGCTTACTCTTCCTAGTTCAGACTTTGTGGGGTTGATCAGTCTACATGAGGGGTTGTTTTTGAAAATTAGGTTATGATCTTTGAGTGTTATGAATGCTTCTCTTTTTGCCGTGGTTCTATACTATCACTTAGTTCTATGTGGTCCACCAGTTTCTTTTCTTCTTCTCTGATGGTAGTACATGTTTCCTCTTCAGCTTTTTTGTAGTTCTTTTGGGTGTTTTTACTGAGGAGCTGCTCGTAATATTTTGCTTCCATTTTAAAAAATTACTAGTTTTGTCAGCTTTGACAAATATTCTTTTATCATATATATTGCTGCTCAGAGATTTTTGGAAGTTATTGTTATTTTCCTAAATTTAATGTGGAAATCATGCTTTTTAATCTTTCTCAAAACTCCCCATCTCTTCAATAACTGGTGGAGATCTCCATGAGTTGATTCCATATGTTCTGTCTTTTCCTGCTGTGCTTTAGGATTAAGGTAAAAGAAAGCCCTCCATCTTAAATTGCGTACAAATTTTTCCGTTTTTTTCAATTAGCCTTTTCATGTAGCTTCTGGTGTAGCTTAGGGGATATTCTTGGTTGATAGGTTAAAATTTACTTTCTCCATTTTTTTTCAAAAAAAGTGCTGGCCAGGTTCAAAGTGCTCGACGCGTGGAGCTGTTTCTCTAGCTGGTAGTATATTTTCCGGCTTTTTTTTTGTTGAAAAGTGCTCAACCATGTGGGAGCAGCTAAAATAATGATTAAAAGTAAAATCTTAAACTGGATTACAAACTTGTTTCGAGGTCCTTCCTCTCTCAGATCCCGTGCCAATCCCCTGCTATTGACCTCAATCATAATTTATGTTTTGAATTGTGAGCTGTAGTCCAGTTGGGTTGTGTTGCACGTGATGTGCAAGGGGAGGCCCTGTTAAGGTTGTAAGGCTTTCTTTATTAAGTATTATTGTGTGAGGTGTCCTATCAGGGTTGTTATTTTATACCTGTTGATAAAAATTTCCTTTTGTGCTGCAACTGTCTACGATTTCAACTCTTGTGTTCAATGTTACCATACTAGGTTTGCATAGAACAATCCACTTTTCTGTTGTGCACAAATTACATCTTTTTGTGCTATTATTGTATGCTGCTGCTTTTCTGATTATTTTCCATGTGATGTTAAAATCTGTATTTGTTTTCTTGAGATCCCAGATATGTTTACTTAATTCTGTTTGATGTTTGTATTGTTCATACTTGAAAGATTGCTTGTGATTGGGTACCTAGCTTTGAATTTGTTTTCTGTAATCCCTATGTATGTCTCTTTGCCGCTTTTCATTGTCACAGTGGCTTGGTATACGATGTTATCAGAGAGACATTGGTTGTTCAGAGGGCATTGCTCTCTGATTGTGCAATTGCAAGTTTTCCGTTTGTCACCCTCGTTTTTGACGTTGGTTTTCTTTTTGTTTGAAGTGTCAATCTTTTTTTTTAAAGATTTGGCATACAAGAATAAGATAGTTTGATAGTGTTCTATTGAATATTTAGGAAGAGTAAGCAAGCAAATTCTAGAAAAAATAGTAGCTGATGCCAAATCAAATTTTGAACTGAACCTTTGGAAAAATACTAATGAGGTGGTGCAATGGTTCCAAAAATTAAACAAACAAAACAGAACAACCTTTATCGCATTCGAGATTGTGGATTTTTATCCATCCATCGTGCGAATTGCTCAGGAAAGGTTTGGAATTTACTACTAAATATGCTGAGATAACACATTCAGAATTGGAAATTATATTCCACACACAAAAAACCCTCTGTTTTTAAGATTTACTTTTAATCATTATTTTAGCTGCTCCCACATGGTTGAGCACTTTTTAAAAAAAAAAAAACCGGAAAATATAACTACCAGCTAGAGAAACAGCTCCACGCGTCGAGCACTTTAAACCTGGCTAGCATTTCTTTTTAAATGGAGAAAGTAAATTTTAAGCAATCTTTCAAGTATGAAAAATATAAACATCAAACAGAATTAAGTAAACATATATGGGATCTTAAGAAAACGAATACATATTTTAACATCACATGGAAAATAATCAGAAAAGCAGCAGCATACAATAATAGCACAAAAAGATGTAATTTGTGAAACAACAGAAAAGTGGATGATTCTATGCAAATCTAGTATGGCAACATTGAACACAAGAGCTGAAATCGTAGACAGCTGCAGGCACAAAAGGAAATTTTTATCAACAAGTATAAAATAGCAAACCTGATAGGACCCCTCACACAATAATACTTAATAAAGAAAGCCTTACAACCTTAACAGGGCCCCCTTGCACAACACGTGCAACCAAAACCCAACTGGACTACAGCTCACAATTCAAAACATAAATATATGATTGAGGTCAATAGCAGGGGATTGGCACGGGATCTGAAGAGAGGATGGACCTCGAAACAAGTTTGTAATCCCAGTTTTAAGATTTACTTTTATCATTTTATATATATATATATATAGAGAGAGAGAGAGAGAGAAGCTGAACAATTAAGCAGTGGGGGAAAACAAGTGCAGGCCAACAATTCTTAGTCGTTATAGTAACGACCCGGCAAAGACCTGAACTTAAAAAAAAAAAAATTGAAGATGAAGAAAATGGTGGAATATATTAAAAATATGAGAAGCCCTTCACTAGCTGCCTGAGGGAATCATGTAATCCCTCTTGGAAGCACATTTATTTGTATTGCCTGCTCCTAGGCCTTTCGTCCGCTGGATCGGACTCAGGGAGACACGGCTGATTGTGTCAGTGCTCTTGGTGTCAAATAGAGGCACACCACAGTCCATAATTCTGTGGTGTTCTCACCACCAAGGGTTAAAAAAAAAATCCAACAGCACCCTCAAAGCAGCCAGCGAAGGGTAGTAAATGGAACAAACACAAAGTGTGGAGATGAAAAAAGTTGCTGAAAAACTAAAAGCATTATTCAAACAATATAAATATAGGGGACAATCTTTGAGCTATGCTTGAAGATCCATTCAAGGATGCAAGAGAGATAAAAAGATATGGAACAGTCTGAGTGGTCAGCTCTGTTGTTCAATAACCCAAGCATTGTGAGTGGCTAAGAATTGTACAGAACAGCCTTTACTTGGATCTCCTAAGAGATGCAATCTCCCACTGATTGACCAAACAATAGAATGCTGAACAATTAAGCAGTGGGGAAAACAAGTGCAGGCTAACAATTCTTCAGTCGTTATAGTAACGACCCGGCAAAGACCTGAACTTTAAAAAAAAAAGGACAAAAAAATTGTGAAGATGAAGAAAATGGGTGGAATATATTATAAATATGAGAAGCCCTTCACTAGCTGCCTGAGGGAATCATGTATCCCTCTTGAAAGCACATATATTTGTATTGCCTGCTCCTAGGCCTTTATATATATATATATATAGGACTGCCTGTGTGGTGTGTGTGTGTGTGTGTGTGTGTGTGTGTGTGTGTGTGTGTGTGTGTGTGTGTGTAAATCCGTGCGTACCTGTGAGCGCGCGTGCGTGTTGTTGTGTGTTTTGTGTGTGCGTGCGTGCACGCGCAAGCGTACTGCGCGAACATGTGCTGTGTGTTGTGTGTGTGTGTGTGTGTGTGTGTGTGTGTGTGTGTGTGTGTGTTGTGTGTGTGTGTGTGTGTGTGTGTGTGTGTGTGTGTGTTTCGTTTGTGTATCGAATTAGCCTTCATCTGGGTAAATGACAAAAGCTTGATGTTCTTCGCATCGACCAAAAGACGATTATATCTTTCCAGCTGTATGTTATTAAGACCGACTGATGCCCGCCGATAACGGAGACTTACATACGTACGTACATATATAAACATACTCATACATACATACATTACATACATACTATACATACATACATACATACGTAATACTCATACATACATACATATACATACTTCGATACATGCATACATATCATACATACATACATACATACATACATACATACATGCATACATACATATATACATAATACATACATACATACATACATACATACATACATACATACATGCATATATCCATACCTATATACATACAGCTGCATATATACATACATACGTTCACACATGCAAACATGCATACATCGCTTTTCCTCTCCGCCTCCGTCTCACCCCCCGAAATAGTATTTTTACCGTTCGCCACCAGAGGGGTCGCTCGTCATTTACACTATTTGCAGTTAGCAACCTAGATCGGAGATGTGAGTTAAACGAAAACTTTATTTCTCCTAAATTTGCTATTATCTGTAGATTTATAGATATCTTGCTCCTTTTTTTATTCTTGAAATTCAATATTCACAAAATGCGTGATCATTAAAGAGTTACGGAGAAGTCCTGTGCTGACTGTATTGTAAATTTATCTGCTTTTTATGGGGTTAGTGTCGTTTTATTAAATTTGATGAACTTATATGCTGTTTTATATGGAAATTTTGATGAATTATTTTTATTCAGCTTTTGCCTAATTTCCGAAGGGTACTTCTCAGATGGTGACCATCTTGTAAAGACTTATATCACAAAATAATCATCTTTAAAAACACAGTTGCTGCTGAAATGAGCATGAAAGCACACTGAGTACAGCATAACATTGAAAAAATATTGCCAAGAAACTTATTTCATGGTGGACAATCACATTTCATGTTCTGAATACGAACACACGAGCCCATGCAAGCACGCACAGATGTACAAACAGATGCCACGAGTACACACATACGTACACTCTCTCACATGCACACGTACATGCACAGAGAGAGAGAGAGAGAGAGAGAGAGAGAGAGAGAGAGAGAGAGAGAGAGAGAGAGAGAAGAGAGAGAGAGAGAGAGAGAGAGAGAGAATCTATCACGTTTCACCGTAGTGTTAACGTTGGAATTGAATCACACAAAAATGATTAGGCGTTTGCCTTATTTATTCATAAGAAAACAGTCCTTGGCGAATGGATCCGGAGGTTTCACAAATACATAGTACCGGGAAATCAATGGTAAACGGGCGCAGGATGGGAGTGAATGGGAACTTCTTACGTTAAACAGTTTCAGAACGGAGTGCCTGAGGGCGGAAAATGAAGCAAAACTTACAAAAAGAGGGAGCTAGTTACCACCAAGGACATAGACCTATAAAGTACAGAACAAAACACAATGCATTTCGACCTCTTGGGTCTTCTTCAGGCAAAAACAAACATTTAGGACAGTGGAAGCGAAGAACGTGAAACCACTTATCTTCTCATTTTCGGCGTAAATTTTACGTTAAACAGTTCGTTTCTTCCTATATGAGGAACACGTTTCTTTTTTTTTTGCAAGGCTTCGCGAAAGAAGAGATATAAAACTCAGACCAAATCAGAACGCTTGCAAAGTCAGCACTACAAAGATATTATGATTTTAATTGAATTACCCAAACTTTAAACTCAATTAAAATCATAATATCAGCACTACAACTTTAAACTACCCTGATTAATACGGCTTTGAAACAGAACTGGGAGTACAAAAGGGAAGAAAAGAAAGATTGAAGGTAAATTTCCTCTCTATAATGATGGCTTCTTTGACCATCTAACGGCAAGAACTTGACCGAATGAAAACAAACGAACAAACACAGACGGACACCAGAGGAGAGGACATTATGCCGATAATGACTGTTA
>CM031595.1:133392590-133397493 GCA_018398815.1 Conus ventricosus | reverse complement strand
TTCGACTTCATGTTAATTACTAGGACCGCCACAAGTCATCCAAAATTCAGCAGCAGCATCCGGATCTCTATCTGATAAATATATTCCAATGTGATTTCATTATATTGGAAAGAAAATATTTTCAATGGTTTTAAACTCCTTTTATTTATGATTTTATAACCCACCTCTGGGATTTTTACGCGGGATTTGTACCATGTCATACACTCCGGATAACGATCACTACAACAGCATGGCGGGACATATGTTTGTATATATATATTTTTTTGTATTTATGAAAATTTGGTCAATTCAAGTAGATGAATTTTCAGATACACATGTTGGTCTGTAAATCATTTGTTGTAACCTATATCATGCTGTACTTTTGCTGTCATTTTGATTTTGGTTTTAATAAATCAATATTGAAATCACCCAAAATAATTTCAAATTTGTTATTTCTACATCCATAAGGGAGCTGAAATTATCATGCCACTCTGTGGTTCAGCTGGGTTCCTATATAAAGATCCTACCATGAGGGGTTTGTTACTTCTTTTTTTTCCCAATAAAATCGATGCAAGATCATACATCTCAAGATTTTCAGTTTCCTGCAAGTTGCCAAACACAAAAGCAATATTGTGTTTTTCGGTTATAAATGGATCTAATCCCATGATCTGGTATCCTATTACGTTCATGTCAGCATCTGCTCAACATGAAGACAAACGGGACTCACCATAACAAAAACAAAATAAACGAAAGTTATTTCCTTTGTCATGAAGAAAGGCTACGCGCGTGTGTGTATGTCTGCGTGCGTGCATGCGTGCATGCGTGCGTGCGTGCGTGCATGCGTGCGCGCGCGCGCGCGTGTGTGTGTGCGTTCGTGTGTGTGCGTTCGTGTGTGTGTGTGTGTGTATATATGTGTGTGTGTGTGTGTGTGTGTGTGTGTGTGTGTGTGTCCAAATTACTTTATTCGATCATTGCTGAATGCAAGCCTCTCTTCGCCGCCCATCTTTTTCTTTTATCAAAACTATTTTATGGGCCATTATTTTGGCAGATAATACCCTTTGAGGTTACCTTTCTTCTACTGGGGGAAAAATCCCCTAGGGAGAAGCTTACAACAGGTCTTCAGAGAATAGACCCCCCTCAAGCAAGAATTACGGACCTAACCTCCTCATACTCAAAGGGGAAAGGGCTACATCGGGATCATCACGCCTGGGTGCCTATCTGCTGGCGGATCTTCCGGTGCCGCCTGGGCTCGAACCAGCAACTTCCAGATGAGTTGATGTCTCACAATATTGCCTTTATAGACGGGTGTCCCATCAACATCGCCATGGGACATCGTCCAAAATTGGGAAATTGAACATTAAGACGTGAATGTTTGTTCTCTGTAGCCAGAATGCAGCTGCAAATCTTTTCACTTGTCTCTTGCCATTTCCTTCAGGGATGTGTTCGTCTTTTTACCAGAAATCCAAGCTGTTTCATGATGTCACAGACTGGTGAGCCTCCAGTCGCTCTTGCATCTAACCTCTATGACATGGTCTTTGCCTAGGAAACCAGAGTTCTTCGCGCTGACTAGAAGCTGCGGACTAGACTGGCATATTTCTTGGGCTTGTAGATGTGAGTTTTCGCTATTTCATTTTCATATGACGCAGTGATTTTTATCAGAATTAATGTTTGGAATAATCTGAGTGGAGTACAATATGGAGTCTCATGCCACTCTTCCCGATGATCTCTCAATGGATTTCCCATTCTTCAATGTCTGCTGCACACTTCCGTCACCCATTCCGCCAGTAAACCCCGATTCCATGATCTTGATTTCACAGCTGTTCCAGATCCATGATTTCTTGTTTCCTGTCATATAGAACGCCGATGCTGATGTTTTTTGGTGGCGTACTTTTCCTCTGGCAGTGCTAACCGTATATGCAATTACCTCCCCTGTCCAAGCTTAGGTTTGTATGAACTCGGGACACGTTCCATTGTTTGTTTGTTTTGACAAAGCGGACACACATGATTATCTGATTTCCCCATTTCACAAGATTTGGATGCGAGGGCTGGAAGTCATATGAAGATCTGAGGATGAAGACGATCCTGAAAGGTGCCATGTGCCATATACCTCAGGTGAGATTTCGTTAAATTACCTTTTCCCACATAGTCCACTGGCTCTGTTGGCTTTGCTGGACTGCCTTCTGAATTCTAATGGCATCCTCTTGGTTCTTCAGCTCCTGCATTATTATGTCTCTCTTTGCTTTTCAGTTTGCCTTTGACCACTATATTTCTGTTGACCCAAGTCCCTGCCTGATTGTTAGGTTGTGTGTCCTATTATTTCCCTGATCTTAGGTTTTCCTTTGTCACGTCCACTGCGTCCATTCTCTGCCAGCCTTTAGCTTGGGTTAGTTGACCTCAAACCTTGGGTCCTCGAGCATGGTTATAGTCCTTGCTTTGCTCACGTTGTCCCCCTCCAGGATGAATTTAAGAGGAAGCTTCGCTTATGCTTGGTGGTAGTGGAAAGTAGGCTTACAGTAGAAATCATTGAAGAGTGTTAAAGTAATGTGATTGAATGAATGTCGTGCTAATGATCTTGATTAAAATACGTTTACGCTTTCTTTTATTTTAAATTCAGATACTAAACTGCAAACATGTGATAATTACAGACTGTATCTCTGTCTGTCTGTCTGTCTGTCTGTTCTGTCTGTCTGTCTGTCTGTTCTCTCTCTCTCTCTCTCTCTCTCTCTCTTCTCTCTCTCCTCTCTCTCCACTCTCTCTCTCTCTCTCTCTCTAACTCTCTCTCTCTCTGGCCGGATGTAAAAAAGCATGTGCTTGCTTATCCGTTATCCTTGAAATAAAAAATCATCATCAAAAGATAATCATCATCTCTCTGGGAAAAAAGACCCAGCTGCAGAGCAATGGAAATCAGCCGGTCATTGAGTACTATCGCCCTTCATGCCAGCTTGGTTGAGCGTTGGATTCTAGTCAATGGTTGTCTGATAACAGCTGTCTTATACATCACATGCGTAAAGAGGGTGATATAATGTTTTTTTTAGGCTGGATCAAGTCCTTTGGCAGTTGCCGGATGTGGTCAGTGAATCTTATGTCGGATTAGCGTCAGACGGGGAAAGGGGGAGGGGCTGTCAGGCAATCATCCTCCACACTGGGGCGTGGAGCACGCTTTACTTCTTTTACGACACTCTTTGAACACATGTAAGTGGGGAAAATGTGTTTTAGCTCTGTCTAATAATTGGAAAGTTTCCTTTTTTCTAATCTGAGCTCCTCTCACAATCATGGATCGAATAGAATTGTGCTGTTTTGTTCTTGCATATAGGAATACAAAATGGAAATAACTTTCTTGTAGCCAGGGGTATGTAATGCCTGTCACAACACCTTAAGGTTTAAAAAGTCAAAATTATTCAGGAAAGGACATGGAAATTCACTTGACTATTTTTTCTTCATTATGTAAGGATAACAATGGTATTCAATGCCTTGACTTAACATAAATTGACGCCAAAACGTTGTAATGCATGGATTGGCTTAATAATTATTGGTCTTATAATGTATGAAATAACCCCAAACGTAAAAGAATGAAAAGATATAGACTCGCATAACCCAAATAAATAATTCTAACAAACAAATCAGTTATGAGATGAAAATCATAATGATGAAAAATGACAATGTGTCTACAAGAGAAAAAACACGACCATGATCTACTTTGACAAAACAGCACTGACATTTTTTTCTGCACAACTTAAAAGCAAAGAATTAAATCACAGATGTTTTCATGCACAAAATTTAAAAAGTGTGCATTTCTGGGACAAGTGTGTAATTGTAAATCAGACGAAGCATTCGATCTCATTACAAAAATATATTATTTCACTCACAATGTATCTGTTACACAGTGTGTGTGTGTGTGTGTGTGTTGTGTGTGTGTGTGTGTGTGTGTGTGTGTGTGTGTGTGTGTAGTGTGTGTGTGTGTGTGTGTGTGTGTGTGTGTGGGGTGTGTGCACCCATTTAAGCGCATGTGCTCGCAACTGAAAAACACAACATAAAATCTGGTCCTTTTATCTTTAATATTATAGAGACGGCAATGTAAACGTCAGAGATTATTGAAAGAGTAACGTATCAACTTACCAGGTGCTCTTTATGATAGGGATGGATGCAAAACTGATTTAGTTTCTACCAAGTGCTGTGTATGCTTCGAGGTTGCTCTACAGAGGAGGTCAATAGAACTAGCAACGACAGCCCTTTTGCCCTATAAAAAGTTTGTTGGCTTGTTACGGGATCCTGATTACCGTTGACCAAAAGCACTTCCATATAAGCAGGGGAAAAACTTCCCTGGCAGATCCTCATGCCTATAAGAAAGTATTTCTGCAAAGCAAAGATGAGCGCTAAGGAAAGGGGAAAATATTGATGAAAGTGACTAAAACTTGCCCAGGAGGAAATGTAAAAAAAACACAAAAAAGAAAGAAAGAAAGACGGCATGTGGAGGCTAACTAGAGAGATAAAACACCCCACAAGTCTAACAAACTCACTTATTCATAAGATTTCAAGCTTGGTCCCCATAAGCGTGAAGAGCTTAAACATTGATGAAGACATGTACCATTGAGAACAATAGAAAAAACATGGTCCCTGGGCCTCCCTTCATCCAAAAAAATAGTAACGCAAACACCAATGGTTGTCTTAGTAATCCATTCACTTTAACAGATAGGCCTGCACTTTTTAAAGGAAGAGGGAACAAAACGGAACTCTTCTCCACCGAGTGTTTGGCTTTAAAGTTCCTTCTAAATTAAGGTCGTCAGGACCGGAAAGTAACATCTGTTTTTGCATTATAAAGATCTCGTCAGGTTTGGTAGTGGATCCTGGTTCCTGCCATTGAGACGAAGTTCTGTATAGTATATGTCCCGTTAGAATACAGAACTCTTCACTGTAGCCTTACACT
>CM031595.1:133385090-133387590 GCA_018398815.1 Conus ventricosus | reverse complement strand
CTCTCTCCTCTCTCTCTCTCTCTCTCTGGGGTCACGTAGTTTTACACGAAGCGACGGGGCACCATTTGCCTAAGCTACGAAAATTATTTTCGATTCTCCTTTGACAATGCCAGTTACTGACTTCCAACGACTGTGGAGACAGCCCTGAGCGCGCTGCTAACCGAGGATATAGTGCCAAGCTCGAAAACCGCAGGAGATGGCAGCAACACCGTCGTCGTATTACGACTGAAGCCAGCCGTCCCTGTCAAAACAGCAATGGCGGATCCCGTCTTGAACCGACGAAAGCGAGTTCAATATTACCGAAAGAAACCGCCCAGCCAGGCGCGACGTGATCAGGAACGAGCAAAGCAGCAAAATACACGGCTTGAACAGGTTGGTACAGATATAACGGAAACGCTTGTGTAGTGAATCAACTAGCCTTGTTTGACACGAAAATTTGAAGATCACAGTACACAGTGCACTACACAATATGTTACTGAACACATCAAGCCTACAGATGCTGACAGCGAGACTGACACCTCGAATGTTCAAGACAGTCTTCCGCCTTTGTACTCCAGCCAGTCTGAGTGCGACATTATTAACCAGGAGATCCAGCACTCTGTCATCGACACAGGCCTCGAGCATTCTATCGACAGAACTGTAGCAGGCTTTGATACGGGTGTGGTGAAGGACTATGTTGTCACTTTGACTGTTCGGCAAGTTCAGAGATGGTTGAGAGATAAGCACAGAAAATTAGCATTCAGACAGATCGTACTTCATCAGTCAGATGGCGTGGAATCGGATGACATCGTTTAGAATTCGCCTACGATCACTGTTCGCCCGCGGTCACTGAAGAGAAACAATCAGGTTTCGAAATACCGGTATCTTGCAGTCATTACACCACCAAGCTGCTCTGTAAATTGCTGGAATGGTGCTCGGTATTTATCCTTGGAATGAATTAGTTTTTTGTAATTTAGTCCTTTGCGGATTCATTCCAAGAACTGGCTCTCAGCACTTGTCTTAAGAGGTTAACTTTTTATATTTTCTACTTTTCACAAGAAAATGTAGCTTGTTTTGCCCTTTCATGATTTTCTTTTGCTTCTTAGGTGGCACCTTTGGTTGTTTTTTTTGAAAACTCAACAAACGTACTACGGTATTGTACATTAGCCTTTTTCTAGGATAGCATTCTTCATAAACCCGAAAAGGTAGAAGAGTCAAAATACCACTTTCCGCGGTCACTGAGGAGAAACAATCAGGGTTTCGAAATAGCGGTATCTAACCAGGAGTTATATGTTAGTGAGTTTCCCTCCCTATTGGACAGTGTCTCCCCCTTGGAGACTATAAGCTTGCTGAAGGTTCATTTTGAGAAGCATATATTTAAATTTTCCCCATTCATCCACTCAAGCACATACAATTATCTACCACTGCAGATATGTATGCATATCTCCCCCTATTTCTTCAATCTAAGACATAAGAGCAAGCTTTGTTTATAATTCAATATTTCTTGCAGTCATTGCAACACCAAGCTGCTCTGTAAGTTGCTGGAATGGTGCTTGGTATTTATCCTGGGAATTTATTAGTTTATTATATATATATATATATATATATATATATATATATATATATATATATATATATAATATATATATATATATATATAATATATATAATATATATATATATATATATATATATATGTTCCGCGCATTTTTCCGATTTGCGCTATCTTAAGATTGCGCAGCGCGTTTTTACGATCCTTAAATTGCGCACCGATCTTAAGATCGCGCAAGGGTTGTGTTGCGCATTTTAATGATGCTGCGCAGTCTTCAGATGTATAAAATGACGACGTTCAAACTGGCCTGACGTTCAACGTACGGCCTGACGAATTCTTCGCAACACTCGTTAGTACCTATGGCATGCTGACGTGGCAATAAGTTCAATAATGACGGGCTCACTCAAGGCTCACTGCTCGATTTTGGGAATATTAGTACTATGTATGTTGGGGTGGGGTGGGGTGTGTGCAGTTGAGGGCTCATCTCATCACTGCTTCTTGGGGTGTGGGGAGGGGGGGGGGGTTGTTAGGTGGTCTTCTCATGATCACTTCATTTTCAATTCTTCTCTTTCTTTTCAGGTTCACTACTGACTGAAGAGTGATACAGGCTCACAGTGATGAGTCCGAATTTGATTGTTATAACTGTAATCCTCTTCATTGACTTGAAGAATTGAACAAAAGTATATGATTTTTCAAAAAGATGTCTTAGTTGTTGTTTTTATTGTATACATAATATTTACAAGATTGTTTCTATACAATAGGCTAGTTGTCACGACCGACCTCTGGAGGTCTGCCCTGACAGGATCGGTCTAGATGGGAGTGAAGGGAGTTACTGACCTCACACGCCCCGCAAGAGACCACACAAGAAAGATTACAATACAATACACCATTTATTCACACCAACACACACATAGTCACAAATAAGCATTTCAACACACACAACATGCACAATCACAATTAAGCATTTCA
>CM031595.1:133370090-133380090 GCA_018398815.1 Conus ventricosus | reverse complement strand
ATTCGAATGGCTCCAGTTTCAAGATGGAATACATTGGTCCACATATGTCGTAATCCAACGCCATTTCTTGGTTCCTTCCTTTTTTCTTTACAAGTTCCCCCCCCCCCCCTCCTCATCCGTTGAAGAAATGCATTACAAATAATAAACAACAAGTAGGTTACGGTAACTCTTGTCCCATGATGAAATAAACACACGCCCATAACTCTGAAGAGAATGCTGCTTACTACACCGAATCGCCTAGCAGATATATGACAGCACAGAAGAAAACAAAAACCCCCCCCCCCCCCCCCCCCCCCCGCCAAAAAAAAAGTTCCAAGCTTGCCTATAATACCATGTGCCGACACATCTACACAGCAACAACTAGAGGAGTGAACAACTACAAATTAACATTTATTCAAGATTGGCACAGCCTTTTCGATCTGGAATATAGTTAGAACAAGTACATGTCTTCAGTTTTGCTGTGTGATCAAGTTATAAAGGGTCGGTTATCACGGCGATTTCCTTCTTTTAAATTTTTACTTTCCGACATTTTTGTCCTGCAGGAATCGATTTGATTATTTTTTCTTTATCGTTTGTGCCAACCACCTTCTCAGACGGTAAATCTAGTGTGATGGGCAATGTTGACAGTCTGCCACAGCGTCGTTCCACGACCTCTGCTGGACTGGCCATGTTTGACGCTCCAGAGATTTGAAGATGGGATGGGATGGGATCGTAAGATGGGGACTTCGGTCTATGGACCAGTAATCAAGCGGGCATGCCTCCTCATAAGAGATCTTGATTCTGTAAAGATGGAGCGGGAATGATAATGGCGTGTGCTGAATCTAAAAATGGTGACTTACTAGACTTGATCCTACTGGTGGACATTATATATTTTACCACTTCTTCTTTTCTGAGATTAACTTTGCTCCACAATACCTGCCCACCACGGCGAGGAATAGTGTTGATGTGCAAGGCTTCAAAGTCACTCACAAGGCCAAAACGTAGCTTGTTTCGTTGTGATTTTGACCTCTTACCCTTCATCTGTTTATGGTTATTAAAGTTCAATGTTTAATGTTAAATGTTGAAATAAACTTTAAGTACATAGACATCTGAGTAAAATATCTGTATAACCTATGGATATCCTCTTTGTTAGTGCCCTGTATGACCCCTTCCCCGTGTCCAACGAGTGAAGCAAGGATGTGTTCTGGCACCAACCCTGTTCAGCCTCATGTCGCCACAATGCTGTTCTCCTGTTCTCTCCAGTACCAATGCGGGTCACTGTTCGCTACAGATGTGATAGCCGCTTCTTCGACTTAAGGCGCTGAAGGCCAGAACAAAAGTCCTTGAGGCCCTTGTGAGAGACTTCCTGTTTGCCGATGACTGTGCACTCGCAGGGCTCAACGAACCAGACCTGCAAGAGCTTGCCAGTTGCCTGTCTGCAGAATCAAGGCCTTTGGCTTGACGATCAGCCTGCGAAGACAGAAGTGATAGTCCAGCCAGCACCCGGCCTCTCTATTCCAGAACCAAAGATCGTGATCGAGGACACGACCATGAAGAATGTTGACAGCTTCACCTACTTGGGAGCTGCTTGTCTTCATCGTGTGGCTTGGATAAAGAAATGTCGAACAGACTGGCAAAAGCAGGAGCTTCCTTTGGCAGGCTTTGGAATAGAGTGTGAGGTGAGCGTGGTATCATTCTAAGCACCACGCTGGGCAGTCTACAGAGCAGTCGTTGTCACCTCGCTGCTCTACGGCTGTGAGACCTGGACACTGTACAGGAAAGAACTGAAGACCCTGGATCAGTTCCACCTCCGCTGCCTGCGTATGATCATGGGCATATCCAGGGTGGACAGGATTTCCAACACAGAAGTGCTTCGCGGAGCAAAGGTGTCTGGTCACCTTGACGACATCCCTTTTGTAGTTTAAACCTTTGTGTTATTTTCATACTTATTATCACGTACGATTTTATGTTTCTTTAAAAAAAGATATTCAATTACGTAAATCCTCTCCTATTCCAAAGATGATCAGAACTTTATTCATAATCATATATGTTCAGTTCACTGAATCGAATGCCTTTTCAAAATCTATTTAAGACTACGTTGGGAAGTCAGCAAGAACGTTGAAAAACCGTGCCAGTGATACAAATCACAGACCGAAAATCTGCTGTGTGTGAACGTGATTTTGTAGCTTAGTGAAGAATCTTTCAACATAGTCATAAAAATCTAATGTTGGAACATATGTTTGTATTGCGGCAGTGTTTAATTTCTTGGCTTGTATACGAATTGTTATTCTATTCTATTACGGATGGGGACTTGCTGAGCGAAGTTTGCAATGAGTGGCCGCATTTTTTGATCGCCTGAGTTACCCCGAGATTTTTTTTTCTCAGACTTAGTTTTTTTCGCTCTTTTCTACTGCTGAAATACTTCTTTTAGTTAGTCTGTTTTCTATGGTGGTTAGCCCTTTGTTATACCGTTCAACTGCCTATGGTTACCGGAAGTGAGTAAATCTACATTTGAATATGTGTTTGTGGGTTTTTTCCTTCATGGATTCTGTTGGTGGACGGCCAGTATCCTCACGAATACATTTTTGTCAGTTTAATCGGACGTGTTAACGTTTGACTTAAGATTTTCATGTTGTGCATTACAGAGATAGACGGTGGTATGTGATTAAAATACTTATTTGATATGCTATTGTGTCCCTGTCCTCGTATCCTCTACTTGTCTACAATTGAGTTTGCCATGGGCTCAAGTGGACAGACTGAAACCACACAATCGAGTGTCATTCACGTAATGGATGCGTCTTTGAGAGTGTTGCTCAGATATCCTGAAGACACTCTAGGTGTCTTTGTCTCTCGGTTCTCACTGAGCCCGAGATACATTACGAAAGTAAGAGTACAGCACAGTCTGCAATCTCTAACCAGAATTAAATTCCACAACATTCTTTCTTTATAATGTTCATTTTCATCTATCACCATTCAAGAAAGGTCTCAAATTCTGTGGCTCTTGATGCCTTGCTGTTATGATGACCTCAGTTTCCTTACCCTCTCCATGTCTATGCCCTTGATGAGTGCGTGTAAATTCACGGTGTCAGCAAGTTCACTGGCACTGTTACTAGAGGCGTACTCTAGCTCACACTAACTTCAAAGCTAACTACAGATCGAGCTCAGTAAGTGGTGTCTTCTTAAGGTTATGTAAGAGGATGTACCACTGAACATCATCGAAGCGACTATATAGCGTTGTAATATCCCCTTCTGTGGGTCCCCTCTTGACGACTCGTCATGTTCTGCACCCCGTGGATTGCCAGTACTGAGGCTATGACGGATGATTCGGGGATTGTAACGAAGAAACAGTCCACATAGATCTGTGAAATGGTAGTAGGTACTACTGATATTAGTATCGCATTTCTAATTTGCACCCACAAAAGCCTCATCCAGACAATCCTCCTCAACCATCCCTCCAAAGCAACGAATAGCTGCAAAGCATTCACTCAAAACGAACAAAAATGTCGGTATAGATATAAATAGTCCTGTGCACGCAAAACTGAAATCGAAATAACAAGCTCGCTTTCCATAGATTTTGCTCTCAGACGTCACCATTTGAACCCGCACAACTTTCTTCATCGACCAATACCCTAGCAGTTACATCATATCGATATTTCATCCAGAACTCTATTTGTACCTTCGTCATTAACTTCTATGACTGTGATATAAATTTCATGTGCGTCCTTTTCTTTTTCTTCTCTGAATTGTGCTAAATGTCGAGAGTACCGTGTCTGTTTTACGTGACATTTTGTACTGAATATGAATATCGGTTTAGACAGCAACCACATGAGCACGATGGCAAACAACGTTTCTGATCGAACTGGCGAAAATAAGTGTTTTTTTTTTTTCATGCCACATTTACACTTTTAGTTTCAGTTTCAGTTTCATCAAGAAGGCGTCACTGCGTGAGGACTAGTGCATATACGCTACACCACATCCACTAAGATTTGAGACCACACTGCGCATGATTTAAAGCTGATGGATAAATGAATAAAATAACTAAGATGAGAGAATTTAAGAAGAGGGTCTCGTGGCTACGACTCAGCAGACGTCTGACCTTCGCATTAGCCCAGCGCGCTGGTCAGTCTTTGAGTACCTACCTAACATTGGTTGTGCTATTTTTATCATTGTATGTGTGTGTGTGTGTGTGGTTAATGTACACACGTGTGTGCATGGATGGGTGTGCATGGATGAGTGTATGGGTGTGGTGTGTGGTGGTGTGTGCGCGAGCGTGACCAGCATAGGTACTTTGTGCGGTGAAGAGGTAGTGCAGAACACAAGACAAAACAGTGCAAAAGTACTGACCACAATGTTGTGAGAAATTCTACTTTACAATAACCCTTTGTTTTGGCCTGAGGATTAAAGAGAATATAATACATAAGAAAGCCTCTCTTGCTCAGAACATAACAAAAGAATCTAGCTTCAAATCTCCACTCTCAGCATTGTGTTCTTTAGATAACAACAAGGTTTTACCGAATCTGTTGATGAACACATTTTCACCGTGTAAGACCTGTGGACTAAAATAACACAGTAACCCAGAAATACTATTTTGCCTTCATCAAAGGGGCTTCAATCTGCCTTCTTAAGGAGATACATGAGTTGCCTTTTTTCTCCCATTTTTTATGTTAGCCGCAGATGAAGTTTGATGTAGACACAGACATCCTACATAGTTTCAGAAACAAACTGCTGCTCTTATCATGGGAACTGCCTGTTTGGTGCAGTAAAGCAAAAGAACAGTCATTTTCATACAACACAGCAAACCATCAACTGAAAGTCACCCAATGGCAGCCACCACCAGCACACACTGACACGGCTGGATAAATAAGGAGAGTCAGACTGGGGTCCAAGGGGTCCAAAACATTACAACTACCACGATTCTCACCTCCCCCCACTGTCACAAAAATCGCCACGTTGCCTCCCTCAGTCGCCACCCCCTCCCACTCCCCCTCCCCCGCCCCGCCCCGTTCTATTGTAGAAGGACACGCCTATCCCCTCTGATACCTCCTCTCCTCATACAACTGGTCCGGCTCTTTGGTGTATCTGCTATAGAGCGATATGACATCAGCACGAGGCTACAGTAGCACGAAGGCTAGCCATCCCAGCAACAGGAAAAGTAGAAACCCCTTTGTCACGTACAGCGAAGCAACAGTGAGAGGTGGTAGGGTAGGGCACGTAGAACAGCAAACTCTCAGGACAGTGTCCCACAGTCAGTATAGACATCGACAGGAAAAAAATGATAGTACTGTTAGACACTGGCGTCGGTTGTGAACATCTAGGCAGAAGACTCTGCCTCTTCAAACGGCGTGCAATGAAGGAGTTGAGGTGCCCTGCTCGCTAGGTGTTTAGACCAAGCTGGTTACAGTATTGTCCCCGGAAATCGCATGGCCCAGAGGTTTATTACAGAGCAGTGCATTCAGCTATACTATAGCAATTAATTCATAAATCAACCCGTTGTCAGCTGATAAGCATTAGTGATGATTTCACGCTTTCACACCATGAGGTGTGTGTCCTTCTAAACGTGCGCGCACATGCGTGTGTAAGTATGTGCGTGTGTGTGTGTGTGTGTGTGTGTGTGGTGTGGTGTGTGTTGTGTGTGTGTGTGTGTGTGTGTGTGCTGTTTGTTTTTGTGTTTTTCCAGTCTCGTATTTTTACCACACTACTGACGTTACATCCTTTCGCTTCTTCCCAGCTTTAAGAGACCAACAACACCCAATTTATTCTATTGTCTCCCCGACACGAACAATCCACATGGAGCGATCAATATCAAATGGTCATGAAACAGATCACATAAGGAAACACTGCACTGCTACCCAGCCACTTCGCCAGTATTCCGTGTTGTCTGATCTGATCCAACATGCCCAGAATAA
The DNA here is from genome assembly GCA_018398815.1 of Conus ventricosus. NCBI lineage: Eukaryota > Metazoa > Mollusca > Gastropoda > Neogastropoda > Conidae > Conus > Conus ventricosus. The sequence continues at coordinate 133,374,205 of CM031595.1, read as the reverse complement.
AGCCAGCTGAGCCCCTTACTGAAACACTTATTCAGCCAGCATGAATGAACGCCCCCATCTGGAGTGTACCACCACGTCCTTCCAACAAAGCTCCCATTGAGCTTGCCAAACGGACGACTTTGACACAAATGCATATAGACATGGCCATAAACAAGAAACTGAAACCGAGGACTCTATGAAAGCATGGCATAAACAGTCAAGGAATTTTTTTTTAATAAAGTGTAGATAATAAAGATTATACTACAGGGTTCTATTCTAGTCAAGGAACTACATGACAGGGCTCCACTACTCGACATTTTTAAAACAAAATACATCCCAGTTTGAACCAGACCTGAGAGACACAGACACCTGTGGTGTTGATCAGGGAATTTGAGCACCTTTTAGTGAGGTAGTACTTGAGTTGACGAAATCGGTTGTGGTTGGTGCACATCCATTTGAGAGAGCGCGTGCGCGCGCGCGCGTGGTGTGTGTGTGTGTGTGTGTGTGTCTGTCTGTCTGTGTGTCTGTGTATGTCTTTACACACACGTGTGTCTGTATAGATGCGTCTGACCATGCATGTGCAAAGCCCATTGTGTGTACTCTGCCTCAGTGCCATAAACGTATGCTGCATTGAATCCAGAAGAGCACACAAAGACTTTGCATTGTCATCGATGCATTCGATTCAAGCAGTCTGGCATTGTTTAAGCTGTACTGCCATAGCCAAACCTCAGCTTTCATCCCATTTTTTAATTAATCAGTAAGGGTACCGATTTGAATCTGGCTCAGGTTCATTATGGAAGTTTGAGAGGCGCGTTTGCTAGTGCAAGTGCATTGATACACACACAACACACACACAACACACGCGCGCGCGCAGAAATCACACAAAACCACTTACATGCATGCGTACACACACACTTATTTAATATATAATAAATATTATATATTTATATATATATATATATAATTTTAAATCAACTATAACAAAGTTTGCTCTTATGTTTTAGATTGAAGAAATAGGGGGAGATAATACTGCCTCACTAGTAGTATGTGCTTGGGTGGGTGAATGGGAAATAATAAATGCTTCTCAAAATGAGCCTTCAGCAAGCTTATAGTCTCCAAGGGGGAGACAATCTCCAATGGGGAGGAAACTCACTAACATATCACTCCTGGTCAGATACCGGTATTTCGAAACCTGATTGTTTCTCCTCAGTGTCCACAGACAATGGTAACTTGACTCCTCTGCCTTTCCGGTTTTAAGAAGATGCTATCCTCGAAAAAGGCTGGTGTGCAATACCGTAGTATGTTTGTTGAGTGTTCAAAAAACAAACCAAAGGTACATCTAAGAAGCACAAGCAAATCGTGAAAGAGCAAAACAAGCTACATTTTCTTGTGAAAAGTAGAAAATATAAAAAGATAACTGTAAAGACACAAGTGTTGAGGGCCAGTTCTTGGAACGAATCCACAAGGGACTAAATTACAATAAACTATTACATTCCCAGGATAAGTACCGAGCACCATTCCAGCAACTTACAGAGCAGCTTGGTGTTGCAATGATTGCAAGAAATATTCAATCATAAACAAAGCTTGCTCTTATGTTTAAGATTGAAGAAATAGGGGGAGATAAGCATTCATATCTGCAATGGTAGATAATTCTGCCTAAACTAACAGTAGCTTGGGGTGGGTGAATGGGGAATAATAAATGCTTCTCCAATCTCCAATAGGGAGGAAAACCACATAACATATAACTCCTGGTCAGATAGGGTATTTCAAAACCTGATTGTTTCTCCTCAGTGACCGCGGAAAGTGGTAACTTGACTCCTCTGCCTTTCCGGTTTTAAGAAAATGCTATCCCCGAAAAAGGCTGGTGTGCAATACCGTAGTATGTTTGTTTAGTGTTCAAAAAAAACCCAAAAGGTGCCATCTAAGAAGCAAAAGAAAATCATGAAAGAGCAAAAACAAGCTACATCTGTTTGTGAAAATTAGAAAATATAAAAAGATAACTTGTAAAGACACAAGTAATGAGGGCGAGTTCTTGGAATGAATCCACAAGAGACTAAATTACAATAAAATTCCAAGGATAAGTAACCGAGCACCATTCCAGCAACTTACAGAGCAGCTTGGTGTTGCAATGACTGCTCGGTTACTTATTCACACACACACACACACACCACACACACACCACACACACACACACACACACACACAACACACACACACACCACACACACAACTCGTAATACGCACGCATATACCAGCTCGCGCGCTCACGTCCACGCAGTCACGATACATGCGCACGTACACGCTCATGAATTTGCATATGAGTTTTGCGTTACCACTGGACGCATCTGTTTTTTGATTTGCATAATATTGAAAGGATACTGGTATAGTTGTACGTAATCTTGTTACGTAAATCTTGACCATCTGACTGCAGCCAGTTCCCTAGCAACCATCAGGACCTGCAGTTTCCTGAGGTTCGAGACGAACGTCGTTAAGCTGCATTGGAGATCATGTCTGTTATGTGGACAGCCATTTCCTTTTAACATTCCGCAGTGTCTCATCAGCCTTGAGCCTCTATGACCAACGAGCTTGAGAGTCTCTGTGAAGACATCATTCATTTTGTCGACTTACTGAATGTGTTTCATTACACTGAGGTACTTTTTTGATTGAATTCCTGGGCTGAAAGTCTCATAATGGTTCTCTCTCCTGTATTCGTAATTCATTTTCTGTCTTGTAACACCGATACCAATCCGGCAGAGGTACTGTTATCTTCGAGGATGGAAGAATTGTTGGTTGAATGTTAGTGTGTATGCGTGCGTGTGTGTGTGCGTAAGTGCGTGTGATGTGTGTGTGTGCATGTGCGCGTGCATGCGTGCATGCGTGCGTGGGAGCGTGCATAGGTGTTGTTGTTCTTCCGTTTAACGTCTTCCCACATAAAGTGATTTCAGACGATTTGTAGTGATAGAGTGTATGATGAAAGTAGTATGAGTGCGTGCAACCATTTGTCAGTGTGTGTGTGTGTGTGTGTGTGTGTGTGTGTGTGTGTGTGTGTGTGTGTGTGTGTGTGTGTGTGTGTACGTGTGTGTTTTTGTGCTTGCAGGTGTGTGTCGTGTGTGTGTGTGTGTGTGTGTGTGTGTGTGTGTGTGTGTGTGTGTGTGTGTGTGTGTGTGTGTGTGTGTGTTGTGTGTGTGTGTGTGTGTGAAAATGTGTGTGTGTGAAAATGTGTGTGTGTGTGTGTGTGTGTGTGTGTGTGTGTGTGTGTGTGTGTGTGTGTGTGTGTGTGTGTGTGTGTGTGGTGTGTGTGTGTGGTGTGGTGAGTGCGTGTGCATGATGTATGTATGTATGTATGTATGTTATGTATGTATGTATTTATGTATGTATGCATTTTTGTGTGTGTGTGCGGGGGGTGTGTGTGGTGTGTGTGGTGTGTTGTGTGTGTGTGTGTGTGTGGTGTGTGTGTTGGGGTGTGTGTGTGTGTGTGTGTGTGTGTGTGTGTGTGTGTGTGGGTGTGTGTGTGTTTGCGACATGGGTCAATCATGTTAGCAATACCAAATGCGTACCTATTTTCAACCATTACTCGCCAGTTTCTGCAGTAGACCTTTAAAAAAAATACACATGTGTGTATATATCAGCGACAGCATTTTCTAACTTGTATCTTAAACTTGATTTTGTAATTATGCTATTTCTATATCCAATAAAGCTTTGTCATAAAAAGACATTATACATGTCTTTACAGTACACCCATCTCGAAACATAAAATCAGGGGAAGACAACGCATGTCTTTCCATCGCAAATGGAGATACCTTTGCTCAGTTTACGTGTCAAGCAAATACGTCTATAGATATTTCATTTGAAGCGTGTGCCAGAATAACGATCGAGATATCAACTCTGCATTACAGGCACACCGTTTCACATCCAGTTTGGCATTTCCTTCCTCTGGTTGCTGTTGCGGCTGAATTGCTGTAGGCTTGCCGACCGGTGCCATTGTGCAAAGGCATGGTCATTCTTGCTGAACATGGGCTCAGACACAGATTATCTACCTTGCAGATTTCTGAACATCGTCTGTTATGGCCGTGCTGTGATGAATTCATGGAGTTCGGGACTCTTGAGGGGGCAAATAAAAAAAAGTGTAGCTTCTC
>CM031595.1:133360090-133365090 GCA_018398815.1 Conus ventricosus | reverse complement strand
ATTTTGGTTGATATATTCGTATATGATCTTTTTTGCCTGGTAATCATTTGACATTTTTGCAACTTCTCGGCTGTTTGTCACGTTTCCTTCTCTGTGTGTTTGTTTGTGTTTTGTCCCAATTACATCATAATTTTGGTGAAGCAACAGGCAATACATTTCATTGCGAATATTTTCTGGGTGAGTGTCAATTTTGTAATAGTAAAGATATTCTGAAACCATTTATCGAAGATTTAATATAAATTCCATTGGCCACATTTTTCTGTGGAAGATAGCTGGAACTGTTTTCAATCACCAATTGCTATGATACTAAACATGTTCCCAAAACGACATTTCAAGTGAGATCGTGAAAGCATATTACGGTATGTGAACCTCACGCTCTTCCGGTAAACTTATCGTTACCTTTTAGAAATATATAGTTTATGTCGATTGTCATTGCAAACACACACACACACACACACACACACACACACACACACACACACACACACACACACACACACACACACACACACAAAACACACACACAAACACATGGGCTTAAGCGACCAAGCAAGCAAGCAGGCACGCAAGCACGCACGAACGTACGCACAAGCTCGCGTGCGCGCACTCATATGCGCTCGCGCGCGCGTGCACGCACTCATATACGCTCGCGCGCCGCGCGCAACACACACACACACACACACACACACACACACACACACACACACACACACCACAACACACACACAAACACCTGTGTGTGCGTGTTTGTGTGTGTTAACGTGTGTGTGTATGGGGGGGGGGAGGGGCGGAGGCAGGGGGCGCGCGTGCGTGTGTTGTGTATCCCTGCGCCTTTGAGTGTGTGGTGTGTGTTGTGTGTGTGTGTGTGTGTGTGTGTGTGTGTTGTGTGTGTGTGTGTGTGTGTGTGTGTGTGTGTGTGTGTGTGTGCGTGCGCGTGCGTCTGTGTGTGTGTGTGTGTGTGTGTGTGTGTGTGTGTGTGTGTGTGTGTGTGTGTGTGTGTGTGTGTGTGTGTGTGTGTGCGCGCGCGCGGCGCGCGCGTACGTACCTGTATGGTCTTACTCGGGGTAAATGACAAACACCGGATGTTCTCCATATATATATATATATATATAATAGTATATTTTCCGGCTTTTTTTAAAAAACGTGCTCAACCATGTGGCAGCAGCTAAAATAATGATTAAAAGTAAATCTTAAAACTGGGATTACAAATTTGTTTCGGGGTCCTTCCTCTCTTCAGATCCCGTGCCAATCCCCTGCTATTGACCTCAATCATATTTATATTTATATATATATATATATAAAATATATATTACATATATATATTATATATATATATATATATATATATAATATATATATATATATATATATATATATATATAGATCAGTATATTTAAAATGCCTAAAACAATTAAGTGCTCAACCCCTTGGGGGAGCAACATTAGTTAAAACAAGTTAAGATAGTTTTAAGATTCCTCTTTTAACTTGTTTTAACTATATATATATATATATATATATATATTTTATATATATATATATATATAAATATATATTGTGTGTGTGTGTGTGTGTGTGTGTGGTGTGGTGTGTGTGTGTGTGTGTGTGTGGTGTGTGTGGGGTGTGTGTGTGTGTGTGTGTGTTTTGAATTGTGAGCTGTAGTCCAGTTGGGTTGTGTTGCACGTGTTGTGCAAGGGGGGGGGGGGGGGGGGGGTGCAAGGTTGTGCAACAGTGATTCTTGGTAATCTGTTGCTGCATCGTTGAATATTTCTTCGTTGCAGGAATGGCTGGATAACCTCTTGTTTATCCCTTGTGGTATCGTTTTTATGATTGTTGGTTGGTGGTTACTCATGGAGTTTACATATAATGGTGTATCATTGGGTTTTTTGTATGGTCTGTATTGGTTTTGTTTAAAAACTAATGTTACATCCAAGTAGTTGACTATTTGTTGTTGGCTTCTATTGTAATGTTTCAGTTATGGTTTTGGAACAATTTACATAGTTCTTTCTTTTTATACTCTACCTCTCTAGGTGTATTGTCCAGTGCCGCCAATCCGTCGTCTCTGTACAGCCCAAATTTATGCCCAAGTAGTTTGTGCATTTTTGACAATAGTCTCACATGTTTCTACACCATCGTATGAACCCATTGTAACGTCAAAGTGGAATTAAAATCTGTTTTTCTTTCATGTAAGGCTCCTTTTTATTATACAACAGAGTTTTTTGTGTGGAATATAATTTCCAATTCTCAATTTGTTATCTCAGTATATTTGGTAGTAAATTCCAAACCTTTCCTGAGCAATTCTTCACTGATGGGTGGGTAAAAATCAACAATGTCAAATGCGATAAAGGTTGTTCTGTTTTGTTTGTTTAATTTTTGGAAATTGCACCACCTCATTAGTATTTTTCCAAAGGTTCAGTTCAAAATTTGATTTGGCGTCAGCTACTATTTTTTCTAGAATTTGCTTGCTTACTCTTCCTAGTTCAGACTTTGTGGGTTGATCAGTCTACATGAGGGGTTGTTTTGAAAATTAGGTTCATGATCTTTGAGTGTTATGAATGCTTCTCTTTTTGCCGTGGTTTCTATCCTATCACTTAGTTCTATGTGGTCCACCAGTTTCTTTTCTTCTTCTCTGATGGTAGTACATGTTTCCTCTTCAGCTTTTTTGTAGTTCTTTTGGGTGTTTTTACTGAGGAGCTGCTCGTAATATTTTGCTTCCATTTTATAAAAATTACTAGTTTTGTCAGCTTTGACAAATATTCTTTTATCATATATATTGCTGCTCAGAGATTTTGGAAGTTATTGCTTATTTTCCTAAATTTAATGGTGGAAATCATGCTTTTTAATCTTTCCTCAAAACTCCCATCTCTTCAATAACTGGTGGAGATCTCCATGAGTTGATTCCATATGTTTCTGTCTTTTCCTGCTGTGCTTTAGGATTAAGGTAAAAGAAAGCCCTCCATCTTAAATTGCGTACAAATTTTTCCGTTTTTTCAATTAGCCTTTTCATGTAGCTCTCTGGTGTAGCTTAGGGATATTCTTGGTTGATAGGTTAAAATTTACTTTCTCCATTTTTTTTCAAAAAAAAGTGCTGGCCAGGTTCAAAGTGCTCGACGCGTGGAGCTGTTTCTCTAGCTGGTAGTATATTTTCCGGCTTTTTTTTGTTGAAAAGTGCTCAACCATGTGGGAGCAGCTAAAATAATGATTAAAAGTAAATCTTAAAACTGGGATTACAAACTTGTTTCGAGGTCCTTCCTCTCTTCAGATCCCGTGCCAATCCCCTGCTATTGACCTCAATCATATATTTATGTTTTGAATTGTGAGCTGTAGTCCAGTTGGGTTGTGTTGCACGTGATGTGCAAGGGGAGGCCCTGTTAAGGTTGTAAGGCTTTCTTTATTAAGTATTATTGTGTGAGGTGTCCTATCAGGGTTGTTATTTTATACCTGTTGATAAAAATTTCCTTTTGTGCCTGCAACTGTCTACGATTTCAACTCTTGTGTTCAATGTTACCATACTAGGTTTGCATAGAACAATCCACTTTTCTGTTGTGCACAAATTACATCTTTTTGTGCTATTATTGTATGCTGCTGCTTTTCTGATTATTTTCCATGTGATGTTAAAATCTGTATTTGTTTTCTTGAGATCCCAGATATGTTTACTTAATTCTGTTTGATGTTTGTATTGTTCATACTTGAAAGATTGCTTGTGATTGGCGTACCTAGCTTTGAATTTGTTTTCTGTAATCCCTATGTATGTCTCTTTGCCGCTTTTCATTGTCACAGTGGCTTGGTATACGATGTTATCAGAGAGACATTGGTTGTTCAGAGGGCATTGCTCTCTGATTGTGCAATTGCAAGTTTTCCGTTTGTCACCCTCGTTTTTGACGTTGGTTTTCTTTTTGTTTGAAGTGTCAATCTTTTTTTTTAAAGATTTGGCATACAAGAATAAGATAGTTTGATTTGTGTTCCTATTGAATATTTAGGAAGAGTAAGCAAGCAAATTCTAGAAAAAATAGTAGCTGATGCCAAATCAAATTTTGAACTGAACCTTTGGAAAATACTAATGAGGTGGTGCAATGGTTCCAAAAATTAAACAAACAAAACAGAACAACCTTTATCGCATTCGAGATTGTGGATTTTTATCCATCCATCAGTGAAGAATTGCTCAGGAAAGGTTTGGAATTTACTACTAAATATGCTGAGATAACACATTCAGAATTGGAAATTATATTCCACACACAAAAAAGACCTCTGTTTTAAGATTTACTTTTAATCATTATTTTAGCTGCTCCCACATGGTTGAGCACTTTTACAAAAAAAAACCCGGAAAATATACTACCAGCTAGAGAAACAGCTCCACGCGTCGAGCACTTTAAACCTGGCTAGCATTTCTTTTTTAAATGGAGAAAGTAAATTTTAAGCAATCTTTCAAGTATGAAAAATATAAACATCAAACAGAATTAAGTAAACATATATGGGATCTTAAGAAAACGAATACATATTTTAACATCACATGGAAAATAATCAGAAAAGCAGCAGCATACAATAATAGCACAAAAAGATGTAATTTGTGCACAACAGAAAAGTGGATGATTCTATGCAAATCTAGTATGGCAACATTGAACACAAGAGCTGAAATCGTAGACAGCTGCAGGCACAAAGGAAATTTTTATCAACAAGTATAAAATAGCAAACCTGATAGGACCCCTCACACAATAATACTTAATAAAGAAAGCCTTACAACCTTAACAGGGCCCCCTTGCACAACACGTGCAACCAAAACCCAACTGGACTACAGCTCACAATTCAAAACATAAATATATGATTGAGGTCAATAGCAGGGGATTGGCACGGGATCTGAAGAGAGGATGGACCTCGAAACAATTTGTAATCCCAGTTTTAAGATTTACTTTTAATCATTTTATATATTATATATATATATATAGAGAGAGAGAGAGAGAGGAAGCTGAACAATTAAGCAGTGGGGGAAAACAAGTGCAGGCCAA
>CM031595.1:133337261-133356590 GCA_018398815.1 Conus ventricosus | reverse complement strand
TACTTACTCGGGGTTCAGTCCGCTACTTTCCTACGCTACTCTCTGAAAACTTTAGTAAATTATATTAAGGATAACCTGCACAGTATGTTTGTTTGTAGATATCGTTATTTTTGGTTATTGACGCCTTACTTGTCAGAGAACAGTAATATGCTGATTCTGGGTCACTTTCGCCCGAAAACTCGGTGGAGGGTGAAAGTGGCCCAGAATTGGTATTTCCCTGTTCTCTGCCCGTCAGTGACGAAAAGATGGAGCTCATCAGAAAGACCACTAACGACGACCCGAACCTCAGCGTGGTGCTGACATACATCCGCGACGACTGGCCCGACTCACGCCAGCATTGCCACAAAGCGCGGAAGACTTCTGGAACTTTAGGGACGAACTCTCGCTCATAAAGGGCGTCATCTTCAAGGAGAGCGAATCTTCGTACCCGCGATACTCCGAGCCGAAATGTTGACCAAGATTCACGCCAGCCACCTTGCCGTGGAGAAGTGCCTTCAGCGCACACGCCAGCTGCTGTTCTGGCCCAGGATGGCAGTGGACATCGAACGCACCGTGGCTGCATGCGCCGTCTGCAACGAGAGGCGGCCGTCCAACACCAAGGAGCCGATGCTACCTCACGAGATACCATCACGCGCATGGCAAAGAGTGGCGGTGGACCTGTTTTGTTGGGACAAAAAAGACTATCTGGTAACCGTAGATTACTATAGCCGCTTCTTCGAGCTCGATGAGCTGACCACTACAACAACTGCGGCTGTGGTCAGAAAGCTGAAGGCTCACTTCGCAAGGTACGGCATCCAGAGACTCTCATAAGCGACAACAGGCCCCAGTTCCTTCGGATGAATTTGCCCGCTTCACCCGAGACTGGGATATATAACACGTGACGACCAGCCCCCGCTATGCACAGTCTAATGGCCTGGCAGAAAAATATGTGCAAGTGGCAAAGACATCCTGGAAAAGGCCAAGGCGGGAAAAGGGTCCGCGCTGCTCAGCATCCTTGAGTACCGCAACACCCCCGTGGATGGCCTGGCATCCCCGGCACAGCTGCTGCAGAGTCGACAACTGCGCTCTGTGCTGCCCGACACCCACCGCCAGCTACAGCCCCGAGTCGTCGACCCGCAGACTGTGGTGGCTCGGCGCCGCCAGTGCCAGGCCAGCCAAAAGAACTACTACGACCGTGGCAGCCGGCCCCTGCCCGCCTTCCAGCTCGGAGATGAAGTGTTCGTGCAACTCACTCTCGGAGACCGCTGGCAGCCGCCAGAATCACCGCGCACGGCAAGGCACCGCGATCATACCTGCTGAAGACAGATGACGGCAACACCTACCGTCGCAACCGGCGTTTTATCAGAAAACAGCCACGGCAGACTCAAACGCTGCCACACCCTTTGTCCACAGCAGCTGTGCCTTCAACCACTGCCACGACCTCGGCAATGCCAGACAGCCCTGACCCACTCGCCACCAGGTATGGGCGTCCAGTGAAGCGACCTCACCGGCTCAGCTACCAGCCTGGCTTCATACAGGAAGCTTAACTTGTAACTGGTGGCGTGCACCAAGAGACAGGGACTGCTTGTTGGTCATGAGTTAGTCTGCAGTGGTAGACTCAAGGGACTGTTGTAGTTGTGGACTGTCACATGTGTAACCATTCAGAGACTGTAGCAGAAGCATATGAAAAAGGATATGAATATGCCCGTACTCCACGCTGTTTATTTTTTATTATTATTATTATTATTATTATTATTTCTATTCGTTTTTAATTTCTTCTTCTTCTTTCTTTTGCAGGAAAAGTGATTGGTAATGAAAAATGCATGAAAAGATTGCCTGCTGATGCCTCTAATGTATATACATCCTTTCTGAATCTAACTAAAATTGTGTTGTGTGCATTGATTTTTTATATGTGTTATTGTGTGTCCAGCTGGTTAGTTTTTTGTTGTTTGTTTTTTAAAAGAAGGGAGATGTAACATGTGTCTCTCTCACACACACACACACACACACGCTCACGCACACACGCACACACACACACACACACACACACACACACACACCCCACACACACACACACACACACACACACACACACACACACACACACACACACACATGCAGTCAGTTGTAAATACTATTCGCCAGTACACATGCCTTAGCACACTCTGGCCCAAGCTACAACCATGTGATTTGTAGTTCAGTCATGTAGCCACTGAATGAATTGTTTTTACCGGATACATAACCTAATGTTTGTAAAGGAAAGGTCGCGGATTAAAGATTTCAATAGAAGACAGTGAGTGCCTGATCTCTATGTTCAGTATCATCGATATGTTGTAACTTTCTCCCTGGCTACATCTACAATGTGTAGTCCTGTTTTGTAGTCCTTGTTTATTAATGTTGCCTCTGATTTGATTGAACTGTTTACATAACTATGTGTTTCTTTTATTTCCCGAAGTAGTGTCTATCTTACAGAGACAACCGAACAGCTTGCATTCAGCTGTGACAAGACTAAAACTTAACAGTAAACTTTTAAGAAAAATCAGTGCTTTTTGTAAAGGATGGAAGAGCGTTTGTGTCACACTGACTGAGGAATGGACGTATGGAAGTGAGACTGTCGCAGTAGTTAATGCATATGAATATCTTGACTGTCGCAGCAGTTAATGCATATGAATATCTTGACTGTCGCAGCAGTTAATGCATATGAATATCTTGATATTTACTTTTCAAGGCGACCCAAGTTTAGTTTAACATGGCAAGCTATAATCAATAAGAAAAAAATTCAGTTATGTAATCCTCCGTGTGCTTTACAAATCAAAATGTCTTTCTTTAGTTTGTTTACGAAACTATTTGACCCAGGTACAACCAATAGCGCAGTATGGTGCTGATATTTGGGCGTTTGACAGTCGTTCTGAGATTGAATATGTACATTTATTTGCAATGAATTTTTTTTAATATGGACACCAGAGCTCAGATGATTTTGTATGTAGTGAGTTGAAAAGATTTCCGATCTATGTTAGCAGTTATATAAGATATATAAAATACTGGCTGAATTTAAAGCAAATGGACGAAAGTAGGCACCCTTGAAAGGTTATAAAGTATTGTATAATTTGGACAAATGGCACGAGGACCTGGAAAATATTCGTGAGTACTTACATTCATATAGGTTTACTTTTGTTCGGGATAATCAAGGCGTTCAATGTATTTCAAGTTTAATAAAATCCTCTATGCAAAGAGTTATAGATTGTAGGTGGCAGTATTGGCACGATAACATATACACTAGCATTAGATTTGCTGAAAATCGACAATTTAAACCTACGTTTGTGCTTCAACCGCACATTGGAAATGATATGAACAGGTATTAAAAGTGCTTTAACTAAGTTTAGATATGGTATTTCTGATATTGCTTGTCATCGTTTTAGATAAAAACTTGAACATGAACGAGAAGTGTTACGTCGATTGTGCAGTACAGCTAAAATTAATTTCTTGTTTTGGTGTCCTGTTCTGCATGAACTTAGAGAGAAACTGATCAAACCTAAATATTTTAATAATTAATGTAAAATTCAATTCATTATGCTATTGCCGTCAAGAAATGGTCATGTTTATCTACGAAACTTTGAAAAGATAACGTACAGCAACATCTTAGCACCCTTTACACTTGTTTCATTATGAATGCATCTTACGCAAGTAAATATGAAGTTTGATATAATAGTCAGAGCACGTATAATCTGCATATTAAACACTGTGTGAGGGGAGATTACTGTTGGTCTGATCACTAGCTGCTGCAGGGCATCATGAACACTGAGCTATCCCAGAGAAATAAATCGGATGGAGGAAAGCCCCTGAAGAGGATGATCATCGCCCGTGTATGCTAACTCGATGAAAATGACGAAGAGATTATAAACACACACACACACACACACACACACACACACACACACACACACACACACACACACACACACACACACACACACACACACAAGCGCGCGCACACACACACACACACACGCACACACACACACACACACACACACACACACACACACACACACACACACACACACACACACACACACACACACACGCGCACGCACGCACACACACACACACACACACACACACACACCACACACACACACACACACACACACACACACACACACACACACACACACACACACACACACAGAAGCACGCGCGCACGGAGGTGCGAGCATGTACGCAGGCACGCATGCACGCATGCACAACCACACACATAAACAGACACACAGACACACAAGCACACAGACACACGCACACACACTCACACAGACACACGCACGAGCGCATGCGCGCATAGAGAGAGAGAGAGAGAGAGAGAGAGAGAGAGAGAGAGAGAGAGAGAGAGAGAGAGAGAGAGAGAGAGAGAGAGAGAGGCGCATGCATGCACACACACACACACACACACACACACACACACACACACACACACACACACATACACACACACACACACACACGCGCGCAGACACACACACACACACACACACACACGCGCGCGCGCGCGCGCGCGCGCACAGAGAGAGAGAAAGTGAGAGAGAGAGGAAGGGACGCACGCGCGTACGTACGCATGCACGCATGCGCGCGCATGCACGCATGCGCGCGCACGCAAGCAAACACACACACACACACACACACACACACACACACACACACACACACACACACACACACACACACACACACACATACTCTGAGAGAGAGAGAGAGAGAGAGAGAGAGAGAGAGAGAGAGAGAGAGAGAGAGAGAGAGAGAGAGAGAGAGAGAGAGAGGAGAGAGGAGAGAGAGACTATTGGCAAGCAACAGAGCACCTGCGGCTGAAATTCAGGCTGATAACGAACCAATGGTTGTGAAAGATAGTGGAAGATCTGCCATCTGCAGCTAAAGCCACCAGCTTTAACACGTTCCACAATGACGTCTTGCTGTACGTGGACCTAAGGCATCCGGCTCTGCTCAAGTTCGCTCTTCTGAACAGTTTACCCTACTGACAGAGAAGCCCTGAGATTCTTGCCCTCTGCGCATAACACTTTAAGAAATTACTAGACAGAGTCATCATTATCAGAAGATGCCCTTGCAGCCTCTCCACGACTACCTTGAAGATTTTCTAGAAGACCCAGCCTCCGCTCTGATAATGACGGAAAACGTAACCAACTTAGCAAAGAAATAAAAACAGCAGCAGCAGCAGCAGGAGCAGCAGCACAGCAGCAGCAGCAGCAGTGGCTGCACCAGCGGGCAGCAGCAGCAACAACACCATGAACACCACCACAGCAACAGCCGCACTAAACCAGACCATCGCTGGCAAGGTACCTGAAGTCGCCGGCCTCCCTACAGTTTACTATAATGGTGAAATTCTTCTAAAAAGACTACAGACATTGTTTAAGATCATATGGAGACGACGAAGTTTGGCAAGACTTCAAGAATGCCGCCATTTTGCTTTTCTCGTCGTGACAATCAACGTTGGAATCTCCCTCTTGTGTATCGAAGGGAAACTGCTTGCCAGAGCCTCCTAGACGGGATCATAACCTACAACATTTACGCCCTTGTCTGTAAATTTCAGAGTGTCTTTCGAGCAGGCAGGGCGCCAATGACATAGTGTTACTCTCCAACAGCGGCATTCAAAGCTGAAGTAGTCTTTCTCGTGTCATTTTCAAGTGAATCATTTCTTTTCGTATTCAGTTTGTTTTCTTTTTGTTACGACAATCATGAAAATATTAATTCTGATCATACTACAAAGAGATAATCATTTCAAAGAAGAACATTCATTTCTTGCATGTTGTTTGCCAAGCTGGCCGGTGCATCTGGCAACCAGAATCGCAAATAGTAACTATCTACAAATCACAGAGCGCAAATTGATTACGAGAAGTAAAAGTGTACACACACACACACACACACACACACACACACACACACACACACACACACACACACACACACACACACACACACATACACACACACACACACGCGCGCGCGCAGACACACACACACACACACGCGCGCGCGTGTGTGTGTGTGTGTATGTGTGTGTGTGTGTGTGTGTGTGTGTGTGTGTGTGTGTGTGTGTGTGTGTGTGTGTGTGTGTGTGTGTGTGTGTGTGTGTGTGTGCATGCATGCGCCTCTCTCTCTCTCTCTCTCTCTCTCTCTCTCTCTCTCTCTCTCTCTCTATGCGCGCATGCGCTCGTGCGTGTGTCTGTGTGAGTGTAAACTTGGCAAACTGGGTATCTCGGCCTCTTCATTGCACGTCGTTTGCAGTGGCACCAGTGTCAAACAGTGCTATCATTTTCTTCCTGTCGATATCTGCACTGACTGTGGGACATTGTCCTGAGACTTTGCTGTTCTATGTACGCTCCCCCACCATCTCCTGTTGTATCCTCACTGTCCGTTACAAGATAGGTTTCTAGTTTTCATGTTTCTGGACTGGGTAGCCTGTAAACTCAGGATACATGAAAGAAGTTCTACTCGCCTTTGGATTGGGAGATGATTTACGAGAGT
Source organism: Conus ventricosus (assembly GCA_018398815.1). Lineage (NCBI taxonomy): Eukaryota > Metazoa > Mollusca > Gastropoda > Neogastropoda > Conidae > Conus > Conus ventricosus. Next base: position 133,350,080 of record CM031595.1, on the reverse strand, counting down.
GGATGCCCTTTTCATTCTTTAACAAGAATATGAAATACTATGTGACAGAAAGTGTGAAAACAGCACACAGTTTTTAATTTACTCTCCGGACGGCGGATTGTATTGCTTAAGTGAACTAAGCTGACGTATTAGTCAGGCTTGACACACCAAGGTTATCTCTGCACACATACATGCATATACGCACTCATGCACCCACCAACCATTCACCTCTCTCTGGGAATGGGATGTTACACATTCGCGTCTCTCCTATCACGACTGAAAATGAGAAATACAGTTTCTACGCTACCCATAATTACACCTGAACAATCCAAATACACAAAAAAAATAATCAAAGCATTCGGGGTAAATACTTCCAAGTCCCGGGTTTTTATACTAAAAAGGCTTCTTGCCTTGCCAGGTTTCCACACACATACACACACATTTGCACACCACACTACAGTTTTCGAACAAGACTCTTCAAATTTTCTTCACCTTTGGTTGTCTGGCACAGGTTCCAGGACTGGCTCTCCGTGGTTGTCTCTGGGGACTCGACGTTGAAATCTTCTTCTTTGTCCTGTTTGTTTTTAAAATTTTAGATGGAGGAAAAATGTATGTTAGGCCTGAGTATATTAACAAGCAAATAACTGTAAAGGACACTACAAGGACACTGACTCTCACTCATATCTTTTGTATACCTCCAGCCACCCTCACAAATGCAAGGATAGCATTCCCTTCTCCCAGTTTCTTCGACTTCGCAGGCTGTGCAGCAGTGACACTGACTTCCAGCACCAGGCTGAACGAATAAAGTCCTCCTTCCTGACACGCCAGTACCCTCAGCAATTGGTCCAGACTGCCTTGGAGCGTGCCATTGCCATTCCTCGCAGTCAGACGTTGACTTCTGCTAATCGTTCAGATGATCAAGCAGACCGTACAGTGGCTGTGCTCACCTTTCACCCTCACAATCTCCCTGTCCGCAACATCCTTCTCAACAACTTCCACCTCCTCCAACTTGACCCCAAACTTAAAGAAACCTTCCCAAAACCACCCTTGATAGCCTTCAAGAGAGACACAAATTTGAGGGACCATCTAGTGCGTGCCTCTGTCTGCAAGGCGCGAGCACAACCCCTGGGCACACACCCATGCACTCGCAAAGAGTGCAAGACATGTCCCTTCATTGACAGCTGCACTGCAGTTGCTGGTCCATCTGGCCAGTTCAGGGTCCTGGCAAGCTTCAACTGTCAATCTGCAGACCTGGTGTACGTCATTACTTGCACCTTGTGTTCAAAGAAATACACTGGGGAGACGTCCCGCAGCCTGAATGAGCGTTTCTCTGAGCACCTTCGCTCAATGCGGCTGGGATATGAAGATCCCGTAGGCTCTCATTTCAACAGCCCCTACCACAACCTCACCCATGCGAGAGTGGCTGCTGTCTGGCAGAACCGGTCCAGTGGACTCTATCGCCTCTTTATGGAGTCATCCATCATCGCACGACTGGGGACCCTCGCCCCTGCCGGCCTGAACACCAGAGAGTGACAGCACCTGAGCTTCAGGCACCCCCTTCCCCTTCTGTACTAATTCCTCCCCCCCACCCCTTTTTTTTTGAACAGGCCTTCTTGCTTTCTACTTTAAGTTGCTCATGATTCCGACTCACTGCTTAACCCCAGTTAGCTTCCTTTTGTCTCTGAGCTCTGTTCATTCCTTCTTCTTTTTATTGTTAGTCCTCATATAAGATCTGTCTCTGTCACCCACTAACTCTAAGCCTGATGACAGCTCTATGAGCAGAAAGCTTGCTTTCCTTCTTGTTCCCCCGATCACCATACTCAAACCCTGGTGAGTGCACTCTTCCACCATTTTCTTCTCCTTCAAATGTGATCCTGCAGTCATCTATTGTTTTTCCAGCAACGCACTTCCCAACATCGACTGCGACCTGCCTTCCTTCTCCTGTTCCTCATCTTCTTTTGATTGTTAAGCTTTTGTCTTCGTCATGCTCGTCACTTCCCAAGTTTTTGGTTCTGCCCTGGCTCAGTTGAGAACTCTGCCAACTATACATCAGTGTGTTGGTGTTAGGTATCTGCGCTCCACTCTGGAAAAGACCAGACTGACCAGCCACATCAACTTCACACAGTATTGTCTGAGAAAAAGACTTCTTCCTATGGGTTTTCAGTTGAAATTCAGCCCCTCTACCCGTAGTCTACCATGGAACGTATCCTATGCTCAGCCAGTTTTCAACTCATGCGAGAAACAGTGAATGCGTATCTTTGTCGTGTGAAATCCATTAACCACACCCTCATCCATTTGAAATACCAACTTCATCATATACTGGATCATCCTACCTCAAGCTTTATTATCTCTACTATTCGGTCTGCCAACCAAAAGTTATATGCCTCTATGACTGAAACCAAAAAGAAAAAACTACTGGCCCTCTCAAACAGAAAGTCTCCTCTCCTTCCAGTGCCCCTGCAGTGAACCCCCATCTGGTTGTCACCATCCCCCTGACTTGGAGTTGACAGAGGGCCAACGCCAGTTGCTATCAAGAGGACTCAAATTTGTGCCCCTGCAGCCAACAACCAACTGGGCCAGCACACTGTTCCTCTGCAAGCGTTTTTTTCGACGACTACGTCTGGCAGCCCATTTTGAAAATGCCTCTGTCTGTGACTCTCCACCCCAAGATGTTAGTGACATTGCTTCCCTTTTTCACAAACCTCCCAGCCATTGGACTCCCAAATCTGGTGCCTTTCCCTCTCTAGACTACTATATCGACGTCTGCACCAACCAGATCCGCCAGTTAAAACTTAAGCCCCTTCGCCATTCCAACCTCAGCCCTGCAGAACAGACAGCTCTACAGGAACTGAAGGACCCGGGCAGACATTGTGATCAAGCCTGCGGATAAAGGTGGAGCAGTTGTGGTGTGGCGGAGAGACTTGTACATCCAGGAAGCCAGGTCTCAGCTGTCCAACACCGCCTTCTACAGCCCAGTCCCCAGATGTACAACCAAGCCAGACAATGCCTTGGTTAGAAAAAACAATCAAGGCCTCTATCAAAGAAGGTCATCTTCCATGGGAGGCTCAATTTGCTGTGGTCCAAGAACCCAGAGAGCCCCTGTTTTACCTCCTGCCCAAAATCCATAAGGCTAACACACCAGGACGCCCTATTGTATCTGCCTGCTCCTGCCCACAGCACTCATCTCTGACTTTCTGGACAGTGTGTTTCAGCCACTCGTGTCAGCACTGCCCACTTATGTGAAGGACACCACGCATGCCCTCAATCTCCTGGAGGACTTCTCCTTTCCAAACGGCTGTACAGAGAGGCATGTGTTCACCATGGACATTGTCTCTCTGTATACTAACATCCCCCACAAGGACGGCCTACAGGCAGTACGCCATTTCCTCCAAAGGAGTGCCCAGAACCTCCACATCCCCACCATTCTGCGCCTCACCGAACTGGTCCTCACCCTGAACTCATTCGCTTTTGATGGGGACCACTTTCTGCAGCAGAGCGGAGTGGCCATGGGGACCAAAATGGGTCCTAGTTTTGCATGTCTGTTTGTGGGCTATGTGGAAGAACAAGCCTTGAACCAGTATACATGTGAACAACCCGATTTTTACAGGCGGTTCATTGACGACTGTCTCGGACTGGCCTCCTGTTCCATAGATTCCCTCAATCAGTTCATGGACTTCATGTCCAGCTTCCATCCGGCTCTGAAATACACCTACTGCATTTCAGATTCTTCAGTCTCTTTTCTCGACATTCGGATCACTATCCTTTCTGACTCCAACAGCCTTTCTACCAGTATTTACTACAAGGACACTGACTCTCACTCATACCTTTTGTATACCTCCAGCCACCCTCAGAAATGCAAGGATAGCATTCCCTTCTCCCAGTTTCTTCGACTTCGCAGGCTGTGCAGCAGTGACACTGACTTCCAGCACCAGGCTGAACGAATGAATTCCTTCTTCCTGACACGCCAGTACCCTCAGCAATTGGTCCAGACTGCCTTGGAGCGTGCCATTGCCATTCCTCGCAGTCAGACGTTGACTTCTGCTAATCGTTCAGATGATCAAGCAGACCGTACAGTGGCTGTGCTCACCTTTCACCTCACAACCTGCCTGTCCGCAACATCCTTCTCAACAACTTCCACCTCCTCCAACTTGACCCAAACTTAAAGAAACCTTCCCAAAACCACCCTTGATAGCCTTCAAGAGAGACACAAATTTGAGGGACCATCTAGTGCGTGCCTCTGTCTGCAAGGCGAGAGCACAACCCCTGGGCACACACCCATGCACTCGCAAAGAGTGCAAGACATGTCCCTTCATTGACAGCTGCACTGCAGTTGCTGGTCCATCTGGCCAGTTCAGGGTCCTGGCAAGCTTCAACTGTCAATCTGCAGACCTGGTGTACGTCATTACTTGCACCTTGTGTTCAAAGAAATACACTGGGGAGACGTACCGCAGCCTGAATGAGCGTTTCTCTGAGCACCTTCGCTCAATGCGGCTGGGATATGAAGATCCCATGGGCTCTCACTTCAACAGCCCCTACCACAACTTCACCCATGCAAGAGTGGCTGCTGTCTGGCAGAACCGGTCCAGTGGACTCTATCGCCTCTTTATGGAGTCATCCATCATCGCACGACTGGGGACCCTCGCCCCTGCCGGCCTGAACACCAGAGAGTGACAGCACCTGAGCTTCAGGCACCCCCTTCCCCTTCTGTACTAATTCCTTCCCCCACCCCCCACCCCCTTTTTTTTTGAACAGGCCTTCTTGCTTTCTACTTTAAGTTGCTCATGATTCCTACTCACTGCTTAAGCCCAGTTAACTTCCTTTTGTCTCTGAGCTCTGTTCATTCCTTCTTCTTTTTATTGTTAGTCCTCATATAAGATCTGTCTCTGTCACCCACTAACTCTAAGCCTGATGACAGCTCTATGAGCAGAAAGCTTGCTTTCCTTCTTGTTCCCCCGATCACCATACTCAAACCCTGGTGAGTGCACTCTTCCACCATTTTCTTCTCCTGTAAAGGGACCACCTGAGGTGCCATCAAAACCTTTGATTTACAATGGCAAATTTAAAACTGATGATAAGTTATTTTGATTTTAAAAAAATGAGCACAGACATTCAAGACGAGTAGTGATGCCTTTTAAGTAACAAAACCTGTTTGGAAGTACAGTGATGAAATTAGTTACCTTCACATCATGGGATGTGTCCAATCAGTACAATCTGATTTGGCATTAAACAATATCTAGTTAAGCAATAGACAAGGTAACGAAAATACAAAGGCATTACAAAAAAATAAGGATCGTAATTAAAGGCACAAGAACGCATTACACACTCTATTAGCATCAGTATTTATATATGACGTCAAATACTTTACCGAGTGGAAGGTACATTTTGACATCTAGGTCGACTGGAAAATGGCAATGTAAAAGTAATGGTTCATAGTAGATTATGTTATATATTCTTCTTAAAACAGCGTCCTGACAATATGTGTACAGTGACATGTACACGTTTAGTAAAACTGAGAAAGAGTCAATCCAAAATTACTTACAGTTCTGTGTGTTGTCACACTTTTCAGCATGGAGAAACATTCCTGAAGAGTAAAATGTGCAATCTGTTAAAATATGAAAATGACCACAAAGATTGTTCTATTTGCTAGTGATGAGACCATAAAAACAGACGAGAACTGGATCACATTACTCATCTTGCTAAGCATTTTATCTGTATACGTAGGTTCACTAATAATAAACAATGAATGCATTTTTTCCATGAGTTAGTATATAATCATAAAGTTGAAAAATATGTTAACTGTTAAATAATGTCTTCAACAATTTCAGAAGATGTGTCCTTAAAATCAGCTGGTATAAGTGGAATATGAGATGTAAGATTTTACTGGTTTGGTAAGCAAACGATTATGATCAACAAAAATACATTGAGGTATACGAGTTTTGACTTTGCAAACTCTTCCGCACTTAACGCCAAGAGCCCTATATTTTACTAGTACCTAATATATGTTTATCTTTATGGCTGTACCCATCCATCCATAGGAAGAAACAAAAGTTGACCGCAGGATTCGTGGTAAAATGAAAAAATAATAAAGTTTATAAAAAACCTGTTGGTGGTTGTTGAATCCGTTGGAGCTGAAACTGACGTTTCCTTTCCAACGGATTCAACTACCACCAAAAAGTTTTTTTATAAACTTTATTATTTTTTCATTCTATCCATCCATACATGCATCTATCTGTCTGTCTATCTATCTATCTATCTATCTATCTATCTATCTATCTATCTATCTATCTATCTATCTATCTATCTATCTATCTATCTACCTATCTATCTATCTATCTTTCTTTCTTTCTTTCTATCTATCTATCTATCTATCTATCTATCTATCTATCTATCTATCTATCTTATATATCGATCGATCATTTGATGTACCCCTTTTATATTTGTACATTCCAGCGTAATGACTTCGATTTATTCGTTATATGTTGACTTCAGGCATCTCTCGTATGTTTCTATATTTTTCGTTCTTTTGTATTGATGCCAAATCTTGTTTATGAGGAAAGGGAACCTTCATTACAAGGGGGACGGAATAAAGGACGAAGGGTTCATTATTTCGTGCGTCTCAGTTTTAAGATTAGCACTATTGGCATTGGCGAGACTCTGCATATAAGTTAATATATATATATATATATATATATATATATATATATATATATATATATATATATATATATATATATATATATATATATATATATAGATTAGTGTGGTTAAAATACCCAAAATGATTTTGATAGTGCTCGACCCCTTGGGGAGCAACATTTGTTAAAATAGGTTTTTTAAAATAGAATCTACAAATTTGTTTCGAGCGCGTTGCGCTGTCATCAGATCCTGATGACAGCGCAACGCGCTCGAAACAAATTTGTAGATTCTATTTTAAAAAACCTATTTTAACATATATATATATATATATATATATATATATATATATATATATATATATATATATATATATATAAGAGAGAGAGAGAGAGAGAGAGAGAGAGAGAGAGAGAGAGAGAGAGAGAGAGAGAGACTGGTGTGCTATACCGTAGTATATTTGTTGAGTTTTCAAAAAAAAAAACCAAAGGTGCCACCTAAGAAGCAAAAACTCAACAAACATACTACTGTATTGCACACAAGCCTTTTCTGGGATAGCATTCTTCTTAAAACCGAAGAGGCAGAAGAGTCAAATTACCACCTTCCGCGGTCACTGAGGAGAAACAACCAGGTTTCGAAATATCGGTATATGACCAGGAGTTATGTGTTAGTGAGTTTCCTTCCTCTTGGAGATTCTCCCTATTGGAGATTATAAGCTTGCTGAAGGCTCATTTTGAGAAGCATTTATTTTATTTTTTCCCCATCCACCCACTTGAGCACATACTGTTAGTTAGGCAATATTAACTACCACTGCAGATATGAATGCTTATCTCCCCCTATTTCTTCAATCTAAGACATAAGAGCAAGCTTTGTTTATAATTGAATATTTCTTGCAGTCATTGCAACACTAAGCTGCTCTGTAAGTTGCTGGAATGGTGCTCAGTACTATCCTTGGAATTTATTAGTTTTTTTGTAATTTAGTCCCTTGCGGATTCATTCCAAGAACTGGCCCTCAGCAATTGTGTCTTAAGAGGTTATCTTTTTATTTTCTACTTTTCACAAGAAAATGTAGCTTGTTTGCTCTTTCATGATTTGCTTTTGCTTCTTAGGTGGCACCTTTGGTTGGTTTTTTGAAAACTCAACAAACATACTGCGGTATTGCACACCAGCCTTTTCTGGGATAGCATTCTTCTTAAAACCGAAAAGGCAGAGGAGTCAAATTACCACCTTCCGCGGTCACTGAGGAGAAACAACCAGGTTTCGAAATATCGGTATATGATCAGGAGTTATGTGTTAGTGAGTTTCCTTCAAGAGTTTCCTTCCTCTTGGAGATTCTCCCTATTGGAGATTATAAGCTTGCTGAAGGCTCATTTTGAGAAGTATTTATTTTATTTTTTCCCCATCCGCCCACTTGAGCACATACTGTTAGTTATGCAGTATTAACTACCACTGCAGATATGAATGCTTATCTCCCCCTATTTTCTTCAATCTAAGACATAAGAGCAAGCTTTGTTTATAATTGAATATTTGTTTATAATTGAATATTGATTGTATATATATATATATATATATATATATATATATATATATGAAAGTGTCTTTAAAAAATCTAAAAGAGCTCAACCCCTTGGGGAGCGACATCTGTTAAACATATTTTTTTTAAATGAAGTGTTAAAATCAATCTACAAGCTTGTTTCAAGTCTGCACTCTCTTCAGGATATCTTTTTTTAGGGCACGCCAACGATCTTTTATGGCGTGCGGGACTTGATTTCAACTCTGTATATGCAGGCGAATCACGTTTGCTGCACGTGCGGCCTGTAGTTCTTATTGGGGCCTGTTCAGATGGAATGTGCTAGCGAAGATTTCCACTTGTGCCTGCAATTGTTTACAATTTCTACTTTTGTGTTCATAGTTGCTAAATGTGGTTTACATAATATTAACCATTTTTCTGTGGTACATAGATTGCATTTCTTTAAAATATTGTTGTATGGTGTTGCTCTTTTTATGATTTTCCATGATATGCTGTAGTCTATTTTTTATCTTTGAGTCTCCAAATGTATTTACTCAGTCTGTTTGATTTTTGTATTTTTCATTTTTTAAATGACTGTTTGTGATTTGCGTATCTGGTTTTGAAACTGTTTTCAGTAATCCCGATGTATGTTTCTTTTTCATTTTCTGAAGTTACCGTAGATTGGCATACAATGTTGCTGTGAAGACATTTGTTGCTTAGGGGGCACTGTTCTCTTTTGGTGCAGTTGCAAGATGTCCTTTCAGCACCCTTCTCTTTTGTGTTGCTTTTCATTTTGTTGGATGAATCAGTTATGTTTTTGAGGTTAGGCATACATGAGTATGATAATTTAATTTTATAAAAAGATATCCTGAAGAGAGTGCAGACTTGAAACAAGCTTGTAGATTGATTTTAACACTTCATTAAAAAATATTATTTTTAACAATATATATATAATATTATATATATATTATTTTTAACAATATATATTATATATATTATATATATATATATATATATTATATATATATATAATGATGAATATAACCAAAGAGCCTAAAATGATTTAAAAGTGCTCGACCCCTTGGGGAGCAACATTTGTCAATGATGTTAAAAAGGAAGGTTAAAAACTCGAGGTTAAAACTCGACAAATTTGTTTCTAGCGGCGTTGCGCTGTCATCAGGATGGTTTTTGTTTGCCCACCGCCGATGTTATATAGCGTGTGGGCTCACGTTGCGGTTGTTTGCACGTGCGGGTTGGCTGCACGTGTTTTTTGGGGCTTTCAGGTTTTTGTTTTGGATGTGTTCACTAACAACGATTTCCATTTATGCCTGCAGTTGTTTACTATTTCTGTTTTGGTGTTTAAAGTTGCTAAGTGTGGTTTGCATAGTATTAACCATTTTTCAGTTAAACATAGGTTGCACCTTTTTGAAACATTGCTGTATGGTGATGCTCTTTTTATGATTTTCCAGGATATATTGTAGCTTGTTTTTGCGTCTTTAAGTTTCCAGATATATTTGCTCGTTCTGTTTGGTTTTTATATTTTTCTTTATTGAATGACTGTTTGTGGTTTGCATATCTGGTTTTGAAGTGGTTTTCAGTGATCCCTATGTATGTTTCTTTTTCATTTTCTGATGTTACAGTAGCCTGGTATACAATGTTGTTGTGGAGACATTTATTGTTTAGTGGGCACTGCTCCTTTCTCGTGCAATTGCAAGATTTCCTTTCTTCACCCTTCTTTGCTGTGTTGATTTTCATTGTTGTTGGATGCGTCAATCAGGTTTTTGAGGTTGGGCATACATGAGTACGATAGTTTGACAGTGTTTTTGTTAAATATTTTGGACAGTTTGTGCTCTTTTGGAAATGAAGTTGCTAGGATTTTGAAGAATTCTTTCCCTATGTTTGTTTTGAGTTTCCCGTCGTATGGGGGGTTATACCATATGATTTTTCTTTTCCTATTTTTCTTGCTTTTATTTGTGTTGTTGTCCGGGTTGTATTGTAGTTTGTAATTGTATCCACTTGTTTGTAGTGCCTCCTGGTATTCCACTGCTGCATTGTTGAACACTCTCTCATTGCATGACAGGTTTGATAGTCTCTTGTTTATGCCATGGGGTATGGTCTTTAATACAGATGGTGGATGGTTACTTTTGGTGTGTACATAAAGAGGTGTATCGTTGGGTTTCTTGTATGGTTTATATATATGGTTGTTGAGATCCAGTGTTATGTCTAAGTAGTTCACTACCTTTTTGTTTGCTTCAATGGTGATCTTTAAGTTGTGGTTTGGAAGATTTTACATAGTTCTTTCTTCTTGTTTTCGATGGTTCTTGGGTTGTTTGTTAGTGCAGCAAGGCCATCGTCTCTGTACAGTCCGACTTGTTTTCCGAGTTTTTTCTTGATGTTGGACAGCATGAATAGTCCGACCAGTTCACATGTTTCTGCACCATCATATGAACCCATGGTTACGTCGAATGTTGAGTTTCTGTTGGTTTTCCTGATCCAGGTTTCATTTCTGCTGTGTAGTAATGTTTTCTTGGTGTGGAGAATGATTTCCATTTCTGACCCTGTTATGTCTGTGTGGTTACTGGCAAACTTCAGGGCTTTGGAGAGTAGTTCCTCATCTATGGATGGGTAAAAGTCTACTATGTCAAATGTGATAAATACTGTATTACTTTGTTTATTGAGTTTTTTGAACCATTGGATAACTTCGTATGTGTTCTTCCAGAGGTTGTAATCAGAGTTTGATTTTATGTCCTTTGTTATTTTTTCCAGAATTTTCTTGCTTATTTTGCCTAATTCAGATTTCGATGGGTTTATTAGTCTGCATGTTGGATTGTTATGAAAGTTGGGTTTGTGGTCTTTGAGTGTTATGAAAGCTTCTTTTGTTGCTGTCGCTTCTATCCTGTCACTTAGGTCTATGCGCTCTGCAAGTTCTTTATCTTTAGTGCGGATACTGTCATGTATATTTTTGTCAGCTTTTTTGTAGTTTTTCTGGATGTTTTTGTCAAGGAGTTGAGAATATTCCTTTGTTCCATTTTGTAGTAATTGCTAGTTTTGTCAGCCTTCACAAATATTTTTTTGTCATTTTGTACTTGTTTTATTTGGTTTTTTAATGTTGTTAAAGATCACCATTGAAGCAAACAAAAAGGTAGTGAACTACTTAGACATAACACTGGATCTCAACAACCATATATTATAAACCATACAAGAAACCAACGATACACCTCTTTATGTACACACCAAAAGTAACCATCCACCATCTGTATTAAAGACCATACCCCATGGCATAAACAAGAGACTATCAAACCTGTCATGCAATGAGAGAGTGTTCAACAATGCAGCAGTGGAATACCAGGAGGCACTACAAACAAGTGGATACAATTACAAACTACAATACAACCCGGACAACAACACAAATAAAAGCAAGAAAAATAGGAAAAGAAAAATCATATGGTATAACCCCCCATACGACGGGAAACTCAAAACAAACATAGGGAAAGAATTCTTCAAAATCCTAGCAACTTCATTTCCAAAAGAGCACAAACTGTCCAAAATATTTAACAAAAACACTGTCAAACTATCGTACTCATGTATGCCCAACCTCAAAAACCTGATTGACGCATCCAACAAAATGAAAATCAACACAGCAAAGAAGGTGAAGAAAGGAAATCTTGCAATTGCACGAGAAAGGAGCAGTGCCCACTAAACAATAAATGTCTCCACAACAACATTGTATACCAGGCTACTGTAACATCAGAAAATGAAAAAGAAACATACATAGGGATCACTGAAAACCACTTCAAAACCAGATATGCAAACCACAAACAGTCATTCAATAAAGAAAAATATAAAAACCAAACAGAACTGAGCAAATATATCTGGAAACTTAAAGACGCAAAAACAAGCTACAAATATATCCTGGAAAATCATAAAAAGAGCATCACCATACAGCAATGTTTCAAAAAGGTGCAACCTATGTTTAACTGAAAAATGGTTAATACTATGCAAACCACACTTAGCAACTTTTAAACACCAAAACAGAAATAGTAAACAACTGCAGGCATAAATGGAAATCGTTGTTAGTGAACACATCCAAAACAAAAACTGAAAGCCCCAAAAAACACGTGCAGCCAACCCGCACGTGCAAACAACCGCAAACGTGAGCCCACACGCTATATAACATCGGCGGTGGGAAACAAAAACCATCCTGATGACAGCGCAACGCCGCTAGAAACAAATTTGTCGAGTTTTAACCTCGAGTTTTAACCTTCCTTTTTAACATCATTGACAGATAATATATATATATATATATATACGTGTGTGTGTGTTGTGTGTGTGTGTGTGTGTGTGTGTGTGTTGCTCCATGATGAAACAGACACCCGGCTATACTCAAACGATTACTGCTTACAACACTGGATCACCTAGCAGAAATGATAATACCGACCACACAGAACAAACAAGGAATTAATAAACCGATTTAATGATGTCCTATGCTAAACGTCTGTCATTAGTTTCCAGTTGAGACCATCCACCAATGTACTTGACCCTACAAAAGATATGTTACCCTCCTGGCGTCTCCCCGCCTCAATACTTGCTGTATACACAAGTGTACATCAGTATATTTGCAAAACACACATAAGAGAACTTCGAGATAGAGCATCAAGGGTTGTGAAAGAAAAAACAATGAATAACCCAATCTGAAG
>CM031595.1:133316253-133333753 GCA_018398815.1 Conus ventricosus | reverse complement strand
ACATGGGCTCTAACACACGATTATCTACCTTGCAGATTTCTGAACATCGTCTGTTATGGCCGTGCTGGGATGAATTCATGGAGTTCGGTACTCTTGAGGGGCAAATAAAAAAGCGTAGCTTCTCAGACACTCATGGTTTAGTTGAAAACAGGAAGAAAGAATCGCAGGGACGACCACACTCCGGAAACCTGACAGGGACACGAGGGACAAAAACCCGCACGTGCAAACAACCGCAAACGGGAGCCCACACGCTATATAATATCGGCGGTGGGCAAACCAAAAACCATCCTGATGACAGCGCAACGCGCTCGAAACAAATTTGTAGATTCTATTTTTAAAAACGTATTTTAACAATTAATATATATATTATATATATAGAGAGAGAGAGAGAGAGAGAGAGAATGCTGAACAATTAAGCAGTGGGGGAAAACAAGTGCAGGCCAACAATTCTTCAGTCGTTATAGTAACGACCCGGCAAAGACCTGAACTTAAAAAAAAAAAATTGAAAATATATTAAAAATATGAGAAGCCCTTCACTAGCTGCCTGAGGGAATCATGTAATCCCTCTTGGAAGCACATTTATTTGTATTGCCTGCTCCTAGGCCTTTCGTCCGCTGGATCGGACTCAGGGAGACACGGCTGATTGTGTCAGTGCTCTTGGTGTCAAATAGAGGCACACCACAGTCCATAATTCTGTGGTGTTCTCACCATCAATGGTTAAAAAAGAATCCAACAGACCCTCAAAGCAGCCAGCGAAGGTGTATAAATGGAACAAAACACAAGTGTGGAGATGCAAAAAGTTGCTGAAAAACTAAAAGCATTATTCAAACACATATAAAATATAGGGACAATCTTTGAGCCTATGCTTGAGGATCCATTCAAGGATGCAAGAGAGATAAAAAGATATGGAACAGTCTGAGTGGTCAGCTCTGCTGTTCAATAACCCAAGCATTGTGAGTGGCGAAGAATTGTACAGAACAACCTTTACTTGGATCTCCTAAGAGATGCAATCTCCACTGATTGACCAAACAATAGAATGCTGAACAATTAAGCAGTGGGGGAAAACAAGTGCAGGCTAACAATTCTTCAGTCGTTATGTAACGACCCGGCAAAGACCTGCAGCCTGAACTTTAAAAAAAAAGGACAAAAAAATTTTGAAGATGAAGAAAATGGGTGGAATATATTATAAATATGAGAAGCCCTTCACTAGCTGCCTGAGGAAACATCGCAATCCCTCTTGAAAGCACATATATTTGTATTGCCTGCTCCGCGGCCTTTATATATATATAATATATTATATATATATATATATTATATATATATATATATATGGACTGCCTGTGTGTGTGTGTGTGTGTGTGTGTGTGTGTGTGTGTGTGTGTGTGTGTGTGTGTGGTGTGTTGTGTGTGTGTGGTGTGTGTGTGTGTGTAATCCGTGCGTACCTGTGAGCGCGCGTGCGTGTGTGTGTGTTGTTTGTGTGTGCGTGCGTGCGCGCAAGCGCGCAAGCGTACTGCGCGAGCAAGTGTGTGTGTGTGTGTGTGTGTGTGTGTGTGTGTGTGTGTGTGTGTGTGTGTGTGTGGTGTGTGTGTGTGTGTGTGTGTGTGTGTGTTCGTTTGTGTATCGAATTAGCCTTCATCTGGGTAAATGACAAAAGCTTGATGTTCTTAGCATCGACCAAAAGACGATTATATCTTTCGAGCTATATGTTATTAATTAAGACCGACTGATGCCCGCAAATAACGGAAGACTTACATACGTACGTACATAACATACATACATACATGCATGCATGCATGCATACATACATACATACATACATACATACATACATACATACATACATACATAACATACATACTACATACATACATACAACATGCAATGCATCATACATGCATCATGCATGCATGCATACATACATACATACTCATGCATACGTTCGCTACATGCATACATACATACATACATACATACATACATACGTTCGTACATGCATACATACATACATACATACATACATACATACATACATCAGTCATGCATCATACATACATACATACATACATACATACATACATACATACGTTCGTGCATGCATGCATACATACATACATACATACTCTATACATACATACATACGTTCGTGCATGCATGCATGCTATACATACATACATACATACATACATACATACGTTCGTGCATGCATGCAATACATACATACATACATACATACATACATACATACATCATCATCATACATACATACATACAATACATAACATGCATACAAATGCATAACCATACCTACATCCATACATACAGCTGTATATATACATACATACGTACACACATGCAAACATACATACATCGTTTTTCCTCTCCGCCTCCGTCTCACCCCCGAAATAGTATTTCTATACCGTTCGCACACAGAGGGGTCGCTCGTCATTTACACTATTTGCAGTTAGCAACCTAGATCGGAGATGTGAGTTAAACGAAAACTTTTATTTTCCTAAATTTGCTATTATCTGTAATTTATAGATATCTTGCTCCTTTTTTTATTCTTGAAATTCAATATTCACAAAATGAGTGATCATTAAAGAGTTACGGAGAAGTCCTGTGCTGACTGTATTGTAAATTTATCTGCTTTTTATGCGGTTAGTGTCGTTTCTATTAAATTTGATGAACATTATATGCTGTTTATATGGAAATTTTGATGAATTATTTTTATTCAGCTTTTGCCTAATTTCCGAAGGGTACTTCTCAGATGGTGACCATCTTGTAAAGACCATATATCACAAAATAATCATCTTTAAAAACAGCAGTTGCTGCTGAAATGAGCATGAAAGCACACTGAGTACAGCATACCTTGAAAAAATATTGCACAAGAAACTTATTTCATGGTGGACAATCACATTTCATGTTCTGAATACGAACACACGAGCCCATGCAAGCACGCACAGATGTACAAACAGATGCCACGAGTACACACATACGTACACTCTCTCACATTCACACGTACATGCACAGAGAGAGAGAGAGAGAGAGAGAGATGAGAGAGAGAGAGAGAGAGAGAGAGAGAGAGAGAGAGAGAGAGAGAGAGAGAGAGGGAGAGAGAGAGAGAGAGAGAATCTATCACGTTTCACCGTAGTGTTAACTTTGGAATTGAATCACAAAAAAATGATTAGGCGTTTGCCTTATTTATTCATAAGAAAACAGTCCTTGGCGAATGGATCCGGAGGTTTCACAAATACATAGTACGGGAAATCAATGGTAAACGGGCGCAGGATGGGAGTGAATGGGGACTTCTTACGTTAAACAGTTTCAGAACGGAGTGCCTGATGGCGGAAAATGAAGCAAAACTTACAACAAGAGGGCGTTAGTTACCACCAAGGACATAGACCAATAAAGTACAGGACAAAACGCAATGCATAACGACCTCTTGGGTCTTCTTCAGGCAAAGACAAATAACATTTAGGACAGTGGAAGCGAAGCACGAGAAACCACTTATCTTCTCATTTTCGGCGTAAATTTTACGTTAAACAGTTTCTTTTCGTCCCTATATGAGGAACACGTTTCTTTTTTTGCAAGGCTTCGCGAAAGAAGAGATATAAAACTCAGACCAAATCAGAACGCTTGCAAAGTCAGCACTACAAAGATATTATCATTTTAATTGAATTACCCAAACTTTAAACTACCCATGATTAATACGGCTTTGAAACATTCTTATTTACAATGCAGTTACAAAATCTGAGGACGACAAAATGTTGAACTGAAATCGCCTGTCTTCACCCAAGTATTTTAGCTCTCACTTCCTCTCCCTCCCTTCCTCCCTCTTTCTCCCTCCCTCTCTCTCTCTCTCTCTCTCTCTCTCTCTCTCTCTCTCTCTCTCTCTCTCTCTCCTCTCCTCTCTCTCTCTCTCTCTCTCTCAACTTCGGACACACAACACACACACACACACACACACACACACACACACACACACACACACACACACACACACATAAACACACGCACTTTTTGTCTGTCTGTCTGTCTGTCTGTCTGTCTGTCTCTCTCTCTCTCTCTCTCTTCTCTCTCTCTCTCTCTCTCTCTCTCTCTCTCTCTCCCCACTTCTCTCTCTCTCTCTCTCTCTCTCTCTCTCTCTCTCTCTCTCTCTCTCTCTCTCTCTCTCTCTTACTTTTGTTTACACTACAGATCATAGCGCAAGAGCAGGGAACCTGTTTTCGAAATGACCACACATTGGAACTCTATTATTGCCAATGTATCAGTCACCACTAAACATAGCGAATGCGTCATCATTGACTGGAACGCTACCATCCCATGGGACAATCCAAAGAACTGATCAGCCTGGACACAGTGACCATCATTGAAAAAGTCATAACTGCCATCGTCATTCCCATTCTCTTTCTCATCGGAGCCCCAGCCAACATCACCAACATGATTGTTTTCTTTCCGGCAAGGTTTGGGAGAGCGAATCAATCTGTGTCTCTTTTTCTTTAGCTCTGGCTGATCTGTTTAATTTATCTTTTGTCTTGATACTGTATGCCGATGGCTTCTACAGTAATTTCGCCGATGACAGGTATGGAATGATATACGTTTACATACTTAATAACAACGTCGTAGGGCTTGTTGGCCTAGGATATGCTTCCATGCTTATATCAACTATCATCTCGTCAGAGCGATGTGTGTGCGTTTTGTTTCCCTTAAGAGCCCAAAGATGTATTCCTGTCAAGCGTTTCAGGATCGGGATCGTAGTTGGCGTGTTTGTAACAGGATTCGTTTCGTTTTGTAGTGACAGCCAAGTATCGTGTGGAATGTTTCTACGAAATGCGCACAGGCAGAGTTTCGTGGCAGACCTCTGCCAGTGAGTATTACTTTCAGAATAAAGAGATGGTAAATATTCTGGAAGGAATATTCTACGGGTTTTGTCTTGCAGTGGGCTGTCCATCATTGTTCTCATCACCACCATCATCACTGCTATCAAACTGCAACAAGCCATAAGATGGCGTCATCGTTCATCGTCCACAATGTCTGACAAAGAAATTGGCGTGACCAAAATGCTCATTTGGCTTTTCCGCCGAATTCTTCACTCTATCTGTCCCCAAAATTATTTTGCGACTGTCTCCAATGTTTGACGCTCAGTTAAATGCTGGTGGTCATCGTTCAAACTTGTTCATGACTTTGATCAGTTTTGATTTCTGCTGTCACTGTATAAGTTCAAGTGTGAACTTCTTCGTGTACTACTTCACTGGCTCTAGGTATAGAGAAACATTACATCATTTATTTAGCTGGAAACCTTCCTCAAAGCGAAATTCATGTCTAAACAATTCATCGCATAAGTTGAGGAAACAAAGGGAAGCAATGATCAGTCAGATTAGTATCAGGTTTAAAAAAAATTTCAAGTTTCAGTCATATAATTTCTGTTATCTGTTTGCTATTGATTCCACGTTATCATTTCATCATCGTTACTTTGATGGTTATTCATTTTTCTCACAACCGTTGATGCTCTGTCTCAAAATTCTCTTATGTGTGTTTTGCAAATATACTGATGTACACTTGTGTATACATCAAGTATGTGAGGGCGGGGAGACGTCAGGGAGGGTAACATATCTTTTGTAGGGTCAAGTAGATTGGGTGGATGGTCTGAACTGGAAACTAATGACAGATGTTTAGCATAGGAACATCATTAAATCGGTTATTAATTCCTTGTTTGTTCTGTGTGGTCGGTATTATCATTTCTGCTAGGTGATCCAGTGTTGTAAGCAGTAATCGTTTGAGTATAGGCGGGTGTCTGTTTCATCATGGGAGCAAACACACACACACACACCACACACACACACACACACACACACACACACACACACACACACACACACACACACACACACACACACACACACACACACTCATGTGTGTATATATATAATATATATATATATATATATATATATATTATATATATATATATATATATATATATTATATAATATATATATATATATATATTGTTAAAAAAATTTAAATGAAGTGTTAAAATCAATCTACAAGCTTGTTTCAAGTCTCCACTCTCTTCAGGATATCTTTTTTAAATTAAATTATCATACTCATGTATGCCTAAACTCAAAAACATAATTGATTCATCCAACAAAATGAAAAGCAACACGAAAGAGAAGGGTGCTGAAAGGACATCTTGCAACTGCACTAGAAAAGAACAGTGCCCCTAAGCAACAAATGTCTTCACGGCAACATTGTATACCAAGCTACAGTAACATCAGAAAATGAAAAAAGAAACATACATAGGGATTACTGAAAACACTTTCAAAACCAGATACGCAAATCACAAACAGTCATTTAAAAATGAAAATACAAAAATCAAACAGAGCTGAGTAAATACATTTGGAGACTCAAAGATAAAAAATAGACTACAGCATATCATGGAAAATCATAAAAAGAGCAACACCATACAACAATATTTCAAAGAAATGCAATCTATGTACCACAGAAAAAATGGTTAATATTATGTAAACCACATTTAGCAACTATGAACACAAAAGTAGAAATTGTAAACAATTGCAGGCACAAGTTCTAAATCTTTGCTAGCACATTCCATCTGAACAGGCCCCAATAAGAACCACAGGCCGCACGTGCAGCAAACGTGATTCGCCTGCATATACAGAGTTGAAATCAAGTCCCGCACGCCATAAAAGATCGTTGGCGTGCCCTAAAAAAAGATATCCTGAAGAGAGTGCAGACTTGAAACAAGCTTGTAGATTGATTTTAACACTTCATTTTTTAAAATAGATTTTTAACAGATGTCGCTCCCCAAGGGTTGAGCTCTTTTAGATTTTTAAAGACACTTTTATATTGTTTATGATATATATATATATATATAATCAAGGTTCCCTTTCCTCATGAACAAGATTTGGCATCAATGCAAAAGAACGAAAAATATAGAAACATACGAGAGATGCCCTGAAGTCAACATATAACGAATAAATCGAAGTCATTTCGCTGGAATGTACAAATATAAAAAGGGGTACATCTAATGATCGATCGATCGATAGATAGATAGATAGATAGATAGATAGATGCATGTATGGGTGGATAGAATGAAAAAAATAATAAAGTTTATTAAAAAAAAGAATTGGTGGTAGTTGAATCTGTTGGAAAGGAAACGTCAGTTTCCTCTCCAACGGATTCAACTACCACCAACAGTTGTTTTTTTTATAAACTTTATTATTTTTTTCATTTTACCACGAATCCTGCGGTCAACTTTTGATTCTTCCTATGGATGGATGGGTACAGCCATAAAGATAAACATATATTAGGGACTAGTAAAATATAAGGCTCTTGGCGTTAAGTGCGGAACACTTTGCAAAGGCAAAACTCGTACACCTCAATGTATTTTTGTTAATCATAATCGTTTGCTTACCAAACCAGTAAAATCTTACATCTCATATTCCACTTGCACCAGCTGTTTTTAAGGACACATCTTCTGAAAATGTTGAAGACATTATTTAAGAGTAAACATATTTTTCAACTTTATGGTTATATTTTAACTCAAACATGGAAAAAAATGTATACATTGTTTATTATAAGTAAACCTGCGTTTACAGATAAAATGCTTAGCAAGATGAGTAATGTGATCCAGTTCTCGTCTGTTTTTATGTCTCATCATTAGCAAATAGAACAATCTTTGTGGTCAGTTTGCCATGTGTTTTGACCAAGTTGGTTACTTTACTTTCCCCTAAAATCGCATGGCTCAGTGAGTTTGTATAGAGGAGTGCATTCATCTACACCGGAGCAATCACTTAATAAGTAATGGGTTCATTATTCCGTTGTCAGTTGAGAGCTTTAGCGATAACTTTTTTGCTTTCAGACCGTGAGATGTGTGTTTCTGAGCGCATGTGCGCGTGCATGCTTGCGTGTTTGCGTGCGTGTGTGCATGCGCGCGCGCGCGCGCGCGCGCGCGCGTGTGTGTGTGTGTGTGTGTGTGTGTGTGTGTGTGTGTGTGTGTGTGTGTGTGTGTGTGTGTGTGTGTGTGTGGGAGACAGAGAGAGAGAGAGAGAAAAGAGAGAGAGAGAGAGAGAGATGTGTGTGTGTGTGTGTGTGTGTGTGTGTGTGTGTGTGTGTGTGTGTGTGTGGTGGTGTGTGTGCATGCGTGTATATATGAGTGTGTGGGTTGGTTGGTTATTTGTTTGTGTTTTCCAGTCTCGTATCATACTTCTGACATTGCATCCTTTCGGGGGTTTTCCCAGCTTAGAGAGGCCAACCACACCCAGTATTTTCTATTGCATCCCCCACACGAGTAATCCACATGGGGCGATCAATATCAAATCGTCATCAAACATATCACAAAAGGAGCCACTGCACTGTCGCCCAGACACTTCGCTAGTATTCAGTGTTGTCTGGTCTGACCCAACAAACACGGAGTAAGCCTGCTGAGCCCCATACTGAAACACGTATTCAACCAGCATGAATGAACGCCTCCATCTAGAGTGCACCACCTCTTTCTTCCCACAAAACTCCCTGTGAAGTTACCAAACCGACGACTTTGACACAAACGTATCATAGACATGGTCATAAAGCGGAAACTGAAACTGAGGTCTCTATGAAAGCAGGGCATGAACAGTCAAGGAATATTTCTTTTAATCTAGTGTAAATGATGCTATAGGGTTCTGTTCTCGTCACGGAACTAGATGACAGGGCTTCACTACTCTATACTTTTTCATAATATATCCCAGCTTGAATTAGGCCCCCAGAGACACAGATACCTGCAGTGTTGTTGAGGGCATTTAAGCGCCTTTTACAGAGGCAGTATTTAAGCGGATGTAAGCGGTTGTCTTTGTGGTTGGTGCGTTCCCATTTGAGGCTATACAACACTCGAGAGCGCGCGTGTGTTTACTCACAAGTGTATCTCTAGAGGTGCGTCTGTCCATGCATGCACAAAGCCCTTTTGTGTGTACTCTGACAAAGTGTCATAAATATATGCTGCTCTGAGTCCAGATGAACACACAAAGTCTTTGGATTATCATCAATGCAGTCGATTCAAACCGTCTGGCATTGTTTTAATTTGTACCGTCATACGCTAAGCCTCCGCTTTCATCCCCTTTAAAACTAATCACTAAGGTTTGTAATCTGGCTCATGTTCATTATGGAAGTTTGAGAGGCACGTTTGCTGGAGTAAGTGCGCGCGCACGCGCGCGTGTGCGCACAACACACACACACACACACACACACACACACACACACACACACACACACACACACACACACACACACACACACACACACATATATAAATATATATATATATATATATATATAAATATATATATATATATATATATTATATATATATATATATACACGCGTGCACGAGTGCATACACTATACGCGCATACGCGCGCACGCACGCACACACACTACACACACTACACACACACACACACACCACACACACACACACACACACACACACACACACACACACACACACACACACACACATACGCGCGCGCACTCACACACGCACAATACGGATGGCACGTACCAGAGCGCGCGCTCATCTGCACGCAAACATACATGCGTGCTGTATGTGCGTGCATGCTTATGAATGTGCATGAGTTTTGCGTTACCAAAGGACGCATCTATTTCTTGTATTTGTATAATCTTGTACAGATACTGATATAGTTTTACATAATGTTGTTACGTAAATCTTACCAACTACTGGGATCTGCAGAATGCTCCCAGACGAACGTCGTTCAGGTCACTGGAGATTATGTCTGGTATGTGGACTGCCGTTTGGCTTTTACATTCCTGCTGCGTCCCATAAACCTTGAGCGTCTAAGTACCAAAGTGCTTGAGAGTCTCTGTGAAGACATCATCCATTTTACCGACAGATTGAATGTGCTTCATTAGAGCGAGGTATTTCTTTGATTGAACTCTTCTTGGACTAGAAGTATCACTATGTTTTCTCTCGTGTATTTATAATTCATTGTCTGTTTTGTATTGTCGAGCCTGATGCAGCAGAGGTGCTGTTATTATATCATTCGAGGATGAAAACATTGTTGATTGAATCTTAGCGTGAGTTCTTTTAGATGTAGTGTGTGTGTGTGTGTGTGTGTGTGTGTGTGTGTGTGTGTGTGTGTGTGTGTGTGTGTGTGTGTGTGTGTGTGTGTGTGTGTGTGTGTGTGTTGTGTGTGTGTGTGTGTTGTGTGTGTGTGTGTGTGTGTGTGTGTGTGGGGTGGGTGGGTGTGGGGTGGGGGGGTGTGAGCGCGCGCGCGCGCGTGCGTGCTTGCGTGCATACGTGTAGAAACACAAATTCACTGATTATCAAGATACGCACAATGGCACAGCCTCCACCCTTCTTCCTTCTCCCACCACTACCCTCACCTTCTCCGCCCTCTCCTTCGCCCAATAATCCTCTTTAAAAAACAAAACAAAAGATGCTTCAGGTTATTCAGATTTTATAAAAGGTTCAAAGTTTGCCTACTTAATGGAGCTTCTAATGGCTTCTAACTACGGGAGCGTATGGGTCATCGCCAACTCGATAATCCACCAGCTTGATATCGCCCCACTCCATATTTCGCTTGCTGGATATTCCCCCTGCGTGTCGCTGCCAGACACTTTGCCGGCTCGATAACCCCCCCCCCCCCCCCCCCCCCCCCCCCCCCCCCCCCCACTTTGCCGGTTCAATAACCGCCCCCCCCCCCCCCCTCCTCCCCCATCCAATTCACCTGCTTGATATTTCCCCGGCCACTGCACAAATAAGCTCTTGTTCTGGGAAAGTGGATATGAATGGAATTATTTCCCGTATCACAGCTAAAGAAGACGCGCGCGCACCCAAAGATACACACGCTTAGGCAAGCGGTGGGGCACGGAGAGGGAGGGGGATCTCGGTCAGGGAGTACTGAAAAGGGGGAGTATGTACTGCGTAATATCGAGCTGACCCCTCTCCTTGCTTGTCTAGTCTTCTAAATGTTCTGAACGCCTCATAGCTCACACAGATAATTTAAATCTACTCACACACAACTGAATTAGGTGGGATTGCCATGCAATGACAAACTGGAAAACTGGGAAAAAAATGTGACTGATGGTCTATTCAATATATAAATTAAAAACACCTGACCAGTATAGTTCAACGCGATCAAGCGTTTAATCTGAATTCTACAACATTTGTTTATGTAGTGTTCTATGTGTCTGTTTATCCTTGAAGAGGATCCCCATATTTGTATCATCATCCATTTTGTGCCCACACGCGCGCACATGCGCACGCGTGCAAGCACACACGAACACGCACATACACACACACGCGCGCGCGCGCACGCACACACACACACACACACACCACACACACACACACACACACACACACACACACACACACACACACACACACACACACACACACACACATGCGACGACACAGCACCACGCACGCACGCACGCACACACGCACTCACATGCACGCACGTACGCACGCACGCAAGCACGTACACACACACACACACACACACACACACACACACACACACACACACACACACACACACACACACACACACACACACACGTGCGCGCGCACACACAAGCACACTTTTTATAGTGGAATAAATTCTCAAATATATATGTATGTATATTATATATATATAATAAATATATATATATATATATATATATATATATATATATATATAATATATATATATATATATTTGCTTTGTAAAGGTTCTCTATATGACCTGTTGCAAGAAATGATTCGTGCCTGTAACAGCTTGGCTCTCTCCATGACATCAAATTACTGTTTCTGGATTTTTCCTGCACATTCAATACAACCCAGCCAAACCCGAGAGTGTGTACCACAATATTTATGAGAAAGTTTTGATTAATGTTAACTGATTATTACAATTAACCGAAAATGGCGCGACAAAGTAATGGCGAAGGAGTACGTGTGAAGAGTGAAAGAATATGGTCTTGATATATCGTTGATTATTGTTTAATCTATATCATATGATGAGAATAACAAGCGTGTGGTGCTGAAATGTGAGATGGCAATGTTCTGTCTAATTGATATTCTCTGCCGCTTTCGTCTCTCACTTCCACCCATACTCTTACTAAACATCGAGAATTACAACAATATTGGAACAATATTGCCGATGTAATCAGACTCAAGCGAACAATTCAAAACAAACGCTGACCAGTTTGACGGACACACGCGCGCACATACAAACATTTCATCTGTTAGAAACGATTTTAAACAATTTTCAATAAATGCTTTATAACAAGCAAAAATATCATGTTACAAATCAGGAAATATGGCTGAACCATACAACAATCGATCCACATCTGTTGTATCTGTTTATTCAAGACAATTAGAACAACATATCAAAATATGTCTTCATTCCTATATCAACAAGTATGATTTACTACATCCAATTCACTTTGGGTTTAGAGAGAATCATTCTTGTCGAAGTGTTCTTACCTGCTGTCAGTACTTATGTGATTGGTAATGCTTGGGTTATTAAATAGTACAGCTGACCACTCTGACTTTGACACCATTTGACCTCCCTTGTATCCCTGGAAAGATCCTCAAGCATAGGCTCAAAGATTTCCCCCTACATGTGATACCCTTTACACAATGATTTTATTTTTTAGCACTTATTTCCTTGCAGCGCTTTCTTTTGTGATTTTCTTGACCACCCATCAATGGCTGGTTTGGGGTGCTCTTCGATTCTGTTTTTGAACCCTTGGTGTGCGAACACCATGGAATTATAGACTGTACTATATCTCCATTTGATGCCAAGGGAACATCGACACAGTTAGGCGTGTCTCATCGATTTGTCCAAATTAGCGGATTATAAGACTTTTGAGCAGGCTATTCGAATGGGTCCAATTTCAAGATGGGATACATTGGTCCGCTTATGCCGTAATCCAACGCCATTTCTTGGTTCCTTCCGTTTTTCTGTACAAGTTCACCCCCCCCCCCCCCCCCCCCCCACTACAAATAATAAACAACAAGTAGGTAACGGTAACTCTTGCTCCCATGATGAAATAAACACACGCCCATAACTCCGAGAGAATGCTGCTTACTACACCGAATCGCCTAGCAGATATGACAGCACAGAAGAAACAAGAAACATCCCCCCCCCCCCCCCCCCCAAAAAAAAAAAAAATGTTCCAAGCTTGCCTATATACCATGTGCCGAACACATCTACACAGCAACTAGAGAAGTGAACAACTACAAATTAAACATTTATTCAAGATTGGCACAGCCTTTTCGATCTGGAATATAGTTAGACAAGTACATGTCTTCAGTTTTGCCGCGTGATCAAGTTTATAGAAGGTCGGTTATCACGGCGATTTCCTTTCTTTTAAATTTTTACTTTCCGACATTTTTTTCCTGCAGGAATCCATTTGATTATCTTTTCTTTATCGCTTGTGCCAACCACCTTCTCAGACGGTAAATCTAGTGTGATGGGCAATGTTGACAGTCTGCCACAGCGTCGTTCCAAGACCTCTGCTGAACTGGCCCATGTTTGACGCTCCGGTGATTTGAAGATGGGATGGGATGGGATCGTAAGATGGGACTTCGGTCTATGGACCAGTATCAAGCGGGCATGCCTCCTCATAAGAGATCTTGATTCTGTAAAGATGGAGCGGGAATAATAATGGCGTGTGCTGAATCTGAAAATGGTGACGTACTAGACTTGATTCTGCTGGTGGACATTATATATTTTATCACTTATTTTCTGAGATTAACTTTGCTCCACAGTACCTGACCACCACGGCGACGAATAGTATTGATGTGCAAGGCTTCAAAGTCACTCACAGGTAAAAAATATAGCTTGTTTCGTTGTGATTTTGACCTCTTACCCTTCATCTGTTTATGGTTATTAAAGTTTAATGTTAAATTTTGAAATAAACTTTTAAGTACATAGACATCTCAGTAAAATGTCTGTATAACCTATGGATAACCTCATTATTAGTGCCCTGTATGACCCCTTTCCGTGTCCAACGGAGTGAAGCAAGGATGTGTTCTGGCACCAACCCTGGTCAGCCTCATGTTCGCCACAATGCTGTTCTCTGCTCTCTCCGGTACCAACGCGGGGATCACTGTTCGCTACAGATGTGATGGCCGCTTCTTCGACTTAAGGCGCCTGAAGGCCAGAACAAAAGTCCTTGAGGCCCTTGTGAGAGACTTCCTGTTTGCCGATGACTGTGCACTTGCAGCACTCAACGAACCAGACCTGCAAGAGCTTGCCAGTTGCCTGTCTGCAGCAGCAAAGGCCTTTGGCTTGACGATCAGCCTGCCGAAGACAGAAGTGGTGCTCCAGCCAGCGCCCGGTCTCTCTATTCCAGAACCAAAGATCGTGATCGAGGACACGACCCTGAAGAATGTTGACAGCTTCACCTACTTGGGGAGCTGCTTGTTTTCATCGTGTGGCTTGGATAAAGAAGTGTCGAACAGACTGGCAAAAGCAGGAGCTACCTTTGGCAGGCTTTGGAACAGAGTGTGGGGTGAGCGTGGCATCACTCTAAGTACCAAGCTGGCAGTCTACAGAGCAGTCGTTGTCACCTCGCTGGTCTACGGCTGTGAGACCTGGACACTGTACAGGAAACAACTGACGACCCTGCATCAGTTCCACCTCCGCTGCCTGCGTAAGATCATGGGCATCTCCTGGGTGGACAGGATTTCCAACACAGAAGTGCTTCGCAGAGCAAAGATGTCTGGTCACCTTGACGACATCGAGCCTTTTGTCGTTTAAACCTTTGTGTTATTTTCACACTTACTTTCACGTAGGATTTTGAGTTTCCTTAAAAAAAAGGATATCCATTTACGTAAATCCTGCCCTAATCCAAAGATGATCAGAACTGGGGAACGCTGGAAAACCGTGCCAGTGATACATATCACAGACCGAAAATCTGCTGTGTTTTGAACGTGATTTTGTAGCTTAGTGAAGAATCTTTCAACATAGTCATACAAAATGTAACATTGGAACATATGTTTGTACTGCGGTAATGTTTAATTTCTTGGCTCGTATACGAATTGTTACCATTCCGTTACGGATGGGGACTTGCTGAGCGAAGTTTGCAACGAGTGGTCGCATTTTTTGATCGTCTGAGTTACCCCGAGATTTTTCTTTTTTTTCTTTTTTTCTCAGACTTAGTTCTTTCGCTCTTTTCTGCTGCTGAAATACTTCTTTTTGTTTATCTGTTTTCTATGGTTGTTAGCCCAGCTTGCTAAGTTACGATTGTGTTTTGTTATACCGTTCATCTGCCTATGGTTACTGGAAGTGAGTAAATCCACAGTTGAATGTGTGCTTGTGTTGTTTTTTCTTCCTTTATGGATTCTGTTGGTTGACGGCCAGTATCCTTACGAATACATTGTTGTCAATTTTACTCGGATGTGTCAACGTTTTACTTAAGAATTTCATGTTGTGCATTACAGTGATAGACGGTGGTATGTGATTAAAATACTTATTTGATGCTATTGTGTCTCTGTCCTCGTATCCTCTATTTGTCTACTATTGAGTTTGCCATGGGTTCGAGTGGACAGACTGAAACCACGCAATCAAGAGTCATTCACGTAATAGATGCGTCTTTGAGAGTGTTACTCAAATTTCCTGAAGACCTTCTATGTGTCTTTGTCTCTCGGTTCTCACTGAGCCCGAGATACATTACGAAAGTAAGAGTACAGCACAGTCTGCAATCTCTAACCAGAATTAAATTCCACAACATTCTTTCTTCATCATTTTCATTTTGATCTATCCACAAGAAAGGTTTCAAATTATTTGGCTTTTGATGCCTTGCTGTTATGATGACCTCAGTCTCCTTACCCTCTCCATGTCTATGGCCTTGATGAGTACGTGTAAATTCACGGTGTCAGCGAGTTCACTGGCACTGTCACTGGAGGCGGACTCTACCTCACACTAACTTCGAAACTAACCACTGACTGAGCTCAGTAGGTGTGCCGTGTTTAGGTTACATAAGAGGATGCACCACTGAACATCATGCAGCGTTGTAGTGTCCCCTTTTGTAGGTCGCCTCTTGACGACTTGTCATTTACTGCTCCCCATGTATTACAAGTGCTGGGGCTGTGACGGAACAAATTAGGGTGTAGCTGTGGACAGGGAACCGAAAGGAGCGGCGTAAAGTGGCGCAGTAGATAAGACACAAAAAATGAAATGAAGGGAGGGAGAAAGAAAGAGAGTCAGGAAAAAGAAAGAACGAAACAAAGAAAGAAAGAAAAGTTCGGTTCACAGGAAATCCAAATTCTTCAGGCTACTCCATACTGAATTTGGAATGTTTCCTCAAAACGTCTGTCCCACTTCTATGTTCAAGCAAGTCTTGAATCCAATCTTTGATGTATTTTTCGTATTCCTTTCTTCTTCTTCTTCTTC
Source organism: Conus ventricosus (assembly GCA_018398815.1). NCBI lineage: Eukaryota > Metazoa > Mollusca > Gastropoda > Neogastropoda > Conidae > Conus > Conus ventricosus. The sequence continues at coordinate 133,317,350 of CM031595.1, read as the reverse complement.
TTCTTCTTTCTTCTTCTTCTTCTTCTTCTTCTTCTTCTTCTTCTTCTTCTTCTTTCTTCTTCTTCTCTCTCTCTTCTCCTCTCCTCCTCCTCCTCCTCTTCCTCTCTCTTCTTCTTCTTCTTCTTCTTCTTCTTCTTCTTCTTCTCTTCTTCTTCTTCTTCTTCTTCTTCTTCTTCTTCTTCTTCATCATCATTCTAACTCCTTTCTCATCCCTCGTCATTGATGTCCATAATCACATATAATCATATTATCTTGTTTACTTTTGTTTCCTTTTCTTCTTCTCTCTTCCTCCTCTTGATATTCCACTTCTTGCCCTAAAGCTCCTCCTCCTCCTGTTCCTGCTCCTCCTCCTTCATGTTGTTGTTGTTCTTCTTCTTTTTTCTTCATCTTCTTCTTGTTGTTTTTGTTTTCTTTCCTTCTTCTTCCTTTCTTCTTCTTCTTCTTCTTCTTCTTCTTCTTCTTCTTGTGTTTGTTCTTTTTCTTCTTCTTCTTCTTCTTCTTCTTCTTCTTCTTCTTCTTCTTCTTCTTCTTCTTCTTCTTCTTCTTCTTCTCTTCTTCTTCTTCTTCTTCTCCTTCTTCTCCTTCTTCTTCTTCTTCTTCTTCTATCTCTTATTCACGCACTCTCCTACATCATGCTTGCATAGACCTACAACCTGACAGCAGTTACAAAGCCAAGCGAAAGGCATGTTACTACAAAAGCGAAGGATACAAATGGCCATGAATTATTCGGATGATTCGGGGGTTACGACGAAGAACCAGTCCACATAAATCTGTGAAATGGTCGTAGGTGCTACTGATATTAGTATCGCATTTCTAATTTGCACCCACAAAAGCCTCATCCCAGACAATCCTCCTCAACCATCCCTCCAAAGCAACGAACAGCTGCAAAGCGTTCACTCAAAACGGACAAAAATGTCGATAGATATAAATAGCCTTGTGCGCGCAAAACTGAAATCGAAATAACAAGCTCGCTTTCCATAGATTTTGCTCTCAGACGTCACCATTTGAACCCGCACAACTTTCTCCATCGACCAATACCCGGTACCTAGCAGTTACATCATATCGATATTTCATCCAGAACTCTATTTGTACCTTCG
>CM031595.1:133306253-133311253 GCA_018398815.1 Conus ventricosus | reverse complement strand
GATACCAGTATTTCGAAACCTGATTGTTTCTCCTCACTGACCACAGAAAGTGGTAACTTGACTCCTCTGCCTTTCCGGTTTTAAGAAGATGCTATCCTCGAAAAAGGCTGGTGTGCAATATCATAGTATGTTTGTTGAGTTTTAAAAAAAACAACCACAAGTGCAACCTAAGAAGCAAAAGAAATCATGAAAGAGCAAAAACAAGCTACATTTTCTTGTGAAAAGTAGAAAATATAAAACGATAACCTCTTAAGACACAAGTGTTGAGGGCCAGTTCTTGGAATGAATTCACAAGGGACTAAATTACAATAAACTATTAAATTCCAAGGATAAGTACTGAGCACTAGTCCAGGAACTTACAGAGCAGCTTGGTGTTGCAATGATTGCAAGAAATATTGAATTATAAACAAAGCTTGCTATTATGTTTCAGATTGAAGAAATAAGGGGAGATAAGCATTCATATCTGCAGTGGTAGATAATTCTGCCTAACTAACAGTATGTGCTTGGGTGTGTGAATGGGGAATAATAAATGCTTCTCAAAATGAGTCTTCAGCAAGCTTATAGTCTCCAAGGGGAGACAATCTCCAATGGGGAAAAACTCATTAACATAATTATAACTCCTGGTCAGATACCGGTATTTCGAAACCTGATTGTTTCTCATCAGTGACCGTGGAAAGTTGTAACTTGACTCCTCTGCCTTTCCGGTTTTCAGAAGATGCTATCCCCGAAAAAAAGGCTTGTGTGCAATACCATAGTATGTTTGTTGAGTGTTCAAAAAACCAACCAAAGGTGCAACCTAAGAAGCAAAAGAAAATCATGAAAGAGCAAATCAAGCTACATTTTCTTGTGAAAAGGAGATAATATAAAAACATTACCTCTAAAGACACACGTGCTGAGGGCCAGTTCTTGGAATGAATCCACAAGGGACTAAATTACAATAAACTATTAAATTCCAAGGATAAGTAACTGAGCACCATTCCAGCAACTTACAGAGCAGCTAGGTGTTGCAATGATTGCAAGAAATATTGAATTATAAACAAAGTTTTCTCTTATGTTTTAAATTAAAGAAATACGGGGAGATAAGCATTTATATCTGCAGTGGTAGATAATTCTGCCTAACTGGGTGGGTGAATGGGGAATAATAAATGCTTCTCAAAATGAGCCTTCAGCAAGCTCATAGTCTCCAAGGGGAGACAATCTCCAGTGGGGAGGAAACTCACTAACATATAACTCCTAGTCAGATACCAGTATTTCGAAACCTGATTGTTTCTCCTCAGTGACCACAGAAAGTGGTAACTTGACTCCTCTGCCTTTCCGGTTTTAAGAAGATGCTATCCTCGAAAAAGGCTGGTGTGCAATACCGTAGTATGTTTGTTGAGTGTTCAAAATACCAACCAAAGGTGCCACCGAAGAAGCAAAAGAAAATCATGAAAGAGCAAAAACAAGCTACATTTTCTTGTGAAAAGTAGAAAATATAAAAGACAACCTCTTAAGACACAAGTGCTGAGGGTCAGTTCTTGGAATGAATCCACAAGGGACTAAATTACAATAAACTATTAAATTCCAAGGATAAGTAACAGAGCACCATTCCAGCAATTTACAGAGCAGCTTGGTGTTGCAATGACTGCTCGGTTACTTATCCTCACACACACACACACACACACACACACACACACACACACACACACACACACACACACACACACACACACACACACACACACACACACACACACACACACACACACACACACACTCGTAATACGCACGCATGTACCAGCTCGCGCGCTCACGTCCACGCAATAACGATACATGCCCACGTGCACGCTCATGAACATGCATATGACTTTTGCGTTACCAATGGAAGCATCTATTTCTTTGATTTGCATCTTGAAAAGATACTGGTTTAGTTTTACGTAATCTTGTTACGTAAATCTTGAGCATCTCACTGCAGAAAGTTCCCTAGCAACCATCACGACCTGCAGTTTCCTGAGGTGCGAGACGAACGTCGTTCAGCTCATTGGAGATCATGTCTGTTATGTGGACAGCCATTTACCTTTAACATTCCCGCAGTGTCTCATCAGCCTTGAGCCTCTAGGACCTAAGAGCTTGAGAGTCTCTGTGAAGACATCATTCATTTAGCGACTTACTGAATGTGTTTCATTACACTGAGGTACTTGTTTGATTGAATTCTTGGGCTGGAAGTATCATCATGGTTCACTCTCCTGTATTCGTAATTCATTTTCTGTTTTTATCACCGACACCAATCCGGCAGAGGTACTGTTATCTTCGAGGATGGAGGAATTGTTGGTTGAATCTTAGTGCATGTTCTTTTAGATGTGTGTGCACGCGTGCGTGTGTGTGTGCGTGCGTGTGTGTGTGTATGTGTGTGTGTGTGTGTGTGTGTGTGTGTGTGTGTGTGTGCGTGTGTGTGTGTGTGTGTGTGTGTGTGTGTGTGTGTGTGTGTGTTGTGTGTGTGTGTGTGTGTGTGTGTGTGTGTGTGTGTGTGTGTGTGTGTGTGTGTGTGTGTGTTTTGCTACATGAGTTAATCATGTTAGCAATACCAAATGCGTACCTATTTTCAACCATTACTCGCCAGTTTCTGCAGTATACCTTTAAAAAAGAATACACATGTGTGTATATATCAGCGACAGCATTTTCTAACTTGTATCTTAAACTTTGATTTTGCAGAATATCCTATTTCTATATCCAATAAAGCTTGATCATAAAAAGGCACTATACATGTCTTTACAGTACAACCATTTCGAAAAATAAAATAAGGGGAAGACAACGCATGTCTTTCCATCGCAAATGGAGTTACCTTTGCTCAGTTTATGGGTCAAGCAAATACATCTATAGATATTTGATTTGAAGCGCGTGCCAGAATAAAGATCGAGATATCAGCCCTGCATTACAGGCACACCGTTTCACATCCAGTTTGGCATTTCCTTCCTCTGGTTGCTTTTGCGGCTGAATTGCTGTAGGCGTGCCGACCGGTGCCATTTGTGCAAAGGCATGGTCTCTCTTTCTGAACTTGGGCTCTAACACAGATTATCTATCTTGCAGATTTCTGAACATCATCTGTTATGGTCGTGCTGTGATGAATTCATGGAGTTCGGGACTCTTGAGGGGGCAAATTATAAAAAAGCCTAGCTTCTCAGACACTCATGGTTTAGTTGATAACAGGAAGAAAATAGGGATAGGCAAATATAGTAGGGCGAAGGTTCTTTGGCAGCCTCTGAAATATATGCTCAGTCAAAACGAAATTTCATGAAAAGAACTGATTCATACCGGACACAAAGAGGGCTACAAAACCGCAAACAGAAAACTGGAGGATAAAATAAACAAACAAACAAAACCTTGGGGAAATTTGGTAGGGGGGGGGGGTTGTCACTGCCAATCTATGTTTAAATACACTTCGAGGCTTCTGTTGTGAAGGAATGATAAGCGTGAACATCAACCTACATTAGAAGCTGTTCTGTAATTTGTGGTTCAATCAAACAAGCTCAATTACCAAAGCAAAAATTGAGAATACATCAAATGACGAACAAACGAAACAAAAAAGAACCAAAGCAATTATCAGTCCAGGACGTTTTAAAAAAAATTCCAAATAGGTTAATCAGCACATTCTCGACCTTACAGATACAGTTTGCACTTTAATGTAAATCAAGATCTTCTGATGGGGCATCATTATCCTCTCTCTCTCTCTCCTCTCTCTCTCTCTCTCTCTCTCTCTCTCTCTCTCTCTCTCTCTCTTCTCTTACAATCACACACACACACATACACGCCGCGCGCGCGCGCGCGCGCGCACGCACGCGCGCACCGCACGCACGCACGCACACACCACACACTGCATTAAGGTGTGGTACCCACTAGCAAACCATCCAGATGCATGGAGAGGCATATCTGTATGTAATATGAATGAGCCGTCCCAGGCATCTGTGTGGTTTGCTAAATAGATGTATAGAAATAGAACTAGACTACAGGTGAAAAGGATAAAGATATCATTGCCTGTGTTATGCACCATTTTCTCATGAGAATATTTATGACACAGGGCTGCCCTTAGCATTGGTTTTCCACATGAGTACTATTGATTTCATCATTGTAGAGTCGATATGACCATTGGCGACATCATAAGCATGGAGTAATTCAGTGAGAAACATTCCCCATTTCAGATCAGCCAGCTTACGTTTTATGTATTATTTGCAGTGACAATTAAATTTTGCTTGTCAGCAAGTTTAGATCTTAAAAGAAATCAAGATATTTCTATGAGACTTTTTAAATTTTGAAGACACTTAAGCTGACACGTATTGTTGTAAACCTGACATACATTGTATCTTATGGTGTTTTATTTACTCGAATTTTTGTGTGTCACGTTTTAATATTGATGCGATTGATCCGTTTATTGTAAGTTTAGTCTGGCTGTAATAAACACAAATTCACTTGTTATTAGGATACCTCTAACAGCACAGCCTTCACCCTTCCTCCTCCAACCCCCACTTCCACCTACTCCACCCCTCCCCGGTCCAGCAGTCCTCTGTTCGGATTTTACACAAGGTTGAAGTTTCACTACCTAGCTAATGCTCCTATGGCTTCTTACTGTAGTAGCGTATTGATCCTCCCCCCGCCCTGTCCCGCCAATAACCGACCAGCTCGATATTCTCCCTGCTCCGTATTCCCCCTGCTCAATACTTCGCAGGCTTGTCGCTGTTAGATATTCCGCTGGCTCCATACCCTGTTCAATATTCACCTGTCGACGTTCCCCCAGCTCAGTACTCTTCCGGCCACAACACAAGCTCTTGTTCTGAGAACGGGGTACGAAAGGAAATATTTCCCATGTCACAGCTAAAGACCGCACGCGCTCTCCCAGAGACACACATGCTTAGGCAAGCAGGGGGAGTATCGGGCCGGGGGAGTATTGAAGAGAGGGGGATATCGACCAAGGGATATTATACTAGGTGATATTGAGCTGACCCCTCTCATTGGTTGTGTAGTCTTTT
>CM031595.1:133268753-133298753 GCA_018398815.1 Conus ventricosus | reverse complement strand
GAAGCAATGATCAGTCAGATTAGTATCAGGTTTAAAAAAATTCAAAGTTCAGTCATATAATTTCTGTTATCTGTTTGCTATTGATTCCACGTTATCATTTCATCATCGTTACTTTGATGGTTATTCATTTTTTTCACAACCCTTGATGCTCTGTCTCGAAGTTGTCTTAGTGTGTTTTGCAAATATACTGATGTACACTTGTGTATACAGCAAGTATGTGAGGGAGACGCCAGGGAGGGTAACCTATATTTTGTAGGTCAAGTACATTGGGTGGATGGTCTGAACAGGAAACTAATGACAGACAATTAGCAATTAGCATAGGACATCATTAAATCGGTTTATTTTAAATTTCCTTGTTGGTTCTGTGTGGTCTGTATTATTATTTCTGCAAGGTGATCCAGTGTTGTAAGCAGTAACGTTTGGAGTATAGGCGGGTGTCAGTTTCATCATGGGAGCAACACACACACACACACACATACACACAACACACACACACACACACCCCACACACACACACACACACACCCACACACATTATACAAACATATATATATATATATATATATATATATATATATATATATATATATATATAATAAGGAACATTTAGTGCGCTTAATATTAAACAAAAGCCCTAAGCGCTTACAGCAATAAGCCCTAACACACACACAGAACACACACACACACACACACACACACACACACACACACACACACACACACACACCACACACACAAACACACACACGCACACACACAACACACACACACACACACACACACACACACACACACACACACACACACACACACACACACACACACACACACACACACACACACACACCCGCACACACCCACACACCAGCGAAGGAGCAGAAAAAAAAAATTATGTTTTGAAGAGAGTAGTTTTGAGGGAGGACTTGAAAGAAGAAAGACTGTTTGAGTTTCGGAGTGCATAAGGGAGATTGTTCCAGCAGGAAGGAGCCTGAAAAGAAAAAGAACGTTCGCCAAGTGTTCTGGCCCGAAAACGAGGGATTTGCAGAATGCGAGTGTCAGAGGAAGAGCGAAGCTGTCTAGAAGGAGTATAGGTCGACAGAAGTTTAGAGAGGTAAGATGGAGCGAGGCCGTCCAATGCCTTGTAACAGAGCAAAGAAAGTTTGTACTTGATGCGTTTTTCAACAGGAAGCCAGTGCAAAGATTTAAGCAAGGGAGAAACATGAGAGGTTTTCGGAGATTTCGAGACAAGGCGAGCAGCATTATTTTGGACTTTCTGCAATTTTGCAAGAAGATTCTGTGGACAACCAGCAAGAAGAGAATTACAGTAGTCAAGTCTTGAAATAATGAAAGCAGGAACCAGAGTCTTGGTGGCTTCTTCAGACAGAAGGTGGCGCACAGAACTGATTCGCCGAAGCTCCGAGTAGCAAGCACGGCAGATAGAAGAAATCTGATTTTGAAAAGAGAGTGTCTGATCAAGTACAACGCCTAGATTTCGCACAGTGGTAGAGGTCTGGATAGAGAGGTACCAAGTTGGAGAGAAGAAGGAACAGAGATTGTAGACATAAGCCGTTTTGGAAGAATGAAGATCAGTTCAGTTTTGTCATTGTTTAACTGAAGTTTGTTGCAAGTCATCCATGCCTTTATGTCAGAGATGCAGAGCTGTGAGCGATCGATGATGGAGGAGAGGAGAGAAATGTCACCAGAAATGTAGATTTGATTGTCATCAGAGAAGCAGTGGTGTGAAATGTTATGATGGGCTACGATGTCAGAGATGGGTTGGGTATATAGAACAAACAGAATGGGACCAAGGACAGAGCCTTGGGGAACACCATAATTCAAGTTAGCAGAGCTTGAAGAAAAACCATTAACAGAGACAATTTGGGTTCGACCAGAAAGGTAAGAATAAAACCATGCCAAAGCGTGAGAAGAGATACCAAAAGTATGTTGAAGTCTAGTGAGGAGGGTGGAGTGATCAATGGTGTCAAAGGCAGCGGACAAGTCGAGAAGAGAGAGCAGTGAAACCTGACCGTTATCCAGAGCAGAGAGAAGATCGTTTATTATTTTCAGCAGAGCAGTTTCTGTACTGTGCCCAGTGCGATAGGCGGACTGCAACGAATAGAGCAAGTTGTTTTGGTCAAGGTGGTTTTGAAGTTGGAGAAGTGCTATCTTTTCAATTATCTTTGAAAGAAAAGACAAGTTGGAGACAGGTCGATAATTTTTTAGGTTTTCAGGGTCAAGAGAGGGTTTCTTCAAAAGAGGTCGGACAACAGCAGCTTTCAGTGCAGGTGGGAAACAACCAGAAGTGAGAGATTCATATACCACATATATATACTTGGAGTAAAATAACAAACACAGAAGTAAACAGTTTCATTTTAAATTGTATAATCTCCAATAAAATTTTCGCTTAAAAAGCTTCTTCAGTACTGGCAACTGTTTCAAGAATCACACTGTATGTATAAGGTACATTAAACTAGAAAACAGTTCAAGAAACATTTTTCTCTACAAATCAAACAAACCCTTTTTCTCGTGCATTCATGTATCCACGTTCACACTCACTCTCTTGCCCACATGTATCAGGATTTCCGTTCATCTTCATCTTCCACCTCACGTAAACACCGGCGTATACCTATATATACAATATATATATATTAATATAATTATATTATATATATATATATATATATATATATATATATATTACAATTATAAACAACGCTTGCTCTTATGTCTTAGATTGAGGAAATAGGGGGAGACAAGCATTGATATCTGCAGTGGTATTTAATACTGCCTAACTAACAGTATGTGCTCAAATGGGTGGATGGGGAAAATAAAATGCTTCTCAAAATGAGCCTTCAGCAAGCTTATAATCTTTAATAGGGAGGAAAGTCACTAACACATAACTCCTGGTCAGATACCGGTATTTCGAAACCTGGTTGTTTCTCCTCAATGACCGCGGAAAGTGGTAACTTGACTCCTCTGCCTTTCCGGTTTTAAGAAGATGCTATCCCGAAAAAGGCTGGTGTGCAATATCATAGTATGTTTGTTGAGTGTTCAAAAAAACCAACCAAAGGTGCCACCTAAGAAGCAAAAGAAAATCATGAAAGAGCAAAAACAAGCTACATTTTCTTGTGAAAAGAAGAAAATATAAAACGATAACCTCTTAAGACACATGTGTTGAGGGCCAGTTCTTGGAATGAATCTACAAGGGACTAAATTACAATAAACTATTAAATTCCAAGGATAAGTACTGAGCTCTAGTCCAGGAACTTACAGAGCAGCTTGGTGTTGCAATGATTGCAAGAAATATTGTATTATAAACAAAGCTTGCTCTTATGGCTTAGATTGAAGAAATACGGGGAGATAAGCAATTTTATCTGCAGTGGTAGATAATTCTGCCTAACTAACAGTATGTGCTTGGGTGGGTGAATGGCGAATAATAAATGCTTCTCAAAATGAGCCTTCAGCAAGCTTATAGTCTCCAAGGGGAGACAATCTCCAATGGGAAAAAACTCATTAACATATAACTCCTGGTCAGATATCGATATTTCGAAACCTAATTGTTTCTCCTCAGTGACCGCGGAAAGTGGTAACTTGACTCCTCTGCCTTTCGGTTTTAAGATGCTATCCCCGAAAAAGGCTGGTGTGCAATACCGTAGTATGTTTGTTGAGTGTTCAAAAAACCAACCAAAGGTGCAACCTAAGAAGCAAAAGAAAATCATGAAAGAGCAAATCAAGCTACATTTTCTTGTGAAAAGGAGAAAATACAAAAAGATTACCTCTAAAGACACACGTGCTGAGGGCCAGTTCTTGCAATGAATCTACAAGGGACTAATTACAATAAACTATTAAATTCCAAGGATAAGTAACTGAGCACCATTCCAGCAACTTCCAGAGCAGCTAGGTGTTGCAATGATTGCAAGAAATATTCAATTATAAAAAGCATGCTCTTATATTTTAAATTGAAGAAATACGGGGAGATAAGCATTCATATCTGCAGTGGTAGATAATTCTGCCTAACTAACAGTATGTGCTTGGGTGGGTAAATGAGGAATAATAAATGCTTCTCAAAATGAGCCTTCAGCAAGCTCATAGTCTCCAAGGGGGAGACAATCTCCAATGGGGAAGAAACTCGCTAACATATAACTCCTGGTCAGATACCAGTATTTCGAAACCTGATTGTTTCTCCTCAGTGACCACAGAAAGTGGTAACTTGACTCCTCTGCCTTTCCGGTTTTAAGAAGATGCTATCCCCGAAAAAGGCTGGTGTGCAATACCGTAGTATGTTTGCTGAGTGTTCAAAAAACCAACCAAAGGTGCAACCTAAGAAGCAAAAGAAAATCACGAAAGAGCAAAAACAAGCTACATTTTCTTGTGAAAAGGAGAAAATATAAAACGATAACCTCTTAAGACACAGGTGCTGAGGGTCAGTTCTTGAATGAATCCACAAGGGCCTAAATTACAATAAACTATCAAATTCCAAGGATAAGTAACCAGCACCATTCCAGCAATTTACAGAGCAGCTTGGTGTTGCAATGACTGCTCGGTTACTTATCCTCACACACACACACACCACACACACACACACACACACACACACACACACACACACACCACACACACACACACACGCACGCACGCACGCACGCACGCACGCACGCGCACGAATGCACGCACGCACGCGCACGAATGCACGCACGCACGCACGTACGCACGCATGCACGCACGCACGCACGCACGCACGCACGCACGCACGCACGCACGCACACACACACACACACACACACACACACACACACACACTCGTAATACGCACGCATGTACCAGCTCGCGCGCTCACGTCCACGCAATAACGATACATGCGCACGTGCACGCTCATGAACATGCATATGACTTTTGCGTTACCAATGGAAGCATCTATTTCTTTGATTTGCATCTTGAAAAGATACTGGTATAGTTTTACGTAATCTTGTTACGTAGATCTTGAGCATCTCACTGCAGAAAGTTCCCTAGCAACCATCACGACCTGCAGTTTCCTGAGGTGCGAGACGAACGTCGTTCAGCTCATTGGAGATCATGTCTGTTATGTGGACAGCCATTTCCCTTTAACATTCCCGCAGGATCTCATCAGCCTTGAGCCTCTAGGACCTAAGAGCTTGAGAGTCTCTGTGAAGACATCATTCATTTAGCGACTTACTGAATGTGTTTCATTACACTGAGGTACTTGTTTGATTGAATTCTTGGGCTGGAAGTATATCATGGTTCACTCTCCTGTATTCGTAATTCATTTTCTGTTTTGTATCACCGATACCAATCCGGCAGAGGTACTGTTATCTTCGAGGATGGAGGAATAGTTGGATGAATCTTAATGCATGTTCTTTTAGATGTGTGTGCACGCGTGCGTGTGTGTGTGCGTGCGTGTGTGTGTGTATGTGTGTGTGTGTGTGTGTGTGTGTGTGTGTGTGTGTGTGTGTGTGTGTGTGTGTGTGTGTGTGTGTGTGTGTGTGTGTTGTGTGTGTGAGTGTGTGTGTGTGTGTGTGTGCGTGCGTGCGCGGCGCGTGCGCGGGCGCGCGCGCGCGCGCGCGCGCGTGTGGTGTGTGTGTGTGTGTGTGTGTGTGTGTGTGTGTGTGTGTGTGTATGTGTGTGTGTGTGTTTGCGACATGAGTTAATCATGTTAGCAATACCAAATGCGTACCTATTTTCAACCATTACTCGCCAGTTTCTGCAGTAGATCTTTAAAAAAGAATACACATGTGTGTATATATCAGCGACAGCATTTTCTAACTTGTATCTTAAACTTTGATTTTGCAGAATATGCTATTTCTATATCCAATAAAGCTTGGTCATAAAAAAGACACTATACATGTCTTTACAGTACAACCATTTCGAAAAATAAAATAAGGGAAGACAACGCATGTCTTTCTATCGCAAATGGAGTTACCTTTGCTCAGTTTATGGGTCAAGCAAGTACATCTATAGATATTTGATTTGAAGCGCGTGCCAGAATAAAGATCGAGGTATCAGCCCTGCATTAAAGGCACACCGTTTCACATCCAGTTTGGCATTTCCTTCCTCTGGTTGCTGTTGCGGCTGAATTGCAGTAGGCGTGCCGACCGGTGCCATTTGTGCAAAGGCACGGTCACTCTTGCTGAACATGGGCTCTAACACAGATTATCTATCTTGCAGATTTCTGAACATCGTCTGTTATGGCCGTGCTGTGATAAATTCATGGAGTTCGGGACTCCTGAGGGGGCAAATTATTAAAAAAAAAAGCCTAGCTTCTCAGACACTCATGGTTTAGTTGATAACAGGAAGAAAATAGGGATAGGCAAATATAGTAGGGCGAAAGTTCTTTGGCAGCCTCTGAAATATATGCTCAGTCAAAACGAAATTTCATGAAAAGAACTGATTCATATCGGATACAAACAGGGCTACAAAAACGCAAACAGAAAACTGGAGGATAAAATAAACAAACAAACAAAACCTTGGGGGAAGTTTGGTAGGGGGAGGGGGGGTCACTGCCAATCTATGTTTAAATACACTTCAACGCTTCTGTTGTGAAGGAATGATAAGCGTGAACATCAACCTACATTAGAAGCTGTTCTGTAATTTGTGGTTCTATCTAACAAGCTCAATTACCAAAGCAAAAATTGAGAATAAATCAAATGACGAACAAACGAAACACAAAAGAACCAAAACAATTATCAATCCAGGACGTTTTTAAAAAAAATTCCAAATAGGTTAATCAGCACATTCTCGACCTTACAGATACACAGTGAACAAGTGGGGTATGTTTTGCTCCCATAAGGAAACCTAACACAGAGTAACTTTTATTCAAGACTGGCACAGCCTTTTAAACTTGAATAAAGTCGGACAAATACATAGACGAATAATCTAATAGTGGGGGAAAAACAAGCGCAGGCCAACAACTGAACTGTCTTCATAGTAATGATCTGGCAAAGATTTGGACTTAAGGAGGGGAGGGGAGAGGGGAGTTTGAAGATGGAGAAATTGGGAACATGAAATTATTTATAAAAAAATAAAAAATAAAAAAAAATTAAATATGCCTTTCGCCTCGGAGCAGGCAATACAAATATATCTGCTTTCAAAAGGGATTGCGATGGTTCCCTTATGCAGCTAGTGAAGAGTTTTCATATTTGTAACATATTTTTTTTTTTTATAAATAATTTCATGTTCCCAATTTCTCCATCTTCAAACTCCCCTCTCCCCTCCCCTCCTTAAGTCCAAATCTTTGCCAGATCATTACTATGAAGACAGTTCAGTTGTTGGCCTGCGCTTGTTTTTCCCCCACTATTAGATTGTTCGTCTATGTATTTGTCCGACTTTATTCAAGTTTAAAAGGCTGTGCCAGTCTTGAATAAAAGTTACTCTGTGTTAGGTTTCCTTATGGGAGCAAAACATATCCCACTTGTTCACTGTTGATCGTTTACTGTTCCCTACCTCATTTCATTTCCGATCTTACAGATACAGTTTGCACATTAATGTAAATCAAGATCTTCTAATGGGGCATCATTATCCTCTCTCTCTCTCTCTCTCTCTCTCCTCTCTCTCTCTCTCTCTCTCTTCTCTCTCTTTCTCTCTCGTCGAGCTGTGTTCACAAGCTGGGCAGGTCACGGAAATTTTCGCTCTGCTCAATTAGTTGCTTTTCTATTAAATTTTGACCGGATTAAGAAGAGGAACCGAACGGAATTTGTTCAAAATAAGACATTAACAACAAGTACTACAATGCCTGCAAATTTTGAAAGTTTCAGAGTAAGTTGTGGATCGTTTTTGTGGACGTATGTCAACTACATGGGCAGAAGACAACAGCTAGGCCTACACGGCGCACGGTTTAGTGGTGTGAGATTCGTACCTCTTCACTGTGACTTCAGCAGATTGCGGTGTGGTTCATATTCGTACGAACTTTCCGCCTCTTTTTTTCAATTCATGCACTACTCCCACTCGGATTCAGTCAACACAGCCCCTCATAAATTGGGGCGTTGTGCTTCAGCCTTAGCGGCAGTGTTTCTTTTCAAATTCCTGCTGATGTGCATGGACGTGAAAGTAACCCAGGACCAGTCAGCGGGACGGGTGGTGTCGACGGCAAGACAAGAAATCAACAGGTATTGTCCAACCTGTCGCAGTCTTTCCAGTACGATGTCAGGCCTTCCGTTTCCGCGCGTTCCCCCCGTTCCCAACGCTGCCTCCTATCACAGCTCAAACATAATGCCATCACAGTACGTCACAACCGATGAAGTTCTGACACAACTTCAGCAGATACAACAACATTATGCTGCCGTTTGTGCCGATATCGGTTCATTGCATACGTGGTGCGACAGTCTGCAGACAGAAAACGATCAGCTGAAGCAGAAAGTGGCCAGTCTGACAGACCAGTGTCAATATCTTCAAAGTACATGTGACACAGTGTATGACCAGCTACATGTGACACAGTGTATGACCAGCTACATGTGACACAGTGTATGACCAGCTACATGTGACACAGTGTATGACCAGCAGGAACATTTTTCGACGGCATTTGACACTCTCGAACATGATGTGGATAGGTTAGAATCATTTTCGAAAAGGAACAATGTCAAATTTTTCAATGTTGCTGAAGGCCAGAACGAAGACTACCGTGCATGCACCCGGAATGTCGTTCAGCTGCTGAATCGTTTCTACCCCTCTAAGACATGGAGCTGCGGTGACCTGGAGAGAGCGCACCGAGTCGGACCCCCACGAGACGATTCCGCCCGTCCCCGGCCGTTGATTGCCGCCTTTCATCACTGGCCAGACAAACTGTCAGTGCTGCAAGATAAAGAGCACAGAGAAGAAATGGCGGATGAAGAAGGCATCCGTGTGGCCGCGGACCTCACCAGACGGCAGTACATTGCACTGAAACATCACAGAGAGGAAGGGAGACAGGCTTATTTTTTCAGAGGTCAACTCTGTTTCAATGCAACAAGGAAATACAAGGATGGATTTCGAGGGAGAAATGCCCAGAACAGTTCTCAACATAAAGTCAGGCAGAACAGTATCAACAGTACAAATCACACTGGACAGCCAAAAGGGGATTCCCCTTTGCCCCCTCTGCTGCTGACTTGGAGGAATTCCCCACCCTTAACAAGGCGACAATCAGACAATGGAACAGGCAGATAAGTCCAGTCTTATCCAGCAGAAATACTCAGTCTCAATCACTGCCTACTCAGACTCGCAGCGACCCGAAATGTACTGAAAATTACAATGCAAGTTCATACACACCAGGTGACAACGCTGGGATGAACCTTGGTAGAACCGCGGAACCAGAAGCCAAGGTGAATTCTAACGAGTGTAACGAGAGTGCGGCACTGCAGTCAGCAGCGGTGCAGGTGATGCTCAGGACATGACGACAGCTGGGGCAGGGAACAGACCCGCTGTTCATTCCCTGTCAACAGATCAACCCACCTCCTCCCATTATTCCCGTTTGTCCCCCACTCGGCTGAGTCCTCTAAGAAGGCAAACACTTGCCGAACCTCAGTTCAGGAAAAAGAGGCAACCAGCACACCCGATGTAAGCCTGACAGCACCATTCCACAGCCCACCAGTCACATTTTACGACGTAGAAAGCCAGTCTTCAGAGCCCCCAGCAAGCTACCCCCGCCATCGTCATCCCACCTCCCATCGTCATCCCACCTCCCATCGTCATCCCACTCCCATCGTCATCCCATCTCCCATCGTCATCCCACCTCCCATCGTCATCCCACCTCCCATCGTCATCCCACCTCCAGCCTGAGCCCCTGCCTGGTGGACCAGTCCTGCAATGTCAGCCGCAGTCTGTACCTCAGCGCATCAGTGTGATCACTGGTGGTGACGTGCACGGCTGTGCCACTGCCACTCCAGGTGATCCCAGTCAGGGTCTAATGTCTACCAGCATCACCCATGAAAACGAAACTTCAAACCCAACACCGCAAAGAGCTCCACTCACACGCAGACACAACAGAAACAAAAGCAAACAAAGCAGATTCAATGACAGAAGCAAACAGACACGGCTTACTGAGAAGTTCAAGTTCAGAGACAAAGATGGCTCTTCTGTTGCACATTCTACACAAATAGGGATTCGGCCGGCCCGTTACATTTTGTGGACACTCCAAGAACTTGTCCTGTCTCTCCTGGAACATAGATGGTTTGGCCAGTAAGTTGGCAGATACTGATTTTCTTCTTTTTGTACAAAAGTTTGACATTGTGTGTTTGATAGAAACGTACCTAGATGATATGTTCGACTTGGATGGTGTCTTCAATGGTTACATGAAATTCAGGACAAAAGCCATTAAACATTCATTTATGGGACGTAGGTCTGGAGGACTTCTATTACTAGTCAATAAAATACTTAGTAAGCACATTACATCAATTAAAGTTAATACCGATCACGTGGTGTGTATTAAGATGTCTAAAAGCATGCTTTGTGGGGACAATGACATTCTGTTAATATTTGTTTATGTCCCTCCTTCTGGTTCAGTGCACTACCAATCATCTAATTTCACTTGCCACATTGACGCCATAGAACACTGCATCCTGGACTTGACAAACCGTTATCCACAGGCTCAGCTGATTTGTTGCGGGGACTTTAATGCAAGGACAGCAGACCTCCAAGTAACGTGGTCACATACTGATCTACTAACTGACCCTTCCAATTCGACCCCGTTTTTCAAGAAAACACGCTTGTCTAAGGATACAATGTTAAATGCTTTTGGAGAAAATTTATTGAATTTGTGTGCTTGTTTTGATTTTTGTATTCTGAATGGGTACAACAGAGGTAGCTTTAGTCGTGATTTTACATTTGTATCTTCCCATGGGTGTAGTGTCATAGATTATTGCCTTATTTCTAACGATTTGTTAGACAACGTTGTGAACTTTTCTGTAGGTAGCAGGGTAGAATCAGAGCACATGCCAATCCTGTTAGAAATTACAGGCAAAACACCATTGTCACCTCTACCTATCTCAGAAAATGTAACTGTATGGAAAAGGGATAGATTATCAGAATACATATATAATAGTACTATCGACCTGTTTTGCAGCAATCTAGAATATGCTGCCAATATGATTTATGCTTGTGTTAACAGAGCACTGTATGAATTTACTAATTGTTTAATGAATGCCAGCGCTTGTACGCGCCAAAATCGTTCTTCAAAAAGCAGGTTGTGAGAAAATCTTGGTTTGATGATGAATGTCAAAACAACAAGACGGGAGTTCGGAAGGCTTTGACCATTTTTAAGAGATCTGGAGATCCAGCTGATAAATGTGCCTATGTACAAATGAGGAGAGAATATAATCAACTTAAGTACATGAAGAAACGTAGTTTTAAAACTGAACGCATTAACTGCTTAATGCAAGTAGTAGATGATTCTCAGGCCTTTTGGTCTGAAATCAATAAGTATCGCAGTCGTTCCCAAGTAAGTAATACTATTTCACAGGATCAGTGGTTTAACCATTTTGAACACTTGTTAAACCTTGGTTTTGTCCAAAATGCGGACCATCCAAAACTGGATGTCTCTGATATGGCATTTGACCCTATTCTGGACGCTGAAATTACATTAGAGGAAGTAAAGAAAGCCATCCAGAGTCTTAAGTGTGGCAAAGCAGCTGGTCCTGATTCTTTGATAAGTGAAGTCATAAAGGCCTCAGGAGATTCGATAGTCCTCTTTCTAGTTAAATACTTCAATAAACTTTTCAGAGATGATGTATTCCCTGAAGAATGGACTAAATCAATAATTATTCCGTTGCATAAAAAAAGGTGATGTGAACGATACGAACAATTATCGTGGTGTTTCCTTGATTAGTCATTTGTGCAAGATTTTTACGTACATATTGAATAAACGGCTCATTTCCTGGGCTGAAAACAACGAAATTATTTCTGATGCTCAAGCTGGGTTTAGAAAATCTTATTCCACTACTGAACACATTTTTACTTTGTATGCTAGCATAGATATACATTTATCAAGGAACAATAAATTTTATGTAGCATTTATCGATTTCAGAAAGGCGTTCGATATGGTACAACATAGTCTTTTGTTTAATATACTACTCACGAATGGCATCAAAGGAAACCTGTTTAACATTTTGAAAAGTATGTACAGCACCATTAAATCATGTGTCAGATGTGGTAACTCTTACACTGATTATTTTGAATGTTTGCAAGGTCTAAAACAGGGTTGCTGTCTTAGTCCTACCTTATTTTCTATATTTATTAACGAGCTTGCACGTGACATGTTTTCACGTGGCAAGCATGGAATACAATTCATCCCTAACGATGTAGAAATTTTCATACTGTTATTTGCTGATGACATCGCTCTCATGTCGTCCACTATAGCAGGTCTGCAAAATCAACTTAATGTCCTATTTGAGTGTGCTCAAAGACTATGTTTAAAAGTTAATCTGGAAAAAATTAAGTCATGGTTTTTCGGAAAGGTGGCTATTTAAGTAGAAAGGAATGTTGGTTCTTTGGTGATAAGCAGTTAGATGTTGTAAATTCTTACAAATATCTAGGTGTTACTTTTTCAACAAAGCTTAGTTTCGATGTTACGTCTGGCCACGATCATTGCATTAGAGGTAAGAAAGCTACCATAGAAATTCTGAAAGTGTTAAGAAAACTCAGCTGCTTTTCACTTAAACTGTTCTTTAGGATTTTTGATGCCCAGGTTGTTCCCTCTCTTTTATACGGGTCGGAACTATGGGGGTTCAAACCACGAGAATCCATCGAAAAAGTTCATTTGCAGGCCTGTAAGCTATTGCTGAACGTCCCTCCATTTACACCTAATGATATGGTATATGGAGAATTGGGGCGTTTTCCGTTATATATTACTTCAGCAACGAGATGTATTCAGTTCTGGTTCAGACTACGCAGGCAACCACTGACAAGGTATTCCAGAAAAGCCTATGATATGCTTTTTGATTTACAAAATAGAAACAAAAGGATGAAAAAGTGGGTCACACATATTAAAACGCTGCTTTATTCGAACGGTTTTGGGTATGTCTGGATGTTTGGAGAGGTAGGCGACGAGAAACGCTTTATACAGATATTCAGAGAACGCCTACAGAACTGTTTTTGCCAATGTTGGTATGCTCATGTATCAGAGAGCAATCGGTTTGAATTATACTACTCATTTAAAAGCATCTTTGAACGTGAAAAGTATTTTGAATTCATAAAGAACAGGCAATTTAAAAACTGCCCTCGTGCGTTTTAGAATGGGAGTTTCGAGCATAAACAGCCATGTTTTCCGCTTTTCGGCAATAGATCAACCTGGTTGTCCCCTCTGCCAGGTGGACGATGAGCACGAATTCCATGTACTATTCGAATGCCAACAATATAGTGACTTACGAGCTAAATATTGCATTCAAAGTGCAGGGACCTACCTTACCAAACGTGACCAATGCACAAGGATTTTGAGTAGTGGCCTTGATACTCAACTGAATTTGTCTAAATTCCTCTTTTTGGCTTTGAAACGTAGAGCAAGTTTTGCTTTATGAACACATTTTTTCTGAGATTATTGCGGTTGATATGGGATTTCTGGCAATGTGTGAATGTTACGTTTGTTTGTCTCGTTTTCAAATTAACAGTTGTTTGCCTTCTCTTCATTGTAACGGGCCGCAGGCCTATACACAATAAAACATTTGTCATTGTCATTGTCATTCTCTCTCTCTCTCTCTCTCTCTCTCTCTCCTCTCTCTCTCTCTCTCTCTCTCTCTCTCTCTCTCTCTCTCTCTCTCTCTCTTACAATCACACACACACACACACACACACACACACACACACACACACACACACACACCACACACACACACACACACACACACTGCACTAAGGTGTGGTACCCACTAGCAAACCATCCAGATGCATGGAGAGGCATATCTGTATGTAATATGAATGAGCCGTCCCAGGCATCTGTGTGGTTTACTAAATAGATGTATAGAAATGGAACTAGACTACATGTGAAAAGGATAAAGATACAATTGCCTGTGTAATGCACCATTTTCTCATGAGAATATTTATGACACAGGGCTGGCCTCAGTATTGGTTTTTCACATGAGTACGATTGATTTCATCATTGTAGAGTCGATATGACCATTGGCGACATCATAAGCATGGAGTAATTCAGTGAGAAACATTCCCCATTTCAGATCAGGCAGCTTACGTTTTATGTATTATTTGCAGTGACAATCAAATTTTGCTTGTCAGCAAGTTTAGATCTTAAAAGAAATCAAGATATTTCTATGAGACTTTTTAAATTTTGAAGACACTTAAGCTGACACGCATTGTTGTAAACCTGACATACATTGTATCTTATGGACCATGGTGTTTTATTTACTCGAATTTTTGTGTGTCACATTTTAATATTGATGCGATTGATCCGTTTATTTCAAGTTTAGTCTGGCTGTAATAAACACAAATTCCCTTGTTATTAGGATACCTCTAACAGCACAGCCTTCACCCTTCCTCCTCCAACCCCCACTTCCACCTACTCCACCCCTCCCCGGTCCAGCAGTCCTCTGTTCGGATTTTACACAAGGTTGAAGTTTCACTACCTAGCTAATGCTCCTATGGCTTCTTACTGTAGTAGCGTATTGATCCTCCCCCCGCCCCTGTCCCCGCTCAATAACCGACCAGCTCGATATTCCCTGCTCCGTATTCCCCCTGCTCAATACTTCGCATGCTTGTCGCTGTTAGATATTCCGCTGGCTCCATACCCTGTTCAATATTCACCTGTCGACGTTCCCCCAAGTCAGTACTCTTCCGGCCACAACACAAGCTCTTGTTCTGAGAACGGGGTACGAAAGGAAATATTTCACATGTCACAGCTAAAGACCGCACGCGCTCTCCCAGGGACACACATGCTTAGGCAAGCAGGGGGAGTATCGGGTCGGGGGAGTATTGAAGAGAGGGGGATATCGACCAAGGGATATTATACTAGGTGATATTGAGCTGACCCCTCTCATTGGTTGTGTAGTCTTTTAGATATTCCCAAAGCCTCATAGGGCAAAACTATAACCGCAATCTAGTCACACATAATTGAATTAGCTTGGAAAGCCACCTGATGAGATAAAAAAAAAAGTGGAAACACTTGCTTGATGGTCTATTCATTGAGTGGGTGAATGTGCTTGAGTTAGTTAGTTTCCCTCCCTATTGGAGATTGTCTCCCCCTTGAAGACTATAAGCTTGCTGAAGGCTCATTTTGAGAAGCATTTATTTTATTTTTTGCCCACTCACCCACTCAAGCACATACTGTTAGTTAGGCAGAATTATCTACCACTGCAGATATGAATGCTTATCTCCCCCTATTTCTTCAGTCTAAGACATAAGAGCAAGCTTTGTTCATAACTCAATATATATATATATATATATATATATATATATATATATAACTTATATGCAGAGTCTCGCCAGTGCCAGCAGTGCTAATCTTAAAACTGAGACACACGAAATAATGAACCCTTCGTCCTTTATTCCGTCCCCCTTGTAATGAAGGTTTTCTTTCCTCATAAACAAGATTTGGCATCAATACAAAAGAACGTGTGTGTGTGTGTGTGTGTGTGTGTGTGTGTGTGTGTGTGTGTGTGTGTGTGTGTGTGTGTGTGTGTCGTGTGTGTACGTGCGTGTGTGCATGCGTGTGTGTATGAGTGTGTGTGTTGGTTGTTTATTTGTTTGTGTTTTTCCAGTCTCGTATCATACTTCTGACATTACATCCTTTCGTTTTTCCCCAGCTCTGAGAGACCAACCACACCCAGTTTTTCCTATTGCACCCCCCACACGAGTAATCCACATGGGGCGATCAATATCAAATCGTCATCAAACATATCACAAATGGAGACACTGCACTGTCGCCCAGTCACTTCGCTAGTATTCATTGTTGTCTGGTCTGACCCAACAAACACGGAGTTGAGCCTGCTGAGCCCCATACTGAAACACGTATTGAGCCAGCATGAACGAACACGCTCATCTGGAGTGTACCACCTCTTTCTCCTCACAAAACTCCCTGTGAAGTTACCAAACCGACGACTTCGACACAAAAGTATCATAGACATGACCAACAAGAGGAAACTGAAACTGAGGTCTCTATGAAAGCAGGACATGAACAGTAAAGGAATATTTCTTTTCATCTAGTGAAGATGATGCTATAGGGTTCTGTTCTCGTCACGAAACTAGATGACAGGGCTTCACTACTCTATACTTTTTCATAATACATCCCAGCTTGAATTAGGCCCCCAGAGACACAGATACCTGCAGTGTTGATGAGGGCATTTGAGCGCCTTTTACAGAGGCAGTATTTAAGCGGATGTAAGCGGTTGTCTTTGTGGTTGGTGCGTTCCCATTTGAGGCTATACAACATTCGAGAGCGCGCGTGTGTTTACACACAAGTGTATCTCTATAGGTGCGTCTGTCCATGCATGCACAAAGCCCTTTGTGTGTACTCTGACTCAGTGTCATAAATATATGCTGCTCTGGGTCCAGATGAACACACAAAGTCTTTGGATTATCATCAATGCAGTCGATTCAAACCGCCTGGCATTGTTTTGTTTGTACCGTCATACGCTAAGCCTCCGCTTTCATCCCCTTTAAAACTAATCACTTTGGGATGCATGGCCTCTCTATTCGCACACAGTGTCTCCGCTGCTGTCTGCAATGCGTCTGCCTCAGCTTTGTAGTTCGTGGAGAATTTGCCAGGGGGGGGGGGGGGGGGGGGGTGGGTGGCTTGTCGGACGTGTGTTCCATCCTTCAAGGTTAGGAATATTCCTCCACCTCCATTTCTGTGTATGCATACGTCCACAGCTCCTTGGGATATGCCTGTTCCATATGGTCTAGGGCTAGTGCTTTCTTCTCTGGTTCTGACTGTGTGCCCTTTTTGAGAATGCTTGGGATTGTCTCTCTGACTTCCGGAAACTGGTCCCTTTTTTGTGGCATCAATTATCGGATCAATGGAGCACCAAAGGCGGTAACGATTTTTTTTCCTAAGGCCGAAATCCACCTCTTCATTTTTTGGTGCTCAACACTGTCCTCTTCATCTGCAAAAAAAAAAAAAAAAAAAAAAAAAAAAGCGAACAAAATAAAATAAAATACAAATTTGAACTACTTTTGTTTTTCCTCCTTTTTTTTTTTTCCCCCTCCTTGTTTTGTCTCCACCCAGTCTCTTACACACCATGCATAGTCTGTATGTTTTCTTACAAATGGACACATTTTTGCTGATTTTAGTGTTTTAGCAGTTGACACAAAGTGTCTGGGTTTGTTAATGTTCTAATGTGTGGTGTACTGGCACTCTCACGCTTGTAATGTGCTGCTTATACAACGCAAACCACTTAAATGAAGCAGCAGGCTTAATTAACTTTTTTCCCTCAGTTTTTCTCAAGACTGACAGACAGACATTAAAAAAAAGAGGATCGGCTTATAGAAGCTTTAAAATTCACATCAAACGAAAAGAGGTATGGCGACTGAGGAAAGTAGTTATGATCATAATAATACCCATCACTGTCGCTCCTGAACTTAATTTTCCCGGTGATCATCCTTGAAGAAGAAGGGCGAAAAAGAATGCAAGGGCGATCCTAGGAAAGATGACAAACGTACACAGGAGACTTAGACGAGGGTCACATATAATCTCGGAAATTGGTCTATTCCCCAACGATGCTACCCTTATAGCGAAAAGGGGGTCTACAAGGGAGACATGAGGAAAGCCAAGAAGCGAGATAATAAATGTATGTGTGGGGGAGGTGGGGTGGAGGTGGGAAGTGGGGTGGGAGGTGTGCGCCTTTCAAACACGTCCGATCCCTGGTTCATTTCGTGAGGATCCGGCATGTGAAAAGCCGTATGCTCTTCAATCTTGCATAGCTATCTTAAGTTATTTATAAACCTTGCGGCTCCACCCATATATTTCCATTTCGTTTACAGTGATACATGTACTGTTTAGCTGATACCATAACAACTGGAATAAATGTGTACATTTTCATTGTATCCATTTCTGCACAACGCTTCCGATAACCGCAAATTAAATGCACTCAGACATTTCTTATCCATAGCTTCCTTAAATATCAAAAAACCCTCAACAGCAGTACATTTTCAGACCAAATGGGCGACGCTATCCTTTGTTATCTCTCAAAAATACATGTCTCCCCAAAACATCACTTTCCCTCATAAACATGTGCATTACACTTAATCAAATTTACCTCCCTTTGTACAAGAAATCTTGATTCGAGTTTGCTTTCTTTCTTTCTTTTTTCAAAAGCAGATTCACGATTTTATGTTAACATTTAGTTGGTTTTATGCCTTTTCTTACAACATGTACATAGAATGATACTTTTAAAAATTGTGGTATAATCTAAAATTTGTGAATGTAATGTGATCTTTTTCAAACAAGATGATATTTTCCCTTTTATATACTGGAATATCACGTATCTACAACCGGAGTAACGAACAAGATTCACATTTACATATTATTTTTATTCAATGTTCTTACCGAACAAACTCAATTTTGTAGGAAGGAAATGCCTTTTTACTACACCCTCTCACTGATTATTGTATTTCGCTTAGTATGCCTCTTCTTTGGTTATACTCTATAATTATTAAACACGACTTATGCAAGGAAATCCCCAAAGTTTATTATGTTATAGTTCAGTTCTCTGTCTGCATCAAATACTCTTGCAATAAACATATTTGTTTCGAAACCCTTTACCGTTTAACAGGGAATGATTGTGCGCTACAACTCTTTTTCTATATTCGCACCGACGTCAATGACAAAGCTATATTAAACTTTAATTTCTCAGGTGCTCTAGTTCCACCATTATATGATATATCTGTAGCACTAATTTTACAAAGTTTGGAAAAGAAACTGTGTGTTTGGAGGCCCGGGCCCCGAAGCCATCAGGATTTTTAATTTGATGAGGAATATCAGAATCACCTCTCATCTTAAAGGTTTGATTTGTCTTTTTGCTCGAATCTTACATAGGAAACAGCTTCCACATCATTAGTATGCCAAACCAAAAAAAAGGTGAATTTTTGATGGCCACTGCACACCTAAATGGCCCATGATTACTGCGGAGTATCTACCCAACTAGACTGTCTTGGTTTCAGAATAGAGTGACTGCAGGCGGCAATTTGAAGCTTAAATGCAAAAGCGAAATTATTTGGCCACCGAACGAATCGAACAAACAAAGTAATAGAACAGAAACAATACGTTTCGACCTTTTGGGCTTCTTCGACCAGAGCAAACAACATTTAAAACTATAAAAGCATCAGGCAAACACACAGTCACTTATCTTTTCGATCTCTGGAGAGCGCCACCACGTCCGTCCAGGAAACGTCCTCGTGAATTTACCAATACTGATGACGTCGACGCGAACTCACAATGGAGATTGACGTGGAAAGAAAACTGAAACTGAGATAACTGTGAGAGCAGGGCAAGAAGTAGGTGAAAAATAGGGGCACTTCTATGTTATGTAGTAAGGGTAAGACGCTGCTGTGGAGTTTGTTCTGGTCAGAGACTAATTACATGTTCTTCGCTTCCTTTTCATAATATCTCCTAGCACCAACCAAGCCACAGAGATACAGATTCTTACATTATTGGTCAAGAACTCTGAGCAGCTGTCACAGACGCATCTCTTAGGTAGATGAAACTGGATGGCTTGGTTCCAGTCCTCCCATTTTGAACCCCTAGCACACTCCGGTCCACGTAGAAGCCAGACAGGGACACAAAATATTATAACTAAATCCCTATGATGGGAACAAACATACATTCTACATTCATGTCTTATATTTCCACTTTATTTTGTTGGGTTTGGGTGTATTTGCTTGTTTGTTTGTTTGCTTTTCAAAACAGGTTTTAATGTATTAATGTTTATTGATTTATGTTTGCTGTTAGGAATGGGTGAAATCTGTATTACGTTTCAGTTGTTTGTTGAACGCATGTTTAATTGATGACCGTATGTTTTGGTGGTTGTGCCACTACAGTTTTAGGGCAGTTGTTTGTTTGTTTGGTCTGGTTTTGTTTAAATTGGTTTGGTTTGGTTCGGTTTGGTTTGGTTTGGTTTTTGTTGTTTTGTGGGGTGATTTATGATGGGCATACCGTGTTTATTGCTACTGAGTTGATTATTTGAGTTTCCTATGAATTCGGACCTTCCTAGTTGTAATCTCAACCTCCAACAGTATGTCCAAGTAAAACATGTGCTCAGCTAGAGCGTGTCTGTTACTAGAGCTCCAGTTTCATTTTTAGTCAGTATAAGCGATTTGATTTATAAGCTCCCTTGTACATTTAAGCTACCAGAGTACACGTGACGAAGTGAATGTTGCAAAGTCAAATGCACAACCCAATTCTCGAACAACAATTTTGATAGTTTTCTTCACTTTGTATTCCCAGTCCGACGTAACTTTGATGAGCAAAGTGTATGCTTTATCCTCAGCGCACACGTGCGCGCGCGCGTGTGTGTGTGTGTGTGTGTGTGTGTGTGTGTGTGTGTGTGTGTGTGTGTGTGTGTGTGTGTGTGTGTGTGTCTGTCTGTCTGTCTGTCTGTCTGTCTGTCTGTCTGTCTGTCTGTCTATGTCTGTCTGTGTCTGTCTGACTGTCTGTTTGTCTCTTCGTGAGTGTGTTTCAGTATGTGTGTGTGTGTGTGTGTGTGTCTGTATGGGGGGGGGGGTGAGGCGCGCGCGTGCGTGTATGTGTTATTTATTCCGTGAAAGTGCATGCGTATGCATTGATGCGTTGTGTGTTCGCATGTACGTGGACGTGCTTGTGTCTCTTTGTAGGCGCGTATGAGTGTGTCTGGCCATGCGCGTGAGCATACATACAGCCTGTTGTGTGTAATCCGGTCCAATGTGATGAAACGACGTTACACTGAGTCCAGAAAAACACACAAAGACGTTACATCCATTCTCCTTTCCATTCCAGCGGTCAGGTATTGTTCACCGTGTCTTAGCATAGACCATTTTCCACGAGACATTGAGCTTTCACTTCCATTCAAGACTTGCCTGGTTATGATTGTAGCTTAAGTGGAATATGCCCGAAACGTTTTGAAAGCAAGTGCGCACGCACACGAGCGCGCGCACACACACACACACACACACACACACACACACACACACACACACACACACACACACACACACACACACACCACACACTCTTGCGCACCCCAGCGCACGTGCGCACGCACGACACACACACACACACACACACACACACACACACACACACACACACACACACACACACACACACACACACGCCCGAGCGCACGTACGCACGCACGCACACCTACACGTACATATAAGCGTGCACCTCTATAAATAAACAGGCTGCACTCCTTTGGACAAGCTTACCTTTGCGCTACCAAGGAATGCATCCGTTTGCTTTATTTGTAGTATCTCTTTTCAACGACGCCTGAAATATACAGTTTTACGTAGGCTAGCACGTAGAACCTGAGCGTCATCGGACGGGAATCTGAAGTTTTGAGAGGGTTTAGAAAGACGCTTTTCAGCTCTCTAAAGATAAGTCTGGTCCGTCCACGGGCTTACACACATTTTCCTCCTGCAGCGCCTTGTTAAACATGTTCCTCAAAGGACTAAAGTGCTTATGGATCGATGCGAAGAAATCATTCATTTTATCCGTCAACCGTATACCTGAAGAGACAAGTGTACTTACTTGTTTGGATTCTTAAAAATAAATAAATAAATAAATAAAAACATCTCTAACAGTGTCTTTTAGATATAAAATAATAATGTTTCCTTCCTTGTTGAGACAGTACAACATCATCCAGCAAATGAAATGATATCTCCGATGATGGAAAAATGTGGATTGAATCTATGTTGTGCTCTTTCAGACACAGTTCTTTGACAGTACACTTACTTGTTGGACTAGCAGCCAATATGGAATCCAACAGATACCTAGTACCACAGAAAAGAGTGACTCCGGCTGCTGTTGCGTAAGAACATTCTCGTTTTTATTATGCACCTTGTGAAAGGGCAGCAGATTTACAATGTATTGCTACTTTGTCATGTCTGGTTGCTAATGCTGTGCGCCATGTTTTCTAGTTCTTTGTTCCCATGTATGTGATAATGTCTTTCACCCATGACTGATTCTCATTGTAAAATGACAAATGTGCGTATGCATGGGGAAACACGAAGAATGGAAATGATGATTAGGCTACACGTGTGTACTAAATGATAAGATAAGGAATAATCCCACTTAACTTGATAAAATATATATAGGTGGGGGCGCATTAAAAACAGTGTCAATGTAATATACACGCACATGGAAAAGTACAAGGCATTTAATGAAATTTAAGGGAGTTAAAACGTGCCTATGTG
The DNA here is from genome assembly GCA_018398815.1 of Conus ventricosus. Lineage (NCBI taxonomy): Eukaryota > Metazoa > Mollusca > Gastropoda > Neogastropoda > Conidae > Conus > Conus ventricosus. The sequence goes on along the minus strand of CM031595.1, from coordinate 133,276,442 downwards.
TATTGCAGGCGGCCTGGTCATCCTTGGAGGCATCTTTCTACAGTTATCACATGTTTGGTTACATGCTATGGATGACTAACTTCAGGGATCAAATTTCATTCACGGAAATAGAAGTGACCTAACTGCAAGATACAAAGATATGCGATCGCAGTAACATTCTGTGTTTTAATATGATTTGTGCGTTGTCGTCAGTAAGTTATTCTGGAAGGAACGTCATTCGTCAGTTTCTGTTTAAAAGATAAAAAGGACAGAAACGACAACGACAGGCACCAAGAATAGTTTTCTGGCTTTCAGACACTTTTCAGACAGGACGAACCAATAGATCAGAAACAAGAAACGGCTTCGTGCAAACAAGGGGCAGAAAAAAATAGTAATAACTTCAATTGTCAGTTTCAGTCAAAGATTCAGAATCAGGCGAGCGAGTCAGTTTTACGCAGCTCTCCCAACAGTACTTGAAGAATTAGAAACAGAAACAATGTTCTTCGCTGCTGGTACTTTAAATCATTTACCTAATAATAGTAATCTTTTATCTCTGACCCCGAGCTCTTCGGTTAATCACTGGGGGAAAATGGAACTTGATTCTGAGACTGATGCTTTGCCGCATAGTTGTCCACCTCAGCCAAATAACACCTAGAAATGTGTGCCATTCACCGTTCTCTGTGTGTGTGTGTGTGTGTGTGTGTGTGTGTGTGTGTGTGTGTGTGTGCGTGCGTGCGTGCGTGCGTGCGTGCGTGCGTGCGTGCGTGCGTGCGTGCGTGCGTGCGTGCGTGCGTGCGTGCGTGCGTGCGTGCGTGCGTGTGTGTGTGTGTGTGTGTGTGTGTGTGTGTGTGTGTGTGTGTGTGTGTGTGTGTGCGTGTGTGTGTGAAGACAGCCAGTTTGTATGACCTATTTTCACTCGCTTATGAAGAGTGGAACACAGAAAAATTACAAATTCAAAACAATTTAACAGAGATGTAATATACCACCATTCCGAGATGGATACTGCGCAGTCGGGCTAGTTGCAGAAGACTGCTTCATGGCATCTCTTAATTTGAAAGCTATTTACTGTTATGTTCCCATGTGTCCCGACAACAGAAAGCTGCCGAGATTCAGCTGGTAAGGGCAGCTGTGCGAATTCATTTGTCTGCCAAATGAGACAGCCATGGCACCAATTCAGTTCACAAAATTACGAAAGTCTGTCTTGGATTGGTTTAGGTAGAAAGACCATGTTTCTTCCTCTTTCTTGATGACTCTCAGTTGACTGGGAAAAAGAAAGCTGATTGTTTGTGTAAGGTTATTGAGGCAGTGAAACCATTTAGATCATTGGAGTCTGTAGCACATCCAGGAGAATCTGCTTTCTATCTCTTTCAGACTACCGAGTATCTTGAGGTCATTGCCTAAAAAGACGCATGTCGATTACTTCGACAAAATGAAGGGAGAAGTTAAAAGCAGGCTTTATCCAGTTGATGAGGAAAAAAAATCAGCTTATAATTAAAGATGTGGGTAACGATGGAGCACTTCATTATCGCCACTTAGAAGATGACGAAACAACAGAACTAATTAGGAACAGTGGATTGTTTGGGGAGGGATGCCCACATCAAACGACAAGGAACTTAGGCACAGTTCCTGATATCTTCACCGGCAGCGATGGGAATGATTGAGTTCCATGCGTTTAATAGAACGTTTTGCTTGACAGGAGTTGCATTTCATTTCCCTGAAGAAACCTTTAAATCACTCGCAGTGTGGTTTCAAAACTAGGCAGATGTGGTATAGCGTATATGGACCTGTCCGCACGCAGTGACACACTGAAACTGAAACTTCCTTGATGAGCACTCCTCAGTGAGTCCGGTCTTCGGTAGTTGTGACAGTAACCACTACGGTATCTAATGTAGAACACCATCTCTGATTGCCTGGTGTTTCCAGTACCGTGGTGGAAAACATCACAATTCAACGAACTCGCAAAGAGCCCATTGCAGGACTGAAAAGGATATGAAAGAAAGCAATGTGCAGATATGAGTTATCAAAAGTAAGTTATAAAAACCAAACTAAAGGGACATACTCAAACCTATGCTTGCAATAAGAGGTGACATTCAGTTGGGATAAAAGCAGCTGTGAACGTTTGGTGACTGCAGGCAGATATCAGAACATAAGAATAAATGTTGAAGTATTGAGACACTAGATGAACGAGACAAACATTTGAAGTAACGAACTTTGACCTATCCATCAGGCAGTACAGCAAACAAACAAATAGCGGAAAGAAACGTATTGTCGGGAAAAACGACTGCAGGTGAAACAAAGTCTGCAATCATTATGGAAAAGGTTGACCGTGATGGGTTTGAAGTTAGTCAAAGCTCAAAGCTGGTCAAAAGGAGATTCTGGATTGAAAAGATAATATGACATATATGTTAAATCCTTCATTGACAGCAACAAGAATTGCTGAGTTTTGTATGTTAGGTAGACCTAGTTGCAAATGCCTGATCAGAACTGACACTTTCCTCTCCACCCACTGTGTCGTACGTATAGCACTGTCTGCAATTGTGTAGCGTTTCTGATACTGACTGGGAAACATCAAAATCCAACTGACTCCCAAAGGGCCTGGTGAAGGCTAGAAAAGGGAACTGGAAGATAGCAATATGAAAATATGTTACCACAAAAAGCCATAAATAAACAGAATAAAAAAACGTACTTAAGTCTGTGCTTGAAGATCCAAAACGAATGAAAAGGAAATGACATGAGTAAAAGAGACAGTACAATAAAATATGAAAGCCAGTTTAAATAAACAGGAAGTTTCAAGCAATAATGACTGCAGGCAGAAGTCAATGTTTATAAACAGAGTGGAAGCTCTGAGCTGCCTGATGAACGTAAGAAATATTGGTCTTCTTCAGCCAGTAAACAATAGAGAAACAGATCGAAAAAATATGGAGTGGGGAAAACTAAATGCAGATGAACAAAGTCTTCAGTCATTATGAAAATGACTTGACAGTGTTGGGGTCGGGAGCAAGGAGGGGGGGGGGGGGGGGGGGGGGTTAGGAGAAATGGGATAAAAAGACAGAAGTGGGAGCCTGAATATTAAATCTTTCACTGACTGCAATAGGAACCATTGCGTTTCTTGCCTTAAAGAGAACTATTTGCATATACCGGACGAGTGTGAGGCCGCCAACAATCGCACATCTTCAGTATCAATTATGAAGGCTGCAGGTCGTGGCACTCAAAACACCTTCACTAAATTTTACAAAAAGGCTGCTACCCCAGACTTGAAGAAGCTGGTCATGGACATTTAATATTATAGAACAATGACGCCTGCAAAATGTGCAGTGCATAGCTTCACTGGAACTCTGATGGCTCTGCAATATATTGCGAGGCCTACAGTCTCAAGGGACGACGTATGCTGTTTGTCCACTTTGCCCTCTGAAGTCTGTCGGGATTTTCCTGAGTGGTAAACAGATGAAAAATAAATTCACACCATAAATCAGGCTTATGACAGGAAGGTGCAGTCTAATAATGATGAGGATTATTTCGAGTGAATGAAAGGGATGAGAAATTACAGGAGTAGTCTAAGACTACAAGTCACCTTGTCTGTATGTCACGTTGTCTGTATGTATCATATGTATGCGTCACCGTGTCTGTGTCACTGAATCTGTATACCGTGTCTACATGTAAATTTGTCTGTATGTCACCTTCTCTATATTCCACTATTTTTACAGGTTACAGTGTCGATATGTCTTACCTAGCCCTAACCCTAACTATATCCAAATCCTAACCTTGACCTAACTCTAACCAAGCACTGATTCTTACCCTTACACACAGAAATGGTTACATACACAGTGACGTGTATGCATGGTGATATACATTACCCTTACCTAAAAGGAAAAAAAGGTTATATGGAGACACAGTGACACACAGACACGGATACACATAGACGCAGTGACATGCAGACACGGTTATATATATATATATATATATATATATATATATATATATATATATATATATATATATAACAATGAACTAATAAATTCCAAGGATAAGTACTGAGCACCATTCCAGCAACTTACAGAGCAGCTTGGTGTTGCAATGACTGCAAGAAATATTCAATTATAAACAAAGCTTGCTCTTATGTCTTAGATTGAAGAAATAGGGGGAAACAAGCATTCATATCTGCAGTGGTAGATAATTCTGCCTAACTAACAGTATGTGCTTGAGTGGGTGAATGGGGAAAAATAAATGCTTCTCAAAATGAGCCTTCAGCAAGCTTATAGTCTCCAAGAGAGAGACAGTCTCCAATGGGGAGGAAACCCACTAACATATACCTCCTGGTCGGATACCGATATTTCGAAACCTGATTGTTTCTCATCAGTGACCGCGGAAAGTGGTAATTTGACGCCTCTGCCTTTTCGGTTTTAAGAAGAATGCTCTCCCAGAAAAAGCTGGTGTGCAATACCGTGGTATGTTTGTTGAGTTTTCAAAAAACCAACCAAAGGTGCCACCTAAGAAGCAAAAGAAAATCATGAAAGAGCAAAACAAGCTACATTTTCTTATGAAAAGTAGAAAATATAAAAAGATAACCTCTTAAGACACAAGTGCTGAGGGCCAGTTCTTGGAATGAATCCGCAAGGGACTAAAATACAATGAACTATTAAATTCCAACGATAAGTACCGAGAACCATTCCAGCAACTTACAGAGCAGCTTGGTGTTGCAATGACTGCAAGAAATATTCAATTATAAACAAAGCTTGCTCTTATGTCTGAGATTGAAGAAATAGGGGGAAACAAGCATTCATATCTGCAGTGGTAGATAATTCTGCCTAACTAACAGTATGTGCTTGAGTGGGTGAATGGGGAAAAATAAATGCTTCTCAAAATGAGCCTTCAGCAAGCTTATAGTCTCCAAGAGGGAGACAGTCTCCAATGGGGAGGAAACCCACTAACATATAACTCCTGGTCAGATACCGATATTTCGAAACTTGATTGTTTCTCATCAAAATGTAGCTTGTTTTGCTTTTTTATGATTTTCTTTTGCTTCTTAGGTGGCACCTTTGGTTGGTTTTTTGAAAACTCAACAAACATACTACGGTATTGCACACCAGCTTTTTCTGGGATAGCATTCTTCTTAAAACCGAAAAGGCAGAGGAGTCAAATTACCACTTTCCGCGGTCACTGATGAGAAACAATCAGGTTTCGAAATATCGGTATCTGACCAGGAGTTATATGTTGGTGGGTTTCCTCCCCATTGGAGACTGTCTCCCTCTTGGAGACTATAAGCTTGCTGAAGGCTCATTTTGAGAAGCATTTATTTTTCCCCATTCACCCACTCAAGCACATACTGTTAGTTAGGCAGAATTATCTACCACTGCAGATATGAATGCTTGTTTCCCCCTATTTCTTCAATCTAAGACATAAGAGCAAGCTTTGTTTATAATTGAATATATATATATATATATATATATATTATATATATATATATATATATATATATATATATATATATATATATATATATAATATATATATATATATAGCTCACTCCAAGCTTACACGTCCTTCTTAGCAATTGAGATGGTACTAATGAACATACCCTCGGTATTGTATTTTGCACGCGTTCCTTTGCTGCATTTCCGACAAATTTTCTCTCCGATAGACTCGATACAATCCGGATTGGAGCAGACTTTCTCTTGGTTGGTTACATCAGTGCAAATTCCCTTCATCTCCTGTCTTTAAAGATGACGCTTTTACCGAGGTCCCGTGCATTCACTTTCAGCTAGACAATTTCATTTTACTTTAAAATAATAATGTTAAGCACACACACGTACATGCACGCGCGCGCGCGCACACACACCACACACACACACACACACACACACACACACACACACACACACACACACACACACATATCTGGACATCCCAAACAGGGTGATTTTACATACATTGAATATCCTTGAGAGTCAAAAAGGTGAGCTTTAAATAAAAGATTAAACAGATAATTCTTTTACACACACACACACACACACACACACACACACACGCGCGCGCGCGCGCGCGCGCGCGCGCATGCACGCACGCACACACACACACACACACACACACACACACACACACACACACACACACACACACACACACACACACACACACACGGCACACACAGCACACACACAGCACACACACACACACACACACACACACACACACACACACAGAGAGAGAGAGAGAGAGAGAGAGAGAGAGAGAGAGAGAGAGAGAGAGAGAGAGAGAGAGAGAGAGATTTGGACATCCCAAACAGGGTGATTTTACATACTCACATTGTTAACACTTGAGGAGGCAAAAAGGTGAGCTTTAAAGAAAAGTTTTAAGAGATCATTCTTTCCCTGGAAACGGGTTAACGTTCACAGTACCCTTATCTTTATGATCTGACTTAGAATTTAGGAATCTGCGAAAGTACGTAAGGTACTAAAGCAAGTGAATATGCGCGTCTAACAGCATATCATTTTTTTGCGTACTTAGCTAATCTGAAAGACTTTTGTTGTTATTCTTTTACAGCGAATGAACTCAGACAAGCTGAACACAAAACGTCGCCAATTCGCCTTCGTTTTCTTCAACCATTCTGTCTCATTCTAAGATTCACTCTTATTCTTCATTTTTTCGATGTTGCCCTTGTAAGCGCAATGAGGTCATTAAACAGACGATGCAGCGTATTCCTGTACTTGGAGCCAGTGAAGTAGTATACGAAAATATTCACACTGGAACTCATATAAGTACACCACATCGCTAAAATCAATCAAAAGTTTGAACGTGTTTTCATACTGACCACCAATATCTAGCCGAGAGTCAAACTTTGGGGAAATTGTGAGAATGATATTAGGTACAGACAGAATGAAAAATTCAACAGAGAGCCAAATGAGCATTTTGGTCACGCCAGTTTCTTTGTTCAAAATACTGGATGTTGAACGATGATGCCATCTTACGGTTTGCTGCAGTTTGATAGCAGTGATGGTGGTGGTGATGAAAACAATGACTGGGCAGCCCAGTCTAAGACAAAGGCCGTAGAATATTCCATCCAGAGTATCCACCATCTCCCTGTTCTGGAGGTAGTACTCACTGACAGTAGGCTGCCACACAACTTTGCCTGTGCGCATTTCGTGAAAACAACCCACACGATACTTGGCTGTGACTGCAAAACGCATGAACCCTGTCACACACACGCCGATTGCAATGAGGACCCCTAAAGCCTTTGTAGGAATACATCTCTGGGCTCGTAACGGAACCACGACGCACACACATCGCTCTATAGAGATTATAGTTGATATGAACGCGGACGATGAACTGAAGCCATAAAGACCAAGGACGTTCTTATTAACAATGTACACCACTAGACGCTTAGTTTCTAAATTTCCATGCATAATTCGTTCAGCGTTAAATATGAAGAGAAAACTGATGTAAATGACGTCCACAAGTGCTAATGAAAAGAGACACAGATTGATTCTTTCTCTTAGACCTTGCTTGAAGAAAACCACCATGTTGATGACGTTGCCAGGAAATCCAATGAGAAACAGAACGGGGATCATTATGGCGGACCTGAGTAAGTTAGTCGCTTCCAAGATGTCCCGACTGATCAGGTTCCTTTGGCTGCCCCATGTGGTATTCGTGTTCCAGCCGATGATGTCACAATTATCTGTGACACTGGCCTCGCTTCGGATAGGTGTATTAATA
>CM031595.1:133253753-133263753 GCA_018398815.1 Conus ventricosus | reverse complement strand
TTTATATATGTTTAAACGGGTTATTCTCTCTCTCTCTCTCTCTCTCTCTCTCTCTCTCTCTCTCTCTCTCTCTCTCTCTCTCTCTCTCTCTCTCTTCTCTCTCTCTCTCTCTTCTCTCTCCTCTTCTCTTCTCTTCTCTTCTCTCTCTCTCTCTCTCTCTCTCTCTCTCTCTCTCTCTCTCTCTCTCTCTCTCTCTCTCTCTCTACATTTTTGTAATCGTCACTTGCGAGCTGTTTGTGAAATTTTATTTGAGAAGGAGGGACATTTTTGTTTCATTGTGCATAATCAAATACTATTTATTAGTGGAACAAGCATAATTTTTGAAAAGAATGTTACTATTTAAAAATAAGGTCACAGTTAGAATGATGATATTGCAATACGGCGATTTCTCGGTGAAATTTCTCTAACGCATATTGCAGAGGCGTTGAACATTCAAAATAGGAAGAATAACTCAAACCGAGGTGATCAAGAGATATTATAAATTTCAAAGGAGACGGTAAGACATTTTAGTTTTGAATGCTAATGCATTGCAAATTCTTGAAGGTGCATTATTTTGGATGGTCGGTATTTATGCTCATGGTACTTCAGATAGTAGCATTGTTTCAATTCATGTTTGTTTAACATTATTTCTTTTAAATCATCAATATCATTGTAGTCTTTATCTTCTCCTTTTAAACTTCTCCAGTCTTCTTCTCTTCAGTTCCATTTCGAAGTTGTTGTTTTTTGTTTGTTTGTTTTTGTTTTTGTTTTGTTTTGTTTTGTTTACCCACGACACAGTTTACATCATATCGATGATACGAGTGGGTTTTCTTTGTCCTTTGTTTTCAATCTTTTGAATTAGGTTCGTACTGCCTAAAGACGACCCAACATGTCGAATGCGTTGTGTCTGGTTATAATGTGTCTGTTCCTCCGTTTGGTGGCTCAGTAGTTCAATACTGCTTTCATGTTTCAGTTTCCGCATGTAGTCACCCCACTTCTTAACCTAGTTTTAGGAAACGCAGGCAGAGATTAGCCAAAGAAAAGCAATGGAACGCACCACTAGACCATGTGCCAATAATGCAGAGCAGCAAAGTGTCGTGTTGGTCTCAAAAGAAGCAAATCAAAAGCTATGTTGTTGCTCGGCACATATTTGTGACCTTGAACAGACCAGAAGAGTCAGAGAGGGACACTTTGTGTGTTACTTCTCTGTCTCCGAAATATCCTAGTTTCACAGCTGGCTTTGCCTTGCTGAACAGACAAGGAAACATAATTAAAAAACAACAACAAAAAAAACAAAACACTTATCCCTTTCACGAGAACATGTGTACAGTCGACGCCGCATTAAACGAATCGCCAGGGACGTTCAAAATTGCTTCGTTGTGTCCGGTTTTCGTTACAACCGACACACCGGTTAGAGCGTATTTCTATCTGGCTGCTTCGTTATATCCGGCGTGACGACTCTCTCTCTCTCTCTCTCTCTCTCTCTCTCTCTCTCTCTCTCTCTCTCTCTCTCTCTCTTCTCTATTTCTCTCTCTCTCTCTCTCTCTCTCTTTCTCTTCTCTCTCTCTCTCTTCTCTCTCTCTCTCTCTGTCTCTCTCTCTCTCTCTCTCTCTCTCTTTCTCTCTCTCTCTCTCTCTCTTCTCTCTCTCTCTCTCTCTCTCTCTCTCTCTCTCTCTCTCTCTCTCTCTCTCTCTCTCTCTCTCTCTCTCTCTCTCACCACATGCACACACATGTGCGCGCCAGCGTACATGGGCAGTAATCGTTTCTGAGGCTGTTGTGCGCATTTAAAAATGATTTTTAAACATTTGTTTCCAAAGTATGGCAGAAAAAAAACAATGAAAACCAATCACATAGGCCTATCTTGCGATTTGAAGGCTCAGAACCTGATGATAAGTAAATTAGGCGAACAACATTCACTGTACTATTGGGTCATTTGAGAATGCACTGGTATGGAAATAAACCATTTAATATTTGATTTGTAATACACGCACTCTGCCGTACTGGAGAGCAATTTTCTTCTGCTCGTCACAGCTTGACAAGAAATGACATAAACCCAAAATAGTCAGTGTCTAAATAAGGTCTGAAAAGGAAATGATAATTTTGTTACTTCTCTCCATCATTGCAGCGAAAGTCTCAGATGTATTATTACGTCTTGTGTATACAATCAAGAGTTCCTGATTTTTAACAGTACACAGTAGGTTCCCCCACATACAGTAAATGGGATGACAGTTATAATATAATATCTGATATGTGAATGTACGCATTCTATGAAACAACAAAAAAGGATGTTTGTTGCAACACTGGACAAAACCAACCCCCTCGAATTCTCACATTCTGTGAAACAACAGAAAAGAATGATTGTTGCCACACAGGACGACATAAAACCCTCACATTCTCACATTCTGTGGAACAACAGAAAAGAATGATTGTTGCCACACAGGACGACATAAAATCCCTCACATTCTCACATTCTATGAAACAACAGAAAAGAATGATTGTTGCCACACAGGACGACATAAGCACCTTCACATTCTCATATTCTGTGGAACAGCAGAAAAGAATGGTTGTTGCCACGCAGGACGACATAAAATCCCTCACATTCTCACATTCTGTGGAACAACAGAAAAGAATGATTGTTGCCACACAGGACGACATAAAATCCCTCACATTCTCCCATTCTGTGGAACAGCACCAAAAGATGATTGTTGCTACAGCTGGACGAAAAAATAGAAATTCCTCAAATTCCCATATTCTGTAAAACCACAGACAAGGTTGATTAGTGTCACTCTGGAGGGAAGAATTATCCCCCAATTTTCAAAGTTTGTGAAACAACAGGAAAATACGATTTTTGCCACACTGTACGGACTAAATCCCTCAAATGTCATCCTCTTTGATAGAACAGATAAGGCTAGTTATCGCCTTAGCTGGACGACAAAAAAAAAGAAACCCTCAACAATGAAGACTAAAGAGAAAAGTCTCAAAGGATAACGATTCGGTTTTCCATCCTCGTAACACAGCAGACCACATGATTACACAAAGGCACCCAAGTACATGTCCATACAGTGGTTCTGTCAAGGTTCCCGTTCGGTTCTCTCCGATAGGTACGTAAAATGGGTTCTGCATGCTGCGGTGTCTTCATCTCCAAAATACTGACTTTCACATTTCTCTTTGGAAGGCGGAATGGTTGCCTGTATTGACGGCCCAATTTCATATTCTTCCGCTTTTATTTTCTTCTGTTCTGCTGGATTTTTTTCAACTTCTTGAATAATTTCAATTTTTTGCTTTAGCAACAGATCTTTGCGGTGTGCAGACGCCATGATGAAATGGCATATTAAATCGAAGCCTGACACCCTCCCCCTTCGCTCCACCCTCGTCCCTCTAGCATTTCTCCTCCGTCTATAGTCGCTGAACCTGATCCCACGTGAGTCGACTGCTCTGTTTCGACAATCACAGGAATTCGCGTTACAGGGCATTAGAATACGATTTTTAATGCTAACGAATTACGAGGTGACGCTTACCATACAACCAACATACAGCCAAAGAATACTGTGCACTTTCAATCTACCTATGTAAAGCTAAGTTGGAAAATGAAACAAACTTAGGTTATGCAGCCCATCAAGCACATATACAAATGTGTGCTTTAGAGCAACGCATATAAAGCTCTACATTGTATGTGCTATGCGAACAGTCCTCCATCTCCCCAGCCGCACACAGCAGGTGTTTGTCAATGGAAGCAAATCAGAAGAGGCACGAGTCACAAGTGGAATCCCTCAAGGCAGCGTCTTAGGCCCCATACTCTTCGTCATTTACGTCAACGACCTGCCACGTCAGTTACAGAGCTAGCTCTGAATCTTTGCAGACGACCCCAAGCTGTTCACCCAGAGCAACGAGCAAAATGCCCGAGAGACCCTCCAGGAAGATTTGGACAGACTACACCATTGGTCAGTAGCCTGGCTACTCAACTTCCACCAAGAAAAATGCTGTGTCCTGAAACTAGGCCACCCAGAGATCGACCAGACCTACTTTATGAAGAGCAAGGACCAAAGCAACAACAAACATGCTCAAGCAACCACCAAAGCAGAGAAAGATCTTGCTGTGGTAGTGGACTGCCCACTGACCTTCAAGGACCATGTGTTACAGGCAACATCTAAGGCCAACAGAATCCTGGGCGTTGTACTGCGATCCTTTGATCATCTCACCGAGCATACCTTCATCAAACTCTACAAAGCACTTGTGAGACCAGTCTTGGAGTATGGCCACTCAGCCTGGCAGCCATCCCAGAAGACCCTCCAACGAGAGATAGAAGACGTTCAACGCAGAGACACAAAACTTATTGGCAAACTGAAGGACAATTCATACCCACAACGCCTGTCAATCCTCAAGCTGCCCAGCCTGGCACACCACAGACGCAGGGGAGACATGATTGACCTCTACAAATACATCACTGGCATATACGACACAAGCCAGCCCAACTTCGAGCTGCTCGACAAATGCAACACCAGAGGCAACAGCAGGTAGCTTGTTAAGCATAGATCCCGCCTAAAAGTTTGGAATTCATTTTTTTCTGAAAGAGTGGTGTCGGCTTGGAACAGCCTACGAGAGTCAGTTGTGTCCACACCCAGCATGACCGCATTTAAAAACAGACTTGACGCCCACTGGGCCAACCACCCAGCATTGTGTAACCCGAACTCATCAGTAGATCTTGGAAGTGCAAGCAGCTGTAGATAGGGACAACACATCGACCGGTGAACTGACCGGCAACCACAGATCTCAAACACCGACATCATCAAGTATCAAGTATAAGAATAGCAAGCGACATGATGAAGCAATATATATCGCAGCGAAGTAATCAGCCATTTCCGAGAAACGCTTCCCGAATACGAAAGTAATCACTTATTTATATTTGGATTGAGCTCTTCATGGGGCCGAACATATGATTCGTTACATCCGACATTGTTTTTATATATATATATATATATATATATATATATATATATATATAATATATATATATTATATATATATATATATATTGCTTTGTATATAATTGAATATTTCTTGCAGTCATTGCAACACCAAGCTGCTCTGTAAGTTGCTGGAATGGTGCTCGGTACTTATCCTTGGAATTTATTAGTTTATTGTAATTTAGTCCCTTGCGAATTCATTCCAAGAACTGGCCCTCAGCGCTTGTGTCTTAAGAGGTTATCTTTATTTTCTACTTTTCACAAGAATATGTAGCTTGTTTTGCTCTTTCATGATCTTCTTTTGCTTCTTAGGTGGCACCTTTGGCAATTTTTTTTTGTTGAAAACTCAACAAACGTACTACGGTATTGCACACCAGCATTTTTCTAGGATAGCATCTTCTTAAAACCGAAAAGGCAGAGGAGTCAAGTTACCACTTTCCGCAGTTACTGAGGAGAAACAATCAGGTTTCGAAATACCGGTATCCGACCAGGAGCTATACGTTAGTGAGTTTCCTCCCCATTGGAGATTGTCTCCCCCTTGGAGACTATAAGCAATTATTATTTCCATTCACCCACCCAAGCACATGCTGTTAGTTAGGCAAAATTATCTACCACTGCAGATATGAATGCTTATCTCCCCTTATTTCTTCAATCTAAGACATAAGAGCAAGCTTTGTTTAAAATATATATATATATATTATATATATAGAGAGAGAGAGAAGAGAGAGAGAGAGAGAGAGAGAACGCTGAACAATTAAGTAGTGGGGGAAAACAAGTGCAGGTTAACAATTCTTCAGTCGTTATAGTAATGACTTGGCAAAGATTTGAACTTTAAAAAAAAAAAATAAATAAATAAAAATAAAAATTGAAGATGGAGAGAAAATGGGGGAAATATATTATAAATATGAGAAGCCCCTTCACTAGCTGACTGAGGGAACCATCGTAATCCCTCTTGAAGGCACATTTATTTGTATTGCCTGCTCCTAGGTCTTTCGTCCTCTGGTCGGACTCATCAGGGAGACACGGCTGATTGTGTCTGTGCTCTTGGTGTCAAATAGAGACACACCACAGTCCATAATTCTGTGGTGTTCTCACCACCAAGGGCTCAAAAAAGAATCCAACAGCACCATCAAAGCAGCCAGCGAAGAGTAGTAAAATGGAACAAAACAAAAGTGTAGAGACGGAAAAAGTTGCTGAAAAACTAAAAGCATTATTCAAACAGTATAAAATATAGGGGACAATCTTTGATCCTATGCTTGAGGATCCATTCAAGGATGCAAGGGAGATCAAAAGATATGGAACAGTGTGAGTGGTCAGCTCTGCTGTTTATTAACCCAAGCATTGTGAGTGGCTAAGAATTGTACAGAACAACCTTTACTTGGATCTCCTAAGAGATGCTATCTCCCACTGATTGACCAAACAATAGAACGCTGAACAATTAAGTAGTGGGGGAAAACAAGTGCAGGTTAACAATTCTTCAGTCGTTATAGTAATGACTTGGCAAAGATTTGAACTTTAAAAAAAAATAATATAAATAAATAAAAATAAAAATTGAAGATGAGAAAATGGGGGGAAAATAATTATAAATATGAGAAGCCCCTTCACTAGCTGACTGAGGGAACCATCGTAATCCCTCTTGAAGGCACATTTATTTGTATTGCCTGCTCCTAGGCCTTTCGTCCTTGGGTCGGACTCATCAGGGAGACACGGCTGATTGTGTCTGTGCTCTTAGTGTCAAATAGAGACACACCACAGTCCATAATTCTGTGGTGTTTTCACCACCAAGGCTCAAAAAAATCCAACAGCACCCTCAAAGCAGCCAGCGAAGAGTAGTAAAATGGAACAAAACGAAAGTGTAGAGACGGAAAAAGTTGCTGAAAAACTAAAAGCATTATTCAAACAGTATAAAATATAGGGACAATCTTTGATCCTATGCTTGAGGATCCATTCAAGGATGAAAGGGAGATCAAAGATGGAACAGTGGAGTGATCACTCTGCTGTTATTAACCCAAACATTGTGAGTGGCTAAGAATTGTACAGAACAACCTATACTTGGACTCCAAGAGATGCTATCTCCCATGTTTGCAAACAATAGAACGCTGAACAATTAATTGGGGGAAACCAGTCAGGAAAATCTTCTCGTTATAGTAATGACTTGGCAAAGATTTGAACTTTAAAAAAATAATAAATAAATAAAATAAAATGAAGTGGAGAAAATGGGGGGAAATATATTTAAATATGAGAAGCCCCTTCACTAGCTGACTGAGGGAACCATCGTAATCCTCTTGAAGGCACATTATTGTATTGCCTGCTCCTAGGTACCTTTCTTTCTGTGGGGCGGTACTTCATTCAGTGATGCACCGGCTATTGTGTCTGTGTGGCTCTTAGGGAGGTGCAAATTGCAGACAGCACCACAGTCCATAATTCTGTGGTGTTCTCACCACCAAGGGCTCAAAAAAGAATCCAACAGCACCCTCAAAGCAGCCAGCGAAGAGTAGTAAAATGGAACAAAACAAAAGTGTAGAGACGGAAAAAGTTGCTGAAAAACTAAAAGCATTATTCAAACAGTATAAAATATAGGGGACAATCTTTGAGCCTATGCTTGAGGATCCATTCAAGGATGCAAGGGAGATCAAAAGATATGGAACAGTGTGAGTGGTCAGCTCTGCTGTTTATTAACCCAAGCATTGTGAGTGGCTAAGAATTGTACAGAACAACCTTTACTTGGATCTCCTAAGAGATGCTATCTCCCACTGATTGACCAAACAATAGAACGCTGAACAATTAAGTAGTGGGGGAAAACAAGTGCAGGTTAACAATTCTTCAGTCGTTATAGTAATGACTTGGCAAAGATTTGAACTTTAAAATAAATAAATAAATAAATAAATAAATAAAAATAAAAATTGAAGATGGAGAAAATGGGGGGAAATATATTACAAATATGAGAAGCCCCTTCACTAGCTGACTGAGAGAACCATCGTAATCCCTCTTGAAGGCACATTTATTAATTTTGTATTGCCTGCTCCTAGGCCTTTCGTCCTGTGGGTCGGACTCATCAGGGAGACACGGCTGATTGTGTGTGTGTGTGTGTGTGTGTGTGTGTGTGTGTGTGTGTGTGTGTGTGTGTGTGTGTGTGTGTGGTGTGTGTGTGTGTTTGTGTGTGTGTGTGTGTGTGTGTGTGTGTGTGTGTGTGTGTGTGTGTGTGTGTGTGTGTGTGTGTGTGTGTGTGTGTGTGTGTGTGTGTGTGTGTGTGGCGTGTGTGTGTGTGTGTCTATATGGCAGTCTTGAATAAACGTTGATTTATGTGTTCGTTTCTCCAGCATCTGTTGCTGTGTAGACGTATCAGGCACAGGGTATATGAGCAAGCTTGGAACATTATTTGGGGAAGGGGGGATGTCTGCTTGTATATTCTGTGTGCTCTGTATTGCCATTTCAGTTAGGCGATTCGGAGTTGCAAGCAGTTCTTCCCCTATCTTTCAGAGTGGACCAGTGCAGTTTGGAAAGCATGTTGTCGCCGGGGACGTATGATGATGGCAGGGTGCACGACAGCTTGCCAGTATCTCTGGCAGTTTGGAATCCCTGGGCAAGTCTCACCAAGGTTATGAATGCTGTCTGTTTGATGACATGGAATGACTTTGTGTTGAAAAAATCCTAGGATCTTGCTGCCATGTTTGTGATGATGGAGATGTGGGTGTCCAAGATCCGGTCTGGAGAGATAGTAACGCGAGGTACTTAGTCTCATTGGCAAATGTGAAGTCTTTCCATGGAAATTCAGTGCGACAGTAAGTGAGTTTCTGCTCCTGAAGACATGTGGGACTGCCATTTATCGGCTTGGAATAATATTACCCATTTTGTTCCATTCTGCCATGTAGTCCAGTCTTGTTGGGCACCCTCTAATTCACCTGCAAACCCACAGTCTTTTAGCAGAACGTGCTTCAGTGAAGAATCGTGTAGTCTAGGACATGTATTCGTGGTGGTCATTGAAATACAAGTTGGGACACAGCATGGCCTAGTACTGAGCTGTGAGGAACTCCTGGCTCCTCAAGAACGGCCTCAAAGATATTGCAGACCACGACCTCAATTTGCCACCTATCTGTTAAGAAGTAGTGGCGTATCCCGTTGTTGGCCACGAAGGTGATTCAGAAGTGTTGGATCTGGTGGATCAGAGAGTGGCAAACCTGCTCAAATGCCTTAAGGAAAGCATCACCGGACGTCCCATATTTTTCTTTTTCTCAGTGTTACGTATGAAGCCAAACACAAGTCCCAGCACCTGACTGTCGTATGATTCTCACCTAAATCAGTGTTGCTCTTATGGTTTGCGTCGGTATTGTTTGCGTCGGCAAATTCCATAATCACGCCAATGTGGTTGAGGCGTTTGCTTGAAACACCGGAAGGACTAACACAAGATGGTTGCTCTATTTCACCCTTCTTGAACACAGCTGAGACCTTTGCTCTACTCCATCCCTTTTGGACAGTGCCAGTGTTAAACAAGGACTAGCAGAGATGCAACAGCGCAGCAATTTTGTCCGCTAGAAGTTTAGAAACTATTCTGTCAATCTGTCCAATCCTTTAAAAACTTCTCTTATCCCTGTCTCCGACAAAATAATTGTGTTGCAGATAGAGCTCTGTTCATCTGTGTTCAAACCTGTCGAGTACCAAAATCCTTCTGAAGAGCCTGGGAGTTTGCTGCTGAACATAGGCCAAGATCGTGTTCGGGTTTACACTTTTTCCCTGGAATCTGTAAAAGCTTGCTGTCCACCCTCACAATGAACACATGGCCGCTTCTGTTCCCTGAGACTAGTGTTATTCCAGAAAGACTTCTTCGTCTTGGGGTCATAGCTGGGGTTGTCCATATTCGGTTTTCGATAACAATTCAGTAGTGCGGCGGAGTCTACAATGTATGTGGTGTTTCACAACTTTGACCTGATTGTGAGTATCTTCGGCTCCAGTCTTTTGGCTTCTTGAAGAGTCTGTATGTGTTCCTGATGTGCGTGCGTGCGTGTATGCGTGCATGTGTGCGTGCGCGCGCGCGCGCACGTGTGTGTGTGTATGTGTGT
>CM031595.1:133223753-133241253 GCA_018398815.1 Conus ventricosus | reverse complement strand
CGTTTTATATGGAGAAATGGGCAGATACCCTTTGTATATAAGTACATTTGTGAAATGTATTAAGTACTGGTTGAAGATCTTGAAGCTACCCCGGTCCCGTTTCAGCAGGCAAGCCTATAATATGATGCTTCTAGAAATGGAAAAAGGTAAAGAAAACTGGACTTATAAAGTAAAGAAAGTCCTTTCAGAACAGGGTTTTGGAATAGTGTGGATGACCCAGGAAGTAGGAAATGAGCAACAGTTCATTGCGGAATTTTAAAGACAGGCTTATTTGTTCTTTTAAACAGAACTGGCACTCAGATATGGAAAGTAAAGAAAAATATCGATCGTTTTTCTCATTTAAGAATGTGTTTCATTCTGAAAAGTTTCTTAATGTCATAACAGATACATGGCACAGAATAAATTACGCAAGATTTAGGTTGAGAACTTTAGGTTTTAATGCGAACAAAAGATGGTTTGAATGTGAAACATCCACAAAATCTCCATGTCCTGCATGTAGACATATTATTGATGACGAAGAACACTTTCTGTTCCACTGTACTGCTTATAATGGAGGGCGGACAAATTGTTCATTTTTCCAGTCAGATATAGCGAAAAGACAAAATGTCGCTGGCGTGTTATCATCAGGTGATGAACATGTAATTAAATCAGTTGCGAAATTCATCACGGAAGCATTGAAAATTAGACAGATGAAGGATAGTGAAATTTAAGATAATACATTATAAGAGATATCTGAATGAATATTATCATTCATCGCATGTCGAAGAGATCAGTAAAATACAATGTCATCATTTAATTGAGTGAATGGTCGAGTCAGTCTTAAGGTGGGGTTTTTTGTTGTTGTTGTTGTTTTTTTACTCCTGTGCGTAAGGTGAGGACATAACGAAATGTTACGAATTTATTTGTTTTTGTTAACTTTGGATTTGACACACACTAGGAATGAAAGTGTACTATTTGTTTGCAGGACAGGAAGAGAGAAATGTCTTTGTTCTGTTACCTCTCCCCCCTTGTCAAAAGATTTCTTTGGTAATGACAATAAAATATCAAAGTGTCAAAGTCTCTCTCTCTCTCTCTCTCTCTCTCTCTCTCTCTCTCTCTCTCTCTCTCTCTCTCTCTCTCTCTCTCTCTCTCTCTCTCTCTTTGCTTGTCACTTGCTAGATGTTTATGAAATTTTGAGGATGAGGCGCACTTTTGTGTCACTGTACATTACGCAATACTATTCGTGGAAAAAGCATAATTTTTTAAAAGAATATTGCTATTAAAAAGGGGGCGGAGGAGGGGGGCTTAGTTACAGTGCTGAAATTGAACTACGGCAATTACTTGGTGAAATTTCACGTAATGTATACTTCAGAGACGTTGAACATTCGAAATAAGAAGAATAACTCAAACCAAGGTGATTTTAAGATATGAATTTTATAGGAAACGGTAAGACATTCTAGTTTTGAATTCTTGAAGGTGCATTATTTTGGATGGTCGCCATTCAGGTTTAAGGTGCTTGAAATAGTAGCACTATTTCAATTCATGTTTGTTTAGTATTATTTCCTTTAGATCATCTATATCATTCTAGTCTATATCTTCTTTCAAACTTCTTCCCTCTTCTTCTCTTTAGTTCTATTTCTAAGCATTATTTACTTTTTGTTTTGCTGACGATAAAGTTTGCACCAGGTCGAAGATACGAATGAGTTATCTTTGTCCTTTCTTTTCAATGTTTTGAATTAGGTTCGTACTGCCTAAAGACGACCCAACAGGTCGATATGCGTTGCGTCTGGTTTATAATTTATCTGTTCCTTTGTTTGGTGGCTCAGTAGTTCAATACAGCTTTCATGTTTCAATTTCCGCCTGCAGTCACCCCACTTCTTAACCTGGTTTTAGGAAAAGCAGGCAGAGATTAGCCAAACAAGAAGCAACGGAATGCACCGCTAGAGCATGTGCTTCTAACACAGATCAGCAAAAAGCCGTGCTGGTCTCAAAACGAGCAAATAAAAAGCCATGTTGTTGCTCGGCAGATATTTGTGAGCTTGAATAGACCAGAAGTTTTAGAGAGGGATACTTTGTGTGTTACGTCTCTGTTTCCGAAATTTTCTAGTTTCACAGTTGGCTTTGCCTTGCCGAACAGATCAGGAACCGGGATTTAAATAACACTTATCTCTTTCATGAGATCATGTATACAGTCGAAGCCGCAGGTAACGAATCGCCAGAGACATTCAAAATTGTTTCGTTGTGTCTGGATTTTGTTACAACCGACACGCCGGTTAGAATGTATTTCTATCTGGTTGCTTCGTTCAGTCCGGTGTGACCTCTCTCTCTCTCTCTCTCTCTCTCTCTCTCCTCTCTCTCTCTCTCTCTCTCTCTCTCTCTCTCTCACACACACACACACACAACACACACACACACACACACACACACACACACACACACACACACACACACACACACACACACACATGTGCTCGCCAGTATACATGTGCAGTAACTGTTTCCGAGGCTGTTATATGCATTTAAAAAAAATGATTTAAAAATAATTTGTTTCCAAAGTATGGCAGCAAAAATTATGCAAACCGATCGCATAGGCCTATATTGCGATTTGAAGGCTCAGAACCCGATTATAAGTAAATCAGGCGGACAACATTCACTGTACTATTAGGTCATTTGACTGTGCACTGGTATGGAAATAAACACTTTGGTACTTGATTTGTAATACACGCACTCTGCTACACTGGAGAGCAATTGTTTGTGGTTGTAACAGCTTGACAAGAAATCACAATGACCAAAAATAGTTAGTGTCTGAAGAAGGTCTGAAAAGGAAATGATAATTTTGTTACTTCTCTCCATCATTGTAGCAGAAGTCTCAGATGTATTTTTACGTCTTGTGTATACAATCAAGAGTTCCTTATTTTTAACAGTACACAGTAGGTTCCCCCATATGCAGTAAATGGGATGACAGTTATAATGTATGATGTGTGAATGTACACATTCTATGAAACAACAAAAAAAGATGAGTGTTGCAACACTGGACAAAACAAACAGTACATATTAGGTCCCCCATATACAGTAAATGGGATGACAGTAACAATATCTGATATATGAATGTACCCATTCTATGAAACAACAAAAAAGGATGATTGTTGCAACACTGGACAAAACAAAAAACCCTCAAATTCTCACATTCTGTGAAACAACAGAAAAGAATGATTGTTGCCACACAGGACGACATAACATCCCTCACATTCTCACATTCTGTGAAACAGCAGCAAAGGATGATTGTTGCTACAGCTGGACAAAGAAATATAAATTTCAAATCCCATATTCTGTGAAACCACAGACAGGGTTGATTGTTGTCACACTGGAGAGAAAAATTATCCCCCAATTTTCCAATTTTGTGAAACAACAGAAAAATACGATTTTTGCCACACTCGACGAAATAAATCCCTCAAATGTCATCCTCTTTGATAGAACAGATAAGGTTAGTTATCGCCTTAGCTGGACGACAAAAAAAAGAAACCCTCAACTAATGAAGACTAAAGAGAAAAGTCTCAAAGGATAACGATTCTGTTTTTCATCCTCGTAACACAGCAGACCACATGATTACACAAAGGCACCCAAGTACATGTCCGTACAGTGGTTCTGTCAAGGTTCCCGTTCGGTTCTCTCCGATAGGTACGTAAAATGGGTTCTGCGTGCTGCGGTGTCTTCATCTCCAAAATACTGACTTTCACATTTCTCTTTGGAAGGCAGAATGGTTGCCTGTATTGACGGCCCAATTTCATATTTTTCCACTGTTATGTTCTTGTTCTGCTGGATTTTTTTTCAACTTTTTTGAATAATTTCAATTTTTTGCTTTAGCAACAGACCTTTGCGGTGTGCAGACGCCATGATGAAATGGCCTATTAAACCGAAGCCTGACACCCTCCCTCTTCACTCCACCCTCGTCCCTTTAGCATCTTCTCCGTCTACAGTCGCTGAACCTGATCCCACGTGAGTCGACTGCTCTGCTTCGACAATCACAGGCATTCGCATTACAGGGTATTCGAATATGATTTTTAATGCTTACGAATTACAAGATGACGTTTACCATACAATTAACACAGAGCCAAAAAATACTGTATACTTTCAATCTACCTACGTAAGGCTGTGTAAGAAAATGAAACAAGCTTAGGTTATGCAGCCCGTCAAACACATGTGCAAATTTGTGCTTTCTATTTAGATCAACGCATAGAAAGCATATATATATATGCATATATATATATGTATATATATATATATATATATATATATATATATATATATATATATATATATATATATATATATATATATATATATATATATATAGTTAAAACAAGTTAAAAGAGGAATCTTAAAACTATCTACAAATTTGTTTCGAGCGTGCTGCGCTGTCATCAGGATCGAAACAAATTTGTAGATAGTTTTAAGATTCCTCTTTTAACTTGTTTTAACTAATGTTGCTCCCCAAGCGGTTGAGCACTTAAAAAATTGTTTTAGGCATTTTAAATATACTGATCTCTCTCTCTCTCTCTCTCTCTCTCCTCTCTCTCTCTCTCTATATATATATATATATATATATATATATATATATATATATATATATATATATATATATATATATATATATATATATATATATATATAGATAGATAGATAGATAGATAGATAGATAGATAGATATACGCCAGTCTTGAATAAACGTTGATTTATGTGTTCGTTTCTCCAGCATTTGTTGCTTTGTAGACGTGTCAGGTACAGGGTACATGAGCAAGCTTGGAGCATTATTTTGGGGGATGTCTCCTTGTATATTTGTATATTCTTTGTGCTCTGTATTGTCATTTGTCAGGAATAGATTGTGTTTTCCTGCTTATATCCATATGCTACAGTCTGCGCTCATCTCATGGTGACCTTCAGTAGACGAAATTGTTTTGCTCTAAGGTTATCTTCCCCTTTATCTCCCTCCATTGATGAATTTTCATGATTTTATGTAAATTCCATGAAATGTAAATGCCTGAGAACCTATGGAATTATAACTTATACATTACTGGACTCACAAAATTTAATGTGTTTTATTCGTTACAACTACATCAGACCACAAAGCCATATCTTTGCTAAACTCATATTTTGTACAATTCATTTCGGCACCATTTTCGAATCTCCGCCGATCAACCTTTAAGAATTTATTTTTTCGTTCAGAATATGGAAAAAAACTATAGAATCCCAAGGAAGTGTGTGTGTGTGTGTGTGTGTGTGTGTGTGTGTGGTGTGTGTGTGTGTGTGTGTGTGTGTGTGTGTGACATCACAGGTACCATAACGCTAGGTATGCTGCGCATGGTGCTACAAGAGTTTGCATTCTGAAGAGTAGAAGCGGGATCCTATCACCAGCAACCAAACGCACCACATATATCAGGGTCTTTGAAGCATCGTTTGGTCTAGGGGTGGGCTCAGGAGTAGAGAAGTTTTTGAGCAGTTAAGGCGCTAGGTACAGCAGAAGAGACCTCTGTTGGCAGGACATAATTGAGACACGTGTTGCTCTGAAACCGCACACAGTCCTGTTACTAATATCGGGAACGAAGGCCAATGGATTCAAAGGACTAATCTGGCGCACCCATCCACACACACACACACACACACACACACACACACACACACACACACACACACACAACACACACACATGATTCAGAAGAAAGCTTTACTAAAGGCTAAAGAGAGCTGAGCCAATCCATATTATGATCCACTTAGCACATTTCTCTGCGGCTATTTCGCTAATTTCCCCCACCTTAAACCCAACCCCTCACTTGACCGTCTTGTGGGAAAGATTAAGGCATGAGTAAGTGTAGAAACCTGTTTCTGTCCAATTTATTGGTCAGTACACAGTTAACATACGCTGAGCTTCATACCCATTGTATCATATATGTGGTGAAAAGGTTAAGTTGTCTGCGTTGATATTGTACCCTCAGATTCTTTTTTTTATATTATTATACTGATAACCCATGTGTTCCAAATCTGCGTTATTAGGTCCTTTGAGGTCCAGCTTAGTTCTAATTTAACATATCATTCATGACTATTGATTTTACTTGGTATTTACATTACATATTTTCCCTGTTTAACGCCTATATTCTATTATTTCCGTTCAAATGTCAAATTCACTATGAATTTCTTTAGTTGATGATATTGTTGTTACCTGGTGATGGTGTTTTTGTTTTGTTTTGCTGTTGCTGTTGATGTTGTGTTTCCTTTTCCTTCTTCCTCTTGTTTGTTCATTTGTTTTAAAATCTGTTATTAGTGGAACAAATAGATTGTTTTATCATCTGTTGACTGCAACTGCTTCAGCTGAGTCACTACAAATAATAAACGTAGGATGTCATGCCTAACTTTATTTGATAAGATATCATACACTCAGTAGTATAGTTATTCGTATCTCCAACTCTTCTGAATGATATTAAATATCAATACTTGATGGTTTATTGCTTGATTTTGACTGTTACAGTCCAGCAGCATCTTAATTCATGGAATAACTGGAAAGATATCAACAATAAACAGCATTTCTCCCAAGGTTAAGACACTGATACACGCACTGTCTCAGAAAACGCCAAAGCTGAAGTTTACCACTCACATATACAGGCACGCAATCACACAAACACAAACTCACGCATGCAGAGAGAGAGAGAGACCGACCGACAGACAGACAGACAGACAGACAGGCAGACAGAGACAGAGAGACAGACAGACAGACAGACAGACAGACAGACAGAGAGACATAGACAGAGATGAGAGAGAGAGAGAGAGAGAGAGAGAGAGAGAGAGAGAGAGAGAGAGAGAGAGAGAGAGAGAGAGAGAGAGAGGAGAGAGAGAATGACAATGACAATGAATACAGTTTAATGTCATCAGCAAAACATGCTATTTGACATGGGAACACTGCTTGAACAAAATTAAGAAAAATCAAAATTAAAGAGAATCAGAAAGCAAATAGAAATTAGTAAACACCATAAATAGCAAGCGACCAGCAGGCCTAGTCAATCAGTTGAGAGGACAATAGGACTTAACAAGAAAGAACATAAATTCGACTTAAGTATTGAAAAGCTTCCTTTTTCGAAGAATATTTGCTTCTGCGATAAATTTAGCAATAGATTTTAAATTGTTTTCACTATTACTCTGTAACAGAGTGACTAAGTCACGTTCTTCTGCTAATACTGATTTAAAGACATCGCATTTTCCCCGTACCTTTTCATACACCTCACACTGAAAGAAAAAGTGAAATTCATCTTCTATATTATTTTTTTTTTACAAATTGGACAGATATAGTTACGTTCATTATGAAATATACCATACCATCTTTCTTTAGCATATAGACCAAGGGTCCTTGTTCGAAAGCGTGCTAATGAATCCCTATGCCATTTTCGCGTTACAACCGATAAATACTTTTCTGGCTGTAAGTCACTATTAAAGCGCAAGAACCAAGAGTATCTCACTATTTTCTAATTCAGAGTGCCAGATCTGTTGGTAGGAGGATATCAAACGCTCTTTAAATTCTAGAATAAAAAGTTTGTCGTTCTCAACACCCTGGTTATTCCATACAAAACCAAATCCAGTTTCGAAATGGAGATTTTTTACTCCAGAAACCCAGTGTTGTCTTCCATTTTCATGTTGTCTTAATAACATATAATATGCTTGTTTATTAATTCTGCTTTGTGGAAGTTTTACAAGACGTAGCCAATACTTGACACACTTAGTTTTGGAACGTATTTGCAAGGAGTATCTACCAGTATCTCCATATGCCATTTTATTAGAACTGTGTAAAGGGATGTTTAGAAAACGTTTAATCGCCAGTGTGTGCACCTTTCCCATAAGGTCATTTTCCAATAAACCCCATATTTCTCCTCCATATCTTATCATAGGTTCCACTTGTGAATCAAAAAGTTTCCAAAATATAGTAGGTTCGATACATTTCAACTTCCTTAGAGATCTTAAAATCTCAATAACTCCTTTCCTTCCTTTTCTATACATCTCCATCCATGCCTTACTCATACTTAGTTTAGTTGTGAAAATTAGACCTAAGTATTTGCAGTTGTTTGCAACTTTAACTTCTAAATCGCCAAACCACCATTTTTCATGCCTAGCCAAATACCCTCCCTTTCTGAAAACCATTATCTTTGTCTTATCCATATTAACCGTTAATTTTAGTCTAGCCGCCTCTCCGTTTAGTGCATGTAATTGATTCTGCAGTCCAACTGGCGTATCTGAAACAAGAATCACATCATCTGCAAATAGCAACAGAAAAACTTCTGTCATACCTGGTATTAACTGGATCCCGTGCCTTCCCTTTCTAATAATTTCTGGAGCCAATTCATTTATAAAGAAAGAAAACATTTGTGGGCTCAATAAACATCCTTGCTTTACACCTTGAGGGCATCCAAAATAATCTGAATATAAACTCTTGTCCCTAACACAGGCTAGTACTGAATCATAAACCCCCTTCAGTGACCTATATAATTTACCTT
Organism: Conus ventricosus; assembly: GCA_018398815.1. Lineage (NCBI taxonomy): Eukaryota > Metazoa > Mollusca > Gastropoda > Neogastropoda > Conidae > Conus > Conus ventricosus. The sequence continues at coordinate 133,232,743 of CM031595.1, read as the reverse complement.
GAACGCCTGCTTTTCTTAGCACATCCCATAATATATTTCTATTCACAGAGTCGAATGCTTTCCGGAAATCGATGACGGCTACATACAGTTTCTTATTTGTCAATAAATAAGATTGTACCATAGCATATACCGTAAACATGTGGTCGATTGTGCTATAATCTTTCTGAATCCTGCCTGTTCTTCTATGATTTTTCCTCCCGTTCAGCCCATGCAGTCAGTCTCCTGTTTAAAATGTGGGTGTAAACTTTACTCACTGCGCTAGTTAGGGCTACACCTCTGTAGTTATCAGGGTTGTGTGCATCTCCTTTTTTAAATATTGGGACTATTATAGATTTACACCATTCTTTTGGGAAAACACCAGTATCATAAAGCCTATTAAACAACATCTGAAGATAGTCTATAATAAGGTCACCAGCACATTTCATCATTTCACTAATTATCCTATCTGGTCCAGCACTTTTACCATTCTTTAAGTTTTTTTAAACACTTTTTTATTTCCTCTTTGGTAATGTGTTCATCAAAAAATTATTGTGCTTCTTCTTGATCCTCATCTTCAAAATAAGTACCGTCATTTCTATCAATATTATCCAGGTCGTTAAAGACTTTAAAAAAGTTATCTCTCCATTGTTTGATGTTAATATCATTATATATCACTGATTTTGTATTGGTTTCTCTTACCGTTTTCCAGAATAGCTTTGTATCTTTGCTAGATTGTTTCAGTTTTTCGAGTCAGATTTCATCATGCACCCTCTTTTTATCTCTTTTAAGATCTGTGTATTTTTTCCTTTCTTTCACATATAATTCCTTCTGATGCTTTCTATATTCTTCAGATCTTGCTCTTTGAAAACTCTTCAGTAACCGTTCCACTATTGTTCTTTGTGCTTTACATTCTTTATCAAACCACGCATTATCTTGTGTTCTCCTACGACCCAATGTTCTGATGAAACAGCCACCAGCGGCGTACAATGCATTTGTGAATATTTCTAATGAGCTATCGGCATTTTACTTACTTCTGCACAGGCCTTATTAAGTGCTTTAAAGTTTTCAGAATTTATTTCATTTTTGAATGAATCTACATAATTATCTGACCATATTATCTTTTCTTCTATTGTAATAATCGGTTTCTCTGGTTGTTCCATCACACATTTTTGATTGAGTAGCCATGTAAGCTCAACAGGCAAATGCCATGAAAACAAACAATTATTAACAAACAAATCACAAAATGATGATAAGCCTTCCGAAACAATAAAATAATCGATGACACTATCACCTTGGGGTGCCACAAAAGTGCATTTTCCGTCAAAATCATTCTTACATGATCCATTCATAATTTCTAAAGAAAAAGAAAACATAAGTCTAACAAAGACTTTCCAAAATTGTTAACGACACAATCTTTTGACCGACGTTCAGATGCATCATCACAATCACCATCATCATTGTCACGGACGTACATACTTTTGGTTTAGAAGATAAATCATTTCTTTTCAAACCCAGTATAAGGTGGTGTTACCAGTGACATCTTTACTACATTGGCCGGGTGTTGACCAGTGTGCTATTTGTGTCATCCCGAGTGCGCTACGTCCGTGCATTTCGCTCCCATCCTCCAATATTTCTCTTCATTTTTTTTTCTTTAAAGCTTTCTTTTTCTGTTCTTTTATCGCTTTCCACGTGGTTCATCAGCTGATGTCAGGTGCCACAGGTGAGCTGTTTTTGTTACCTGTTGCCATCTTGGTTAGGCTAGTGGTGGGGCACTCATTGACGGACCGTCGAGTCGGAGAGATCTCCATCTCTGCTAGCTGGGCCCACATTTCTTTATCCACTTCGGTGTGGGTTTTGTGGAAGAGTCTTTCGCCCTTCAGCGGGTCGGAAAGTATTCCACTGGACACCTCTGGGATCCCTGTCCCTGCCAGCTGGAAGAACCACCTTGGTTCGTCCCTGTCCTGGAGTCCCCTTCGGTGTGGACCGGCACGGTTACGGCTGCCACCCTTCGTTGGACTGGGGAGCGAACCGTTTCTCACCTCGCCCACCCGCCATTTGGTAACTATATGGTCTGTTTTGGACAGTGTTTTGTTTTATTTGGGTTTTCTAACCTTTCAGCGGTTGAGAGGTTTTTCTTCTGCCTTCATGTGCCGTTGGCTCGGGCACACCTTTTCTGTGTGTAACTGCTCCAAAGAGAGGGAGCAGGTATGGAAATGGTATCGAGATATGTGTCTTGTTGTAGAATTGTAGAAACGCATTATCTTTAATTGCGTTTTCGGTCCTTAGCGGCTAGGAGTTCTGTTATTTTGGACTAAGTTGAAAATCTCTTACTATATGATATCTCTTCATTTCTGTCAATGGAAGCTGTGTTTTTTTTTTCTTCTGGTTACACAGGTTGAGTCAATGCTTATCTCGCTCAATATGTGATTTGGGCCGGAAGGATATCAAATATGTTAGTTTCATTTCTACTTGTTGCTTCACAGACACGAGACGGATCGTGGAACGCATGGTCGTGCGAACGGCTAGACATTTAGACCACGGAGTGAGGAATTCCTGCCTTATCGCCCCACATGTGGTTCCGTTCTCGTTGTGTCCTTGTCTTATATGTTTGTATGACAGACGTGTGGATGAATTCTAGTTGCTTTATTCATTGGAGCTTTGTTGACTAAGCAAATTATCCTTAGTACAGGTCAAGTAAAAGCAAAGGAAAAAGGTGAAAGAAGTTATTCTAGTTCATTTGCCCTTTTGTAGTGACAAAGACATTGTTGACCTTATTACGGCATTGTGACCCTTCACACTGTGACGCACTGCCGGACCCACTATGTGGCCACACACTGACTACAACAAGGACTATAGGGTGGTGACTTCTTATCTGGAGACTGATCTCCGCCGTAGGGCGGGATTTTTCACCCTTTTCCTTCAGCTGCAGCTCCGGTCTTGGGCTGGCTGGACCACCAGTATCCACGGACCCTGCAGTCATCCTTCGTCCTGGCACCAGTCGTTTCTCAAACCTGCGGACTGGTGGAGGTGAACCTTGTCTCCTTTACTGGGACACCTGCTTCACCTCGGACTGGAAGACCAGCCCACTACGAACGTCACCCCTCTACAGGATCCACCTCCCTCTGCGAACCTCCTCGGTTCATGGACTCGAGTTGAGTGTTCAATCTTGTGTGATGTGGGTGTGGGTCTGGCGTGCGTGTGCGTGGGTCTAAAGCCGGTCACTGATTCGTTTTGTTGGTTTTTGTTGTTGTTTTTTTGTTTTGTTTAACTCTAGCTGAGTAGGTCCCATTGGATGTAGCATTGTTTCTAATACTGTCTTTCTTCTGTCATTCTGCTGAATGTCCTTGTTGCGGTTTAGCGGTTTAGGTTGGGACAGTAGCGGGATCCGGGATAGTGGAGGGTTTTTGTGGTCTATTCAATTTACTTTGTCCCCTAAGTCAGTTAGTTCTGAATAGTGCCTTTCTCTCCTATGCCCCATTTTTTCTTTCTTTTCCTCTCTCGGCTATCTTTTCTCTTCTTTTTTTTTTTTTTTTTTTTTTTTTTTTGCTGTCCCAACCTCTGCGCTACCTCAGAGGCAGTGCACCCGCGCCGCTCATTCCGACACCCCGTCCACAGCCACAGCCCGGTCAGCCCCGCCGCAGCCCCGGCACCAGCAATCCACAGGGAGCAGTCAATGTCAAGTCGTCATGAGGCAACCCACCGGAGGAGACACTACACTGCTGCCGAGTCACTTCGGTGGTGTTCAGTGGCGCCTGTTCTGATCTAACATACGCAGGACACCACCTACTAAGCCCCCTACTGACGACAATAATTGCTTAGTCGCGGAGCCGGCGTGAGTGAGCTCTCCCTCCGGAGGACGCCACCACGTCCGTCCAACGACAGCCCCCATGGACTCGCCGATACCGGTGACCCCGACGGAAGCAAACCAAGGCCACAGACGCGGAGAGGACATCGAAACTGAGGTCACCATGAGAGCAGGGCATGAAGGGCCACAGAATTTGAGACATTTTTTTTTTAATGCTGATCAATAGGAATGAGGATGATTAAGATGATGCTACGGATTTCCATTTCGGTCTGAGACTACATGACAGGGCTGTACTCTACGCTTCCTTTCATAATATATCCTGGCGTCAACCAGGCCCGAGAGATACAGGCACCTGCAGTGTTGGTCAGGAAATTTGAGCAACACTCTCAGAAACGCATCCATTAAGTGGATGAAACTCGACTGTGTGGTCCCAGTCTTCCCAACTGAGTCCGCAGCAAACTCAACTCTGGGTTGGAGCCGGTCAGGGCAGAAAAAGCCCACATGACTCTGATGGGATTCGAACCCACGACCTCCCAGCCGGGAGTCCGCGACGCTAACCACTTCGCCACGGCGGCTGGTATCTTTTCTCTTTTTTGTTATGACCCATACCCCATCTGGAGTGCTAGTGCGAGTGAGTGATTGTAATGTGAATAAAAATATTGTCGAAACTTCTTCCTCTTGTGGTCTGGTGGTGTGAGGGATTGAGTGATCGCTCTGTTTCTGCCACTGCACATTACCTGTATAAGAACCCCCCCTGTCAGGTGTACTCCCACGTGACAATTATCATCATCGTCATCGTGATCATGAAAACAAAACGAATAATTTTCCATTCTCTCCATTCTTGACTACTCACGCCCAGTTCTATCATTAAAATCACCACAAATCATCATATACACATTTTCTTTCTCCATCTCAGAATGTCCAAGTAACTCTTCTTCTAACATCGCAATCCCATCCTTTAAGTTTGAGTTCATGTATGCAGAGGAACCCTCGGGTGGAACATAACATGCTGTTAAAATCAAATATTTATCAATGCCTAATAATTCTTTACTCATTTTTATCATAACAACATTAGAACAATCCACTCTTATCCTTTCTACATATTTTTCATATTTATTATTTATAAGTAATAACACTCCACCTGAATTTCGACCTTGATTTGACAGTTTTTTGGCTGGAGCACTATATTTTAGGAACTGAGGGAAGATATAACTAAAGTCAAAATCATCACTAACAAAGGTTTCCGTTAAACAAACAACATCAAACTTATCTATATATTGTACAAATGACACATCATTCATTTTGAGAACAAGTTTTCTACATTGTAGTTCAGGAATTTTATTTCTTGTGCCTGTGGCCGCGCGTCGTCCTATTTCTGGCTGGAGTCGGATCGTAGTCTGCGCTGGCTGTCACTGGCTGTGTTGACACCGCCACCACCACCGAGAAAGGTTCGCATGTTTCCCTGTGTTTTTCCACCCCGTGACTCTCTTCGTTCAGTCACAGTTTCACGTGCCTGCCGGGTGTTACCCCCACCTCTCCCATTTCCACCCCCACCAGTAGCATTCCGAGGACCGACCCCACCTCCCCTGTTCCCACCCCCATTCACAACACGCTGTGTAGTGGACCCAGTCTGTCGTCCGTGTGTGTGTCGCCGACTGGTTGGCTGCCCATGGTCACGTGCGGAATCCTCCTGACAACACAGCACGTCACCAAGGTGATCCCCAGTCCCTTGAGAGAGAGAGAGAGAGAGAGAGAGAGAGAGAGAGGACACTTGTTTACACACATAAGGCAAAAATCAGTATTGAAATGTAAGGAAAGTGAACATGCATAAAATGTCAGTGTAACAAGACGCGGATAAAAACGTGCATGTGCGCAATGTACAAACATGAAGTAAATGCCAGCAAACTACCCAGCTATCGTGGAAGGCACACATCCGTGAATGAAGCTTCTCGTATACCCAGGTGGTTTGCTGATTATACCCACAAAGATGGACATAGACTATGAGGTAAAGAAACCTTCCCACATATCTAGGTGGTTAGCTGACTATATGTACAAAGATGGAATTAGCCTACCAGGTAAAGAAACCATCCCACGTATCTAGATGGCTTGCTGAGTATATGTACAAAGATTGAATGAGACTTTCAGGTGAAGAAACATTCCCACTTATCTAGATGGTTTTCTGAATATCTGCACCAAGACGAAAATAGATTACCAGGCAAAGAAACTTTCCCGCCGATCTAGGTTGTTTGCTGAGTATATGTACGAAGTTGAAATAGACTTCCAGGTAAAAAAAACCTTCCCACATATAGGGATGGTTTGCTGAGTATACGCACAAACTTAGAAATAGACTAAGAGGAAGAAGAAGAAGAAGAAGAAAAAGAAAAAGAAGAAGAAGAAGAAGAAGAAGAAGAAGAACAACAACAACAACAACAACAATCGTATTGCTCCCGGTCATTGTGGTGTACGCAACACTTTACAAATTGTCCCTCTGAAATCTTTCTGGTTAACTTTCTGATGCCAAGAGATCATGTCTATCCCACTGCTATGGGGAAACACCCATTGATTAACACCCCTGCACCGCAGGAAAGAAGGAATTGAGTGGTAATTATAGACATCTAATAAAGTTGTCATTGCCAAAAACAGGAGGGGGCGGGGGGTGGTGGTGTGTGAAATGTGGTAAGTTCCGTTATTTATTTCGTCTTTTTTCCAATTAGCAACAATAACGGTAACTCTTCTTAATTACAAGATCACGAGGTCCAACACCCCTACTTGATAGCAATAAGTATCCCAAGTTAATCATGCGAACACTGTTTAACTGGAATAGCTTTGCAACCAAATCAAGTCTTTAGCATTTCAAATGTCTATGTACTATTCATTCATGTAGCATTTCTTCAATGAAGAGAACCAAATTCATGCGCACAGAAATATTTTGATTCATCACTCTTTACTCCCAAAGCGGACCCTACAACAACAGACCTAAGTATATAATTATGAAGAGTCACTGAACACAAATAAAGTGATTATGAAGTACATATGAATGTTTATAGGCCACAGATCAATGCCTTGATCTTTTTTCCAGCTGAGATTTGATAGCAGATTTTGTCACTGTGACATCATGACATTTCTACAGTAGGAGAGTATGTGAGAAACAGTTTAACCCTATTTGATTCTGAACAAAGAAAATGGAACCTGATATCAATATAATTTGATCTTTGTCGACCGGATTGTGACAAGGCAACTGTGTCTTGCTTCAAAGATCAAAGCTGGTCTATAATGCATGAAAGATAAACTGTGAACACACTCCAGCTGAACTCATGACACAACTTCACGAAAACAGAGAAAAATAGTAATCCCTTTTTTACCATTGTCTAAAAGCCATTAGGTAAGTAGATAATTTGTAGTAGAGCTGTGGGTTCCCAGTGCATTTTGCATAGTTATCAACCGTATTTGAGCTTTAGGGCTTCTTATCCTCACAAGAAGTTATGTATTTCCGTACATTGCGCCCCTATGTATTGTAAACATAATAGATGTAAGGGCAGACGAAAACAGAAGAAGTCAGAAACTTCATGTGCACGATTCGAATTAGCAACCAATCAATGACCTAAAAGTGAATTTGTATCAGAAACCAGAACGCATATAGTTGGATTCTGTGAAAACCGTAATCTGCAGTGTTTCCGAAACATTGTCACTTTTCTAGTGTTGCGTTTTGATTAATTTCCTGTGATAGTTTGGTTTCCTCAGCAAACTGACTATCCCAGTTTTCTGTTGATTTACTACAATCACCACCGGATGATATCATTGTTTAGGAGGTGGCTGCGAACGAGTATCGATATTTATCGGTTTTACATGTTTTTTTTCCATACATGCATTTGTAATTGTCAAAACATTGCCAATGTTCACACACACACACACACACACACACACACACACACACACACACACACACACACACACACACACACACACACATATGAAGTGATTACATACTCATAATGTGTGAGCACGTATAGATTAATAGCTGTTCCTCATAGTTTTGTTTGAGATGTTACTTTCCGTTTTTACAAATTGAAGTGCATGCCTGTCTTTCATTTTTTCATGCAATTCATTTTATCTGTATTTGTACGTCCCTAAACCATGTACACATGTGCCTATAATAGCCGATGGAATGTTTTCTTATCGCTACATCAACAGCAAGTGCTCGTGGGTTTCCTTTTGGAATGCATGATCAAGGTAACGCAAACGAAAAGACACCTAATCAGTTTGCTATGCTTTATCGTTTTCTTGAATCATCTCTTGAATCAAAGATTCATTTTAGTTGTTGTTTTATAACGTGTTTGTTGCCCTTGGCGTGCAATGAGGATGCCCTAATGCCAAACAGACGATGCAGCGTCTCCCTGTACTTGGAGCCAGTGAAGTAGTATACGAAACAGTTAACTGCGCAGTTTGAGTAGGAACACAAGTCACCAGAAATGACCAGAACCTCGTATACATTTTCGTACTGACCACCAAAATTTAACTGGGAGTCAAACATTGGGGAAACCAGCAGAAAAATGTTAGGCAGACACAGAATTAAGAATTCAACGGACAGCCAGATGAGCATTTTAGTCACAGCAGTCTCTTTGTCGGACATACTGGACGATGAGCGATGACGCCATCGTTTGATTTCTCGCAGTTTGACAGCAGTGATGATGGTGGTGATGCAAACGATGAGTGGGCAGCCCAGTCTAAAACAAAACCCGTAGAATATTCCATCAAGAGCATCTACAATCTCTTTATTCTGGAAGTAATATTCACTGAGTGTCGTCTGCCACACACTTTTGCCTGTGTGGATTTCGTAGAAACAACCAACACGAAACTTAGCTGTGGCTGCAAAGCGCACGAATCCTATCACACACACGCTGATGACGACCATGGAACCTATAACCTTGGTTGGAATACATCTTTGGGCTCGTAAGGGAAACAAGACGCACACACATCGCTCGGTAGAAATAATAGTTGATATGAACAAGGACGCTGAGCTGAAGCCATAGAGACCAAGGACGTTCTTGTCTATCATGTACACGAGAAGACGCAGATTCCCGAATTCGTCATTTGTGATATATCCTCGCATTCGGTCAGCGTTAAATAGGAAGAGAAAGATGACGAAAATGACGTCCACCAGCGCCAACGAAAAGAGACACAGGTTAATTCTTTCTCTCAGACCCTG
>CM031595.1:133203753-133218753 GCA_018398815.1 Conus ventricosus | reverse complement strand
TCCAATAGATTTTAAATTTCGCGTTCGCATCTTCAGGAGTTTCTGACTGGAGCTGACAGAGCGGAGAATACTCGATGACTGGCATGTGCAGAGTGTGCACGACAGGGATGATGAAAGAGAACAATGAAAAAACGGAAGGCAAGAGTGGCTAATTTGTACTGAAAACGAAATTTAACAGGCAGCCAGTGATCTCGTTTTCTTTCCTCCAGGACGAGTGGTGCTACACTGTTTCGAATCACTGAAGCTGGAACATGTGTTCCGCTGGCAAACCATTTTGTACTGAGTTACAATCATCCAGCCAAGAAGTATTTTGTGAATTGACAAGTCTTGCCTTTGCGCCAGTTGAACAATATCTGCGAATTTAGATGAATTTAGGCAATGCTGCGCAGTTCTAAAAAATAAAGACCGCTGAATTTCAGATCTGTGCAGGGGAAAGGCGATCTAGACAATTCCTTGTAATCTTGTTGCATTGTTCATATACGCAAAACGACTTCCTGTGATTCCTTTGCCCTGAATACTAACTGGACCGAGAACTATAATGAGAACAATGTTGTTATCATATTCAGAGAGGTTTAATCCTAAAAGAAAGGTTCATGAGTTCAGGGCGGTGGTGTTTAACTCCAGACTTATAAATTATCCTGACTGTCAAGACCTTGGCTGTGAGGTATGCAGTTTAACTAGAGCTGTAAGGGGCGATTTTAATTCCATAATTTTACTGGGACAGCTGGAACAAGAGCAACAGGAATGAGCTCTCCTTCGGAGTTAGAATTAACAATAAATCGTCTTTGAAAATATGGATCTTTTAAACAGAGATCGGCCAGAAAAGGTCTTGGATGTCGGAGAGCTCATGAAAAACTTCCGTAAATGAAGCGATATCAAAGTGGGTTTCTGGAGTCAAAAATGTCCACAATGGATTGTCGAGAAAATGTGAAATATTGTAAACAACTCTGAGATCTAATGGAAAACAATACTGGGACTTTTTTAAAGTCATTTTTAAAAGTTTGGTGAAAAACGTGATCATATGGGGGATTCTAAGGTTTAGAAAACTGGTTCAAACAACAGTTTTAAAGTGAGGTTTTAGTCTACCTTTGGAATTGGGTGGTTCGCTGGCCTCGTTTACTGTATGTAGTTCAGGTACGCAGCGCTTTACACTTTTTTCTACTGAGTCAAGTCTTTTATGGTGTACGGGATCAAATATGTCGAGACAGAGAGGTCTGTCAGAACCATTAATGGCACAGCCGATCCATTTTTGACATATGAAGATGAAGAAGGGTTTTGTTATCGGTTACATAATCTGTGTGCGCCGCAACTCAAAGTACTTTTTTTTTTTTTTTTGTTGCTGACAGCGTATTTTATGTATTGAATGTGACTCTTAATGTTGCGATTTTGATCAAAAATAACTTCCAGAAATTTGGCGGATTTTTTTCTCTTTTTTTCTGTTTTTTTTTCTTCTTTTGTTTATGTTGTTGTTGTTGTTTTCTTTGTTTGTTTGCTTGTTTGTTTTTTGCTAGACTGTTGAATTTCCCTATAAGTTTTAGATTCAGCAAAAGGTTGTCTACAATTGTGAATGGAGATACAATTAGTTTTAAGCGATGAACAAGTAAATACATTTTGCTCAGCCTGGAGTCGGCGATTTATGCACGTGCAGGTGACCCACTGCTCCATCGAGTGCAGAATCATCAACTATTGTTTATTTTTGCTAATTATGTAGTTACTTTTGACATTGAAGAGAGCCGGTAAAAGGATGATTTCTTCAGGAGCACCCGGGCCATGCTTTTGAACAGCAAACAGCGTGGTGTCTACACGATCTTGAAACTCGATCCGCCACGAAATCTCGGTTGAAGAGATGGAGATGGATTAAAAAAAAACCTAGTTCAAGAAGATCCATGAGAATGTCAGATTTCCAAGTGCTGTCTCTAGTGTGAGAAAGAACTAACACGTCATTCTGTTTTATTTGCTAAAAGTTTTAGAGATAGTTTACAGACGGATTTAATGGTCCACTTTGATATGATATTTGCAGAAACTGCACTGTTCCATGGCCAAAAGATCATTAGCGCCAAGAACCCCACAACTCAGGTGTTAAAAAAGTGACAAGAAGACAGCTTTCAGGAAGATGGTTCTAACGTCGCCAGTGAATTTTGTCAAGACCAGAAATACAACCCCTCTAGAAATGTGTGTTCATTGAGAGAAAAGGGCCTGCTGTAAACTTGGGTAATGTCTGCCAATAGAGAAACTGCAGCGGTGATACCCTTGAGGTGTGTACTTGTTTTTGTTTGTTTGGTTTTGCTTGTTTGTTTGTTTGTCAGTTAATTTTGATCGTGGACGTCAACAGACTGACAACAGCTTATTTGTCTGCATGCGCCTGGAGGCTTGAGGTGGCGGATGAAGGACGTGCTTTCTTTAGTCTTGTTTTGTTCTTATAGTCTTGCAGTATCTTTTCTTGGTAGTTTTCGCCCTCAGCGTGGGGCAGAAGGTCCCCCAAGACTGACGCTTACTCCATTTGTAAGTATGTCTAGATCTTGCTCAAGGAAACTGATGGGCTCGTAAAATTTCCACTGATAGTCCGCACAAGACACACCATTGAGCCCGTTAGTGTAGATTCTGACATGTTTCCAGTCCAAATTAAACAGGGATGTACTAAGCATGTGCAGGTCGTTTGAAGCTGTGGGAAGGGCGCCTTTGACACAGTTAATAAGAATGTTTGACAGGGTTTCTGCAGGCTCAGGATTTAATAGAATCTCGTCTTCTGCACACTATTTATGGATGCTCCCCAGAACCCAGCCTAATGTATTAATATTGAGGTGTTCTGACAAAGTTTTGCTTTCTGTTGTCTTGGATTTTACTTAAAAGGAAAATCGTCACTTCAGTGCAGATGTCATGCATAAACTACTTAAACTCTGGGACCAGAAATGGATTACACAGCAACAAATCTACGCATGGAAGTGTACCATTTGATGCATGACTATATGCCAGAGATCCGACAAACCCGGAAAAACGGGTTTATCAAAAACAAACAAACACCCTCCAGAAGAACATCCCTGGAGTATCTTCATTACTGCAAAGATGACAGTGGCCGTTACTGTTGCCCAACAACAAAAAGATCGTGGATGATCTTCAGTCAGGCTGATCAGCTCTTGTTGACTGAAAGACAATGATGGTCGTTAATACAAAAAACAACATTAATTGATGATTAGGAATTACCTTGAACTTTAAAGTCAGTGACAAATCACTCTGAATGACACACATCCTTTAGCACGAATCGTTCATATTGACAAGCTTTTCTTATTCATAATTCAAGCTAACGACTGTCACCAAAAAGTAGTTTCCATTTTAAAATGCCTATCGACTTAAAAAAAAAAAAAGATTTATCTCAATCAGGAAACCGCCTGCCTTGCCCCGTTCTCGTGTCATGTCATAGGGTTTAAACCTAAGTGTCCGTACCATTTGCTTGTTATTTGCAGTATAGATTCAGAAAAATAAAATCAACTTTGATTTACACCTAAACGGTCTAACAAGGGAAACGAATGATCAAATTCAAAACAAAGCCAAAATACGACAGAAAATAGTTGTTTTTTTTACGATTGCAGGGAAAGGACAATGAAAATGTCATACTTTCACGTTCTAAATAAAAGCGACAATGAACACACATTACCTGAAACGAGAACTTAGGATTTCTGATTTAATGGTAACGAAAGAAAAAGCGTTAGTTTTTTGGCACCGGAAAACAATATATGTGCATTTTTTCTACGTCATTATTCGTTTACGTTGATAGGCATGAAGACCTACATATTGTGATACAAGCATTCAATCAATCTGCTTTAACCGCTTTTAGGCATCATTCACTGCCGTGTTTCTTGAGGGATCACATAAATCCGTCGACGCACCCTCGGACGCGCCTGAGAAGAGAACACAAATAAAGGTTTGCCCTTCACAGTTCATTTATTTCAAGCACTCGACAGGTTATTTGAAAGGAAGACAGCTATAAGCTAGTATCAAGAGACAGTCCAACAAACCTGAGAAAAGAAAAACACCTCCAAACTGTACAGCCTCCCTTCGTGACCTCGCTACCATCAAACCCAAGAGGGCGAGTGGCAAAATTTTCTTTTTTCAAAGTCTGATAAAGAAGGTCACGAAAACAAAAGTACTCAGTCATGAGAGGACAGTGATATAGAGGAAGTACACAAACACAAACATACGCCTTTCAAATATGTCCTGTCCCAGGTACACTTAACAACAATCCGGCATGTGAAAAAGTATGACAAGCACTATGCTCTTCAATCTTGTCTAGCTATCTTAAGTTATTTATAAACCTTGTGGCTCAGATATATTTCCATTTAGGTTATTAGTGATATATGTACTGTTTAGCTGATATCATAACAACTTAAAACAATATGTTCATTTTCATTCCATCCATTTCTGGACAACGGTTCCCATAACCGCAAATTAAACGCTCTCAGACATTCCTTATTAATAGCTTCCGTAAATTAAAAAAAAAAACCCTGAATAACAGTACATTCTCAGACCAAATGGGCAATGCTATCCTTTGTTATCTCTCAAAAACAAATGTCTCCCAAAAATAGCATTTACCGTCATATACATGTGCATTACCCTTAATTAACATTACCTCCCTTTGCACTAGAAATCTTGATTTGAGTTATCTTTCTTTTTTTTTGTTTAAAATGCAGATTTCCGATTTAATATTCACATTGAATTTTGTCCATGCCTTCCTTACAATATGTATATAGAATGATATTTTTTTTTAAACATTATGGTTTAATCTTAAATCTCTGAGGCAATGTGATCTTTTCCAAACAAGAGGATGTTTTTCCTTTTATACACTGGAATATCGCGAATATACATCCAGAGTAATGAACTAGATTTACATTTATACATTTCTTTCTCAATGTTCTTACCGAGCAAACAGTCAATTTTGAAGGAAGAAAGTGCTTTTTTTACTACACCCTATTACTGATTATTGTATTCCCTTAATATGCCTCTTCTCTGGCTATACTCTATAATTATAAAACACGACCTCTGCAAGGAAATCCCCGAAGTTTTTAACAGTTTGTTTTGGTTCAATCCTCTGTATGCATCAAATACTCCTGAAATAAATATATTTCCATCGAAACCTTTAGAAAATCATCCATCTGAATTTTTGTAAGTCATTAAACAGGGAATGAGTGTGCGCTACAACCCTTTTCTATATTCGCAGCGAAGTCAATGACAAAGCTATATCAAATGTTCCTGTTTCAGGTGGTCTGGTTCCACCATTTTTCAAATACATTTTTATGTTATACAAATCTGTAGCACTAATTTTACAAAGTTTAGAGAAACTGTGTTTGACGGTCTGGGCTCGTAAGCCATCAGGAATACTTATTTTAATGAGTAATATCAGAATCACCTCTCTTCTTTAAGGTCCAATCTGTCTTTTTGCTCATATCTTACATAGGAAACAGTTTCCACATCATTAATATGCCAAACCTAAAAACTGAAGCGAATTTTGTGGATGCCATTGCACACCTAAATGGCCTGTAAGTACAGGAGAGTATCTACCCAACTAGACTGCCTTGGTTTCAGAGTAGGATGACTGAAGGCGGCAACTGAAGCTTACATGCAAAAGCGAAATTATTTGACCACGAAGAATCGAATAAACAAGTTAAAGAACAGAAACAATGCGTTTTCGACCTTTCGGGCTTCTTCATCCAGAGCAAACAACATTTAAAACTATAAAAGCATCAGGCAAACACATAGTCACTTATCTTTTCGATCTGTGGAGAGTGCCACCACGTCCGTCCATGAAACGTCCTCGTGAATTTACCAATACTGATGACGTCGACGCGAACTCACGATGGAGATTGACGTGGAGAGAAAACTGAAACTGAGATAAGTGTGAGAGCAGGGCAAGAAGTAGGTGAAAAATAGGGGCACTTCTATGTTATGTAGTAAGGGTAAGACGCTGCTGTGGAGTTTATTCAGTTCAGAGACTAATCACATGTTCTTCGCTTCCTTTTCATAATATTATCCAAGCACCAACCAAGCCACAGAGATACAGATTCCTAAATCATTGGTCAAGAACTCTGAGCAGCTGTCACAGACGCCCACGTAGGAGCCCGCCACGGACACAAAATAGTATAACTAAATCCCTATGATGGGAACAAACATAAATCCTACATTCATGTCTTATATTTCCATCTCTTTGTTGTTGCTTTGTGTGTATTTGTTTGTTTGTTTGTTTTTTCAAAACAGGTCTTAGTATTTTTAACCTTTATTGAGTTATGTTTGCTGTTAGGAATGCTGAGTGAAATCCGTATCACATTTCAGTTGTTTGTTGAACGCATGTTTAATTGATGACCGTTTTTTTGGTGATTGTGCCACTACAGTTTTAAGGCGGTTGTTTGTTTTGGCTTTGTTTGGTTTGGCTTTGTTTGGTTTGGTTTTTGTTGTTTTGTGGGGTGATTTATCATGGGCTTACCGTGTTCATTGTTACTGAGTTGATTATTTGAGTCTCCTATGAATTCGGATCTTCCTAGTTGTAATCTCAACCTCCAACAGTATGTCCAAGTAAAACATGTGCTCAGCTAGAGATTGCCTGTTACTGGAGCTCCAGTTTCATTTTTAGACAGTATAAGCGATTTGATTTATAAGCTCCCTTGTGCATTGGGCTACCAGAGTACACATGAGGAAGTGAATGTTGCAAAGTCAAATGCAGAACCCAGTTCTCGAAACTTTTGATAGTTTTCTTCACCTTGTATTCCCAGTCCGACGTAACTTTGATGACCAAAGTGCGTGTTTTATCTTCTGCGCGCGCGCGCGCGCGCGCGTGTGTGTGTGTGTGGTGGTGTGTGTGTGTGTGTGTGTGTGTGTGTGTGTGTGTGTGTGTGTGTGTGTGCGTGCGTGCGTGCGTGCGTGCGTGCGTGTGTGTGTGTGTGTGTGTGTGTGTGTGTGTGGTGTGTGTGTGTGTGTGTGTGTGTCTATCTGACTGTCTGTATGTGAGTGTGAGTATGTGTGTGTGGGCGGGGGGGAGGGGGTGCGCGCGCGCGTGCGTGTATATGTGATTTATTCCCGTCAAAGTGTATGTGTATGTATTGTTCCGTTGTGTGTTCGCATGTACGTGGACGTGCTTGTGTCTCTTTATAGGTGCGTATGAGTTTGTCTGGCCATGCGCATGAGTATGCATATAGCCTGATTTGTGTAATCCGGCCCAATGTGATGAAAAGATATTACATTGAGTCCAGAAAAACACACAAAGACGTTACATCCATTCTCCTTTCCATTCCAGCTGTCAGGTATTGTTCACTGTGTCCTAGTATAAGCCATTTCTAGACATTGAGCTTTCCTTTCCATTCAAGACTTGCTGGGTTATGATTGTAGCTTAAGTGGGACATTCACAAAACGTTTGCACACACACACACACACACACACACACACACACACACACACACACACACACACACACATATATATATATATATATATATTATATATATATATATATATATATATATATATATATATATATATATATATATACGCTTTTGCGCGCGCGCCTGCGCGCACGTGCGTACACACGCAGGCAGGCACGCACGCACTCACACCCACACATACGCATGAGCTTACATCTCTGTAAAGAAACAGATTGCACTCCTTCGGACCACCTTACCTTTGTGTTACCAAGGAATGCATCCGTTCGCTTTATTTGCAGTAGCTCTTTTCTAGGACGCCTGAAATAAACAGTTTACGTAGGCTTGCACGTAGAACTTGAGCGTCATCCGACCGGGGTCGGAAGTTTCGAGAGGGTATAGAAAGACAATATTCAGCTGTCTAAAGATGTGTGGACCGTCCACGGCTTAAACACATATTCCTGCTACAGCGCCTTGTTAAACATGTTTCTCGAAGGACTAAAGTGCTGTGAAGCAATCATTCACTTTATCCCTCATTCGTATACCTCAAGAGACAAGTGTACTTACCCGTTTGGATTCTTCCAATAAACTATATCGGTATCTTTTAAATATACATCGTACAACATTTCCAACAAATGAAATGATATCTTCGATGATGGAAAAATATAGCAAAATTTGCAAAGAGACGGGGTTAGTTACCGCCAATGACACAGACAAACAGATTGATTTGGAGGCCAACAGACGCAGCTAAGTGGTTCCATGTTGTTGTCGCTGTCCTAAATGTTAATTGTTTTCACCTGAAGAAGACCCAAGAGGTCAAAATGCATTGTGTCTAATCCTGTACTCTGTCTGTGTCCTTGGCGGTAACTAACCCCGTCTCTTGGCAAATTTTGTTTCATTTTCCTCCCTCAGTCACTCCGTTTTGAAACGGAAAAAATGTGGATTGCATCTATGTTGTGCTCTTTCAGACACAGTTCTTTGACGGTACACTTACTTGTTGGACTAGCAGCCAACATTGAATCCAACAGATACCTAGTGCCACAGAAAAGAGTGACTCAGGCTGCTGTTGCGCAAGAATATTCTCGCTTTTATTATGCACCTTGTGAAAGGGCAGCAAGTTTGCACTGTATTGCTACTTTGTCATGTGCGGTTGCTTATGCCGTGCGCCATGTTTTCTGGAAGTTCTTTGTTCCCATGTATGTGATAATGTCTTTCACCCATGACTGATTCTCATTGTAAAATGGCAAATTGTGCGTATGCATGGGGAACACGAAGAATGGAAATGATAGGCTACACGTGTGTACTAATTGATAGGATATGGCATAATGCCACTTAACTTGATCAGATATTTGAGGTGCGGGTGCATTAAAAACAGTGTTAATGTAACATACACCCGCATGGAAATGCACAAAGCGTTCAATGAACTTTAAGTGAGTTAAAACGTGCCTATGTGTATTGCAGGCGGCCTGGTCATCATTGGAGTTTTCTTTCTACAGTTATCACATGTTTGCTATATGCTATGGGTGACTAACTTCAGGGATCAATTTTCATTTACGGAAATAGCAGTGACCTAACTGCAAGATACAACGATACGCGATCGCACTAACAGTCTGTGTTTTAGTATATGATTTGTTCGTGTTGTTCATCATTGGTGTGTTGTCGTCAGTAAGTTATCCCGGGAGGATCTTCATTCGTCAGTTTCTGTTTAAAAGATAAAATGGACAGAAACGACAACGACGGGCACCAAAAATAGTTTTCTGGCTAGTCCACTTTTCAGACAGGACAGACCAGTAGATCAGAAACAAGGAGCAGCTTCGTGCAAACAAGGGGCAGAAAAAAACTAATAATTTCAGTTGTCAGTCTCAGTCACAGATGTAGAATCAGGCGAGTCAGTTTTACGCAGCTCTCACAAAATTACTTGAAGAATTGGAAACAGAAGCAATGTTTTTCGCTGCTGGCACTTTAAATCATTTACCTAATAATAGAAATCTTTTATCTCTGACCCCGAATTTTTCGGTTAATCACTGGGGGGGGGGGGGGGGGGGGGGAATGGAACTTGATTCTGAAACTGATGCTTTGCCGCATGGTTGTCCACCTCAGCCAAATTTGACGTAGACAGGAAATGTGTGCTATTCACCGTTCTTGATGTGTGTGGGTGAAGAGAGCAAGTTTGTATGACCTATTTTCACTCGCCCATGAAGAGTGAAACACACACAAAAATTACAAATTCAAAACAATGACAACGATATCATTTTTAACCATTCCAATGGATTTTGCGCAGTCGGGCTAATTGCAGAAGACTGCTTCTCGGCATCTCTTAATTTGAAAGCTATTTACTGCTATGTTCCCATATGGCCAGACAACAGAAAGCTGCCGAGATTCAGCTGGTAAGGGCAACTGTGCGAATTTAATTGTCTGCCAAATGAGACAGCCATGGCACCAATTCAGTTCACAAAATTACGAAAATCTGCCTTGGACTGGTTTTGGTAGAAAGGCCATGTTTCTTCATCTTTCTTGGTGACTTTCAGTTGACTGGGGAAACGAACGCTGATGGTTTGTGTAAGGTTATTGAGGCAGTAAAACCATTTAGATCACTGGAGTTTGTAGCACATCCAGGAGAATCTACTCTCCATCTCTTTCAGACTACTGAGTGTCTTGAGGTCATTGCCTAGAAAAGAAACATGTCCATTCCTTTGACGAAATGAAGGGAGAAGTTTAAAAGCAGCTGTGTCCAGTTGATGAGGAAAAAAACTCAGCTTACAATTCGAGATGTGGGTAACAATGGAGCACTTCATTATCGACAGTTAGAAGATGACAAGAAAACAGTGGATTGTTTGGGGAGGGATGCCCACATCAAACGACAAGGAACTTAGGCACAGTTCCTGATATCTTCACCGGCAGCGATGGGAATGATTGAGTTCCATGCGTTTAATAGAACATTTTGCTTGACGGAAATGCCTTTCATTTCCTGATGAAAACTTTAAACCATGCGCAGTGTGGTTTCAAAACTAGGCAGATGTGGCATAGCGTATATGGACTAGTCTGCACGCAGTGCCACACTGAAACTGAAACTTCGATGATGAACACTCCTCAGTGAGTCCGGTCTTCGATAGTTGTGACAGTCCCCCCTCCCTACCCCACCAGTATCTAATGTAGAACATCATCTATAATTGCCTGGTGTTTCCAGTACGTGGAGGAAAACATCACAATTCAGCGAACCCACAAAGATCCCATTGCAGGACGGAAAAGGATATGAAAGAAAGCAATGTAAAGACAGGAGTTACCAAAAGTAAGTTATAAAACCAAACTGAAGGAACATAATCAAACCTATGCTTGCAATAAGAGGTGACATTCAGTTGGGATAAAAGCAACTGTGAAAGTTTAGTGACTGCAGTCTGATATCAGAACATAAGAGTAAATGTTGAAGTATTGAGACAATAGATGAACGAGACAAAATTTGAAGATAACGAACTTTGACCTATCCATCAGGCAGTACAGCAAACAAACAAATAGCGGAAAGAAACGTATAGTCGGGAAAAAAAAACGACTGCAGGTGAAAAAAAAGTCTGGAATCATTATGGAAAGGTTGACCGTGGTGGGTTTGAAGTTAATCAAAGCTCAAAGCTGGTCAAAAGGAGATTCTGGATTGTAAAGATAATATAAAATAGATGTTAATTCCTTCACTGACAACAACGGGAGTCGCTGAGTTTTGTATGTTAGATACACCTAGTGCATACGCCTGATCAGAGCTGAGACTTTCCTCTCCACCCACTGTGTCGTACGTACAGCACTGTCTGTAATTGTGTAGCGTTTCTGATACTGACTGGGAAACATACAATCCAACTGACTCCCAAAGGGCCTGGTGAAGGCTAGAAAAGGGAACTGGAAGATAGCAATACGAAAATATGTTACCACAAATAAGCCATAAACAAACAGAATAAAGAAACGTACTTAAGTCTATGCTTGAAGATCCAAAACGAATTGAAAGGAAATGACATGAGTAAAAGAGACAATACAATAAGAGGTGAATGCCAGCTTAAAAAAACAGGAAGTTTCAAGCTATAATGACTGCAGGCAGAAGTCAATGTTTTATAAACAGAGTAGAAGCTCTGAGCTGCCTGATGAACGCAAGAAATGTTGGTCTTCTTCAGCCGGGAAAAACAATAGAAAAGCAGATGGAAAATATGGAGTGGGGAAAACTAAATGCAGATGAACAAAGTCTTCAGTCATTATGAACATGACTTGACAGTGTTTTGGGTCGGGGGCAAGCAGGGGCGCGGGGGGGGGGGGGGGGGGGGCTAGGAGAAATGGGATAAAAAGAACGACGTGGAAGCGTGAATATAAATCTTTCACTAACTGCAATAGGAACTATTGAGTTTCTTGCCTTAAAGAGAACTATTTGCATATACCTGACCAGTGTGAGCCCGCCTACAATCGCGCATCTTCAGGGTCAATTTTGAAGGTTGTAGCAATCAAAACACCTTCACTGAATTTTACAAAGAAGCTGCTACCCACCAGATGCAGTGGCGAAGTGGTTAGCGTCGCGGTCTCCCGGCTGGGAGGTCGTGGGTTCGAATCCCATCAGAAGTCATGTGGGTTTTTCTGCCCCGACCGGCTCCTACCCAGAGTTGAGTTTGCTGCGGACTCAGTAGGGAAGACTGGGACCACACAGTCGAGTTTCATTCACTTAAAGGGTGCGTTTCTGAGAGTGTTGCTCAAACTTCCTGACCAACACTGCAGGTGCCTGTATCTCTCGGGCCTGGTTGACGCCGGGATTATATTATGAAAGGAAGCGTAGAGTACAGCCCTGTCATGTAGTCTCAGACCGAAATGGAAATCCGTAGCATCATCTTAATCATCCTCATTCTCATTGATCAGCATTTAAAAAAAAATGTCTCAAATTCTGTGGCCCTTCATGCCCTGCTCTCATGGTGAACTCAGTTTCGATGTCCTCTCCACGTCTGTGGCCTTGGTTTGGTTCGTCGGGGTCCGGTATCGGCGAGTCCATGGGGGCTGTCGTTGGACGGACGTGGTGGCGCCCTCCGGAGGGAGAGCTCACTCACGTCGACTCCGCGACTAAGCAATTATTGTCGTCAGTAGGGGGCTTAGTAGGTGGTGTCCTGCGTATTTTAGATCAGAACAGGCGCCATGAACACCACCTATGTGACTCGGCAGCAGTGCAGTGTCTCCTCCGGTGGGTTGCCTCTTGACGACTTGACATTGACTGCTCCCTGTGGGTTGCCGGTGCCGGGGCTGCGGCGGGGCCGGCCGGGCTGTGGCTGTGGACGGGGTGTCGGAATGAGCGGCGTGGGTGCACAGCCTCTGAGGTGGCGCAGAGGTTGGGACACAAAAAAGAGGCTGCTACCCCAAACTTGAAGTGGTCGGTCATGGACATTTGGTATTATAGAACAATGACGCCTGCAGAATGTGAAGTGCATAGCTTCACAGGAACTCTGATGGCTCTGCAATTTATTGCGAGGCCTGCAGTCTCAAGGGATGACGTATGTTGTTTGTTCACTTTGCCCTCTGAAGTCTGTCGGAATCTTTCTGAGTGGTAAACAGGTGAAAAATGAATTTACAAAATAAATCAGGCTTCTGACATGAAGGTGCAGTCTAATTATGATGAGGATTATTTGGAGTGAATGGAAGGGATGAGAAATTACAAGAGTAAAGGTCTACAAGTGACCTTGTCTGTATGTCACGTCGTCTGTATGTGTCACCGTATGTATGTGTCACCGTGTCTGTGTCACTGAGTCTGTATACCGTGTCTACATGTAAATTTGTCTGTATGTCACCTTATCTATATTCCACTATTTTCACATGTTACAGTGTCAATATGTCTTAGCCTAACCCTAACCCTAACTTAAACCATATCCAAATCCTAACCCTGACCTACCTCTAACCAAGCCCTGACTCATACCCTTACACACAGAAATGGTTACATGCACGGTGAGGTGTATGCATGGTAAAATACACTACCCTCACCTGAAAGAAAAAAAAGTGATATAGAGACAGTGACACACAGAACACGGATACATATAGATACAGCGACATACAGACACGATTATATGTATAGCTCACTCCAAAGTTGCACGTCCTTCTTGGTAATTTGAGATGGTACTAATGAACATACCCTCAGTATTGTATTATGCACGCGTTCCTTCGCTGCGTTTCCTGTGACTTTTTTTTCCGATAGACTCGACAGAATTCGGGTTGGAGCAGACTTTCTCTTGGGAGGTTACATCCCTTCATCTCCTGTCTTTAAGATGACACTTTCACCGAGGTCTCGTGCTTTTTTTCAAACAGAGGATTTCATTTTACTTTAGAATTGTCAATAATAAAGTTAAACACACACACGTGCACGCGCCTGCACGCACATACTCACACACACGACACACACACACACACACACACACACACACACACACACACACACACACACACACGCACACACGCACACACAAACACACACACACACACACACACACACACACACACACACACACACACACACACACACACACACACACATAGATTTGGACATCGCAAACAGGGTGATTTTACATGCTCACATTGTTCGCACTTGACAGGCAAAAAGGTGAGCTTTAAAGAAAATTTTAAACAGATAATTCTTTTCCTGGAAACGAGTTAACGTTCACAGTACCCTTATCTGTATGATCTGACTTAAAATGTAGGATCTGCGAAAGTACGTAAGCTACTAAAATAAGTGAATATGCGCTTCTATCAGCAGAACATTTTTTGCTTACTGACCTCATCACGAAAGTCTTTTTTGGTTGTTGTTGTTGTTGTTGTTCTTTTATACCGAATAAACTAAGACAAGCTGAACACAAAACGTCACCAAATTACCTTACCTGTCGTTTTCTTCAATCATTCTGGCTCATTCAAAGATTCACTCTTATCCTTCATTATTTGCATGTTGCCCTTGTAAGCGCATTGAAAAGGTCATTAACAGACGATGCAGTGTCTCCCTGTACTTGGAGCCAGTGAAGTAGTATACGAAAAAGTTAATAGTGGAACTCATGTATATACACATCGTTACAATTAATCAAAAGTTTGAACGTGTTTTCATACTGACCACCAATATTTAACCGAGGGTCAAACTTTGGGGAAATTGTGAGAATGATATTAGGTACAGACAGAATGAAAAATTCAACAGAGAGCCAAATTAGCATTTTGGTCACGCCAGTTTCTTTGTTCAAAATACTGGATTTTGAACGATGACGCCACTGTATGGTTTGCTGCAGTTTGATAGCAGTGATGGTGGTGGTGATGAAAACAATGACTGGGCAGCCCAGTCTAAGACAAAGGCCGTAGAATATTCCATCCAGAGTATCCACCATCTCCCTGTTCTGGAGGTAGTACTCACTGACAGTAGGCTGCCACACAACTTTGCCTGTGCGCATTTCGTGAAAACAACCCACACGATACTTGGCTGTGACTGCAAAACGCATGAACCCTGTCACACACACGCCGATTACGATGAGGACTCCTAAAGCCTTTGTAGGAATACATCTCTGGGCTCGTAAAGGAAACAAGACGCACACACATCGCTCTATAGAGATGATAGTCGAAATGAACG
>CM031595.1:133196253-133198753 GCA_018398815.1 Conus ventricosus | reverse complement strand
GTGGATGGGGAAAAATAAAATAAATGCTTCTCAAAATGAGCCTTCAGCAAGCTTATAATCTCCAATAGGAGGAAACTCACTATCTCCCCCTATTTCTTCAATCTAAGACACAAGAGCAAGCTTTGTTTATATGCTTATCTCCCCATATTTCTTCAATCTAAGACATAAGAGCAAGCTTTGTTTATAATTGATGATGATGATGATGATTATATATATATATATAATATATATATATCATCATCATCATCATCATCATCATCCGTTGAGCGGCCACAATCATCAGGTTGATTACTCTGCCGCTTTGGGGTTGACGCAAAAAAAAAAAAAAAAAAAAAGCATTTCCACTCTCACTACACAACAGACAGTAATTTGAATAAAGCTAAAATAGCTATGCGTGGATCTGCTGGCAGGCTACCACGGTCACCATGTCCCCCCTCGGGGTAAGCCAGCCCTGGCTACTCATAAGGTGCAGCCAAGCCCACTAAAAAAAAAAAAAAAAAAAAAAACCTATCCCTACTCTGGTTCCTACTCTAATTTGATCTGACCCTTGACACGAATGTGTCGAGGGTTTTGGCTGATACTACTGCCTCAGTCAGGTCATTCCAGTCCCTGATAGTATTGGGAAAGAATGCCTGTTGTCGGTATTGGGTGCGGCAATAGATCTGGGTCAGTTGCTGTGAGTGTCCTCTTCTTAGTCTTGGTGGTGCAGGTATCAGTTTGGCAGCGTCCACACAGACCTCCTCATGCAAGATTTTGTACAACATGGTGAGGCGGGAGGTCTTCCTGCGTTTCTGGAGTGGACCCCAGCCCAGTTTGTCTATCATAGATTTTACACTTGAAGTGTTGTGGTATCTTCTGAGAACAAACCGGGCTGCTCTGCTCTGTACTGCCTCAATCCTGCTGACATTTTGTTTTGTGTTTGGATCCCACACTGTGCAAGCGTACTCCAGTATGGGCCTCACGAAGGACTTGTACGCCGTTTCTTTCAGCTGGATGGCACTGATTCGAAGGTTGCGGCGAAGGAAGCCGAGGGTCTTGTTGGCCTTCGAACAGATGTTACTGATATGCTCATCCCAGCTGAGATCGTGACTGATGGTAACGCCAAGATTATTTCGCCGAGTTGACTGTGGCTAAATTCTGGCCGTGTAGGTGATAGCTGTTTGGCAAGGGTTTTTTCTCCTGGTCACTGGAGGGTGGTACATTTCCCTGGGTGAAAGGCCATGTCCCAGCTCTTCTCTCACTGTTCGAGTTTGAGGAGGTCTTGTTGTAGCTGTTCTTGGTCCAGGCCTGGTGTTATCAGCCGGTATACAGCAGTGTCGTCAGCGAACAGGCGCGTCATCGAAGTGAGTTGGTCCGGTAGGTCATTGATGTATACTAGGAACAAACTGGGTCCAAGTACTGACCCCTGCGGAACCCCTGACCTTACTGTGACGCAGTCCGACCTCGCCCCTTGGACCACTACTGCTTGATGCCTGTCTCGAAGGAAACCCTTGATCCAGTTATTGACTTTCCCCCTGACGCCATAGTGATGGAGTTTATGGTCAGGAGGCTGTGGTTTACTTTGTCAAAGGCCTTGGCAAAGTCCAGCACTACGATGTCAGTCTGCCCTCCCTTCTCCATGTTGTCAGACAGTTCTTCGGCAAATTCCAGCAGCTGGGTCTCGCAGGATCTTTTCGACGAAATCCGTGCTGTCGGGGGGTCAGTATCGTATTCTCCTCGAGGTGGTTCATGAGGACGGTGACTACAATGTGCTCCAAGATCTTGCATGGGATGCTGGTCAGCGATACTGGTCTGTAGTTTGCAGGATCGTAATGTTCCCCCTTCTTGAAAACAGGTGTCACGTTTGCCGTTCGCCAATCTGATGGGATGGTGCCTTTGTCGATGAAAGTCTGAAAAATCAAGGTCAAGACCGGAGCCACTTCATCAGCCAATTCTTTCAGCACTCGTGGGGTGATGCCATCTGGACCGCATGCTTTGTTGGGATTAAGTTTCACCAGCAGCTTCCTGACGCCTTCCTCCGTGATGCAGAGTTTGCTGAGCTCCGTGTAGTCTCCCTTGTCCATGCCGCACTTCTCACTGAACTCTTGCTGGGTGTAGTCTCGACCCTCACTGAAGACTGAATGGAAGTGGTTGTTCAGGATTTCTGCTTGCGCCTTGGGGTCCGACACCAACTGACCATTGACCTTCAGGGGGAGACTCCGATTTTCGCAGATCTCTGACTCTTGATGTAAGTCCAGAAGCGTTTTGTTGTAGGTGGTTCGTCTGGGCTGCTTGGAGTCAGTGCGTCATTGACATATTGCCAATATGCTCGCCTCAGTTTCCTCTGGATTGTTCTGCGGAGTTGTTGAGACTCGTTTTTACAGTTCTGTCTTTGAGTCTCATTTTCTTTTTTTTAACATGTGCGCTTGAGACTCAGCTTTCAGTTCTTCTGCCCCTGTCTTCTTCATTTTCTTGTAGACTCGGACCTCCTGTTGATGAGACTCTTTATCTCCGGGGTAAC
>CM031595.1:133182194-133189694 GCA_018398815.1 Conus ventricosus | reverse complement strand
CAGACAGACAAAACAGACAGCAGCACAGACAGCATGAAATGTACAGGGAGCAACTCACGCACAATAGCGTGCAACAGACACTGTGAAGTGTACAGACAGTAATTCACGGACAACACAGTGGTACAGACATCGTGGGGTGTATAGACATTGACTGACTGACTAAACAGATAGTGGTACAGACATCGTGAAGTGTGCAGACAGTAATTTAGGGACAACACAGTGGCACAGACATCGTGGGGTGTATAGACATTGGCTGACAGACTAAACAGACAGTGGCACAGACATCGTGGGGTGTATAGACATTGGCTGACAGACTAAACAGACAGTGGCACAGACATCGTGGGGTGTACAGACATTGACTGACAGACTAAACAGACAGTGGCACAGACATCGTGGGGTGTACAGACATTGACTGACAGACTAAACAGACAGTGGTACAGACATCGTGGGGTGTACAGACATTGACTGACAGACTAAACAGACAGTGGCACAAAACATCGGCAACTGCGCAGGCACTGTGACAGAAAGACATTGACTGAAGATGACATAGACAGAGGAATAGACACTTGTCAACAGTACATGCAGTCTATTTTGTCCTCACCTTCATCATTCATCATATCATCATCATCATTCACATCATCAGTCATCATCATCATCATCATCATCATCATTCTTCATCATCATTCTTTCTTCTTCTTCTCTCCCTCCTCCTCCTCCTTCTCCTCCTCTCTTCCTCTTCATCATCATCATCATCATCATCATCATCATCATCATCATCATCATCATTCTTCTATCTTCTTCTTCTTCTTCTTCTCTTCTCCTCTCTTCTTCTCTTCTCTTCTTCTCCTCCTCCTCCTCTTCTCCTCTCATCTCTCCTTCTTCTCTCTTCTTCCTTCTCCTCCTTCTCTCTTCTTCTTCCTTCTTCTTCTTCTTCTTCTTCTCTTCTTCTTCTTCTTTTCACTTCCCGCCCACAGAACCCTAGGTTCCCATCTTCTGGGAAAACACATACTACAACCCAGCAGTCTGCATGTTTCTTCTCTTTGCTTTGCTATATTTCTTTCCTCCCACCAGCATACAGTCAGTCACCCATCTTCACGAGAACCGACTAGGATTCACGTGCAGCCTATGCATCTATTTCTCGTAATGCTTGTTCACATGGGGAGCCCTGACTGTCTAAGACCTCATCCCCCAAAAAGTTGCTGTGCAGACGTTGCTGACTCCCAAGAGGTCAGACATCTCCCACTGACCCACTATCGGGCTCAACCGGGAATTGAACTCAGGACCTCTTCGCAGACAAATGGTTCGCAGACAAAAACAGACATCCCGGAGAATCTCAGTCTTATCATCTGGAACGCTGGCAGCTAGATGGAAGCGGTCGCAGTGGGCCACGAAAGAACTCGGCCCTGTCATCAATCGCTCCCAGCGAGGCGAACAAGGGGAACATGGACAACCGCCCAACTCATCAGAGTTATCTGCCATCAGAAGCCCGGGAAGAGACAGACGTCTGCGTGATGCCAGACAGAGAGAATGGAAATATTGGGCACTGGGGAGGTTAGGAGGGCAGTGGAGAGGGAAGGGGAGAGAAGAAGGTGGGGTGCGGGTAGAATGGGATGTGTGTGTGTGCGTGTGTGTGTGTGTGTGTGTGTGTGTGTGTGTGTGTGTGTGTGTGTGTGTGTGTGTGTGTGTGTGTGTGTGTGTGTGCGCGCGTGTGTGTGTGCGTGTGTGTGCGTGAGAGAGAGAGAGAGAGAGAGAGAGAGAGAGAGAGAGAGAGAGAGAGAAGAGAGAGAGAGAGAGGTACCCTTCACAGAACAAAACAAAACCATAGAATATGCAAATATAGTGGAAGCTCAGTGTTTTTATTTGATGGGGTATCCATGTCTCTGCTGGGTTTTTTTTTCTGGGCTTGCAATTTTGGTGATTTTTTTTGTACCGGACAGGCTTTTTTTTTTTTTTTTAATTTGAGTGCACTTTTCCGCCCAAGAAGTAGGAAATGAAAAGACAAAAACAAAAACGTTCTTCTTTATTCCATTCCTTCCTTTCATGTCTTTTTAACTTGCTCCTTTTCATTTATTTATTCATTCATTCATTCCTCCAGCCTCCTGTATATTGTTTTGTTTCATCCTTCTCCTTTCTACACTTCTTTTTCAATTTGCATTTTCGTATTTGTTTTTTGTTTTGTTTTTTTGTTTTGCTAGTCTATATATTTCCATAACTTTTTACGCTGTTTACTCTTCATGCATTTTGTTTCATTTTGTTTCCTTTACTCGCTGTTTCTTGAAAAGTTATTCAACTTAAACAATACATGCGGACGTACGCACATAACCTAAAAACAAAAGTCACTGAAATCAACGACAGCAAGAACTGCTGTTGTATACATACCAGAAGTTGCGAATTTTGTTTGCATTTTTGCAGCACTACTTGCATCTATTTTTAAAAATAAAAAATACAAAAAAAAACCCCCCCCAACTTGGGGTCCCCGCCGAAAGTTTTTTGAACCGGGTAAATTATTTTTTTTTTTCTTTTCCTGATATTTCAATTTCATTTTGAAAGGGTGAGTTGGATTTTTTCCCTGGGATCTTTGGTCATTATTCAAGTTAAATTAAAAAAAAAAAACCCAAACTTTTTCCAATGGCAGTAGGGCTGGCAATAACGCGAAGATGGGAAGCACGCGCGGCGCGCGGGGCGCGCGCCACACACAAAAACACACACACACACAAAACAACAACACACGCACGCACGCACGCACGCACCCCCGCACGCACGCACGCACGCACGCACGCAAAAAACCACGCACGGACGCACGCACGCACGCACCACAAAACACACCCACACCCCCACCCCACACACACACACCACACAACAGAAACCCTGTCGTATAACTAGTGTTGGGACTGACGTGGCAAACTTTAAGACTGAACCGAAGACCCCCAAGGAAGATTTGCCCCCGTGAAGTTGAATAATCGAATTTTATTTTTTTCTAGGTTTGGGTTTGCCAAATAAAGGGGTTTTAAAGCGTCTTTTGATGTCAAAAAAAAATTTTTTTTTTTTTCCTTTTGGAAACACACATGAACTTGTTTTGGACGTGAAAAAAACTCCCCGGCAGTGGGTTTGGGGTTAAAAACGACTTGAAATGAACTCTTCTTTAAAAAGGATGTTGCAAAACGGGGTAAAAACAATACGATTTCCCCAAGTCAAAAAAGCGGGTTCTGTTGTAACCCGGATACAGCGAACCCCTCAGAGCTTGGGGGTGTCAAACAGGGGGAAAGAAAATTTAACCCACCCCTCGGGGAAAGATATGAAAACCACGCACAGCTGAATAACCCCGGAAAACCACGACGGCAACAGCAACATCCCCCGGAAATCAGGCGCAAATTGGTAAATTTATCATAAAGTAAAACCCTGAAAAATTTGTTCGGGGCTGCAAGTTGCACTTTTTTGTTTAAACCGGGAAATACTTGGTCTTTGAGAGAAAAACCCACCCCACCACCACCCCCACCACCCCCAACCCAACAAAAACGTAAAATTCAGAGATTGGGTGTCCGCAAAAATTTAAAATTGATGGCATTTCGGGCCTATCAACGAGGGGGTGTGTGTGTGTGTTTTGGGGGTGTGTGTGTGTGGTTTGTGTGTGTGTGTGTGTGTGTTTTGGGGATGGAGGGGGAGAGGGGAGACAGCCGCCGGGCCAGCCGCCAGACAGACAAAAACAAGGACAGAAACCGACAGACAGACAAAAAAAAACGGGGACAAAAAACGGGACGGGGAAACGGGAAAGGGGGGATAAAGGAGGGGGGGCATAGGAAACGGGGTTGGGGGGTCAGGGATTATATAAAAAAGGGGGGTTTTAGAAAAAAGATGGGGGAAGCTGTAAACAGGGGTTTGGGGGGGATGGGGGGGGTGGGGGGGAACGGCGGGGGGGGGGGAAACCTTTCTTTCACCCCCCCTAAAAAAATCAGTAGCCTGCCTTCCGCTAGACTAGAACGCCAAATCACAGCGTCCACAAGGGCCATTACTCGAGAAGAAAGATGGGGAAAAAATTTAAATGCCATTATTTTTCCCCTTTTTGGGGGGGGGGGGGAATTTTAAAGAAGGGGGCCTTTTAAAATTTTTTTTTTGTGGGGGGGTGTGTGTTGGGGGGGGGGGGGGGGGGTGTGTGTGTTTTGGGGGGGGGGGGGTTTTTTGGGGGTTTTTTGGGGGGGGGGGGGGGTTTGGGGGGGGTTTTTTTTTTTAAAAATTTTTTTTTTTTTTTAAAAATTTTTTTTTTTTTTTTTTTAAAAAAAAAAAAAAAAAAGGGGAAAAAAATTTTTTTTGGTTTTGGGTTTTTTTTTTTTTTAATTTGGGGGTTTTTGGTTTTTTTTTCCCCAAAGGGGGAAAAAAAAACCCCTTTTTTTTTTTTTTTTAATTTTTCCCCCCCCCCCCCCTTTTTTTGGTTTTTTTTTTTTTTTTTTTGGGGGGGAAGGGGGGGGTTTTTGGGGGGGGGAAAAAAAAAAAAACCCCCCCCCTTTTTTTTTTTAAAAAAACCCCCCCTTTTTTTTTTCCGGGGGGGGAAAAACCCTTTTTTTCCCCCCCCCCCCCAAAACCCCCCAAAAAAAAAAACCCCCCCCCCCACAAACCCCCCGCCCCCCCCAGACCCCCCCAAAAAAACCCCCCCCCCCCCCCCCTTTTCCCCCCCCTTTTTGGCCCCTTTTCCCCCCCCCCCCCCCCCCCCCCCCCCCTTTTTTTTCCTTTCCCTTTTTTTTCCCCCCCCCCTTTTTTCCCCCTTTTTTTTTTCCCCCTTTTTTTTTTTCCCCCCCCCCCCTCCCCTTTTCTCTTTTTTTTTCCCTTTTTTTTTTTTTCCCCCCCCCCCCCCCCCCCCCCCCCCCCCTTTTTCCCCCCTTTTTTTTTTTCCTTTTTTTCCCCCCCTCCCCCCCTTTTCCCCCCCCCCCCCCCCCTTTCCCCCTTTTTTTTTTCCCCCCCCCCCCTTTTTTTTTCCCCCCTTTTCCCCCCTTTTTTCCCCCCCCTTTTTCCCCCCCCCCCCTTTTTTTTTCCCCCCCTTTTTTTTTTTTTTTTTCCCCCCCCCCCTTTTTTTCCTTTTCCCCCCCCCCCCCCCCCCCTTTTTTTTTTTAAAAACCCCGGGGGGCCCCAAAAAAGGGGTTAAAAACCCCAAAAAAAACCCAAAAAAAAGGGGCCCCCCCCTTTTTTTCCCCCCCCCCCAAATTCCCCCCGGGGGGCCCCCCCCCCCCCCCCCCCCCCCCCCCCCCCCCCCCCCCCCCCCTTCCCCCCTTCCCCCCTTTTTTTTTTGGGGAATTTTTTTTTGCCCCCCCCTTTTTTGGGCCCCCCCAAAAAAGGGGCCCCCTTTTTTTTTTTTTTTTTTTTTTTTTTTTTTTTTAAAAAAAAATTTTTTTTTTTTTAAAAATTTTTTTGGGGGGGTTTTTTTTTTTTTTTTTCCCCCCCCCCTTTTTCCCCCCCCCCCTTTTTCCTTTTCCCTTTTTTTTTCCTTTTTCCCCCTTTTTTTTTCCCCTTCCCTTTTTAAAAAAAAAATTTTTTAAAAAACCCCCCTTTTTTTTATTTAACCTTTCAACCAAAAAAAGTTAAAAAAAAAAACCCAAAAAAAAAAAATTTTAAAATTTCTTGGGGGGAAAAAATTTTTAAAAAATTTTAAAAAAAAAAAAAAAAAAAAGGGGGGAGGGGGGGGGAAAAAAAAAACCCCCCCCAACCCCCCGGGGGGGGGAAAATTGGGGGGGGAAGGCCCCCAAAAAAACCCCCCCGGGGGGCAAACCCCCCAAAAATTAAGGGCCGCCGGGAAAGGGAAAAAACCCCCCCTTTTTTTTTTAAACCCCCCCAAAAAAAACCCCTTTTTAAAGGGGGGGGGAAAAAAGGGGGGGGGAAAAGGGGGGGAAAAGGGGGGGAAAAAGGGGGGAAAAAGGGGGAAAAAAAAAGGGGGGGCCGAAAAAAAAACCCCAAAAAAAAAGGGGGAAAAAAGGGGGAAAAAAAAAAACCCCCCCCCCAAAAAAAACGGGTTTCCCCCCCCAAAAAAGGGGGGGAACCCCGGGGGGAAAAGGGCCCCTTTTTAAAAAAAAAAAAATTTTTTTTGGGTTTTTTTCCCTTCCCCCAACCTTTAAAAAAAGGGGGGGGGGGGGGGAAAAAAAGGGGGGGAAAAAAAGGGGGGGAAAAAGGGGCCCTTGGGGGGGTTTTGGGGGGGGTGGGAAAAAATTTTTTTGGGCCCCAAAAAAAATTTTTTTTTCCCCTTTTTTAAAAAAAATTTTTTTGGAAAAGGGGGGGAAAAAAAAAATTTTTTAAAAAAATTTTTTGGGTTCCCCCAAAAAGGGGGGGTGGTTTTTTACCCCTTTTTTGGCCCCGGGGGCGGGGGGTTTTTTTTTTTTTGAGGGTTTTCCCCCTTTTTTTTTTTCTTTAAAAACCCGGGAAAAATTTTTTTTTAAACCCCCCAATTCCCCTTTAAAAAAAGGGGGGTTTTTTTTTTTCCCCCCAAAAAATTTTTTTTTTTTTTTTGGGGGCCCCCCCCTTTTTTTTTTTTTTGGGGGTTTTTGGGGGGGGGGGGGGGCCGGGGAAGGGGTTGGTCCCCAAAAAGGGAAAAAGGGGAAAAAAAGGGGGGCCCCAAAAAAAAAATTTTTTCTAAGGCCCCCCTTTTTAAAAAAAGGGGAAAAAACCCCCCCCCCCCTTTCCCCCCCTTTTTCCCCCCCCCCCAAAAAATTTCCCCCCCCCCCTTCCCCCTTTTTCCCCCCCTTAAATTCCCCCGACTTCCCCCCCCTTTTCCCCCCCCCCCCCCCCTCCCACCCCCCTTTTTCCCCCCTTTCCTTTCCCCAAAAAAACCCCCCCAAAAAAATTTTTCCCCCCCCTTTTTCCCGGGGGGCCCCCCTTTTTTTCCCCCAAAATTTTTTTTTTTTTTTAAAGGGGGTTTTAAAACCCCGGGGCCCCCCTTTTTGGCCCCCCTTTTTAAAAAAAATTTTTTTTGGGGGAACGGGGAAAAATTTTTTTTGCCCCCCTTTTTTTTTCCCGGTTTTCCCCCCCCCCCCAAAAAAACCCCCCCCCCCCCCCCCCCCCCCCCCCCCCCCCCCCCCCCCCCCCCCCCCCCCCCCCCCCCCCCCCCCCCCCCCCCCCCCTTTTCCCTTTTTTTAAAAAATTTTTTTTAAAAAGGGGGGGCCCCCCCCCCCCGGGGGTGGTTTAAAAAAAAACCCCTTTTTTTTTTTCTTTTTTTAAAAAAAAAACCCCCCCCCCCCCCTTTTTTCGGCCAGAAAAACCCCCCTTCCCCCCCCCCCTTGCCCCCCCCCCCCCCCCCCCCCCCCCCCTTCCCCCCCCCCCCCCCCCCCCCTTTCTCTTTTCCCCAAAATTTTTTAACACCCCCCCCTCCCCCTTTTTCCCCCTTTTTTTCCCCCAAAAAACCCCCCCCCCCCTTTTCCCTTTTTTCCCTTTTTTTTAAAAAGGGGGGGCCCCCCAAAAAAAGTTTTTTTGTTTTTTTTGGGGGTTTTTTTTCCCCCCCGGGGGGTTTTTTTTTTTTTTTGGGGG
>CM031595.1:133169694-133177194 GCA_018398815.1 Conus ventricosus | reverse complement strand
CAACACACCACACACACACACACACACATGCATGCATACACACACACGCGCGCGCGCCACACACACACACACACACAATGCCTTGGGTTCTGTCGAAAATAATGAGATCTTTTTTGTGAAACTCAGCTGTAGCAAATATGTACGAATTCTTTTAACACACACACACACACACACGTACACGCACACACACACATGCACACACACACACACACACACACACACACACACACACAATGCCTTTTGTTTCTGTCGAAAATAATGAGATCTTTTGTGAAACTCGGCTGTAGCAAATATGTACGAATTCTTTTCACACACACACACGCACGCACGCACGCACGCACGCACGCACGCACGCACGCACGCACACACACACACACACACACACACACACACACACACACAAACAATGCCTTGGGTTCTGTCGAAAACAATGAGATCTTTTTGTGAAAATTCTTTTCACACACACACACGCACGCACGCACGCACGCACGCACGCACGCACACACACACACACACACACACACACACACACCACACACACACACACACACCGCGCGTGCAGAATCCAGGTCCAGGCGCCGTAGAGCCGTGTTCTCTTCCGAGTTACTGAGCTACAGTCAGCAACTGAGCATGTGGCAGAACTGTACCAAGGGGTCACTAAGCAGGGGACCTAACTCTTGGTCTGCGGCTTCAAAGATTGTCTCTCTTGAGCAGTCTATCTTTTTCTATGTCTATGACACACACGTACACACACATACATATACACACACTCACGGAGACACACACACATACGGATACAGACAGACAGACAGAGAGACAGAGAGACAGACGCACACAGACACACACAGACACACAGACACACACACACACACACACACACACACACACACACACACACACACACACGTATGCATGCACGCACACACGCACACATAAAACATACAGATGAATTTCCACAAGCATGTTCTCTGTCGGTGTCTGTCTGACTGTCTGTCTGTCTGTCTGTCTTCTCCGTTTCTCTTTTTTTTTCTCTTCTCTCTCACACAGACAGACACACAGACGGACGGACAGACAGACAGACAGTCGACGGACGGACGGACGGAGAGACAAACAGGCAGACACACAACACATACACACGCTTTCTCCTTCACATATACTTTCTCTTTTGTGTGTAGCCGGGTGCTAAATGTGTTTATTTCTTGGTCACACCATCGTAGACGAGATATTTGTTCACGAGTTTATCTTCCCTTACCCCTCCCTTGATCGATTGATCTCATTTTATTGTGTAAATTCTTTAAATCATGAATACCTCAGAACCTACATAGTTGTGTATACGTTGCTGAAGTCACAAAATTTAATGTATTCCTTTCATTACAATCGTGCTGGACTGAGAAGCCCATATTTTCCCTAAAACTGGTATTTCGACCAAATTAATCTTGGCGCCATTTTGAATTGTCCGACGAACAAACCGTGAATAATTCTTGATTTCATAAAAGTATGAGAGAATCCAAAGAATCCATGAATGCACATTGAAAGTAAAGTCCATAAGCTTTCATTTCGTATATCGCATGCCTATGATCTTTTCAGTACAAGCTTGCGACTATACGAAATGACTGACGACACCGGTCCTTCAGCGAGTCGCCTTCTTTGTTTCTTCTTCTTCTTCTTCCTAAAACACCGGTTCACTCAAAAACGAGTAGGTCACCAGCGCGCATGTTAAAAAGTAAAATAAAATAACATAAAACAGTGCGACTCAGACTGTTGGCCCCCTGGAGCAAATTTAGCAACAAGGGGTCGCACTCGATATTCAAGAAGATAAAAGCAATGGCCAAATTCAGGCCCAGGTAATAGTAAAATATCAGGGAAGTAAAAATAAAAAATCGTCAATATGCAGATCTCAAAACTGTCGAATCAATTTGTTTTTTGAATGAGATTGCATTTGTGGCAATCTTGATGGCACCGGCAGTGAGTTCCACAGCCGTACAGAACTGGGATAAAAAGAATGTAAGTGGCTGTCAATATTTGATGCAGGTATGGTATAACACTGACCGCCACTCCTGGTGCTACTTTTATTCAATCCTAGTTGTCCCATTGGAATATCAATTACTTTAGCTCTGCCTTTGAAAAAGGTGTTAAGTTTAATAAAAGCTCTTCTCTCTTCTAAGGGTTTCCATTCTAATTTCTCATGTTCTTCCTAGTATTCCCCTTTTCTCTGATGTGGTTCCCTGTTACAGACCGTGCTGCTCTCTTCTGAATCTTTTCAAGGTTATCAATGTCCTTTAGATGGTAAGGATCCCAAACTGAGCAACCATATTCCAGTACTGGTCTAACCAGTGTTTTGTAGCAGTCGTCTTTAACCTTTTGGGGGCAGTCATTGATATTCCTGTGTAAGAAAGCTAAGATGTTATTTGCTTTCTTACATACTAAATTGTAATGTTCTTTCCATTTGAGACGACTATCTATAATCACGCCTAAATATTTTGCAGCATTAGTTTCTTTAAGAATAGTATTATGGATAGAATAATCTGATCTAATTAGTGAGCGTTTGTTACATATACGCAACACTTGGCACTTTTGAGGATGAAATTCCATTTTCCAAGTTCTTTCCCACTCTTGTAAAGCGTTTAGATCTTCTTGTAGAATGCGTGTATCATTCTTGCTTCTGATTGTTCTATATACTAAACTGTCATCTGCAAAAAGCCTTATAGTAGTTCCAGGAGAGAGATTTCTACTTATGTCATTTATATAAATTAAGAAAAACAAGGGCCCCAGAACAGTTCCCTGTGGTACACCTGACAAGACTGGTTTACAATGGGATGACGACCCTTCCACAACAACTTTCTGCGTTCTCCCAACGAGGAATGATCTAGCCCATTTTAGCAAAGAACCGCCAATGCCAATGTGTTCTAATTTAAGCAGCAGGCCCTCATGGTCAACCTTATCAAAGGCTTTAGAAAAATCTAATAAAATTGCATCTATTTGCTGTCTGTTGTTAAGACAGTTACTAAAATCATTGAGAGTTGTTATAAGTTGAGTCTCACAACTCCTTCGCTGTCTAAAACCATGCTGGGCGTTATTTAAGAAATCATATTTGTCAAAATGGTCCATTATGCTACTATATATTATGTGTTCAAGTAATTTAGCTGATATGGATGTAAGAGATACAGGTCTATAATTCTCTGCTTTTGTTTTGTCACCCTTTTTAAATAAGGGAACAATGCTCGCATCTCGCCACTCATCAGGTATTACTCCCTGGTCCAGTGAAGCTTGTCGGAGTTTTGATCTAAATTGTCGTTTCATGAAATTCGGACTTCCTAATCGAAATCCTTTTAATAACTCCATTTCTATGATAGAAGCAACCGAAATTATATAAAAATTATCATCCGATGGACGATTTCAACGGAATAACGTTTTATCGAAGATCGTGTTTGAAGTACGTGGCGACGGCCATGTGGTGATAAGGCAAGTTTTGTTTTCTATCAAACTTTAAACGCAAAGTTCTCCACTTGGACGGCATCTAGGATAATGAAATTTATATGTATAAAAAGAGCGAGATGCCAGCTTTTTATTCATTACAAAATCATTTCATGCTGTTCAGTATTTTTCATAGAAATAAAGGAAAATATGACGTAAGCTCGTTAAAAGTGGGTTCATTCTCGGACTTCAATTGCCAATAACTTTATACAGCCACAGAATTGTCAAATATGACTTATTGCGTTTTATTCCTTGGGTTCTGAGGTTTTCATCGATATGAAATATGTTTGGATACTTTGAACGGACGGCGAGCTAGACAACGCAGAAGCCGCAACAGATAGCACAGATTTTGTCATTTGCCGTCTCGCGAGGCTCATTTTGAGTGCGGCGCTGCGTTGCCTGCTTTGCGGTCCGGTCAAGCTGTATATATTTCGGGCGCCGCGTGAGTGCGAGCAGTGTCCCCCCACCAGTGTTGCCCCAGCAGTGCAGCGTTGCCTAGAGAGTGCTCAGTGCGCTGAGAGAGAGAGAGAGTTCCCAGGCAGTGTTCCTGGTTTGAGCTCCTTGCCATGGGAGAGAAATAAAGAGAAGAAAAGCTCTACTTCGTCGTCTCTGTGTCTTCTTGACCGGCTGCTGTCCCTTGGTTCCTGCGCATATCACCATCTGCCTGTCTTCACCTGCACACCCCTTACCCCTCCGCACCATCACATGTGTATGTTCTCTCTCTCTCTCTCTCTCTCTCTCTCTCCCTCTCTCTCTCACCCTGTCTGTTTCTTTGCCTCTCTCTCTCTGCCTCTTTCTCTCTCTTTCCCTCTCCATCCCTCCCTCCGTCCATTCCTTCTCTCTCTCTCTCTCTCTCTCTCTCTCTCTCTGAGACACTCACTCATTTTCCTTCGAACAATGAAGTTCACAAAATATTTTGTGCACTACCAGAATGATGACGATGTTCATGACGGTGATGATGGTAATGATCATGATGAACATTACGGTAATCACTGTCTTAATAATGGCAATGATGATGAAATTATTTTGCACCCACTTCCACCCCCAGAGCACACACACACACACACACACACACACAACACACACACACACACACACACACACACACACACACACACGCGCGCGCGCGCACTCGCACGCACGCACGCACGCACACGCGCACACACCACACACACACACACACACACACACACACAACCACACACATGCCACACACACACACATGCCTGTTTGTTCATGCGTGCAAGTAGACGACTTCTCACGAAGCCAACACAAAACATGAAGTAGTACACGTTTTCTGGGCCGAATGCAATCGATCATGCTCCGTGCATTTCATACATATGGATGCAAAAACAAGTGACAGGTACAGATTCAGAAGAATAATTCAATAGAAGTCATACAAACAGCCAAACTGAAAGCGACTAGATAAGTACAAAGGAAGCTTGTTCTCGTCATGCCAGATTTCAAACACAGCAGGAACGAAAAGAAAGGCTGGCAGAGAGAGAGAGAGAGAGAGAGAGAGAGAGAGAGAGAGAGAGAGAGAGAGAGAGAGAGAGAGAAGGGGGGAGGGGGAGGAGGGAGGGAGGGAGGAGAGAGAGAGAGGAGAGGAGAGGAGAGAGAGAGAGAGAGAGAACAGACAGACAGACAGACAGACAGAGAGAGAGGACAGACAGACAGAGAAGAACAGAGAGAGAGAGAGAGAGAGAAGAGAGAAGAGAGAGAGAGAGAGACGAGAGCGAGAGAGAGACATACAGACAGACACACGCAGAGGCAGACAGGCAGACAGACAGAGAACAGAGAGAGAGAGAGAGGGAAGGACAGACAGATAGACTGACAGACGGACATACAGAGAGAGAGAGACAGACAGACAGACAGACAGACAGACAGACAGACAAAGACAGAGAGAAAGGGAGAGAGACAGAGACAGAGAGATTTTAAAAGACAACTGGCAAAACTACAAGCTAACGGGAAAGGAAAGGGGAAAATGAAATCAAAACGAGTCATTTTGCAATCCAGTTGTGAACATCAAATCTGAAAGAAGCAAAGAGAGTGACTAGCTACAAAACAGTCGAACGGGTAAACAAACCAACACAACGTCACATGCAAACTATGCAGCTTCCATAAGAAATTTTGGTGTGTTATGCCGAAATCAGACATAATTTTCGTAGGTCACACACACACACACACACACACACACACACACACACACACAACACACACACACACTTCATTTTGCTTTTTAAATTGTTGATCTAATTAGTCATCCAGCCATTATGTCACTGAGGCAAATGTTCATTTATGAGATTGGATTATACGATTTCTCCCCCCCCCCCCCTCCTCCCCCTTTTTAAAAAAAATTGTAATTGTAACTCCAAATATAGATCCTTGTTATACTCTTTGAATGAACTCCAATTGCAGTTCCTTATCATTCTCTGTAAATGTCTCTCTGCATGCTAAATGTTCTTAATTTTCAACTTGCTTGTCGCTCTTGGCCTCTTTAAAAGACAAATACCGGTTAAAACAAGCATCTGCTTGCCTATCTGTGTTACCTTTGGAAATAAAGATAATCATCATCTTGCTGCCTGTCTGCCTGTCTGTCTGTCTGTCTGTCTGTCTCTCTCTCTGTCTCTCTCTCTCTCTCTCTCTCTCTCTCTCTTCTCTCTCTCTCTCTCTTCTTCTATCTCGTTCTTGTCTTTCTTCTTTGTTTCAAATGCATGTATGTAATTCTCACACCTGCTGAAAGTGAGTTATTTAGTAAGAGACTATGCGAGCAAATCATTATCATTGTCGTCATATCATCATCACACCCCAACCATTATGTTATTATGATTATGTATTATCATTATTATTATTATTATATTTTTAAATTATTATTATTATCATCATTATTATTATTATCATCATCATTATTATTATTATTATTATATATTATTATTATTATTATTATTATTATTATTATCAATATTATTATTATTATTATTATTATGTTGTAATTGTTGTTATTTTTGTCATCATCATTATTATTACTATTTCTATTATCAATGTTATTGTTGCTGTTATGATGATAATGATGATGATGATGATATAGAAAGAAACTCGTGGAGAGCGTGGCAGCAGAGAGTCCTCAGAAGAGAAGCCCCCTTCAAGCAAGTGTTTCGGCCCTTATCTCCTGACACTCTAGGGGGTTGGGCCACAACCCGGTTCATGACTCCGGATGTCCCTCTGCCTGTCTTCAGCAGGGGCTTGATTGCTTCTACCACCTTGTCTCCTGAGTCCTCCAGCATGCTTTGAAGTCTGATCTTCCCTGCTTTGTATTCCTCCAGGATGGATTTCAGTGGTAGTTTCAGCTTTACTTGGCGACAGTACAGCGCTATGTCAGTCAGACAGGGTGGGACACCAAGCCATTTCCTTGTGAACTTGTTGATTTTGGCTTCCACTGCCTCCACTAAGCTGGTACAGATGTCGTATATCATCAGAGGCCATAGGAGCTTTGGTATCAGCACGAACTGCAGACACCAGACCTTGTATTTGCCAGGGAGCCCACACTGGTCAATGGTCTCCAAGCCTTCTTCTGACATCTGTCTGGTCTCTTTTGCTCTTTGTGTGTCTTCCTTTTGCTCTTTGTGTGTCTTCCAGGGTATCATCATGCCATCTTCCAAGGCTCTTGACTGGTTCTTCTGTGACTATTGGAATGGCCTGGTTGGCAACACTGAAGACCACAGATTCGGCCACTTTTCCTTTCCTCAGTGAGAGACTCCGTGATTTCTTTGGCTTGAACTTCATTCTGGATGAAGCAACTATGTCGTCCAGTCTCTCCAGCACATGACGTGTCTCGTCTTCTCTGGATGAAATCACTGTAGTGTCATCCATGAAGGCCTTGAGAGGGGCATCTTGTATCCATCGCCAAGGTCTGTTTGTCTTGCGTTGCTTGTTGCTGCTTTCAAGATGTCTTCCATTGCCAACACGAAAAGTATTGGAGAAATTGCACAGCCCATTGCAATGACCACTTCCAAGTTGGTCCAATCT
>CM031595.1:133159694-133164694 GCA_018398815.1 Conus ventricosus | reverse complement strand
AAGCAGCAGCAGCAGAGAGGCTGGTGGTGGTGGCGGAGGTGGAGGTGGTGGTGGAGGGGAGGATCTTGGTGACACTGATAACGGGCAGGGTCTTCGCCCTCAGGAGTTCTTTCTTCCCGCTGAAACAGACCCAGGAGATGAAATTAGAAGGTGGGGAGAGAGAGAGAGAGAGAGAGAGAGAGAGAGAGAGAGGAGAGGGGGGGGGGGGGGGGGGGGGGGGGGAGGGGAGAGAAGTCTTTTCTGTACACACAAATAGAAGGTCGGAAAAGAAAGGTCTTTTTCTGCTGCTGATACAGACCAAACAGGGGAATTTAGAAGGTGGGAAGAATGAAACGTCTTTTTTTTTTTTTTTTTTTTGGCCGCTGAAACAGACCAAATAGGGCAAATAGAAGATAGGGAGACAGAAATGTCTTTTTTTTAAATACACAATTAGAAGTAAGGTCATTCTTGCCGCTGAAACAGACCAAACAGGGGAAATAGAAGACCAGCCGCCGTGGCGAAGTGGTTAGCGTCGCGGACTCACGGCTGGGAGGTCGCGGGTTCGATTCCCATCAGAGTTTTATGTGGGATTTTTCTGTCCCGACCGGGTGCTACCCAGAGGTGAATTTGCTACGGGCTCAGTCGGGAAGACTGGGACCACACAGTCGAGTTTCACCCACTTAATGGATGCGTCTCTCAGAGTGTTGCTCAAATTCCCTGACCAGCATTGCAGGTGTCTGTATCTCTCGGGCCTGGTTAACCGGCATTGGCGAGTCCATGGGGGCTGTCGTTGGACGGACGCGGCGCCCTCCGGAGGGAGAGCTCACTCACGCCGGCTTCGCGACTAAGCAATTATTGTCGTCAGTGGGGGGCTTAGTAGGTGGTGTCCTGCGTGTGTTGGATCAGAACAGACGCCACTGAACACCACCGAAGAGATTCGGCAGCAGTGCAGTGTCTCCTCCGGTGGGTTTCCTCTTGACGACTTGACGTTAACTGCTCCATATGGATTGCCGGTGCCCGGGCTGCGGCGGGACTAACCGGGCTGTGGCTGTGGACGGGGTGTCGGAATGAGCGGCGTGGGTGCACTGCCACTAAGGTGGCACAGAAGTTGGGACAGCCCCCCCCCCCCCCCCCACCCTTCCAAAAAAAAAAGAAAAAAAAAGTCATTCTTGCCGCTGAAACAGAATAAACAGGGGAATAAAAGGTGGAAAAAGAGAAATGTCATTCTTACCGCTGAAACAGACCAAACAGGAGAAATAAGAAGATGAGCAGTGAGAAAGGTCTTTATTGCCGCTCAAACAGACCAAACAGGAGAAGTAGAAGGTGGGGAGAGAGAGAAAGCTTTTTCTGCCGCTCAAACAGACCAAACAGAGAAAATAGAAGGTGGGGAGAGAGAAAGCTCTTTTTGCCATTGAAACAGAGCAAACAGGGAAATTAGAAGGTAGGGAGAGAGAGAGAGAAATGTCTTTCTTTTGCCGCTGAAACAGATCGAACAGAAGAGACAGAAGGTGGGAAGAGCGAAAGATCCTACTTGTCGCTGAAACAGACCAAACAGGGAAACAGAGGGTGAGCAAGGGGGAAAGTCCTTTTTGCCGCTGACACAGACAAAAAGAAAATGGGGAAGAGAAGGTGGGGAAAAGGGAAAGGTTCTTCTTGCCTCAGGGGTGGTTGGGAGTGGTTCAGGTTTTTTGAAATACAGATAGATTAAAACAGGGTGAAGAAGTATCTTTTTACAACCGAATACAGAGACGGGGGAGACCGACATAAAATCTTGAGAAATATGTAACTTTCTCTCGTTTGTTTAAATAGGTGGGTTGGGGTGGTGGGTAGGGAGTGGGTAGATGGTAGAATGAGAGGTGGGTGGGTGGGTGGATGGAGGGAAAAGGGTCAAGGAAATATATTTCTTGCCTTAGATTAGAAGATGTGGGGAGAGTGGGGAAGAGGGTAGGGAAGGGAGATAGAGAGAGAGGAGAGGAGAGGGAGAGGAGAGAGAGAGAGAAGAGAGAGAGAGAGAGAGAGAGAGAGAGAAGAGAGAGAGAGAGAGAGAGAGAGAGAGAGAGAGAGAGAGAGAGAGAGAGAGAGAAGCAGGGGTAGGATAAAAGGAGTGAGATGTGTCCTTGAATTTGTTCAG
The DNA here is from genome assembly GCA_018398815.1 of Conus ventricosus. Taxonomy (NCBI): domain Eukaryota; kingdom Metazoa; phylum Mollusca; class Gastropoda; order Neogastropoda; family Conidae; genus Conus; species Conus ventricosus. Next base: position 133,162,584 of record CM031595.1, on the reverse strand, counting down.
ATTTTGTGGAAGAGAGAAAGAGCGAGAGAGAGAGAGAGAGAAGAGAGAGAGAGAGAGAGAGAGAGAGAGAGAGAGAGAGAGAGAGGGAGAGAGAGAGAGAGAGAGGGAAAGAGGAGAGAGAAGAAGAAAGAGAGAGAGAGAGAGAGAGAGAGAGAGAGAGAGGAGAGAGAGAGAGAGAGAGAGAGAGAGAGAGAGGAGAGAAGCGGGGTAGATAAAGTAGTGAATGTGTCCTTGAATTGTTCAAACAGACATGGGAAGAAGAAGAAGAGAGAGAGAAGAAGAGGAGGAGAGAGAGAGCTGAAGAGAGAGAGAGAGAGGAGGAGGGGAGAGAGGGGGGGGGGGGCGGGTCATCGCACTAGGACATTCTATCACTTCTCTAACAAACGAACACACACCGCCCACCACCACACAGACTGCAAGAGGCGGTCAATTACCAGAGTGAGTGGCCTCTTTGAAGGGCTCTGCGAAAGAACTGCAGAGGTTTCGGTGCCAGGCTGGCAGAATAAGTGGACCGAGTAACATCCATCGCCATCAATCACCAGCACAAGCGCGCCGACGACTCGCTCGATCTCTTGAAGTCAGGGGCTACCTAGGTCAAGATAAGACCTTGTTGTACTCAGTTGGTGACCCGTTGAGCTCTTGAAGTCACACAAGCTTTGAAGACATCGTCTAGTTCACATTTAAACCTCTGTTGCCAGTTTTGCCTGGTGACTTGATCTTCTGAAGCCACACAAACATTGAAGATCTCGTCTGGATCAGACTGTCAACTACTGACCCCTGTTTGGCCTTGTTATTTGATCTTTCAAAACACACAACCATTGAACACACCGTGTACATTAGACTAGTTGTAACCACTGATACGTGTCTGGCACTGTTAATTGACCTTTCGACACCACAAAACGACTGTAGACATTGTTAAATCAGAGTTTAACCTCTGATGCCCGTTCTACATTCTTATGTCATTTTTCCTGAAGTCACCAAACTTCTGAAATAATCCAGAGCAGAACTTAGGAGCTCGTTTTCATTTTATTCGTTATTTCTCTGAATACAATCTATAGGTACAATTGTAACAACTGTTTGCCATTCGACCTTTCGAAGCCACACATCGTCTGGATAGATTTAAACGGCCGATATTCATCTTTGCTATTTAAAAAAAATTAAATCTCTCAACGCCAGACAACCATTGAATGCATCGTTGATGTACGATTTTAACCACTTGACACTCGTTTTGCATTCTTGAACTTTCGAAGCTATACAGTCTCTGAAAACATCGAATAGATCAGATTATATCCCCTGATACCCGTTCTTCGTTGTTATTTTATGTTTCAAAGCCACAAAGCCAATGAATTCATCCTCCTCGACCAAGGTTTACCCAGTAGTGCCCATTTTGTATCTGCTCTTTCTTTAATTTGCAATACTTTTAAGCCACAACACAATTAAAGACATTACGTGGATCAAGTTATATCTCTCTGGTGTTGGTTTTGGATCTTTTGGTGCCACACGACCATTGATGACATTGTCACAGAGAAGACTGTAATCACTTCACTCATAGGATCAAGAGTTACCCTACTTGTTCGTTATGCCTATTCACTTCGGTTCCGTTTGCATTGTTATTTACGTCTTCAGAAGCTCACAAACCGCTGAAGTCATTGTGTAGTAGATCAAGTTTAACCCATTTGTAGCCCGTTTTGCATTGTTAGTTGATGTTTCAAAACCACGGAACTCTTTGGAGACGAGGTCAAAATCAGATTTTACGCACCTGGTACCTGTTTCACATTTTTTTTATCTTTCGAAACTATACAACTGGTAGGGACATTTAAAAATCAACTCATTCCCAACAGAGCTCGTTTTGTGTTTGACAGAAGTTAAGAGAAAGAGACGCTGATATCCACCCTTACATAGAGCAATACAATATTCTTGTCAAAGGACTGCTTGTGGCGTACTATCGGTAGTAATGACTGCTAATGGCTATTGATATTAACATGTCCTTAAGAACCCTGACCCCCTGCCCTTCTCCCATTCTTCCCGAGCGCCGCCACCCCAACCCAATCCTTATATCTGCAGGCAACAATAGTACGTCCTGCTGAGGGCCTACAATCTTTACTATAACTTAGTGTTTTTGATCATCAAATTCCGAAGTCGCTAAACTTGTTCTTCTTCGTTGTGCGGATGACAGAGTTAAAAGTGTTTCTCTGTCGTGTAAATGACAAATCATCCCGTCCATCTCTGCAAGACAAAGAAAAATAGGTGAAAAGCAAACAGAGAGAGAGAGAGAGAGAGGAGAGAGGAGAGAGAGAGTGAGAGAGAGAGAGAGTGAGAGAGAGAGAGAGAGAGAGAGAGAGAGAGAGAGAGGAGAGAGAGAGAGAGAGGGGGGGGGGGGGGAGGAAAGAGAGAGAGAGAGAGGAGGGGTGTAAACAGGATGATCGATTTTCGAATTTGTTGATTTATCCTGTGGGGTAACGCTTGTCCTTGTTGCTGAGAGGGGATGGTGGGAGGGGGGGGGGGGGGGGGGGGGCGGGGGCGGGGAGGAGCAACTTATTCGCCTTTCACCCTATCTTCAAAGAACAGGGGGCGATAACCATAACATGTCGATGATGACGACGACGGCAATGATGATGACAACGATAATGATGATGCTATCAAAATGATTAACATTTATATTGAGCATTATTTTCTCCAGGCGGTCAGCTAGAAACGCTTAACAAAAAAACAATACCCAATTCATCCCTGTTTTCTTCCCCTCGCCCCCACCCCCCAGTTCATCCCTGTTTTCTTCCACCTCGCCCCCCCCCCCCCTCCCCCTTCCACTGCACACTCATGTTTTTCTCCCATCTTGCCTCACACTACTTTCTGTCCCTGCCTCTGAAAAAACAACAACAACAACAATGGC
>CM031595.1:133144694-133154694 GCA_018398815.1 Conus ventricosus | reverse complement strand
GTCACCTGCACGAGGGAAAAGGCAGAGAGATGAAGAGAGGGGAGAACGAGGGGAAGAACGAATAGAGAGAGAGAGGGAGAGAGAAGGTTTCGGAGTGGAGCTCAGCAGAGGGTAGGGCATGAGAGATAGAGAATGAGGAGAGAAGAGAACCAATTTGTGAGATTAGCATGAATAAGTCTCAGAGGAAGGGACTGAGGCGAGATTGGAGAGAGAGAAAGAGTTGCTAAATATGAAGAAGAAAAGAAAGAAAAGAAAAAAGAAAAGAAAAGCACCTGTCCCATGTTGATAGAGCAGACTAGAAGACATAGAGAGAGGGGGGGGGGGAGAGAGTGCAATGCCGTTAAAGCAGGAAGAAAAAAGGAGAACCAGATCGAGATGATATTCACTGTTCTACCCTACACCGGGGTTCTGTGACCATCTATACCAGGCAGCGTCACTTCGGCCTAGCAGAACCACAGACTCCAACGCCAACAGTCTCAACCTGACCAGGCGCCATCAGACCAACACCAGTTGCCGTCAGGTGAGTGTCGTGTTGTGAAAGTGACAGTGAAAAGAAAAAGAAAAGAAAAGAAAAGACAGTGATTCGTGAATAGTTAAGAATCACCTGGCCAGGTAAAGTAAAATCTGTTAATACCGGGTTAAGATTTAATGACGTTTTAGAATAAATGATTGTGAAGTTCAAGGAAAGAGTAGAATGTTTATTTTGTTTGATTCTATATGCAATGATGTTCTTTCTAATGACATGTATAGTAAAGGTATATAGACTTTATAGAGGTTTGATGTGACGAATGCATGATAAATGAATGAGATTGTAAGCAAGCTGTGAGTGTAGTTTTGGGCGGTGCGCTAGTTCCTTTCCTCCACTGACATTACTCCGAGTAGACAAATTATTGGCGAGCTTTGCACTGATATACTGGCCCAATTATTATAATTGTATTTTCAACTACTCAGAGAGGAAGCTGGGTGGGATTCAAGTATTGTAATCCCAAATAGACAAGGGGTTGTCTACCTGTATTATCCAAGATAGATAATACTAGGCATGGCATTAATCAGCCCAGAGTACTCTTTTCGCACAGATCACCTATAATTCGCTCTCATATTGGGTCAGGCGCGGGCGTCTATAAAAACTAACTACCTTTTTCCCAAGCTAATATATCAATTCAATAGGATTGGCTATTACGTCACTCGTGTCGGTAACCACCAGTTTGGCTGTCGCATGTGTAAAATCTTGTTCAAAAAAAAAAAAAGGAGAAAGTAAATTTCGAAGAAAGAACCCCCTAATGAACAAACTGTGAGGCGCGCTCGTGATCAAGGATACTCAGAGATGATTGCGAGCATTTGTGAGAAACCAGCACAGATGGAAACAGGGATGAACGCCGCGGAAAGACGCACGTTCGCGGGAAGAAATACAGAGCGGAAACCAGAAAAATTAAGATTCAGGCTAAAGATAATCAGGCTAGGGAAACGCCGGAAACAAAAGGATTAAAGCTAGGGAAACGCAGGGAAACAGAAAGGCTAAAGGAAGCGCAGGAAACAGAAAGATTAAAGGTACAAAATTAGAGTTAGAGAAAATGAAAACAAAGGGGAGACCACCGAGGATGGAAGTTCAGTTTCCAGTGACTCAGTGCGTAGCATGCCCCCCGAACCCACGTTTGCCAAAATTCTCCCGGAAGGAACCGATTCGATTGAATGCATACATCATCGTTTCGGAAACGTTTGCGACCAGTCAGGGTTGGCCTCCTAGAAAGAGTGGGCAGTCATTATGTGTCGCGTTAACTGACGGTAAGGCATTGGCAGATTTTCACTGCGTGTACCACAGGACCAACAGTCCGATTTTGGGTGCTGTTAAGAGTCCTTTAATTAGAGGATATGAACCAACAGAGGAAGGGGATTCAGAGAGAAAATCGTAGCAGCTAGATTGCAACAGGGAAAACGTACCCCTCAGTTTGGTGCACGCCTAGAATCACTATTTTTGAGAAATGGTTAGGATATGAGTGGTACGGAAGAAAGGAAGTTTCATTGAATGAAAGAGCTAGTTTTATGAAGAACAATTTTGTCCGGTTGCGGCCCTGAGTTAACCATACATTTGAAAGAGAGACAGCCGGAGACAGCAGTGGAGTTGTTGAAGTTCGCAGAGGTGTAAAAGAGGCACGTTTGGGCATCCGAAGGTGCAGGAGAAACAGGTGCTAGGCACAAGGTGAGAAAGAGTGCCAAAGGAGACCATGGGATTTTACGCACAGTCTGCAAACCCAGTGGTGGGCAGAAGGAAGGGCAAAGGTGAAATTAGGTGTTTCAATTGCACAAGAAGGGACATGTGCGAGGGAGTTGTCGCAAGAGGTTCCAAAGGCAGCAGCCTTGCAAAGGTGGAAAAGGTCCGTCAATGGAAACGACCTGCACTGGAACCAAAAAGGGATTCAGTCAGAAGAGGGGGAGTGCAGCCTATGGCTAGCACTGGACAGCAGTCAGTGTCAGGGAAGGAGGGGCACTAGGCTGAGTGATCGTTTACCATGGAAGAAAGGGTGATACGCCTAGCAAAGGGGAAAGTGTAACGAGACACTGTTGTTTCATGCGGGTAGTACGACGAACGCTTGTCGATAAAGGGGATATTGACAGGGCAAATCCAGACCTTACTCTAATCGAATGGCACTGTGAGGGAGTTTTTCCAGTGCTACAGATAGAAGTACGTACCCCTTACATCTCAGGCGAGTTTGTCCTGCGTTTGGTGATGGACAAACCCTTCATGATTTTGATCATGGAAATAACAGGGCAAGGGATCCAGGGGACCTGGTTGTTGACTGCTACCGGGCAGCAGTTCAGACACGGAGCAAGAGAGGAGGTAAAGGTTGTTAGACCGTTTAGTTGTACCAGTAAGGAAGTCCAGGCATAGACGTGTCGCCTGATGAGTTAAGGGCATCGCAGAACCAAACCCATCGCTCGTGAAGTCTTGGGAGTGGCAAGAGGGGGGAGAGAACCAGGAGGTTAGAGGAGGTGAGACAGAATTTCTTGTGAAAGGCGGCTGTTGTACCGAGTGTTCACCAAGGGGAAGGGACAGGTAAGGTGACCAACTCAGTTAGATGTACACAGCGTGTTATCGTGACACTGTCAGTCAGTGGTCACGAGTCGCTCCATGGCGGGTCATCTCGGTACACAGCAAAACAGCTAACCGATCATTGATGACTTTCATTGGCCAGGAAGCCATGGCAGACAACAAGCGTTTTCTGCATGTCATTTGACGTGTGTCAAAGTCAGCCACAAAGGGGTGAAGAGGAAGGCGCCTCATAAACACCCCCTTTAATTGACACACCTTTTCAGGAGAGTGGCTGTTGAATTGATTGGCCCCAATCGCCGCCCTGTCCAAAGGTGGGCACAGGTAAGAGACATGTACGGTTGCAAAGGAGAGTTTGTCAGGAGCTAGGGTCGTCCAGAAGAAGCATATGACAGGACAGGTGAGGAAGCAATTCCTCAAGGTGGGAGATCAAGTCCTGTTACTGCTTCCCACGGATCACAACAAACTGCTGATCATTGGAAGGGCCCATTCAACATCATTGAAAAGGTAGATCAGGACTACCGAATCGATGTGAATGGGAAACCAAAACTTTTTTCCATGCAAATCTACTCCGCAAATAATTCAGCGTGAGACCAGCCCAAGGGCAGCAGCAATAATTGAGGAGGTGAGGGAGACCCCGCCAGAAGAAGGATAGATTTTTGAGTTGCCTGATTTCCGGGAAGAGTCATCCAGGATGTGTCATTCGTATGAAGGGCTAGACAGTAGAAGACAGGAGGAAGTTAGTGGGCTCCTAGAACAGTAATAGGTCTTCCCAGACTGATAAACCAGCAGGACACCTCAAGAAACATGTACGGTGGAGTTAACATCGCAGACACCCGTACATGTGAAAGCCTAATATACCCGATCCATATTCCACCAAGCAAGTTGATCGAGGAGGAGGAGAAAAGGATGTTGGACCTTGGGGTGATTGCACCGACCCAAATCATCATATAGTGCACCCGTCGTCCTTAGTGAGGAAAAACAGTGAGGCATCGAATTCTGTGTCGAACTATAGACCGACGGAAAACAGTGTCACCAAGGTCCGATGCAGAGTCATACCCAACATGGAAGACCTGTTCTGCTCCAGTCCGCCACAAGCAAGCGCCAGTAAATATCACACCAGGATCGATATGAGCAATGGTTACTGGCACAATAGCCCAGATTGATGATCACAGGAAGTCACAGCATTTTCCACTCCTATGGGCTATACCATGGCGAGTACACCCTTTTGGATGGTCAACCACACTGCGGTCTTTCTCGGAAATGATGGAGGAAGCTATTGACGGATGAAGGAGTCGTGAATTTCATGATCCATTCTGATAGCAACCGAGACATGGAAGGAGCATATAGGCAAGCAAGGAGCAGTCTGGATAGGTTGAGACAAGCCAATCTCACAGGGCCAGAACCAACAAAGGTGCCAAGTTGGATTCCAAGCCTGGAGTCCAAGGTTTATGTTTGTCGGGCGACACAAAGCAGTCGAAAGAGGAAAGTGGAGAAGATGATGAATTATCAGAGAGACCAAAGACCAAACAGAAGTCAAGGAGTCTGCTAGGTTTGATTGGGTTCAATAGGGATTTTAGTCCAAACTTTGCTGCAAACACGAGTCCCACTCATGATTTGGTCAGGCAGGGAAACCGGCCAGAGGTCGAGTGGTCCAGACGCTGCAGACAACACTGCAGACGGTGTTGGAAGACTAGTAGTTTCCCCGTCCCATCTTGAAGCTACCAGATATGGTCCAAACCTTATTGTTGCGGACAGATGCATCAGGCCGTGTGAGGATAGGTGCAGTATTTGGCAGGAGCATGAAGAGGTCGAGATTCCTGAGAGGTATGCAAGCATAAGTTGACAAAGTGTGAAGAAGGGTACGCCAACGGTGGAGAAGGAGTGTTTAGCAGTCGTGTGGGCCGATGCAGAAGTTCCCAACAATTACTATGTATGGGGAAAAGAGTTCGTGATAAGACAAGATCACCAACCACTCACTTCCGCAGGAGGCACAGCAGAAAAACAGCAGAGTTTCAGCGTTGGGCAATGCACTTGCTGCCCTACCGTAACGAGTGGCATACATCCCAGGTCGACAGAAGTCGGACTGGGGGGACGATTTAAGCCGTGTAGTCTAGCAAGCTTGCAAACTCTCAGGTTGAAGTCCGTCATATCCAGGGTGCTTTGTAGATAATATGGTTGAATACAGTTATGTTTGATTGGAAATGGGTTCATTTCCCAGTTGTCTATGTTTACATATTTTTTTGTGTGTGAGACTTGTTCAAATTTTACTTTGTGAGACCTTGTTCATGTGGATTAGTAAGCTTGGTAGCATATCAGTCGCTTGTTGTAGTGATGCATTATTTGCAATAAGTGAGGATGGAGATTCCTCAGTGAAGTGTCATGATCGCGATCATAATATACTGTGCCATTTCATAAGAATTGTGAAAAGGAAGAGATGGCAAAATCCGCAGGTAGGGGAATGCATAAGTCTCACAGAGGGTCGTTATAGAATGAGTTGAATAAACCAAAGCGCATCGTCAATATAACTCATTGGAGTGGTCTTCACTAATTTGTATCTTTTATAATTTATAAACCGTTGGATGTAAAGAATTTTCCGAACTTTGCGGTGTAGCTGTGTGTCAAGCAAATCGGTTGTTCTGTCTTTTTGTACCGTTGTTTTGAGCAATGCGGAGCATGGTCTTTATGCAGGGGGAAATTGTCACGAACAAAAAAATGAAACTACATAACTTGGGGAAACAACCTAACTTGGGTGTTCGCCAGCCAATTTGTATCGACCTAAGTCCAAACTCAAACATTCTAGGCGTCATAAAGACGGGCCCATAGTCGGGTCCGGCCAATTAAAGCTTAGAAGTGGAGAGGTTTCGCCGAGACGGTCCGACACCCCACCCAGTCTGACTAAGCGGCTATGACCGAACGCCTCGATGTCTGCCCAGACGGACCTCAGTACCTGGGCCAGCTAACCGCCAATTTTGTGGAACCAACGTCTTGTTAGTCGACGTCGTGGTGCCTACCCAGACTCAGCTGGCCAATTTTAGATTGACCAGTGTCCACCACTATAAGCCACACCGCGCCAGTGAAGTAGGGAAGGGGGGAAGGTAGTGTGAGGTGGGGGTGAATAAAGCTAATCAATTAAATGACCAATTGACCACCACAAGAGAGTAAGGCGTGTAGACGACTGTCATGATTTGAACGTCCAATGGAATAAGAGGGAGACACCTCGGTGTCGGGGGTAAAAAATACTGACCAATGGAACTCGCCCTTTTTTGGACATATCGAAACGAATAAAGGAATGCTTGAGTGAGAGAACGGGAAGAACGAGAAGAGAGAAGAGAGATGAGGAGGTTTAAAGGGTGTAGTCTCTGCACGAGGGAAAAGGCAGAGATATGAAGAGAGGGAGAACGAGGGAATGAACGAATAGAGAGAGAGAGGGAGAGAGAGGATCGGAGTTGGAGCACTGCAGTAGGGAAGGGCAAGAGATAGAAGATGAGGAAGAAGAGATCCAAGTTTGAGAGATTAGCATCGAGATCGTCTCAAGAAGGACTGAGGAGCAGATGTGGATAGAGAGAAAGAGTTGCAAATTTATGAAGAAGAAAAGAAAGAAAAGAAAAAAGTAAAGAAAAGCACCATGTCCCATTTGTAAGAGCAACTAGAAGAGAGAGAGAGAAAGAAAGTGCAATGTCGTTAATGCAGGAAGAAAGAAAGATAACAGAATCGATGTTGATAGTCACTGTTCTACAACCCTAACCGTGGGTTCGACCTCATACTGGCAGCGTCACTTCGCCAAGGCAGAACCACAGACCAACGCCAACAGTCCTCACCTGCCAGGGCGCCATCAGACCAACACCAGTGCCGGCAGTTGTGTCGTGTTGTTAAGTGACAGTGAAAAGAAAAAGAAAAGAAAAGAAAAGCACAGTGATTCGTGAATAGGTTAAGAACACCTGGCCAGGTACAGTAGCAATCTGTTTATACCGCGGATAGTTAATGATGTTTTAGATAAAATGATTATGTGAAGTTCAAGGAAAGAGAGAAATTTTGATTTTGTTTGATCTATATGCATTGATTTTCCTTTCATGAATCATGTATATAAAGTTATAGACTTTTACTAGTGGTTGATGTGACGAATGCAATGATATATGAAAGAGATTGTAAGCAAGCTGTGAGTTGTGTTTTTGGGCTGTGGCGCTAGTCTTCATCCACTGTCTTACACCGAGGTTTGACACAACCCCCCATTTACAAATCACCCCCACTCCGTATGCCTTTTTTTTTTTTTCTGTCTGTGTCGGCGCGGGGGTTGTTTATGTGGCCGCAACACTCACCCATTGTTCTGTCTGCCTGTCTAACTGCTGTCTGTCACAACTGTCCTCTCTGTCATCCTCTGTCTATCTTTGTCTGTCTCTCTCACTCTCCTTCTTCCCTCTCTCTCTCTCTCTCTCCCCCTCTCTCTCACTCTTCTCATCTCTCTCTCTCTCACTCTCACCTCTCTCTCTCTCTATCGCTCTCTCTCTCTCACCTCTCCTTAGCTCTCTCCTCTCTCACTCTCTGCCTCTCTCTCTCTCTCCTCTTCCTGCGTGTGTACTGCGTGTGTACTTGCAAGTGTGTGTGTGGTGTGTGTGTGTGTGTGTGAGTGTGTGTGGTGTGTGTGTGGTGTGTGTGAGTGTGTGTAACGCGCGCGCGCGTATTGAGTGCGTGCGTGTGTGCGTGCGTGCGTGCGTGCGTGTGTGCGTTCGGCGTGTGTGTGTGTGTGTGTGTGTGTGTGTTTTGTGTGTGTGTGTGTGTGTTGTGTGTGTGTGTGTTGTGTGTGCATGTGCGCGCACGCGCGCCGTGTGTGTGTGTGTGTGTGTGTGTTGTGTGGTCCAAACGGCCAGTGTCTAGACCTTTCAGCAGCGAAGGTGCAAAGCAAAATGATGTCAAGCATTAAACGAACCTCGCAGAGACGCACCATACCCCCTACCCCCCCCATTCCCCCGTCTGAATCTTCCGACACCAGACTCTCCCCCCCCCTCTCTCCCTCCTCTCTCTCTCTACTCTCTCTCTCCACCGTCACCAACCCTCTTTCCCCCTGACCTCCTCCCCCCCCCCACCTTCCCCTCCCCACCCCTTCTCCATGGCTCACCGCACCCCCCCCCCCCCCCCCTCTTTCTCTTTCTCGTTTGTCTTCTTTTTTTTACCTTACTGTCTTTTTTCTTTTCCTATGTTTTTCTCAGCCCTTCTGCACACCTGTAAACGAACCATGTTTCTTGAGCGGACCAGGGAGGCGGGGGTGGGGGTAGGGTAGGGGACGTACAGGGAAAGAAATGTGTGTGGGAGGTGGAAGATGAGTAGTAAGGGGGCGGGGCGGAGGTTGTAGCTTTTTAATTTTCTCTTTTTTTTTACCCAAAATTTCAGACCACCCAAACCATAGCTATAAACAAATAAGAGATTTTGGGCCACCAAAACGAAAAATGTTACTGTTGTGTATTATGGCCAGAAGAAGAAATGGATGACCTGTTACATAGTTAGACATGAATGCAGCTGTACATAATTAGACAAGAATGACTGTACGTGATTAGACATGAATTGATTTGGTGCATGTTTAGCCATAATGACTGTACATAATTAGACATGAATGAACTGTACAAATAGACAAACCTTACCCCCATCTTATAAAAAAAAACACCATAATTATTCTTGTCAGTCCAGAAGAGAAGTGGGAAAACATCATTCTGGTCTTGTCTCTCTGGGATGATGAAGTGATTTTGACCAGAACGAAATGAATCAGAGACTGGGTTCAATAATTTCTGTTTTGTTGATTTAATTCCCCCCCCCCCCCCCCCACCCCGCACCCCCATTCACCCTCGCAGCGAACGTTCTTTTTCCTCAAACGAACATTTTAATCGAATAACGATGACATCGCTGCATTATGTGTCGAAATACACGTAAATCAGAGACGAGAACAAATATACGGGAAATTGCCGTAATGCAAGCACACAATAAGAGTAGAGAGAGAGAGAGAGAGAGAGAGAGATAGAGAGAGAGAGAAGAGAGAGAGAGAGTAACAGACAGACAGACCGACAGACAACAGACAGACAACAAGACAGGCAGACAGCAGGCATACAGACAGACAGACAGACAGACAGACAGACAGACGACCATACAGACAGACAGAGCCAGAGAGACAGAACTGAAACAACGGCATAACACTCGCTAGATTATTGTCATTATTTTTACGTTCAGTTACCTAAACAGAATAAAAGAATTGGAATTCCGAAAAAACATAGAAACTGTCACGGAGTGATTGTTCGCGTTTCTTCTCTGCCTAGGGGCCCGCCCCCATCTGTCCTGTCTGTCTGTCCTGTCATCCACCGTCCGTCGTCTGTCCTGTCTGTCCCTGTCTCTGTCTCTCTCTCTCACACACAACACACACACACACACACCACACACACACACACACACACACACACACACACACCACACACACACCACACACACAACACACACACACACACACACACACACACACACACACACAACACACCACACGCACGCACGCACGCACGCACGCTCGCACGCACAGCACGCACGACACACACACACACACACTATCTGCAACAAGCTCTTCTTTTAAGTTAAAAAAAGAGTTTGGGCTGTCTTTCAACCGCTGCCTCTTTCATTTACATACATTGTTTGTTTGTTAACAAGGTGGTCGAGAAACGCGATCCGGTCGAATTCTATCACCTTCCTCGTGACTGGTAGCAACAAAAAATAAAATAAAATTGAAATAAAAAAGATGAAAAAAAATTAAAAAAAGAATTAACAAATGAACAAAAAAAAGTAAAAGTAAACACCGAACTCATAACCTGCCTGGTTTGTGGTTGGCCCTACGTGTCCTAAGCTGGATTCTGTCAGAGGACAGAATGGCTGATGCTATATGAAGAGCAAGGGGCAAGATAACTAAGTATAATAATGTTGATT
>CM031595.1:133125673-133144594 GCA_018398815.1 Conus ventricosus | reverse complement strand
GAAAGGGTGTTACCCTTACGAATACATGAACAGGTGGGAAGGTTTGACGAAGATCACACTTCCACCTAAAGGCGCGTTCTTTTTAGTCTTAGAGGAAAGGACATCAGTGATTCCGATTACCAGCATGCTCAAGATGCGTGGCAGAAGTTAGATTCTAAAACAATGGGAGACTATCATGATGCATACTTGATGGCCGATGTATGTTTGTTGGCGGACGTCTTTGAAAATTATAGGAAGACCTGTATGAAACATTACAGCCTGGATCCTGCGCATTATATTTCTGCGCCTGGGATGAGTTGGGTGCTTTCTTAAAGTTTACTGGAGAAAAGATTGATTTATTGTCAGATTTACCAATGATTCAGATGATTGAAAGCGGATTGTGTGGAGGAATTTGTATGGCGTCGCATCATTACTGTAAAGCAAACAACAAATACCTAGATGATTATGATCCAAGTAAAAGGTCTAACTATCTCATGTATTTAGATGCAAACAATCTGTATGGTTGGGCTATGGCGCAATCACTTCCATTACGTAACTTTAAAATGTACACTGGTGGTATTAAAAACATTCAAAAATTTGTAGAACAACTTACATACTCTTACAGCTGATCGTAAAAGAGGCTTTATTCTAGAAGTTGACTTAGAATACCCTCGTGAACTCCATGACCTACATAATGACTACCCATTAGCAGCAGAAAGTCTAAGATGAATCCAACAGAGCCACCTAAACTTGTGCCTAATCTTCGAGACAAAAAAAATTATGTCTCATTACAGACTTCTACAATTTTATTTAAGACATGGCTTGAAGTTGACAGCAGTTCATCGCGTAATTGCTTTTGATCAAGAACAGTTCATGAAACCATACATCATGAAGAACACTGATCTTAGAACTAAATCCACAGATGCTTCAGAAAAAAGACTTTTTCAAGCTGATGAACAACAGCTGTTTCGGAAAGACTATGGAAAATCCACACAAGCGTAAAGATGTCAGATTGGTCACTGTCACACTGTCACTTTTGCACACGCGCATTCATGACAGCATTTACTCCATACGCACACGCAATCTTTCCAATCAACCAAAAGGCGCACTACCGAATGTTTTTTTCTTCTCCCCCTCTCCTTCGGGAAAAAAACTTTACTAAATCACATCAAACACGTTATAAAACAAATTTTATACATGTAGCACCTCTTTCCACTGAGAGGCCAACTAACTCACTCAAGACTTCATAAAGTCACGGCCTCCACACAACATTGGCCCACAAACTCCAGACCAGGAAAATAAATGATTCTCTCACTCCTTGATGCTATGCCTGCATCCGAATTACGACTCGCCTCATCCTTTCAGGATTCCCTGTCTCTCTCAGACATCATCTCGCCCCTCGATTTCTTCCGTCCTGGAGATATGACTTCCGACTCCTCTCCCTCGACTCTTCTTGTCACTGGAGAGATGAGTTTCCAACTCCTCTCCTCGTCTTCTCCTGTCCCTGGAGAGATGACGAGTTCCCGACTCCTCTCCCTGGAGTCCTTAATTCCTGGGGCTGCCTACCGGTGTGTTCCCCACACCATGGCCATCTTCAACCACCTCACGGGGTGAAAGGTGAAGGGTGAAGGGCGAAGGGTAAAAGGTGAAGGGCTGAAACACGAATAAGGTTCGTGTAAGTAACCTGCTTCTTAATTCAACATATGAATTCTTTCTTTCTCTTTTCTTTAAGTTTTCCCCTGTAGCTTTCCCCAACTATCTATCGCTCACCTGGTAATGACTGGTCAGCAGAGAGGACCAACGTCCTGACAGGTTCGAGTCTCTAGGCCATCTGCTGGGTTTAAAACTGATTCTTTCTTCCCTCCTCCTAGTGAGTGCATACTCAGTGTTCAAAACACATGACCAGCACCTTACCAGCCCTTGTTAAACTATCTCTCAGTGGTCACTTTCACCCAATGACCACGTTTGTTTCTTTACCGAGTCATACCCCACAATTATTTGGGGGACGCCCGCTACACTAGTCAAGCCACATGAATATCCTTCCTTTTCAGTAGTGGCATGGGGAAATGATTCATATCACTAACTACATGTGATGGAGCGTCACATGCCTTGATGTGAGGCTACGTCACATGACACCCCCATCCTGGGATGAAAAATTTTCTCCAGAAAATTTTTTAAAGGATAGACAACTTCACTTAAACACATCTTCAGCCATGAATCTCAAATGTGTAACCATCACACATGATTCACCAAATTAATAATCAACGTATAGAATCAATCATCATGATCCACCATAAATAGCATATTTCAAACTTTCAGTCTTTTTTTTAAAAAAAGTTCATAATTGATCACCATACTTCACAAAATACATTTCACAAATTACATGGATAAAACAATTAGGGATATTAACAATTCAAAGTACAAATTGTGTTCATACATTAAGATGTGAAGCACATATTTTCCCTTGATCTTTGTCTCACATCATATGTTTCAAAACCCTCATGAAAATGAGAATATTTCCAAGTGTAAATGTTTCTCAATAGACATGTAAACAAAATAAACATAGTTTAAACATAGTTTTTTCCCACATGTAATGTTATAGTCCATTGAAAAGTCACATGCTTTCCATTGTTGACAGTGACAAATGAAAACAATTGGTTTGTCTCATTGCACAATCAAAACATGTGTATATACATTTCTAAAGGGTAATTTGCTCATCACACATACATATATATTCATCTTCACAAGCAAGTTAGACATAAATAGTACATGATGATTTTTCATTGTTTACGAAAGAATAAAGCAAAGAATAGATATGTAATACATCAACATCAAGTAGTTTTTGCTTGTAAAACATATAGTCACTTCAACAAGCAAATTATGCATAAATACCACTTGATTTAAACAGTCAATAGCATACAATGCACTGTCAAATGTGATCACACCGTAATCATCAAGAAAGACAAAAAACAGGAATAGTCTTTCCCTTGAAGACAGTTATATTTGTCCATGAATATTCATACACGTGACAATAAATCTGCCATGACATTTTGTGTTCCAGGCACTGGTTCAATGGTAAATTGGAATTCCTGCAAACAAGTATACTTTCACAAAATAATTTCCTTCTGAGAGCTGACACAGAAGTTCTTCAATGTCTGGGATAGGCTCGGCATCGAACACAGTGATCTTATTTACTTTTCTGTAATCGATGCAGAAACGCACCGATCCATCAGGTTTGTCCACCAATACAACTGGTGAGCTGTACGGAGACGTAGAAGGTTCTATGACCTTTAAATCCAGCATTACTTTGATTTCCCTCTCGACAACCTCTTTTTTTGCAAACGGCAGGGGGTATGGTCTGGTTCGCACTGGTATTTCAGTAGTTAACTGAATACTATGGGGTTCAATACCAGTCACTGTACCTGGGGTATCTGTCAACACATCCTGAAAGTCTTTCAAAATTTCTTTGAGCTGTTCTGATTGACTTGAAGACAAATCATTCGACAAAATCACATCATCATAGGTTTCACCTTTGACAGACAGAGTAGGAAGGGGTACAACATCATCTGCACTGGTAGATGTTAACACTCCTACATTTGCTGTTTTCACAACCTTTGATCTGTCCCTGTACGTCACATTGGGTACAAATTCATCACTGATAATGTCTGTCATGTTGACATCAGTTTCTGACACAGGACATATCCACTCAACTGACTGGTTGATGGCAACATTTGTACGTTCAACATACTTCTTCAACATTTTTCACATGGAATACCTTCTCAGTGTTTGCCATTTTTATCTTATAATTAACTACAGAAATTTTTTCGACCACCTGAAAAGGACCCTTCCACATAACACGAAGCTTGTTATGTTCATCAGTGAGTAATACAAGGACTTTATCCCCTACACTGAAGGAACGTGCCTTTGCTTTTCTGTCTGCAAAGACCTTGTACACATCTGTTTTTCTATCAGCTGACTGTTGAGCAAGCTCACATGCATCCTTCAAACGATTATGCAGTTCATAAACGTATTGGTAAACAGTTTTACTGTCAGGTATGTCCGTCTTTTTCGTCCATTGTGTCATCAGTAAATCCAAAGGTCCCCTTGGTGAGTGTCCGAAAAGAAGCTCGAATGGTGAAAATCCCAGCGTTTCGTTCGGCATTTCCCTGTATGCGAAAAGCAAAGCCGGTATGAAACGATCCCATTCATGGGGTTCCTGCCTTGCAACCTTTCTCAACATGGACTTCAACGTTCCATTGAAACGTTCAACCATGCCATTCGATTGGGGATGATATGGCGTGGTTGAAATGGAAGAGATTGACAACAGTCTGTAAATTTCTCTCATGAGATCAGAAATGAATTGCGTTCCACAATCCGAGAGAATTTCGTCTGGAAGACCCACTCTGGAAAAATCGCAAGTAAAGCTTCAGCGACAGACACTGTATCAATTTTCTTCAGTGGAATCGCCTCTGGATACCTTGTCGCTGTATCCACCAAAGTTAAGATATAGCGATGTCCGGAAGAAGACAGTGGTAAAGGCCCAACAAGATCAATAGCTACCTTCCGAAATGGAACGGAAATGAGAGGCATTTTGTGCAAAGGTGCACATGGGACGCGACCTTTCTGAGATGTCTTTTGGCAGATGTCACATGAGCGGCAGTATTTTGTAACTTCCTTGTGACACCTGGCCAATAAAAAGAATCAAGAACTCTCTTTAATGTTCTTTTGATTCCACAGTGACCAGCGAACAATGCATCATGTGCCGTGTGTAGTACCGTCTCTCTAAGTGGTTTTGGAACGACAACTTGCTTGTTGTCCCGTCCAGGTACACACCTGTAGAGAATGTCAGAATCCAGTATGTACGTTGGTTTGTCCGTTGGTATGTCAGTGACAGTCTGTTTAGCAGCAGAAAGTATTGTCGTCAGCGTCTCGTCTTTTCCCTGCATTTCTTTTAGATCATCTGGGGTAATCTGGAGTTCATCCAGTTTTGAGACTTTTAGCGGCTTTGTAGTCTTTCCCTGCTCTACGATGTCTGATCTGGTACTCACAAGACAAGGAACAAACGATCCTCCAGCACCACCATGTACTGTAGCGACACCTGGCAAATTGGCCAAGATCAAGTCGCAGACTGGGGTTATCAATGACACAGGCGGTAAGAAAACCGGAGTAGTACGGTGTATCGACTGAAATTTTCGCCAGCGGAAACGTTTTCAATCTTGCCTCCAAACGACCTACACTTTTGGACAGTGTTGAGATACTGGTTTTGAAGCACGAAAGATTTCCGTACACCAGCGGTGGTGCACCCAGTGTCTCGCAAAACCAAAGCCTGCAATCCATTGATGGCTCCGTTTCTAACACCAGTCCATCAACAGCTTGATGTGGTGCCAAAACAAGGCCTTCTTCACAATCAGTGGAGACTAATGCGGGTTTTGAATCATTTGGTTTGAAAGGGCAATTTTTCCTCAAATGGAACTTGCCATCACAAAAGAAACATCGCATTGTCTGATCGGCAGCTGACTGATTTTGTGAACTTCTGTTCTGTCCACGAACTGGCCCAAAAGGTCTACGTGGTGGTCGTTGTCCACGACCTCGGAACGTTTGCTGAAGAGCAACGGGTTTTTCCGGCGGTGAGTACTGGTACTGACGAAAGTCACCCGAACCGCGGAAAGATCCCTGTCCGTTCATCAGACGCAGCCAATCCGACTGTAAGAGACCATGATCACATTAGCGGAAAGTTCAGAGGGGCAGCGCACAGTAAATGCACTCTTCAACTAAAGTTTGATCCTAAGACATGGAAGCGGCCCATTTTCTTTCATAACTTGCGAGGTTACGACTCTCATCTTATAATGCAAGCAGTAACCGACGCCTTCAGGATAACATGCATTGCACAGTCATCAGAAAAGTACATGTGTTTCACTTTAAATAACATGTCTTTTTATGACTCTATGCAGCACATGATGGGTTCATTAGAGTCATTGGCTATGTCCTTAAAGTCCTGCCCAATAACAGAAGAATATTTTGACCCAACTCTTGTTAGAAAGGTGTTTACCCTTATGAATACATGAACAGTTGGGAAAGGTTTGACGAAAATTCGCTTCCACCTAAAGGCGCGTTCTTTTCTAGTCTCAGAGGAAAGGGCATTAGTGATTCTGATTACCAGCATGCTCAAGATGCGTGGCAGAAGTTAGAGTGTAAAACGATGGGACTATCATGATGCATACTTGATGGCCGATACATTTTTGTTGGCGGACGTTTTTGAAAATTACAGAAAGACCTGCCTGAAACATTATAGCTGGATCCTGCGCATTACATTTCTGCGCCCGGATGAGCTGGGACGCTTTCTTAAAGTTTACTGGAGTACAGATTGATTATTGTCAGATTTACCAATGATTCAGATGATTGAAAACGGATTGCGTGGAGGAATTAGTATGGCGTCGCACCATTACTGTAAAGCAAACAACAAATACCTAGATGATTATGATCCAAGTAAAAGGTCTAACCTATCTCATGTATTTAGATGCAAACAATCTGTATGGTTGGGCTATGGCGCAATCACTTCCATTACGTAACTTTAAAATGTACACTGGCGGCGGTGCGAATAATATTCAAAAGGCATTTAAAGTGGTTGGACAGTTTGACGCCAGATCAACAGCGTGGTTTCATTCTAGAAGTTGACTTAGATATCCTCATGAACTCCATGACCTACATAATGACTACCCATTAGTAGCAGAAAGTCTGAAGATGAATCCAACAGAGCCACCTAAACTTGTGCCTAATCTTCGCGACAAAAAAAAATTATGTCTGTCATTACAGACTTCTACAATTTTATTTAAGACATGGTTTGAAGTTGACAGCAGTTCATCGTGTAATTGCTTTTGACCAAGAACAGTTCATGAAACCATACATCATGAAGAACACTGATCTTAGAACTAAATCCACAGATGCTTCAGAAAAAGACTTTTTCAAGCTGATGAACAACAGCTGTTTCGGAAAGACTATGGAAAATCCACACAAGCGTAAAGATGTCAGATTGGTCACCAAAGAGAACGAAGCAATTAAGCTAACTTCAAAACCTAATTATCAGGATTTTAGAAGATTTCATGATCAGCTGTTTGGCATAATAATGAAGAAAAAGAAAGTCAAATTGGACAAACCCGTTTTTATTGGGTTTACTGTTTTAGAATTATCAAAGCTTTTGATGTTAGAATTTCTTTATGACTACTTTAAACCCTCGTATCCAGAATCCAGAGTACTTTACACAGATACAGATAGTTTTGTTATAGATATCCCTACTGAAGACATCTATAAAGACAGGGAAATAGAAGTAGCTAAAGGGCATGCGGGATGGTATGACACATCTGATTACCCTAAAGATTCACCTTTGCATTCATCCGTTAATAAGAAGGTTTTAGGAAAGATGAAGGATGAATTATCTGGAGGGGTGATCAAGGAGTTTGTTGGTTTAGGTCGAAAATGTACAGTATTTCGAGCCAGGAGAAAACCATTAAGAAAGCAAAGGGAATATCTCGCAGTGTTGTGCAGTCAAACATATCACATGACAACTAGAAAGAAGCATTGTTCAATAAACATACTTTTCATCATGACAACGTAAAACTACGATCTAATCTACATGAGATCAACACAACTGTTGTAACAAAGAAGTCATTAGATAGAACAAACACTAAACGAGTATTTGTTAAACCAGAGTTTTCATATGCAATTGGGCACTGGAGAACGTCATAAATACATACCTTCTTCATATTTTTCCTCAAGTTTTGTTATAAGCTCATTCATATCATCATCCAATTCAGTCAAATTATTTTTCATGTTTGCTTGATGTGCTCGAATTTTTTTTATTATTTCAAGATATTCTTTTCCCATATCTGATGATCAAAATTTGGGAATTTGGGTTTAGGTGATCTGGATGCATTGCCATGTACCAATGAATCCTCATAAATGCTTCCTTAATAATAGAACTCGTGCCATATGATTCCCGTATCAATTTTAAGGTCTTTCCTTTATCATTCTTGTTTCCTTCTGAGCTTCCATTTTTAGTCTCAAATAATTTTTGTAAATTTAATTAAGCAACTGGAACGGTGATTAAGGAGTTTATTGGTTTTAGACCGAAAATATACAGTATTTCGGGCCAGGAGAGAAAACTTTTTCCTCAAGTTTTATTATAAGCTCAATCATATCATCATCCAATTCAGCTAAATCTTTTTTCATGTTTGCTTGATGTGTTCGAATTTTTTTTATTATTTCAAGATATTCTTTTCCCCAATCAAAAATTTGGGATTTTGGGTTGTAGGTGATCTGGATGTTTTAGCATGTGTTGGCGAACCCTCACAAGTGTTTCCTTAATAGTAGAACTCGTATCATATGATTCCTGTATCAATTCCAAGGTCTCTTTTCCCTTTTTCATTCTTGCTTCATTCCAAGCTTCCATTTTAGACACAAATATATTTCTGTAAATTAATTAAGCAACTGGAACTGTGCCTGGTGGGATTATCTGCAGTTCTTCCTTCACAAAAGATCTTTGAGGAGCTGGTTGTTTTGTTGTGTCAGTTTCTCGTAAATAATACACAGGCGGATTCATTTTTACAATTCTTTTTATTTCATACGGATCAACACTCCAAACTGGATCTGTTGCCCTGATGCGAGTGTCCCCTTTTGCTTCCCCGGTAAATAAAGGTACCTTACTTTTAAACCAAACGGTAATAGTTTGTGGTTGTACTGGAGTCTTCAGCAACATTTATTGTTTGTTTTTGATTGCTTGTACTGGTTTTAGCCCTTTAAATTCTTCATTATCATTGCGCGCAAAACTGAGGGCAGTCTTCTAACCCATTCTGTGTTGCGAGAATTGTCAATCAGCTCTCTGTGATACTGGTAGGAAAAAAGTCTTTCAGATAACTGTTTGTTAAAGTTTTCAACTAAAGCCTGCGATCTGTGAACTCCTGGAATCCCTCTTTTAATGGTAACTCTATGTTTTAACAATAATTGATTTACTTGGCCTTTAAATTCTTTTCCATCATCGACTTGAATCATGCGAGGATAAGTTAGCGGGCCTCGTTGGTATATCAGTTGTATGGCAACAGCAACAGCAGAAGCATCTTTTGTGTTAATGGTTCTGCATCTTTGTATCTTGAAGCTATGTCAATGACTGTAAGCGCGTTACTTAAATCTTTTTCGTCTAATCGTATCATGGGGTAAATATAGAAGGTCCATTTGATGGGTGTCGTTCGGTATTGTATTCACAAAGTGTGGTCTCTGTATTTGTCTAGGTGCAGGTAATAAATTTGCCAAATCGCTTGTTTAGATAACCATTCCTTTGCTGTTTGTTTACTGACTCCCCCTGCTTTGGGTTAGCTTGTTTATTGCCGTGATTCCCTTCCAATATCCTTTTGGCGATAATAGATTTTGTTCATTTTTATTCAGCCAATATTATGCGCAACAAAATACACAACGGTCATACCAAAGACGATAAACACGATTTCTTGCATCTTTTGTTTTTCCGATGGTTGATAAAAGTCACTGAATTTGGTGGGGGTAATGTCTCGATTGGTTTGCCTGTTACAAGATAATATTCTTTTATTGCCTGGTCAACATCTTTAAATGTGTAAGCTGCATGTCCCTGTTTTTTCAGTTTGTTATTTAAAAATCTAACTGCTCAATTCTCTGCTTTTCATAGTTATCTTGTGCAGCTGCTAGTTGCTCCATAGCTTTGTTATGTCTTTTTCTCTCAAACCATCATCCCGCAGTTTACTAAATGCGTAATTACTTCCGCTAAAAAACAAGCGCATTCACTACTGCGCCGCCTATCATCATTCGAATGAAGCCATTTTTTTTAAATGTATTTTTTTTAATTTACATATTGATACTGTCTGGAATTATTCCTTTCTTAACTAGAAAATCTTTCGTAGCAAATGAAGCTGTAATAACAGCAATCAGCTTTGCTGAATCCTCAAAGTCTAGTTTACCAAGATCAGCCGGTTTTATTTTTAACAGGCTTTTACCAAGCATTGTGTTTCCTACACTTAGGCCTCCAATAACAGCAGAATGGTATACAAGATTAGTAACAGTTTTTTCGGTGCTCATTTTTAAAAATAAAATAATTATAATTAATAAAAAACATGAACGGCGATGATCCACTACAGCTACAGGGCAGCCTAAACCTTCCTGAACTTATGATTACAAATGATCAAGTTGATGACCAAGCTATTATGCCCAAAAAGGAAGACTGTATTCTTTGGCAGCATGCGGAAAAAAACAAAACAGTTCTCGGAATGAATTCAGCATAGAACAGATTCAACAAATGTCGCCACAAGACATTGTAAAGTATCATAACAGGTATGAAGTGCAACTAGGGTCGAGAATGGTAAAAAGTGTCGGGCAAACGGTTCTTAGTTTGTACACTAAACTAGTAAGTAAATTTGCACCTATTGATTCTGAACAAGACTTTATGTATGATTTAACGCAGGATCCAGTTTTAACAAAGTCATTAGAGTCTCTAGGATGTGATCTGTATTACAGATTTGGAACATTATTGTTGCCGCTAATCATGGGATTAATTACTTTTAATCATATAGATTTTGTTTCCCTAAAAATGACCGAGCCAGAAAATCAGCAGAATCAGAAAACATTGAATCCGGTGGAGAAAGTGACCAGTAAAAAGCCTCCTCATCCTGGGCGCATTGCGGCAGGAAAAGATTAGCAGAGTGGAACAAAAAAACAAAATTTAAAATTACATAATATAACTCATAATGAAAAGTGCTAGAGCCGCAGTCAGTTGTTTGAACGCCAGAACAAGATGATTCAGACCTACGCTGCCAAAGTCTTCATGGAATATTGCACTTAAAGCAATTGTCATTTTTGGCGGCATTGCTGCTGGGGGTGGTTATTACGGTTATAAAATATATAAACAACGACAGCAAAAACCAAAGGAGTCAAAAAAATCTCAACCACTAAATACAGAAGCGAACACAAAAGCATGCCAAAACCGCCAACAACAAAGATCATTTTGATCCATTTAAGATGGAATAATACTTTAAGAACTTAATAAATAATTATTAGTTAACTTGAATAAGAACTTGGTTGTACTTAGGGGATGACTTAATTACAATCTTGAGGTGACTTAAGTTAGAACTTGAGGTGACTTGATCAAGAACTTATTAAGTAACTTGAGGTGACTTGAGGATAACTTGAGTAAGAACTTAGAAGTGACTTGAGTAAGTAACTTAGAAGTGACTTAAGTAAGAACTTGAGGACGACTTGAGTAAGAACTTAGAGGTGACTTGAATAAGAACTTAAAGGTCACTTGGTAAGACTTAAGTAAGAACTTAAAGGTTACTTAATTAAGAACTTGCGTGCGTGCGTGTGTGTTGGGGGCGTATGTGCATGCGTGGAGCATACATAAGGATGGGGGGTGGGGTGGGTGCGCGGCAAGCTTGGATTCCAATAAACAGCAGCAAGTAACGCGTTGGCTTGTGTTGAAGAAAACGGGGCTGTCAGTCTCTCTGTCAACTGAAGATTATTCAAAGCAGCCACCAAGTGCATTTATCAAAAGCTGATTCAATAAACAAGACAGTTGAATAAAGTACACTCTGTGGCCGCCTGAAAAGGCAGCCTGTTGAATAGGACGTGACAAAGCGACGGTCCACCTAGACCGCGGCCGTTGAGGCGTGGCTTTCTGCTTTAGGCTGTGACGTGTGCTGTTTAATATTCATTTCACGCGGTCTAGCTAGACCGCAGCTGTTCCCTGCTATAGCTCTTGAGAAGATTGTGTTTCAAGCTGCATTGCTGGTTGAATGGAAGTGGACCAATACTGCCTTATCTCCTCACTATATGAAAACATTGCTTTAAGTTCATTTCTCATGGAGTAGACTTCAATGAAAGGTAGTCCAACAGTAGAAAACCTTTTCATGTATGGTCTCAGCAATCGAAATATCACCCTCAGTTTGCGGGAATATGAAGGTGAGATTCCAATATGTTGTCTCAACCAATCTTCCCATTTTTGAGTCTGCACTCCACTTTCCTTTTCTTTGCATAGAGTTCAAAGGTGACATCTAAAAGACAACCATACTGCAGATTAAAACACATACTAGTAGCCTCTTGTCTTTGAATTTGTCTAAATCCTTCTTTCAGTTTTGCAACAGCAATGTTTGAAGTCACTATTTCCTCTGGAGAAAAGACAAAGACTTCTTTTCTTACTGTTTTGCTTACATCTACCTGCTTTGTTTGCAAGTACTGGTGAAGTTCTTCTGGTGTCATCATCTTTTGTTTTTTTGCTTGCTCTCCATACAAAGATGAAAGCTTTCTTTTCGGAAGAGAAGGAAAAGCAGGTAGTGTTTTACTTTCTGCTGGTCCTCCTGTTTTTATTCTGTTTACAATATCAGACAAGTCATGTAGTAAGAAATATGGTTATCAAGAATAGAAAGTTGTTCATGACTCCATTTACTTTGCTGTTCCATATTTTCTGGTAAAATTAAACTAGTATTTTTGTCTTGAGTAATCTAGCAATTCTGTGATGACGGTTTGTGATTCAAAAAGTTCTATCTCTAATTCAGAAGAGATACTATCTCGCGAACTTGAAATAAAATCAACCAACACAAACAACTGAAAACGTCTTCACACCACACAGCACCGGGAGAAATGACAAAATCACTAAGCTAGGTTGCTAACAACACAAGTGTTAGGCGGAAATGTCGTCACTGTTACTAATCAGCTGATTCTATCTAGTCTTGTGATTGGGGGATGTCATAAGACCCAACGACACAAATTAAGTGATCAGGCATCAGCATAATGACGGGGCTCTGTATTCCATGCATAGGTCGACTCCACACTTAACTCATTAAGCTCTCTGGTTCAGAACTCCGCACAATGGGTTAAAGCTAGCCAGATCATGTTTGTCTGTCTGTCTGTCTACTTCGTTTTATAAGATTTGTCATGCTGGGATAAGTGTGTGGATTTTAAAAGACTTTTAGAGAACAGTTAAAGACTGTAGTTTATATTCACATGAAAGACAGAGATGCGTTTAATATATGTTTGCGCGAAAATGATGTTATTGAAAATGATCAGGAAAAACGCAGAATTAAGCAAAAACTAAAATCTGAAAAGTTTAGTAAATTAGTATTGAAAACGGATAACCCTACACAGTATGCATGTTTGTAGGGTTTACTTGTCAGAGAACTAATAATGCCGATTTCTAGCTTCCCCACCCGAAACTTGTTGAGGGTGGGGAAGTAGTCGGATTTATTGTTCTCTCTATCCCCCAAAGAGGGTTTGATGGCAACTTTTGTACGTCCATATTCTTCAACATTTTCACATGGAATCCCTTCTCAGTGTTTGCCTTTTTGTTTTTTAAAAATTAAACTGCGAAGGGTTTTTCACCCTAAAAAAGACCCTTTCCACTAACCGAAGCTTGTTAGTTCATCAGTGAGTAGTAAAAGGACTTTATCCCTCACTGAGGAAGTGCTTTGCTTTTTTTCCCAAAGACTTGAATAATTGTTTTTCTATGCTGATGTTTGTCCGTTGGTATGTCGTGACAGTCTGTTTAGCAGCAGAAGTACTGTCGTCGGTCTGGGCTTTTCTGCATTTCTTTTAGATCTCGGGGGTTTAATGGAGTTCACCCATTTTTTGGACTTTTAGCGTTTTTAGTTTTTCCCCTGCTCTTGAGTCTGATCTAGTACTCACAAGCAAGGAACGAACGATCCCCAGCACCCCCTGTACTGTAGCGAAACCTGGAAATTCCCCAAGTAAAGGGCGCAGATGGGTTTTCAAAATAACACGGGGTTAAAGAAACCGGAGTAGTTCGGGTATCGGACGAAATTTTCCCCAGCGGGAAACGTTTCAATTTTCCCTCCCAAACGATTTTCACTTTTGGACAGTGTTGAGAATTTTTTTTGAAGTATGAAAGTTTTCTTCACCGGGGGGTTTGGGGTGCCCCCAGTGTCTCGCAAAACCAAAGCCTGAAAATCCGTTGGGGGGCCCTTTTTAACCCAGCCCTCAACCGTTGTTGGTCCCAAAAACAAGGCCTTTTCCAATCAGTGGGACAAATGGGATTTTGATCATTGGTTTGAAAGGGCAATTCTTTTTCAAATGGAACTTGCCATCACAAAAAAACATGCATTGTCTGATGGGCGCTGATGATTTTTTAAACTTCGGTTCTGCCCAATGAACGGGCCCCAAAAGGTTACGCGGGGGGGTGGTTTTGTCCACGACCTGGACTTTTCTGGGGCAAGGGTTTTTCCCGGCGGTGGTACTGGTACTGACGAAAAGTCACTGAAACTGGGGAAAAAAACCCCTGTCCTTTCCCAGGATGGTTATCCTTGAGGACTCGAATGCCCCCGATTTCCTTTCTGTAATTTCCCCTGTCCCGAGGGGTTTAATGACGCTGACACTAAAAAGAGGAAAATTCTCCTTTTAGCACCCCCTTTTCTGGGTGGGATACAATATGATACCCATTGACACATTTCTCACGCTTTCAAATTGCCTTTTTTAAGGAAAGGGGTCTTTGCCACGCTTGGAAAAGTTGTTCTTAAAAAGGAATCTCGCGTGATTGAAAGTCTTGTTGTTTTTGATAACGATATCGATCAAAAACAATGACTCATAGAATTAGAAGGGGGGGAAAACATTCCCCTTTTGGTGGGCGCACAGAACGGAAACTTTCGCGAAAACGGGGGCGGGAAACATTGAAATTTCTTGGGGTTCTTCTTTCAATGACCCCAATTTAATTTTGTTTCGCCGCGATGTTTTGGTACGTGCCAAAAGGCTCCCCTTAAACAACGCGTTATCAATGCCCATTTTCCCTTTTTGGCCAACACCAAGGTTGGTGATTTAAAATGGGAAAAGAAAATATCAACGTCACCCTTTTTTTTTCCGAAAGGCGGTTAAACTTGGAATATATTGTTTTTGATTGGGCGCGCGGGGGAACGAATGGTGGGCGGGTGGAGGTTTCTTGATGTTTTGTATTCTTTAATTTCACATCGGTTTTCAATTTTAACTGCCAAAACTTAAATTGCGTTCTTTTTCTTCAGATTCAGTTCCCTCTTAGTTTTTTTTCTTCAATTTCGTCCCCTCTGTGTTTTTTTCAAACTTGTTTCCTTTGGTTTTTTCATTTCTGTTTCCTTGATTTTCTTCTCCTCTCTTACCCTGTCTGCCCTTCTTGCTTTTTTGCACTTTTTTGGGTAAGTTTTTCTCCTAAAACCCCCAAGGTTCCGCTTGTTGAAATATTTATAAAAAATCACCCAAAATTGACCGTAACAGATATAAACAAAAAACTTTTCAAAGTATGAATAAAAAAAAAAGGCGATTTTTGTGGCTTTTTATGTTTCACAAAACGTAATTTAATATATAAAAATAAAGAATTAAATTTTTCGGTGTAACCAAAAAACCCGCTTACTAAAACAGGGTAGAATGAACCAAAAAATGTATTTTTCCAGAAGTATTTTGTTTCGAAAAAAAGGTATAAATTTGTTTTTAAAAAAAAAAAAATGAGTTAATGCTTCTTTTTTTTCCCTAAGAAAGAAAAAAACCAATAAAGTTTTTGAAAAAAATTCTTTTAAGTTTTGTTCTTAAATGTTCTTGTTTCTAGTCTTTCTTACTTAATTTCAAATGAATTTACAAAACCCGATTGTTGCCTTTTAGATAATGAATATAAATTTACAAAACAAAAAGTAATCACAAACAAATTAAAAGAGGGGGGAAAAAACACAAACCAGCGGGAAAAACCTGCCTAAAAAAGAAAAAAGTAGAAAGAAATAGATAGGAGCTTATTGAGGGGGAAGGTTTTTTAAAAGGTTTTGAAAAAAGGGGTGAAAAAGGAAATGAAAAGGTACCAGGATCGGAACAGTGAGAAGAAATTAAGAAAAGCAAAAGATGCCCCCCAGAAGCACCCTAGTGGTCACTGTCTCCCGTGAAATGGGACGGGAAAACAAACATGCACATATACCAAAAAACTCAAAAAATACAAAAAGATTAACCCAAAACAAATCATGCCGATACACAAAAACTAAATAATAAAACAAAATGATAAAAAATAATAAAAATGTACATTAAACCCAAAAGCAAAGGGAAAAAATCACAACCCCCCCCCCCCCAAAAAAAAACAAAAGAAAATTTTTTTGGAGTTTTCCCGCATTTTAAACCTTTTCCTGTTTAAGGAGAAAGGCGGTTTTTAAACTTGGGGAAAAAGGGGACTACTTGAAATGAAACGATAGGACGAGAAAGAAAAAAACAAAAAATATAAAACAAAAAGGGCGATCACGGCGCTCCCACCTTTAAAAAAACCGCCCTGTAGGAGAAGGTTGGGCTCACGATCGGGGGGGAAAAGGACAAAAAAGGGAATAGGTGCTCCCACTTTGAACTAGTCGCTCAAGGAATGAAAAACGGGGGGCTCACCCAGGGGGTAAAAAATAAAAAACTTACAAACAAAAAAAATCCCCTAGCAAAATCAAGTCAAAATAAAGGGGAAGTCCCCCATGCATGAAAATAAACTCACTCACCCCCCATAAAAAGAAAAAAAAAAATTGCAAAAACACGAAATAATTAAACTTTTTTTTTTTTTTCCTTCCTCAAATCCTTTAGGGTACAAATCAAAAAACTTTCTTTTTTATGAAAATATATCTTTTTTTTTTAAACCCCCGAGGGGACAAAAAATTTTCCCCTTTAGGGGACAATAGAAATCTTTTTCTTTTTTTTTTCCGGGGAAAAAAACGGGGAGCAACGTGGGGGCACCACTGTCACACGTCACTTTTGCCATGCTTATGACGCATTTACTCCATACCACACGCAATCTTTCAATAACCCAAAGGCGCACTCCCAAAGTTTTTTCTTCTCCCCCCCTTCTTGGGAAAAAACACTTTCTAAATCCCTCAAACAATTTTTAAAAGATTTTTTTTAAAGTATCTTTTTACACTGGAGATAAAAATATTTTATTCAAGTTTTATAAAGTCATGGCCTTTACATTACATTAGCCCCAAAAACCAGACCAGGAGAATAAATAAAATCTGAATATTGATGCCATGCCTGTCAGAATAAGACTCCTCTTTTGATTCCCTGTCTTCTCAGACATCGTACGCCCCCCCTTGAATTCTCCGTATGGAGATTGAGTTCCGACTCCTCTCCCTCGACTTTCTGTCACTGGAGAGATGATGAGTTCCAACTCCTCTCTGGAGTCTTTAATTGCTGGGGCTGAACTCGGGGGTTCCCACACCATGGCCCTCTTTAACCACCTCCGGGGGGAAAGGTGAAGGGTGAAGGGCGAAGGGTGAAACACGAAAGGTTGTGTAAGTAACCCGTTCCCAAATTTTAATTTTAAATTCTTTTTTTCTCTTTTCTTTAGGTTTTCCCCGTTGCTTTCCCAACTTCTATGGTCACCCGGTAAAGACTGGTAGCAGTGAGGCCAGCGTCCCCGAAGGTTCGAGTCCTGGCCATTTGCTGGGCCCAAAAAAAGTTTTTCCCCCCTCCTCCTAGGAGTGCTACTCAGTGTTTAAAAACCTTAACCCGACCTCACAGCCTTATTAAAATACTGTAAGTGGTCCTTTTACCCAATGCCAGTTTGTTTCTTTTAAAGAGTAATTTTTCAATTATTTGGGGACACCCGCTACACCAGTAAGCCACATAAATATTCTTCCTTTTTGTTGTGGCATGGGGAAATGTTTATATCACTAAATACAGTGATGGAGGTCCCTGCCCTTTTGGGGGGTCGCAATGACTTATTTTTTTCGTTGCAAATTTTCGTACATTTTTCAAAACGTCCCAATGTTTGCCAACCAACAGGGGTTTACACAAGGGAAAAACATATCAGCAAACAACTTAAAAATAGTCTCCCCCGGTAAATTTGAATCCCTGTTTTCCACCTGAAATCTACTGCAAGCTGTAAATAAAAAAAGCAAATAATGAGGACTGAGCAGACATCCTTGTTTTCACCCTGGACAACTGAAAAAAATCAGGTAATGCCCTTTTTCCCTGAACAATGCAAGGAATAATCATACTTGCTCCGCAGCTGCATAACTTCCCATTACACCACTTTCCCCCGAAACCTCCACAAGTATTCTATTCACGAATCAAAAAATTTCGGGAAATAACAAAGGCAACTTTAAAGTTTTCTTTTTTAAAAATTTTTTAGACTATGGGGTACAATGTAAATTGTGGTCTATTGTGCTTTATTTAGATCGAAAAACCAGCTTGTTCTTAAAATTTTTCCCCTCTTTTTTCATGCAGTTAACCTTTTATTAGGAATATGTGTTTTAAAATTTTTTTTAAAAAACTTGTCAGTGCAATGCCTCGGAATGATCTGGATTGTTATTATCTCCTTTTTTGTAAAGAGGGATTATTATCGATTTTGATCATACCTTGGGAAAGTTTCCCCTTATTGAACAGCGAGTTAAACAGAGTTACTATAAAATCAATAACAACAGAGTTGACACATTTGAACATTTCACAAGCAACCTTGTCCAGACCAGCGCTTTTGCCACATTTCATATGATTTATGCTGTTTAATACCTCGTCTCTTGTTATCACATTGTTAAATAATGGTTCTCCTGTACATAGATCTTTATTGTTTACTTCTATATTTGAGTCTTCGGAATCGTTGTTAAAGTCATTGAATGCTTTAAAAAAAATAAGTGATCATAGCATTGCTGTGACGTAATTTCGTTGTAGATGGCTGGTTTTATACTAATCGATCTAATATATTGACCAGAATAGTTTGGAGTCATGAACTGATTTTCTTAGCTTGTCTAATCGTTTTCTCATCGAATTCTCTTTTCTTCTCTCTTTTCATTGTTTTTTTTTATCTTTTCTTTCCCAAACATGAAGAGTTTTACGATCTTTTTTTCAATTTACTTAATTTAGCTCTTTGATATTGCTTCAAGCATCAGACAAATCTTTACTTTTTTCCACACTCGCTGTCAAACATCATTCACTTCTATCTTCTTTCTCCCC
>CM031595.1:133115673-133123173 GCA_018398815.1 Conus ventricosus | reverse complement strand
TCTGAATATTTGGCAAAAAAAATTGTGCACCCCAGTACCCCCTCAAGAAAGAGGGAGAAGAAAAGGGTGAATAGCTTTAGCCGGGGATCCGGTTTCGCCCAACGCTGAGGAGTGGTGAATAGCGTGCAATGACTTTCAAAAGCCTATTGAAATTCCACTGTCGGTAAGCACAATCAGCCAAAAACAGATCGAGACATGTTTCCCGCGTGTAAACCTCTTATCAAATGAAGTGTCAGGCTTAAATCATGTGACATTTTGTTTTGTTAGCAACCAGACAGAGCTGTCTTGTCATTTTACTTGGTGGCGTTGTGCTGTGCAGGTGTGTGGTGCTTTTTCTGTGAGAGAGTGTTTGCTTATGTCACAAAATATAGCTGCAGTTTCAGAAGACAGTGCGGATTCTGAGTTAGAAAAAGTTCTTGAATCACAAATACCTTTTCACAACTTTATAGATTAAATTATTCATGTGTGGAAGATATGGAATCAGCTTCTACTTTTCAACAAGCTCAAAATCTCCCATTACCACCCACAACACCAACAGAATTGTGGACTGAAGAAGAAATTGATTATTTTGCGGGGAGAATCAATACTACTTTCAAAAATGATAGAAATAATTGAAAAAGCAAAAAACAGAAGGACCGAAAGAAATTGCCAAAGAAGCTAAAAGAAAGCTTGAGCAATTGTTCAAAGAAAAGAAGGGAACAAGAAAGGAGAAAAGAACCTTCAACAACGCAAGAATTACATGACTATCTTATGTCAAGTCAGGCTGACATTCAATCAGCTATTTTGAGAGAAACATTTTCTGAAGATCTTTTTTCAATCACAACGATGAAAATGAAGTTGGGGACAGGCTGCAAAAGGGGGTGAGAAATTGAAGAAGCAGGATGCTCAAACAATCATGATCTACGTTCAGTTTGGGAATTTCTTGAATCTTTGCAAAAAACTGGCAT
This sequence comes from Conus ventricosus, assembly GCA_018398815.1. Taxonomy (NCBI): domain Eukaryota; kingdom Metazoa; phylum Mollusca; class Gastropoda; order Neogastropoda; family Conidae; genus Conus; species Conus ventricosus. Next base: position 133,122,226 of record CM031595.1, on the reverse strand, counting down.
GAAGGGTAAAAAAAAACTGGAATAATAAAAGAAACTTGGGGGTCAGTGGCTCAAAGAGAAATGCGGATATTCTGATGATCATGCTCGCAAATTGCATGCTGTTTCAAAAGTGCTTTTTGGGTATCTCCAGTTTTACATGTTGGTCTCCCCTTCAGTTTTATTTTCAGCAAGTTAAAACAAATTCAAACCATGTTGCAAGACCTGAATTTGGAGGACTATTGGAAACAACCTCTCAGTCTACCTCCGACAACTACCCTGCAAGCCTCTCAGTGAACGCCACAAACACATGACGTGGGCCTAAAAATAGTAACGGTTTTGCAAAACCGCCTGGCTATCGATCGTGTGTGCGTTTCCTTCGTCGTCCCGACCGGCTTGAGCTGTGCCTACGCTCCGCTTCACTTACAAAGGCTGCCTTTTCAGGCGGCCGCCGATAGAACTTTGAAGAGTCTTGTGATTATTGATTCAGGCTCTGATAAGGGCTTTTGGCGGCTGTCTCGAATTTACGTCGCTCAAGTGTGAACCGCAAAAAGCCCCTTTCACATTTCCCCTGCAAGCACCACCCCGTCTATTGTGTGAATGATTCTCGTGTGTGTGTGTGTGGTGTGTGTGTGTGTTGGAGAGAGAGTAGGCCAAGTGATCACAGGCTTGCAACTGGCTTTGGCAGTTACGCTGTAGCCGAGCTTTGAAACACTTGACACCTTTCACCTAAGTCACCCCAGTCACCCAAGTTCTTCATTAAGTTCTTAATCAAGTCACCCCAAGTTCTTAATTAAGTTCTTAATTAAGTTCTTAATCAAGTCACCCCAAGTTCTTAATCAAGTTCTTACTCAAGTTACCTCAAGTTGTTACTCAAGTCACCCAAGTTCTTAATCAAGTTCTTGATCAGTCACCTCAAGTTCTTAACTTAAGTCACCTCAAGATTGTAATTAAGTCATTTTCTAAGTTCTACCAAGTTCTTATTCAAGTCAACTTATAATTATTTATTAAGTTCTTAAAGTATTATTGCATCTGAAATGGATCAAAATGATCTTTTGTTGTGGGTGGTTCTGGCATGCTTTTTTGTTTGGCTTCTGTATTTAGTGGTTGAGATTTTTTTGACTGCTTTGGTTTTTGCTGTCTTTGTTTATATTTTTATAACCGTAATAACCGCCCCCTGCAGCAATGCCGCCAAAAATGACAATTGCTTTAAGAAAATTCCATGAAGACTTTGGCGGTGTTGTAGGCAACCCTGTTGTTGTTGTAGGTCTTGATCAACTTGTTCTGGTGTTTTTATAGCTGGCATTGAAACAACTGACTGCGGCTCTAGCACTTTTTCATTATGGGCTATATCTGTGATTGTACTGTAATTTTCTTTGTTTGTTCCACTCTGCTAATTGTTTTCCTGCTCTAACGTGCCCAGGCTTTTTATGGTCACTTTCTCCACCTGATTCAATGTTTTCTGATTTGCTGATTTTCTGGCTCGGTCATTTTTAAGGGAAACAAAATCTATATGATTAAAAGTAATTAATCCATGATTAGTGGTGACAATAATGTTCCAAATCTGTAATATAGATCACATCTAGAGACTCTATTGACTTTGTTAAAACTGGATCTGCGTTTAAATCATACATAAAGTCTTGTTCAGAATCATAGGCGCAAATTTACTTACTAGTTTAGTGTACAATCTAAGAACTGTTTGTCCTACACTTTTTACCATTCTTGATCAGTTGCGCTTCTACCGTTTGATACTTTACAATGTCTTGTGGGACTTTGTTGAATTGTTTATGCAAATTCATTTCCGAGGAACTGTTTTTTTTCCCCCCTGTGCCAAAAAAAAACACCCTTTCCTTTTTGGGCTAACAGTTGGTCATAAATTTGTTCTTTTTAAAAATATAAGTTCAGGAAGGTTTAGTAGTCTCGTGTTAGTTTTATTCTAAATCAATTTTATTTTTTTTTTTAAAATGACCCCCGAAAAAAAAGTTACCAACCTTGTTACCTTCTGCTGTTTTTGGAGGCTAAGTTAGGATACACAATGTTGGTAAAACCCTGTTAAAAAAAACGGTGATCTTGGTAAACTAGACTTTGGGATTCAGCAAACTAAAGGTTTTATTACAGCTTCTTTTTGCTAAAAAAGATTTTTTTTTTAGCAAGGAAAAATTTCCCAGACGTATAAATATGTAAAATTAAAAAAATACATTTAAAAAAATGGCTTCATTCGAAATGATGTAGGCGGGCGTAGTGAATGCGCTTGCTTTTGGGAAGTAATAGCATTTGTAATGGGGATGACGGGGAGAGAAAAAACTAACAAAGCTAGGGGAAGAAAACTAGGCTGACAAGAAAACTATGAAAAAGCAGGTTTTGAGCAGTTAGTTTTATAATAACAAACGAAAAAAACGGGCATGCAGCTTACCCCCTTTTTAAAGATGTTGCCCAGGAATAAAAATATTATCTTGAAACAGGAAACAAAGAGACATTACCCCCCAAAATTCAGGATTTTATAACCTGGGAAAACAAAAGATGCAAAAAAATCGTGTTATCGTCTTTGGTAGCCCTTTGTGTTTTTTTTTTGCCATAATTTTGGCCCTAAATAAAATGAAAAAAAATTATTATTCGCAAAGGATATTGGAGGGAAAATCACGGCAAAAACAAGTAAGAAAGAAGGGGAGTCGTAAACAAAAGCAAGGAATGGTTATCTAAACAAGCATTTGGCAAATTTTTTCCTGCCCTAGCAAATACAGGCCACACTTTGTGAATACAAAACCGAACGGACACCCCTCAAAAGGGCCCTTTATATTTCCCCCTGTACGATTAGCGAAAAAGATTTAAATAGCGTTTAAGTCATTGAATAGCTTCAAGATACAAAGATGCGAACCATTAACCCCAAAGAGTGTTTGCTGTTTCGTTGCCTTAAATGTATCCCAAAGAGGCCCCCTAACTTATCCCCGATGATTCAAGTCGTGATGGAAAGATTTAAAGGCCAAAATAAAAAAATTTTGTTAAAACATGAGTTACCCTTAAAAAAGGCATTCCCGGAGTTTACAGTCAAGGGTTTGTTGAAACTTTAAAAAAACAGTTATTGAAAGATTTTTTCCCACCGTATCCAGGAGTGATTGAAATTCTCGAAAACCGAATGGGTTAGAAGATGCCCCCAGTTTTGCGCCCAATGAATAATGAAGAATTTAAAAGGGGGTAAAACCCGTAAAAGCAATCAAAAAAAAACAAAAAATGTTGTGAAGATCCAGTACAACCAAACAAACTATTACCGTTTGGTTTAAAAATAAAAAACCCCTTTTTTTACCGGGGGAAGAAGAAAGGGGCATCGCATCAGGGCAACAGTCCCGTTTGGAGTGTTGTCCCTATGAAATAAAAAGAATTGTAAAAAATGAAAACCGCCTGTGTTTTATTTACGAGAAACTGACACAACAAAAAAAGTCCTCAAAAAATCTTTTGTGAAGGAAGAAATTTTTTTTTTGGTAATTCCCCCCAGGCACAGTTCCAGTTTCTTAATTAAATTTACAGAAATATTTTGTGTCTAAAAAGGAAGCTTGGAAGAAGCAAAAATGATAAGGAAGAGACCTTAAAATTTTACCCCGGAATCATATATACGAGTTCTATATTAAGGGGAAAAACCCTTTTGAGGGTTTTACCAAACATGAAAAACATCCAGTCCCTAAACCCCAAAACCCCAAATTTGATTGGGGAAAAGAAAATCTTGAATAATAAAAAAAAATCAACACATAAGCAAAATGAAAAAAAAATTTAGTGAAATTGGTGATGTATGATTTTGGGTTATAAAAAAATGAGGAAAAAGTTTTCTCCTGGCCGAAATATATTATTTCGGTTTAACCAATAATCCTAATCACGTTCCATTTGCTTAATTATTTCAAATATATTTGAGACTAAAAAGGAAGTCGAAGGAACAAAATAAGGAAGAGACTTGAATTGATCCCGGGAATCATAGGGCACGGTCATTTTAGAAGCATTTGAGGATCTGGGACATGGCAATGCATCCAGATCCCCTAAAAACCCAAATCCCAAATTTTGATCATCAGATATGGGGAAAAGAATATCTTGAAATAATAAAAAAATTCGAGCACATCAAGCAAACATAAAAAAATAATTTGACTGAATTGGATGATGATATAAATGAGCTTATAACAAAACTTGAGGAAAATATGAAGAAGGTATGTATTTATGGCGTTCTCCAGTGCCCAATTGCATATGAAAACTCTGGTTTAACAAATATCGTTTAGTGTTTGTTCTATCTAAGACTTCTTTGTTTACAACATTGTGTTGATCTCATGTAGTTAGATCTTTGTTTTACGTTGTCATGATGAAAAGTATTTTATTGAACAATGCTTCTTTGTTGTTGTCATGTGATATGTTTGACTGCAAACACGGGCGAGATATTCCCTTTGCTTTTTTAATTTTTTTCCCTCTCCGCTCGAAATTACTTTTACATTTTCGACCTTAAACCAACAAACTCCTTGATCACCCCTCCAGTAATTCATCCTTCATCTTTCCTAAAACCTTCTTATTAACGGGTGAATGCAAAGGTGAATCTTTAGGGTAATCAGATGTGTCATACCATCCCGCAAAGCCCTTTAGCTACTTCTATTTCCCTGTCTTTATAGATGTCTTCGTAGGGATATCTATAACAAAACTATCTTATCTGTGTAAAGTACTCTGGACTCTGGGTACGAGGGTTTAAAGTAGTCATAAAGAAATTCTAACATCAAAAGCTTTGATAATTCTAAAACAGTAAACCCAATAAAAACGGGTTAAACGACTTTTTTCCTACCAGTAAACACGGAGAGCTTATTGACAATTCTCGCAACACAGAATGGGTTAGAAACTGCCCTCAGTTTTGCGCACAATGAATAATGAAGAATTTAAATTAACAGGGCTAAAACCCCGTACAAGCAATCAAAAAACAAACAATAATGTTGCTGAAGACTCCAGTACAACCAGCAAACTATTACCGTTTGGTTTAAAAGTAAGGTACCTTTATTTACCGGGGGAAGCAGAAGGGGACACTCGCATTAGGGCAACAGATCCAGTTTGGAGTGTTGATCCATATGAAATAAAAAGAATTTTTAAAATGAATCCGCCCGTGTATTATTTACGAGAAACGACACAACAAAACAACCACTCCTCAAAGATCTTTTGTAAGGGAAGAACTGCAAATAATCCCCAGATACAGTTCCAGGTTTAAAATTAATTTTTAATTTACATAAAATGGAAGCTCAGAAGAAGCGCAGAACGAAACAAGAATGTTAATGAAGAGAACTGGATTGATACGGGAATTTTATGATACAATTCTATTATTAATGAAACATTTGTGAGGATTTATCGGCACATGGCAATGCATCCAGATCACCTACAACCCAAATTCCAATTTTGATCATCACATATGGGGAAAAGAATATCTTGAAATAATAAAAAAACATTCGAGCACTTTCAAGCAAACATGAAAAATAATTTGACTGAATTGGTTAATGATATGAATGAGCTTATAATAAAACTTGAGGAAAAATATGAAGAAGGGATGTATTTTTGCCCTTCTCCAGTGCCCAATTGCATATGAAAACTCTGGATTAACAAATACTCGTTTTGTTGGTGCTGTCAAGAGACTTTTTTGTACAACTGTTGTGTTGATCTCTGTAGATTAGATCGTAGTTTTACGTTGTCATGATGAAAAGTATGGTTTATTGAACAATGCTTCTTTGTAGTTGTCATGTGATATGTTTGACTGCACAACACTGCGGATTTCCCTTTGCTTTTTTGATAGTTTTTTTTGGCTCGAACAATGTACATTTTTTACCTTAACCCAACAACTCCTTGATCACCCTCCAGATAATTCATCCTTCATCTTTCCTAAACCTTCTTATTAACAGATGAATGTAAGGTGAATCTTTAGGGTAATCAGATGTTCGTAACCCTCCGCCATGCCCTTTAGCTACTTCTATTTCCATGTCTTTTAGATGTCTTCATTAGGGATATCTATAACAAAACTATCTGTATCTGTGTAAAGTACTCTGGACTCTGGATACAAGGGTTTAAGTAGTCATAAAGAAATTCTAACATCAAAAGCTTGATAATTCTAAAACAGTAAACCCAATAAATACAGGTTTGTCCAATTTTACTTTCTTTTTTTTCATCATTAGCCAAAAAGCTGATCATGAAATCTTCTAAAATCCTGATAATTAGGTTTGAAGTTAGCTTAATTGCTTTGTTCTCTTTGGTGACTGTCAGTGACGTAGCCTCACATCAAGGGATGTGACGCTCCATCACATGTAGTTGTGATATGAATCATTTTCCCCCTGCCCCTACTGAAAGGAAGGATAAATTCAGTGGCTTGACTAGTGTAGCGGGCGTCCCAAATAATTGTGAGATACTCGGGAAAGAAACAAAAGTGGTAAATTTGGGGGAAAGTGCCCTTTAAGTAGTTTTAAAAAGGTGTAAGTGCGGCTGTTTTTGAACACTGATATGCACTCACTAGGGGGAAGGGGAAAAAAGAACAGTTTTAACCCCGCAGATGGCCTAGGACTGAAAATGCAAATGGGCCCCGGGT
>CM031595.1:133097341-133114673 GCA_018398815.1 Conus ventricosus | reverse complement strand
CATTTATCACATTAACTTCTGATCAGCCGTAGAACCACCACTACCCGTTGTGCTAAATGGCCTCCATTTCTGAAAAATCCATGATGTTAGTCCTTACTTACTGCACACTGACACTTTTGCACACATGCATTCATGACAGCAATTTTACTCCATACGCACACGCAATCTTTCCAATCAACCCAAAAGGCGCACTACCGAATGCTTTTTATCTTCTCCCCCTCCTCCTTCGGGGAAAAACCACTTTACTAAATCCCATTCAAACAATTATAAACAGGATTTTTATAAACAATGTATCTCCTCTTTACACTGAGAGATAAATTATTTCATTCAAATTCTATAAAGTCATGGCCCTTCACCTTACATTAGCCCCAAATCCAGACCATGAGAATAAATACTCCTGTAATCATTGATGCCATGCCTGCATCAGATATAAGACTCCATACTGCATGATTCCCTGTCTCTCTCAGACTTCGTATCGCCCCCTTGAATTCTCCCCGTCACTGAGATGATTGAGTTCCCGACTCCTCCCTCCCCGACTTCTCCTGTCCACTGGAGAGATGAGAGATTTCCAACTCCTCTCCCTGGAGTCCCCTTTAATAATTCTGGGCTGTGCTACCGTGTGTTCCCCACAGCCCATGGCCATCTTTACCACTTCACGGGGTGAAAGGTGAAGGGTGAAAGCGAAGGGCTGAAACACGAATAAGGTTCGTGTAAGTAACCTGCTTCCCAATTTAATATGAATTCTTTCTCTTTCTCTTTCTTTAGGTTTTCCCCCTGAGCTTTCCCCAACTATCTAAGGCCACCTGTAATGATGGTCAGCAGTGAGGAACCAGCGTCCCTGACAGGATTGAGAGTCTCTAGGCCATCTGCTGGGCTAAAACTGATTCTGTCCTCCCTCCATCCACCTAGTGAGTGCATACTCAGTGTTCAAAACCACATACGCAGCACCTATAACCAGCCCTTATTAAACTATCTGTAAGTGAGCACTTTCACCCAAGGACCAGCGTTGTTTTCTTATGAGTCATCCACCATTATTTGGGGACGCCCGCTACACCAGTCAAGCCCATAAATATTCTTCCTTTTTAGTTGTGGCATGGGGAAATCGATTCATATCACTAACTACAGTGTGATTGAGCGTCACAAGCCTTGATGTGAGGCTACGTCACAATGACACCCCCCATCCTGGGGTGAAAAAATTTTCCTCGCAGAAAATTGTTATTTAAAGATATACAACTTCACTAGCTAAAACACATCTTCAGCCATTAATCCAAAATGTGTATCCATCACACATGATTCCCAAATAAATAATCAACGTATAGAATCGATCATCATGATCCACCATAAATACATATTTCAACTTTCAGTCTTTCTAAAAAAACGAAATTCATAATTGATCACCACATCTCACAAAAACACATTTCACAAATTACACTGGACAAAACAAATAAGGAATTCAAAGCAGCAAATTGTGTTTATAATATTCCCAGATGTGAAGCACAATTTTTCCCCTTGAACTTTGTTCACATCATATTTTCAAAACCCTCATGAAAATGAAGATATTTCTAAGTGATAAATGTTTCTCAATAGACATGCAAACAAATAAACATAGTTTAATAAACATAGTTTTTTGTTCCCCACATGGAATGTTATAGGTCTATTGAAAAGTGAAACCTTTTTCCATTGTTGGACAATTAACTAATTAAAACGATAGTGGTCCACTGCACAATCAAAACATGTGCATATACATTTCCCAAAGATGATTTTTATTTCATTGTTTACGCAAAGAATAAAAGCAAAGACTAAATATGTATAACATCAACATCAAGTAGTTTTTGCTTTTAAAACATATAGTCCACTTCAACAACAAATTAAGCATAAATACACTTGATTACACAGTCAGTATCATACAATGCACTGTCAATGTAGCACACCGTAATCAATAAAGAAGACCAAAAAAAAACAGGAATAGTCTTTCCCTTGAAGACAGTTACATTAGTCCATAATATTCATGCACTGACAATAATCTGCCATGACATTTTTGTGATCCAGGCTCTGGTTTCAATAGTAAACAGGAATTTCCTTTTAGTCAAGACTACTTTCACAAAATAAATTCCTTCTGAGAGGCTGACACAGAAGTTCTTCAATGTCTGGGATGGGCTCAGGCATCGTTACACAGTGATCTTATTTAATGTCATGTAATCGAATCAGAACCGCACCGAGCCATCAGGTTTGTCCCCCCAATTACAACTGGTGAGCTGTACAGAGATGTAGAAGGTTCTATGACCTTTAAATCCAGCATTAACTTTATTTCTCTCCGACAACCTCTTTTTTATGCAAACGGAAGGGTATGGTCTGGTTCGCACTGGTATTTCTAGTAGTTTAAAACTAATACTATGAACTATGGGGTTAATACCAGTCACTGTACCTGGGTATCCGTCAACACATCCTGAAAGTCTTTCAAAAAATTTATTTGATCTGTTCTTTTTGACTTGCAGACAATCATTCGAACAGAACCACATCATCATCGTTTTTCACCTTTGATAGACAGAGTAGAGGGGTACAACAACATCTGCAACTGGTAATGTTAACACTCCTACATTTTGCTGATTTCCCAACCTTTGACTTTTCCCTGTGAAGTACATTGGGATAAATATCATCACTGATAATATCTGTCATGTTGACATCAGTTTTCTGACATAGGACAAATTCCACTCACTGACTGGTTGAATGCAACATTTTGTACTTTCAACATACTTCTTCAACATGTTCCACATGGAATACCTTCTCATGTTTGCCATTTTGATCTTATAATTAACTGCAGAAAAGTTTTTCGGACCACCTGAAAAGGACCCTTCCACATAACACGAAGCTTGTTATGTCATCTGAGTAAGTACAAGGACTTTATCCCTACACGAAGGAACTGCCATTGCTTTTCTATCTGCAAAGACCTTAAATACAATCTGTTTTTTTTGTCATCACTGAACTGTTTGTCCGTTGGGTATGTCAGTGACAGTCTGTTAGCAGCAGAAAGTACAGTCGTCACGTCTCGTCTTTTCCCTGCATTTCTATTAGATCAACTGGGGTAATCTGGAGTTCATCCAGTCTTGAGACTTTTTAGCGGCTTTTTACTTTTTTCCCTGCTCACTGAATGTCTGATCTAGTACTCACAAGACAAGGAACGAAACGATCCTCAGCACCACCATGTACTGTAGCGACACCTGGCAATTGTCCAAGATCAAGTCGCAGTACTGGGGTATCATAGACACAGCGTACGAAATCCGATAGACTGTATCGGGGGACCGAAATTTTTTTCGCCAGCGGAAACGTTTGCAATCTTGCCTCCAAACGACCTACACTTTGGACAGTGTTGAGATACTGGATTTGAAGTACGAAAAGATTTACTTACACCAGCGGTGGTGCACCCCAGTGTCTCGCAAAACAAAGCCTGCAATCCGTTATGATGGCTCCGTTTTTTTCCAAACACCAATCATCAAACCGATTGATCTGGTGCCAAAACAAGCCTCTTCACAATCAGAGGAGACTAGATGCGGATTTTGAATCATTTGGTTTGAAAAAAGGGGCGGGGGGGGGCATCTTTTTCACATGGAACTTGCCATACACAAAAGAAACATCGCATTGTCCTGATCGGCAGCTGACAGATTTTGTGAACTTCGGAGTCTGTCCACGAACTGGCCCAAAAAGGTCTACGCGGTGGTCGTTGTCCACGACCTCGAACGATTTGAGCTGAGAGCAACGGTTTTTCCGGCGGTGAGTACTGTACTGACGAAATCCTTCGAACCGCGGAAAGAATCCTGTTCCCGTTCCTAGATAGTAAATCCCTAGATACTCAGAAATGACCCACGATTTTCCTTCCTGTAACTTCCCTGTCCCGATGGAATAGTATCAAGAACGCATGACACACAAAGATGAAAATTCTCATTTCCTAGCCACGCCTTATCTGGGTGAGCGATACAATACAGATCAGCCATCTGACACATTTCCCAAGCTTATCAAATTGCTTTCTTTAAGGAAGTGGACAGATTCGTTGGCTCACAGCTTCTGAAAAGTTGGTACTCTAAGAAGGAGATCTCGCAGGGATTGAAAAGTCTTGTTCGTTTTTGATAAATCATCCATCGATCTAAACAATGACTCATACGAAATTATAAACGACGGAAACGATACTCCTTTGTCATGGCGCAACAGAACGAAACGTTCGCGAAAACGGATCGGCAGAACATTAAATTTCTGAGGAGTTCTTCTTCAACTGAACCCCAATTTATATATTGATTCGACGCGAGTGTTGGTACAGTGCCAAAGCGCTACCCTTAAACAATGACGCTATATACAAATGTACCCTTTTCCTTTGGCCCAACCACAAGACGTAGCGTGACTTACAATCAGGAAAAGAAAACTATCACGTACAACCGTTTTTTTTCCCGAAAGCGGTACTTTTAGAATATAAGCGATTTTGATTGAGGCGCGCTGCGGAACCACTGGTGGAGCTGGTGGAGGTCTCTCGAGCCTGTATTCTTCTAATATTCAGCATCGGTCCTCTAATTCTAACTGCCTCAACTTAAATTGACGTTCTTTTTTCTTCAGATTCAGAGCTCCCTCCTGTATCTTTTTTCCTCAATTCAGCTTCCCTCCTGTAGTCTTTATATCTTCAAAACTCTAAGATTCCTTCCTTTGTTTTCCTTCACTTTCTAGTTATCCCCTTTGATTTTCTCCTCTCTCTTAGCCTGCTGTGGTCAGCCCTATCTTATGCATTTTAGCACATATTTGGTAAGTTTTTTTTCTCCATCAAACCCCAAGCTTCCCTTGTTGAACCATATTTATCAAAATCAGCCATAATGAAGCCCGTCAACAGATATAAACACAAAACAATTTCTAAGTATGATAAAAAATAAGGCGATATATGATGGCGTTTTATGTTTTCACATAAACGTAATTATAATATATACAAATAAAGAATTCAATTCCGGTGTAAACAGAAAACCCGCTTACTAAAACAGGTAGATAAGAACACAAAGAATGGTATTTTTCCAGAAGATTTTGTTCCGAACAGGTATCAATTTGTAATTAAGAAAAAAATGGACGTTCAATTCTAATCTGTATTTTTTTCCTACGAATAGGAAAAAACACCATAAATTTTCTGAAAATAAATTCTTTATACAGTTTAGTTCTTACTGTTCAGTGTTGCTAATAATAAATAAAAATAATGTGCATTTTTGCGCCTAATCTTAAAAGCCCTAAGCGCTTACAATAAAGAATAAATAAATCAATAGGAACAACCAATATGAAAAACAACAAAAGGCAATCTTCCAAACACACACACACAACATTTCTACATGCTTAAGCTGAGCACACAAACACGCACACACACAAACACACACACGCCACTCACTCACACAAACACACACCCAAACACACACATACGCCAGTGTAGGGTGCATCTGCTTTCGACAGAAGAGGGAAGGGTCATGACTGGAAAAGGGTAGTCTTAGAGAAGATCTTGAAGGAAGAGAGGGAAGTCGCAGAGCGGAAGACAGAGGGAGGTTATTCCAACAACAGGGGGACCTGGAAAGAGAACGAACGATCACCGAGGGTCCCTAGTGCGGAAGCGAGGAATTTTGGAGAAGAGAAGTGTCAAGGAAGAACGTAGCTGTCTAAGAGGTTTATAGTATTCAAAGATCAGCAAGATAGGATGGGGTAGACCACTGAGAGATTTGTAGCAACAGCAAAGACAGCTTGTATTCATTCTTTTTGCCACCAGGGAGCCATGGAGAAAATCAAGCAAGGGAGCCGCGTGAGAAAATTTGGAGCGTTTCAATACTAGTCCGGGCCAGCACTGTTTTGAATTTTTTGCAATTTGCCAAGAAGATTCTGTGGGCAAACCAGAAGAAGAGAATTACAGTAATCCAACGAGAGAGAACAAAATGCAGAAAATGAAGTTTTAGTGGCATCATCCGAGAGAAGATGACGAACAGAAGAAATACGGCGGAGTTCCAGATAGCAACAACGACAAGACAGGGAAATTTGACTTTGAAAGAAAGAATTTGCTAGTCTTGCTTACTTATTCAAATGAATTTACAAAACAGATGTTCGCCTTATCGATAAATGAAAATAAATTACAAAACAAAGGAATTACAAACAATTAAAAAGAGGGGAAGACACACAAACACAAACTATGGCGGAAATCCAACCTAAAAGATGAAAAGGTAGAAAGAAAACTAGATAGGAGTTATGAGTTAGAAGGTTTAAGAGTTTGAAAAAGGGGTGTAAAGGAAATGAAAGGAACACAGGATCGAACAGTGAGAAAGAAATAAGAAAAGCAAAAGAAGCCTCGACAGCACCCTAGTGGTCACTGACTCCCGTGAAACTGAGAAGGTAAAACAAATCAAAGTACAGTATACCCAACACTTACAATAATAATACAAAAATGATTAACAAAACAAATCATTCACATATACACAACACAACAATAAAAATACAAATGATAAACAATCAATAAATAAATGAGTACATTCACCAAACGCAAAGAGAAATCTCACAACCCCCCCCCCAAAAAAGAAAAACGAATAAAAATTTTTATTAGAGTTTTCCCCGCACTTGTCAACCTCTGTCCTGATGAAGAGACAAGGTCGGTTCAAACTCTGGGAAAAAGGACTACTTGAAATGAAACGATAGGCAGAGAAAGAAAAAAAAAAACAAAATAAATCGAATAAGGGCGATCACGGCTGCTCCCACTCCTTGAACTAACCGCTCAATGTAGCGAGAAGCCGTTGGGGGGCTCACCGATCGGGAAAGAACAAAATAGGGAATAACGCCTGCTCCCACTCTTGAACTATCCGCTCAATGTAATGAAAAGGCGGTGGGCTCATCGATCGGGGGAAAAATAGGAACTTAACAAAACAAACAAAACCACTAGCAAACTCAGAGTCCAAAAATAAGAAGAGAAGTCCCTCACTAGCACTGAACAAATAAACTCACTCACCCACATAAACAGAAAATATTTTGCAAATACACAGTAAATAATTAAACTTTGTTTTTTTTCCCTTCCACAAACCCTTGAGGGTACAAATCAAAATCTTTCTTTTAATGAAAATATAACTCTTTTTTCAAACCCCGAGGGTACAAACAGAAATCCTTTTCCTCTGAGGGTACAAAAGAAAATCTTTCTCTTTTTTTTTCCCAGGGGAAACAAAACGGCAGCAACGTCGGGGTCACCACTATCACACTGTCACTTTAGCACACATGCAATTCATGACAGCAATTACTCCATAACGCACACGCAATGCTTTTCCAATCAACCAAAAGGCGCACTAACCGAATGTTTTTTTCTTCTCCTCCCTCTCCTTCGGGAAAACCACATTACTAATCACATCAAACAATTTATAAACAATTTTATACATGTAAACTCTCTTTACACTGAGAGATAAACTAATTCAATTCAAAATTCTATAAAGTCATGCCTTCACATTACAATTAGCCCGAAATCCAATCCATAGAATAAATATCTCCCTGAAAAAATCAAATTGATGCCATGCCTGCATCAGATATAAGACTCCAATCTTTCAGATTCCCTTCTCTCTCAGACATCGTATCGCCCCCCCTTGAATTCCCGTCACTGAGATATGATTCCGACTCCTCTCCCTCGACTTCTCCTGTCACTGGATGAGATGATGAGTCCAACTCCTCTCCCTGGAGTCTTGTAATTGCTTGGGCTGAACACGGTGAGTTCCCTCCCACAACATGGCCATCTTTAACCACCTCAACGGTGAAAGGTGAAGGGTGAAGGGCGAAGGTCTGGCACACGAAATAAGGTTCGTCCCTATAACCTGCTTCCAATATAATTATAAATTCTGTTCTTTCTCTTTTCTTTAGTTTTCCCCTGTTGCTTTCCCCAACTAACTATGGCTCATCTGGTAATGACTGGTCAGCAGTGCGAGGACCACGTCCTGACAGGTCGAGTCACTAGGGCGATTTTGCTGGGCTAAAACTAGATCTTCCTCCCTCCTCCTAGTGAGTGCCATACTCAGTGTTTCAAACACATAACCAGGCACCTCACCAGCCCCATATTAAACTTCTGTAAGTGGTCACTTTTCACACCCAATGACCACGTTGTTTTCTTTAATGAGGTTCATTCCTCACCATTATTTGGGGACGCCCCTACACCAGTCAAGCCACATACATAGTCTTCCTTATTAGTTGTGGCATGGGAAAATGATTTCATATCACGAAACTCGAAATTTGATGGAGCGTCACAATGCCTTGATTGTTAGGCCTACGTCCACATGACACCTTACATATACTGTTCGTTGCAACCTATCAGATACATTTTTCAAAGCGTCCAACTGGATTCTGCAACCAACAGGTTATCCACAGAGAACAACATCATCAGCAAACAACATTACAAAGATAGTTCAGTAGCCCCTGGTACATTTGAATCCCATGTTTTTTCCATTCACTGAAATATCCACTGCAAGCTCGTAACTAAAAAAAAAGCAAATAACTGAGGACTGACAGACATCCCCCCCTTTTTTTGTTTTAAAACACCACGTGGACAACTGAAATAATCAAGTAAATGCCTTTGCCCATGAACACAAGCCAGGACATAATGCATACATTGCTCACGCAGCTGGCATAAACTTCCGCATTATAACACCACTTTTCCTCTTCCCTTGTAAAACACTCCACACAGTCCATTCCTATTCACAGAATCAAAAGCTTTCTGGAAATCAACAAAGGCACATATAATGTTGCTTTTTTTAAAAGGTATTTCAGACAATGGGATACAATGTAAATAAGTGTCTATTGTGCGTATTAAGATCGAAATCAGCTTGGTACTATGAATTTATCTCATTTCATCCTCTCTTTTCTGCTCATGTGCCGTTAACACCTTTTATTAGAATATGTAAATTTTGATTAGAACACTTGACAGTTCAATGCCTCGGAAATGATCTGGAATTTGTTATTATCTCCTTTATTGTAAAGAGGATTATTATCGATTTAGATCATACTTGGGAAAGATTCCCTTATTGAACAGCGAGTTAAAACAGAAGTTACATAAAATCAATAACAACAGAGTTGACACATTTGAACATTTCACAAGCAACCTTGTCCAGACCAGCGTGCTTTTGCCACATTTCATATATTTAATGCTGTTAAATACCTCGTCCTTGATAGCACCTGATTAAATAATGGTTTCTCCTGTACAAAATCTTTATTGTTTACTTCTATATTAGAGTCATCGGAAATCGTTGTTAAAGCCATGGAATGCTTTAAAAAATAAGTGACAAAGCATTGCTGTGACGTTATTTCGTTGTATATGCTGTGTGTATATACTAATCGATCTAATATATTGACCCAGAATAGTTGGAGTCATGAACCTG
This sequence comes from Conus ventricosus, assembly GCA_018398815.1. Lineage (NCBI taxonomy): Eukaryota > Metazoa > Mollusca > Gastropoda > Neogastropoda > Conidae > Conus > Conus ventricosus. The sequence continues at coordinate 133,105,281 of CM031595.1, read as the reverse complement.
ATTTTCTAGCTTGTCAATCGATTCTCATCGAATCCTTTTTCTTCTCTACTTTTCATTGTTTTTTTTTTATCTTTTCTTATCCCAAACAAGAAGAGTTTTACGATCTTTTTTCAATTACTTAATTTATATCTCTTGATATTGCTTTCAAGCATCAACAAATCTTTACTTTTTCCACACTCGCTGTCAAACCAAATCATTCACATTCTCTTCTTCTTCTTTCACTCCCCGCAGATCTCACCATACAACTAGCAGCAACTACATAAAGCATTTATACACACTCAAAGCATATGTTTAACATCAATGTAAGGAATAGTAAGGCTCTTTCGTTCCACTGTTTATAAAACTCTTTCTGAGATAAGTTTCCTCCCAATAGGATTCTGCACATTCTTTCAGACCCATATAATGCGCTTCTCTTCCACAAAACACTGGACGTTTCTTCTTTCTTATCATGCTACCAATATTCCATTTTCCAAAGGCACATGCCAAGAGAACAAACAATCCCCCCCCCCCCCCCAAAAACTTTCATACTGCAATGTTGAGCAGGCCTTGTTATACAAATAAAATAATCAATAACATGCTGCCACTAGGCGACAACGAAAGGTGAATTCTCCTTGAAGTGTCCGCAGATACGTTTTCCATCACAATAATTAAGATCAAACATGAACATAAATCCCAAGAAGATTTGCCACAAACTTATTTCATGATATATCCTTAGAGCGTCGCATCAAAGATTTTCTATATTTGCGTTCATGTTCTCTATACTAATGTTAGAGTCACACTCATTATATCACTTTCACATTTCAACAACATCACAACATCATCAATATATCTCCTCGTTATCAGCAGCAGCAACAGCTGCATCATCATCATCCATCATCATGAACATCATCATAAACACCAATAACAACATCATATATATATATATATATAAAATTAAATAAATATATATATATATATATATATATATATATATATATATATATATATATATATATATATATAATATATATATATATAAAAATATGTTAAAAAGGAAGGTTATTAAAACCTATAGTTTTAAACCTTACTTTTTAACAAATTCGCTCCCAGTTCGTTGAGCATTTTTTTAAAATCTCTGCTGGTATTCACTACATTGTCAAATATATAAATATAAATAATATATAATAAATATATAAATATATACTCATATAAATATATATATATAATATAATATTATATATACATATATATATTTATATTTATATATATAATATATCAAAGATTGTCCCTACATTGTATACTGTTTGCATAATGCTTTTAGTGTTTTCAGCAACTTTTTTTTCCTCTCCAATCCGACACTTTTGTTTTATTCCATTTACTATCCTTTGGATGCTGCTTTGGGGTGCTGTTGGATCTCTTTTTGAACCCCTTGGTGTGAGACACCACAGAATTATGGACTGTGGTGTGTCTCTATTGACACCAAGACACAGACACAATCAGCCGGGTCCTCCTGATGATCCGAATCCACGGACGAAAGCCTAGGAACAGGCAATACAAATAGGATGTGCCCTTTGAGAGGGATTACGATGTTCCCTCAAGGCAGCTAGTGAATGGGTTTCTAATATTTATAATATATTCCCCCCATTTTCTTCATGTTGTTATTCTCTAAAAGTTCAAATCTTTGCAAGTCATTACTATGGTGATTGATGAGCCTGTTGCTTGCGCTTGTTTTCCCCCACTGCTTAATTGTTCAGCATCCACACACACACACAAACACACACACACACACACACACACACACACACACACACACACACACACACATGTATATATAGATATAATATAGTATATAATAATAAATATAACTATACATATATATGTATAAATATTATATAATAGATATATATATTATATATATAGATATTTAAATATATATATAGCAGAAAGAAAACAAAACAAATATGTACATACATCTACATGTTGCTAGTTTTTCTAAACTTAAATGCTCAGAGAGAGAGAGAGAGAGAGAAGAGAGAGAGAGAGAGAGAGAGAGATTTTAAACATCTCCAAATAAGTCCGTTCAAAAAACGTTGCTATACCTCAAAGTAATCCTAACCCATATTAATGATATATCACCGGTCAGCTCTTCATGAAAATAGCCATTGATTGTTTGGAATAGCACAACATTCAATGGTCCGGTAGAACACAGAAATATGAACGGAAAAGAAAACTGTCACTTGACTTCCTGAGTGCTTCAGATGGCAGTCAGACACTGTCGGGGGGGGGGGGGGGGGGGGGGGGGGGGGGGGAGGGGGGGGGGGGGGGGGGGGGGTAGAGTTCAAATACGGCACGTCCTAAACTAACTTCATGGGGATTTACTTTCGATCAAGAAATATCGATCCAGATTGACTTCCGGGGAGTTAAAAAATAGAAGGTGGTGGAGCTTTCTGGCCTTATGCCAGGATACGCCCCCCCCCCCCCCCCCCCCCCACACACACACACACACACTGCAGAGAGACAGTTGACACATGACACTTGAAAACTTTACTAGACAAGGATAAAGATCTCGTAGGCTAACATAAAGCATATTAATCCAATATGTCTTTGCTAAACACTAATAATAGTAAACAAAGCTGACTAGAAGCATGCAGAGAGAGAGAGAGAGAGAGAGAGAGAGAGAGAGAGAAAGAGAGAGAGAGAGGAGAGGAGAGAGAGAGAGAGAGAGAGAGAGAGACAGACAGACATACATACATACAGACAGACAGCAGAGAGAGGGGAGTGGGGGGAGACACTAGAGACAGAGACACTGAGATACATAAACAAAATAGACAGGCAGACAGAGATACAAGCAAAGAGAGAGGGAGAGAGATTAAGAGAGACAGACAAGCACAAAGGCAGACAGACAAGCAAGGAGAGTGAGAGAGTGAGCGAGAGACTGAAAGAAAGTTGGAGGGTGGGAGAGAGAGAGAGAGAGAGAGGGAGACAGACAGACAGGCAGACAGACAGAGAGAGGGGGAGGGAGGGAGGGAGGGAGGGAGGGAGGGAGGTGTATATTAAATGTTGATTTCTCATATCATGACTAACACATAAAACTGAATGCTTTGGCGTGGGGGAGTTATTCTAAAACAGGGGGAGTCATTCTGGCGTGGTTTGTTTTAACTCTCGGGGAGTTAAAATTGGCACGTGCTAATTCTAACTCCCGGTGAGTTAAAAGTGGAGGGGAGTTAAAATGGATCGTTACACAGGTGTGCAGCCGGCATCAAACCGTTTCTTCTTTGCGACCAGCAGAGGTGGATGAGAGGAACTCTTTTATGTTTGGACAGATCTGGAAGAGTTCGTTATCCGTTTGTGTATTCCAGTCCTCCTGCCAGAGGTCTCTGACATAATCATTAACTTTCAGTTTTGATATGTTAGACAGTTTCCCTGTTGTGGCATTCTTAGCCAAACAATCAGCCATTCAATTCCCTCTGATTCTAACATGACCGGGAACCCAAGCCAGAACAATGTTGTGACCTTCAGCTTTCAACGAGGTAAAACGTTTAAAACGTGTAGGAGTTCAGGATGATGGAGGTCACGGACAGCTATCGCCTATAAGGCTGACAGCGAATCAGACAAAATCAGAAAGTCTTTGTTTGTGGATTGAGAGGTTGTCTTCAGAGCTAGAACCAGAGCTGTAAGTTCAGCAGAGTAAACAGAAGTATCTGATGGAATATGTTCTAATAATATTTTAGAAGGAGCACCAGGGCAATAGGCTGCACAGGCTACTCCATCTTCAGACTTTGAACTATCTGTACAGATTTTCTGAAAGGATGGGAATTTTGTACAGAGATCGGCAAACGATGCCATGAATGCCTGAGAACTGTTGGATTCTTTGCGAAAAGCAGCAAGATCAAAGTGGATTTCTGAAGTGAACAAGATCCATGGAGGCTTATCGGGAAACTTTGAGAAGTCGGACACAGCTCCTAGATCAAGACCTGCATTCTGCGCATGAGGCTGCATACGAAGTCCAAACGGAGGAATACAGTTGGGATTGCTACTTAGTAACACTCGACATCTAGTGTATTTTATGATCAACATCAGTCACAGCGACTGACCAAGAATTTATTAGGTAAGTATTTAGTGCCGCAGACATGTATATGGAGAACACTTTGCAAACCTTAGTCTTCCCCTTCATTTTATATTAACATCCAAAGATTGTTCTAGAAACAGTCACACAACAGTTATTACAATAGATTAGCAGGTCAGCTTGTGGGTATTTTGTGCTATTTTCCATTCTTTTTCGGCATTTCCCTGTATTTCATCATCCTAGATAACGGACCAGAGATCACAGACTCATATCAACGATTCGTTCTCTAGGATGAAAATAATGGAGGCTTTTGTGTTGTAAATAACATGGTGTGATGGGCAGTAATTATGGAACACACACACTCTCTCTCTCTCTCTCTCCTCTCTCTCTCTCTCTCTCTCTCTCTCTCTCACACACACACACACACACACACACACACACACACACACACACACACACACACACACACACACACACACACAAAACACACACACACACATGGTCTTCGGCACTCATATACTATCAATTCATTACGTGTAAGAATGTTTAAAGTGTTCAGGTGTGAAGATAGATGACTGACAGTTCCCGGATTTAAAAAATGCGTTCAGCTATATCGTTGAAGAGAAAGGTGAAAATAGGAGTAAGATGACTGTTTAGTACGCAATCCATAGTTCGCCTTAATAAAAACGTAGATTTTCCATTGGTTTACGTAGCTGTCCAATTCAAATCAGATCAAATGGTTCTTCAACGAGGTTATATGTGACGGACCATATTTTGTCAGGTCCCATATTTTGGGGACACGTTTGACCGGAACAGGTAAACCTGTAAAATCGGTTGGCCTGTTAACCTGACAGATACTCACCTGCGTTTTGTGTAAGTCAAGTGAGCGAAGATTTCCCTTCAGTCTCCGCAGAGCTACCGGCCGAGCAACTTCATCAGAGAGCCGAAGGGAGACTGAAGGCAGGTCCTCGCTGGCAGTCGGTTCCCCCAGGTGTCGGTGAATCCCCGTGTCCGACCTGGAACTGTCTGCTGTCCGGGTGTGGGGTGCAGCCTGTGCCTAGCCACTGTCTCTACCCCGTGGGGGTATGGAGAGGCTGACCGTGGGTCAGTAGAAATCGTGTGTGCACTGCCGACAGGTTGTGGGGTGCATCACGAGCCCAGCTGCCGTCTCTGCTCATGGGGGTATGGAGAAGCTGTCCGTGTGATCAGCAACGAGCTGGTGAGTTAAAGGGCCTCAGAGTTCGTTGGGACGACGACTTGTGTTCTTCTGTTGTGTGGGAGTCCTTGGAAGTACTCTACGAACTACCTCCGTGAGCGGCTTCGTTTTCCGTCGTGTAGCGTGTGTCCTTTTGTTGCGTGGGAGTCCCTGGAAGGACTCCACGAACTGCTCCCGTGAGTGACTTCTGACCTGTGTGAGAACTGTCTGACTAGGGCCAGATGCGGTCAATAGCATAGACTGTTTGTGTGGCACTGCTGTGGGTGCCAGCTTGGTTTAATGTGACAATATAGAATCTAGTGTCGTTGTGCGCCCTTTGGTGGTGGAGGAGTATATTGATGGTCTGCTTTTATTTATTATGTATCCTGTGTTTGCTTTGATTTGATGGTTCAGGCAGCAAAAGAGAAAAAAAGTAGAAACTTAACTTGTTGCCTGGCTATCTATGTTCATGTGGTGTGGGTGTGTGTAGAGAAAGTCGTATACGCATCCAAACGTCTTCAGGTGAGAGTCAGACAGCAAAACACGCACTGCACACCATCCGTAACACTATGTAAGAGAGAAACCAAGTTCAATAGAATCAGTATGTTCTGTTACCCTCAAAGAAGCAGTTTGAATGATCCACACAACGTTCTGCAGCATATGATGTACTTTTTTTATGAGATATTCGCAAAAGTCGAAACTAGGTGTTGGTAGTGCTTATAATATCTTTGCTGCCGTTAACATGATTTCTGTTTGGATCTATCCTTGCTAGTAATGGATCACTGGTAAGCAGACTGTTGAACAGTTTCTAGTTTCTAACTATGGCTGGTTATACTTTTACTGATGATTATATTCTCAGTGTTAATTTCCACGCTACATTTTGGTGATGACACATTCAGTCTTGGAATAAGCTTGGTGAGTTTCTGTTCCTGTTCACTGCCTGCCAAGCCATTGATGTAATCTGCAAATAGATAAGATTTATGGTGAATCTCCCTCCAATGCTCACCCTGCTGGCATAATCTTTAAGTGTTGCGTTCGCATGTTGCGTTCCATGAGTATGTTGACAGGTGCGGGAGATAAAAGGCAGCCCTAACGAACTCCAAATAAAATACAGACACACTTTCCAATAGCACCCTGTATGTACAATGTATTAGGTGCTTATTATTAATTAGCTTCTGCCCATTGATCTGTGGCGGCCAACAGTGCCTCCTGGCAGACCATGTCGATTGTCTGTTTGAAGTGTATGAAGACGTGGTAGACATTCCTCTGGTGTTGGAGAGGCCTCTTGCAAAGGGCATTGTAATATGTAGGCCGTTGTTTTTTTATGTCTTCCTGTGTCAGACAGTTGACGTCTTAGTCCTGAATGGTGCTGTCTTTGCTTCTTTTTGGTTGAGTCCTTTACGATATTAAAAAGCTTTCTTCTTAACATCAACGTCCTGATATTCAATATCCTCACTCTGTTGTTCGGTCCAGCTTTCCTCCTTTATCTCCTCACTGGTCTTCTTGTTATACCCCCCCCCCCCCCCCTTCCTTAAGCCCCTTGGTGTAGTTTTATGCTCCTTCGAGTGTCAGACACTTCCAAAGTATTGCTTGGATATCTGTTGTTGTTTCAGTCACCACGTGGTTGACATTGTTTTAAGGGCTTCGATTCTTCTTCCAGAAGTTATATTGTGATAAATTGTCTTAACTGCGCTTATTATGATACTTTGGTTGGAAACAACTGATATCTTAGGTACTGATACATCCGAGAAAAAAGCGCAAATCAGCTTTATTCTCAATCGTAACTTCACACATTCCATTATTTTTTTGTACAGTTTGCCATGTAAACTGCGGGTAAATACATCAAATGTACGGATTGAAATTTTGCCAACGAAAATCTTTTATACCTATCTAAAATCGAATGCCACGTATGGCTGTTTCCAAATTATGAGACATTCTGAATTTTCTATATTCCAGAAACGTATCACTGTTGTTAATAATTATGAAAACTCAACTTTTGCCAACCATCATAGATCTGGCTTTGCTTGAACTCTTTTGCAAAGTAACTAAACAGTCCAAACCCTGATTTGCCACATAGAAAAGGAACCATGTGCGATTACTTTATCACGGATTTTAGACGTACAGTTTATTTTCCCTCTGTTTAGCACATCAAGCATCTAATATGCTTTTGAAGCGTAGTCTGTCTTCTCCTATGTGTGTTTCCTTTAGCGAGTGCCGTGTACAATGGACATTATAACTGGCAGTTAAGGGAAACCTTCCAAGTACACCATAAATTAGTTGGTGTTTTCACACTGATACCTAGATGTTTGTTTGTTTTTCAGCACAATCAAATATTTTCCACTATTGAAGTAAGTTTATTCCAACCTCATACTTATGTGCCATTTAACAACAAGGGTTGTATTTATTTATTGCAACACCTTTTTGTACTCCCAGTTCTTATAGAGCAGGAAGTACTTTAGAATGGGAACGAAGAAATGCTGTCTGTGTGTGTGTCCGTCCGTGGTCAAAATGTGTTCCACTCGCTCCAGTCAAAACTACTGGGCCGATCTTTCTGAAAATTGTAGGTATGTTCATTATGGGCCAACGATGACGCCCGATGTGTTATTTTACCGTTATAGCCGTTACTAATGGCTGTAACGGCCTGTAACGCTTTTTCTTCTTTATGGAATATCTCAGAAAGTACTTGGGCGATCTTTGTGA
>CM031595.1:133082341-133092341 GCA_018398815.1 Conus ventricosus | reverse complement strand
TCATTTTGCAAAACACTCAATCCAGGAGGAGCGTCCAGTGCATCGCCGATCCTTTGTTATAATTTTCAGCACCTTCCCATTTGATTGCTTAAAACCCCATATTTGCTAAATTTCTCTATCTATAAATTGGTAAGTATGAATTTATTAGATGGTAAATATATTTTGTGGACACTTTAAAGGGGCTGTTTCTGCCCCTGAGTGAACACACACCCTTTCATGTGAAACAAGACAAGACAGACAATTGCTTTCAGTCACCTGTTCTGTCTGCCCCATCCCATCACAAGGAGGTGACTGTCCCACAGTGACAGCTTTATTCGTCTATAGCATTCAAGGGATTAAAATCTGTGTTTTGTTTTCTGCTAAAAAGCAGGAAACATTTGCTGAAGAAACAGTTGGTATCCCAGATGCGAAAAGCTCCACCAAACTTACCTTTGAATCTCCTCGGTTAAATTTTCGATCTTATTTTACTGTGGTAATTTGTCTATATCTAAATGTACATACGACGACTGGATCTGCCGATGTCGATTTTTGTGTGTGTATAACTTGCACTATGTATGACTACAAAACTGAAAAACACGTAGTCAGCATTAATGACATGGAACAGACTTCATGACAATGTTCGAATACACATCTTTTTAAGTAGACTGTTGTGCTACTACTGCTTGATGAGCACATATAGCATTCTTTTAAAAATCTGGTTCGTGGTTTTGTATGTTTTTTAAAGAATTTTTATTATGTCTGAGCATGTCTTACTTGCAGAGCGTCTTCTACCATGCTCCCGTAATTAACACAATTATTTATCTTTTTCGTCATAATCTCATTTAAAAGATGTATGTTAGCATGTAACCATACTCGGCTGTTGTTGTTTTTTGTTGTTGTTGTTTGTTTTTTTTTGGGGAGGGGGGTTGTTTGTTTTTTTGTTTTGTTTTTTGTTTCATCATTTTGACATTTAAGTTAATTGGGAAAACATGTGAACAAAAACAAGGATCTGGAACCTTTGCATCCTTTGTGAGAAATATCCAATCATGGATTGTCTGTATGAGTATGTATACGATTGCAAGGATGAGGCGAACTGACCAAACAATGTGTCCGAAAGATAATTCTAAAACAGACAATGCCTCACGCACCGGACAAACTACGGACACGGCACTAAGTTGGCTGCAAAACGACTAATCAATATTTTAGCAAAGCAACTCTTTGGCAATAAAAAAAAAATTCCACAAAACAAAAAGGCTACCAACTACTCAAGCAAATGTACACCAGTGACACAGAATAATAAATGGTGCCCAAGTTCACGCAGTGACAGCTGTCTTGGGGACTTTTGAAATGTTTGAAGCAACGTTCACCCCATCTGCTCACCTAGTAAACAATTCCACCAACACATCTGAAAATGAAAAGCCCAAAAGGATATTCACATCTTTTGTTGTTGTTGTTGTTGATTAAACCATTCTCTCTCATACACGAAACAGTAAACATCACAAAAAGCGATCGTTCAAATTCCGCATCACACGTGCTGTCGAATTAAATCAAAATGAGCCTGTGTGATCATTTCACTTGATTTATCGGCTAGAATCCCGTGCGTACCCCTTCCCCCCTCCCGCTACCGCCTTCCGTGTCTCTCAGGAAAACAAACTCTCGCCTCCATGACCACACTTATAGGGGCGCAAACATAACGAAGTTTGAATATCGATTCATCTTGTTTTCTTCCAGCTGCTTTAGCGACCTTTGCTAGCGCTTTTTCGCGACAGAGGGTACACCAACCCCCAAAAATAACATTTGCAGGAATTATTGTGTGATGGTGTGGAGGGGTAAGGGGTGTGCAGGTGAAAACAGGCAGATGGTGGAAAGTGCAGGAACCAAGGGACAGCAGCCAGTCAAGAAGACACAGAGGACGACGTGGAGTTTTTCCTCTTTCATTTCTCTCGCACTCAGCACACTGAGCACACTCTCTGTATTCTCTCTGCCTCCCACGCCAGTCGCTCGCACCAGGGAACACTCTTTCGGGCTACTCTCCGGGCACACTAGGGAACACTGCTGTCTTATACCGTTATGGTTGAGTTTTACGTCCCCATAGCGAAAGCTTTTAGGGACTTTTTTCACGGTAGTCTTGCTGCTGTCTCACACACTTACTACTTACTTAATCCTCTTCGCTCCATCGGGAGCATAGGGCATTCACTGCAGATTTCCAACGTGTGCGGTCTCGGGCTGCCCGCTTTGCCTCACCCCAGGACAGCTTGATGGAACTCAGCTCGCTGTTCAGCGTCCTACGCCAAGTTGTCACTGGGCGGCCTCGCTTTCTCTTTCCTTGCGGGTTCCAATCCAGTGCCTGCCGTGTGATGTTGTCCGGGGCCTCGGCGTAGAATGTGTCCGATCCACTTCCACTTTCGGATTCTGATGGTGTCTCCGATTGGGTCTCTGATTTGTCCGGCGCCATAGCTCCTCATTGGCAATTCTGTCAGGCCACCTGATGCGGAGGATCCGCCGCAGGCATGTGTTGATGAAGACCTGCAACTTGTGCTCCAGCCCTTTGGTGAGTCTCCAGGTCTCCGAGCCATACAGCAGCACAGGTCTTACATTGGTGTTAAACAGTCTCAGTTTGGTGTGAAGACGGACGTTTTGCGCTCCTCCAGATGGGCTTGAGGTGGTGAAAGCAAATCTTGCCTTGGTTATTCTGGCCCTGATGTCATCATCAGTACCTCCTGTTTTGTTGACAATGCTTCCTAGGTAGGTAATATTTCTCAACATCTTCTATCTGTTTTTTTCCCCTAGGCGAATTGCTTCAGCCTGGCTTGTGTTGGCTCTCATGGTCTTTGTCTTCTCCGCGTTGATCTCCAAGCCAGTGTTACTGGCTGTGCTGCGGAGGTTCTTCGGTCTTCTTCTGCATGTGGTGGAGGGTGTGAGTCACAAGCTGATGTCGTCCGCGAAATCCAGGTCCCTCAAGTTTTCTGCATGAGTGTCCACTGGATCCCGCATGGTGGGCTCATCGCTGTCCTCATCACCCAGTCGATCACAATAGAGAAGATCAGCGGTGACAACAAACATCCCTGACGTACCCCGGTGTTCACTGTGAAGGGTTCCGACACACTCGTGTTGTGGATGACGTGACACGCTGTGTCCTTGTACAGGCTCTGTTAGATCTTTACCATCTTGAGTGGAATTCTATAGTGTCTCAGGATTTCCATGTTACTTCTCTGTCCACTGTGTCGAATGCTTTTTTGAAATCGATAAAATTGATGTAGATTGGTGACTGCCACTCAGAGACTGCTCGATGATGATTCGGAGCGTGGCTATCTGATCGACACATGATCTTCCTGCTCGAAATCCTGCTTGTTCGTCTCTCAGCTTTTCGTCTACAGCTGCCCGGATCCTCTCTAGGATGATTCTCGTGAAGATCTTACTGGTAGTGACAGCAGCTGTATCCCTCTCCAGTTCTTACACTCGCTGAGATCCCCCTTCTTGGGTATCTTGATGATGTAGCCCTACACAGCGCCTCTTAAATATGTAGCGGGAGCCATAGCTGGCATTTCGCTCCTTTTATACATATAAATTTCATTATCCAAGATGCCGTCTGAGCGGAGAACTTTTGTTGTTTTTTTTAAATTGATCGGAAACACAACTTGCTTTCGTCGCCACATGACCGTTGACATGTGGATTTGATACGATTTTCAATAAAAAGTTACTCTGCTGAAACAGTCCATCGGCTAATTTTTATACATTTTTAGTTGTTTCTATCATAGATATGGAGTCATTAATAAGATTCCGATCTGGAAGTCCGAATTTCATAAGACGACAATGTAGATCAAAACTGCGACAATGAACGAAGAAGGCGACTTGCTCAAAGGAACCGGCATCGTCAGTCATTTTGTATAGTCGCAAGCCTGTGCGGAAAAGTTCTTCGGCATGCAGTACATGAAATGAGAGCTTATGGACGTTACTTTTAATGTGCACTTTTAGATTCTTCGGTTTTTTTTAGATTCTTCGGTTTTTTCTTACTTTTTGTAAAATCAAGAATTATTCAGTGTTTGTTCGACGGACAATTGAAAATGGCACCAAGATTGCTTGTGCAAAATACCAGTTTAGAGAAAACATGGGCTTCTTGGCCCAGTACGGTTATAACGAATGAAATACATTAATTTTTGTGACTTCAGCGACGTACATACAACTATATACGTTCTGAGGTATTCATAATTTAAAGCATTTACACAATAAAAGTAAGATTCATCAACCAAGGGAGGTAAGGGGGAAGATAACTCATGAACAAACTAACTATATCGTCTACGACGCGTGACCAAGAAATGTACTGCTAGCAACCGGGTACAATTGTAAGCACTTTGTTTTTGTTTCAAGCATACTAGTCATGAAGTACCTTCACAAAAAGTGAATACTTTTTCTTCAACAAATGTATTCCACAAGTTCACTCGTTTTGTGAAAGGAGCAGTCTTTGATCCTGGTCCTCGTTTTCACACGATGGGGCAGTCTTCAACTGTTAATCAGCAGTACACGCAAGCTGACCAGTCCTGGCTCCCAGGAGAGCAGAAGAATAGCCAGGTTCCAACAAACGTTCAGGAAGCGTGTTGCCGTAGCTCGCCATCAAGAACAGCTCCCACACTCCTCCTTCAGCAGCGCCAGGCAAGCAGGTCCAGTACTGCTAAAGGATCAACGGGTTCACAATACATGCAGTCTGGCTGCACGATTCCATTCACTAACACATCGGAACGAAGAGGGTGTAGGCAACGGGTATATAATTTAATTCTTTAAACTTGTGATACGTTTTGATGAGTTTTTTTTTAACAAAGGCCAGTATATAAAACACATGCGATCATCTGGAATGTCTTGAGCACAACACTTACAAACCAGCTTGCCCTAGCGTGAACCAAGTGGGCCAGGACACGGTGCAGCGAGTCTACACACGCGTCTGTGCCCCAACTAACTTTCCCCAAGCGAGTTGAGTACCCGTGAACAGTTTCCACCAGGTCTCATGAGCACATATCTTTTTAAAATCTATTAGGAAAGAGTGCATGGGCCAAGGCATGAAGTCTTCAATAGTTAATATCATTTGCCTGAGACACCCACATAGCCAACAAGATCTGTACCGTGTTTCGTCGACTTTAAGAAAACATTTGGCAGGGCTGGGCAGAAAGCCTTATGGACAAGAAAGTCCAACATCGATAGGAATCTTGCGAGGGTCATGGAAGGTCCATAATAGCTACAAACCTAGTTCTCAGAATAGCAGCCTTGGCGAATGTTTCCACACAACTGTTGGTGTCAAACATATTTGACTATCACCCCCCCCCCCCCCTCTTAATTTTCCCCCAGAAAGACTCATGTCGGTGATAGTGAAATGTATCTACTGTAGTATGATGAATAGCGCCTATATTGCTTTGGTTTAACGAATATGTCAGCGTTCAGACTTTCGTTTTGTATGGAATATTTTGAATGACCTTTGTTAATGACCTTTTTTTAAGTCAATGGCTCCCAGTGTTTCCTCTGTTAGGCACGTGTCGGTGAATATGACCAGTCCTGAGCTGTGATGTTTGCTTGAGGATACCCTTGAAGAGGAACGAACCGGAAGCCATCTCTTATGTGGTCTGCATCCGTTCGTCGGAAATCTGTCATCATGTCTAGCAGACTTGATCTTATGTGCTGTAAGCTCTCTTCAGTGTCATCCTGTCAACGGAGTTCTTTCCTACCTATAAACGCGACTCAGCCCCGTTCCCCGTCAAGATTATTAATGGCCATGATGCTGTCCGTTATAAAACTGCTCGCAGCAGGGTATTAAAGGAATCTGTTTCGTAAGTATCATGGGCCTCCGGAATGAAATTACCAGCTCCAGGTTGAGTGGCCAAAACTCACCCATAGCCTGTTGCTTCTTTTGTTATAGAAGGGGGTGTTAAGGTCTTCCTTCTGTCCTGTAATTTCCTCCTGTTCGGGATAGTCGATTAAGAGATCGTTCCGTCACTGGGTTTGCAGTGCATGACAGACGTAATAGGCAGTGCAGTTCCTGGTCTCTTGGGCTATATTCATACTAGAGTGGTGGAGAGACACGCATGTTTTTTGTCCGCCAGTGGCCGTGGATGTATTCCTTCTAACATGGACGGTCCCGGACGGACAAAAAAAAAAGACGTTATGGAGTGTTTTCTCAATTTGGGCTCGAATCACAAACAGATATACAACAATTGTTTACAAAATAGAAAACAGAGAATCACCCGTAACAATTGCAACTGTTGATATTGTTTTCTTTAAAACGTAGAACTTCTTAGACTGTCGCTTTTTTCCGCTTTATCTGCATATATCTTTGGTTCAGCATAAACCAGATCCTCTAAGATCTTCCTTCTACTAACGTCTTTTGCCATGATGTGTTGTTCCATTTTAACTCATTATAGAAATAGAACAAAGTCAATCATAACAAGATATCAAACTTACAAGGAAAGAAATTTTAAGAATTTCTACTTTGCCAAAATGCAATGCTTTTAACCAGACAAAATATCATGCATTTCATCAGACTTGTTTTAAACAGCAGCATATCACATTGCTTAAAAAATGCTAGAAAAGAGGAAGAAGAAAGAAGTAACAGAAGTTGGGAGAAAATCAATGCAAGAAAAAGAAGGGAAAAATTCAATGGTCAGAAATGTTTCCTTCTCTTTTCCATGGGAACAAATCTCTCAAGCCAATTAAACAATAGATCTAAAAACCTTTTGGCATAATGTTCCTATGGTGGCATATGTTCTGACTATTACACCAATAAAACACCCTATTTAAAAAATCAAGAACCCATAGAGTGAATTTAAAAGAATGGGCTTTCTCTGTCAACATAATCCTTAAAAAGAATTTGTAACATTACCGAAATCAGAATGAATCCATTTTTCATCACTAAATCACCATGTACACCCAGAAGTGACGTCACACTCAATGGAAAAGAGAACACTCCTCAACATAATCATAACAGTAGAAGAAGCGAAAAAAAGGATATGCCCTAGATTCGCAATTAAAAAAATGACTTTATGTTAAAAACAAAAAGCAGTTTTTCTTTTGAAAAAATACCTTCATTACAACACTTAACTAAGGAAACAGAAACATGAAGTAAAAGTGAGTCTAACCAATTTATCGAAATCCGTTTGTTTTTGGTTGTATCTTACAAACAAGAAAAAATACAAGAATTCTCGACGTATACATGAATGAACTTCTCATCAACTTCCCTCGCGGTTTTTTTGCCAAAAAGCAGCAATTATGTCTGGATTAAAAGGGCTGAATCTGAAATACCAAACAGATATAGGCTCTTACTTGATGCTTGGAGAATAATTAGACACTGCTCATTTGCCTTTTCAAGGCCCGTCTCGCATCCTGACGACTGCAGACGTTTGGATCGTCGAACAAAAACCGACCTCACACGGCGAATCAACGGCAGTGTAGCCAATAGTAGTAGTGCCTTGTTAACGACCAATCTGTCGCCCTGCCAATCTGTCGCGCCCCGTCTTCAAGCCAAGATTAATCTGTCGCCTGGCGACAGATTGGGCCGGGGTGTTGTATATTTTGATGGGACAAACCTTATAGGGAAGACATCACGATTGAAGAGGGAATACTTGAGCGGATAGAACAACACAGCGTCACGGAGAAACCCACTTTTGAAGTTGGAGTGTTTCTCTCGCCTGGAAGATTGGGCCGGGTGTTGTATATTTTGATGGGACAAACCTTTAGGAACATCACGATTGAGGGAATATTGAGCGGATAGACACACAGCGTCCATGGAGACTACTTTGAAGTTTGAGTGTTTCTCTCCGCCTGTGGCGGTTAATAAATGAATCGCGGCACTTAACTCCGGGTATTGGGGGAATTTCTCTCTCTCTCTCTCTCTCTCTCTCACCTCTATCTCTTTCTCTCTCGTCCTCTTCTCTCTCTCTCTCTTCTCTCGTTGGCTTTCGGGTCCTAGTAATGCAATGCTGCAACAAAGCCAGTTAATTGAAATTCTTGGGGCTTCTCCTGACTTGTCAGTTATTTCATTTGTTAGGTTTATTTTGGGTGTTTTAGATTGGGCAAAAATTTCGATTAACAACCGCAGATATTTAAATCGAACTAAAAGTCCATGGGTGGTTCAAGGCTCTTTCAATTAACCGTTTACGTACTAGTTCATGGTGTTATGATCCTTTGATACAGAATCTATACAACCCATTTTGACCTACATCATATTAAGAGGGACGTACATATTAAAAAAATATATATAGATAGATACTGCATCAAAATGACCACAGGTCATCAACGTCATGAAAGGTAGAAAAAAGATGCCACCACACAATAATATGCAATCAAATAGAGAAAACATGGAATTTACATCACAATGAAAACTGGTCATTCTTGCTGATTACCAGTCATTTGCGTTGTAAGGAGCAGAGAAACGCCCATACCACAACATTCTGTCTGTCAAAAATTTTTTTAAATAATAATAATCATAATAATAAATATTTCTATAGCGCAAATCCTTGATTAGCTCTAAGCGCTTTACAATACAAGGACTAATATGGAATTGGCATCAAACTGATCACTGGTCATTGTCACTGACCACTGCAACAACACTCTGTCTGTCAAACATTTTTTTTTAAATATCGAATTGGCATCAAACTGATCACTGGTCATCTAAGTTGCAAGAAGCACAGAATATTCATATTATAAACAGTAAGCAATTACGTTTTCCAAACTGATCACTGGTCATTGTTGCTAACCACTAGTCATACTACGTTTTAAGAAGCATATACACCCTATAACACATCAATACAGAATGAGATGGTGAAAATATGAAATTGACATAAAACTGACCACTAGTCTTTCTTGCAGACCACTGGTCTTCTACATTAAAAAAAGAAAGCATTAAACATATCAATATGGAGTGAACTCAGGAAAATATTAAATTTACATGAAACTGACCACTGGTCAGTCTTGTTGACCACCGGACATCTATATTGTAAACTGTACAGAAGCGTTTATAACACACCAATATGCAGTGAAATAGTGAAAACGTGAGATTTTCATGAAGCTGACCACTGGTTTTGGCACTGACTAGTAGCTATCTAGGTTGTGAATAATAATTATAAAATTACCCATAGAGCATACACAGCCTAAGTAGTGAACATTTGGATTTTACAATAAACTGAACTACTTCGTGGTCACCTCATTTGATAGGGAGAGTATCGGACAGGTAACGTTTATGGCCGATGTTTAATACCATGTCCATATAAACTTACCAAAATAACATAAGCAACATTTTGTGTGTGTTTGCCTACTTTCCAGCGTGAATTATATTATTTGGATTTGATAACTAGTTGATTTAACTACATGACACTTGCATGTTTTATTTTTCTGATTGATTATGCACTCTGAAGATTTCTCAATGTGACCATTCAATAGAAATACAACAATAAACTCCTGTCTCATTCTATCACTTTTTATTAGACTTTATTATCATTTGGCTCTTAATTTGATGTTAAGAAAGGACAAGAAACTAATAATGAAATTGAAAATAAATAAATAAATAAAATATGGGGCACTTCCCACATTTTCTCTCACAATTGGAGAAAGTGTGGGGGCGCCCTCATACTTTCTCTCACATGGGAGAAAATGCGAAAGGGGAAGGACCACACTTTCTCTCAATCCCGCACTTTCTTCTTAAGTGAGAGAAACTGAGCTCCCACACTTTCTCCTAAGTTAGAGAAAGTGTGGGAATGAGAGAAACCGTGGCCCAACATCAACTTATTGAGAGCAAGGTAAGTTGGCGACAAATAGGCCAAGGGGCGATAGATTGGACAGTGAAGTGCGACCCAGTCTGTCGCCCTCAAAAACTTAGAATGGGCGACAAACTGGTCCTGGTGTTGAGGCCCAATCTATCGCCGGGCGACAAATTGGGCAGGGGACACAGATTGGTCGTTAACAGTGCCTCTTTCAAGGGTTGGTGTTGTGAAGCCAGCGGCTAGTTTCTCAACGAGGTTGCAGGTCTCTTCCAAATGCTTTGCTA
>CM031595.1:133050289-133081341 GCA_018398815.1 Conus ventricosus | reverse complement strand
TTTTAAACGAAGCAACCGTGTATTGATTGTACAGAAAAAGCTAAAATATTACAGCTTATGTAGGTAACGTGGCTTGAAGTGTTGCAACGCTTGGTGAAGAATAAAAAGCGCGTTTTACTTACTTTATTTACATTTATTTTTTTTTAAATTTACGTAAATATTGTGGCTTTAAAATGACGACCACAAGTAAATTCGAGGATAAAAAACTATATACGATGGAAGAAATATTTAGCAGTGACAAACGATTAAGCAATATGTTTAGTGAAGTAGACATGGACATCATTAACCCCATAAACGTTCATGAAAGCGTGCACATGCTATCTCTAAAATCCCAGAGTCTCTTCAGATGGAGCCGCCATAAAAGTGCTGTTGACCGTTCTGATTGATTATATAACGCCTAATGATACTAACATGGAAGTCGGGGTTTCAACTAAACAGAAAGAAGTAATCAGCTATCACGACTTTAACTCTAATGGGCTGACTACATGTTTACACAGTTTAACCATGCAAGTGAGGAAGCAAAGTTAAGGGTTCTGGCTGGTCTGAAGGAACAGTCCTTCAAATTATATTGAAACAAACAAAGTTCTATCCTATAGTTGGCAATTCTCACCTTCCTCTCCCAAAAGAGTTAGAGTTAAAACGGCAGTCTTAAACATACATAATTCTGACAACATGTGTTTATGTGGTGTGTTTTAGCGCATTTACATCCTGTCAAAAATCATGCAAACAGAGTCTCTAATTATGAAGCATACAAACAAGAGCTGAACTTTGATAACATAACCTTTCCATGAGTATAAACAGTATATCTCAGTTTGAAGAGCAAAACAAACTAATCACTGTAAACGTATACGAATGGCCCTGTAGAAGCCGATCTAGTGCCTCTAAGGGTTTCTCCCAACGCTCCCACTTTAGGCGAACCACTTAACAAACATGAAAGACTTGATACTGTTTAAAGATAGTACAAATAGCCATTATGTATTAATCAGAACAATAAGCAGACTTATGGCTTTTACATCAAAGGACATGCTAAACAAGGGCTTGTAGAAGATGTTTGGTTAGAATCCCAACTATAGAACAGCTGCCATCATAAGAAACATTGTAAAAGTTTTGTAGACTGTGAAACCAAACTCCTCACACCTAAACCGGGGTCTAAAGTTAGTTTTAAAATTTACACAAAATGCAAATGAGCCCGTACGTAGTTTATGCGACTTTGAATCAATCTTGCCGCAGTACTACGGCCCACAACAGCAAGAACAAAAAACAACATTATTAACCCACCATCAGATCTGTTCTTATGCGTTTATTGCTGTTAGGTCAGACGGCCAACACACAACACCAAGATTTACAGAGGTCCCAACGCAGCTAGTAGATTTTTAGAGCAGATGAAACAACTTCGCAATTACTACTCCAACCAACTAAATCTTTTAGACATGTTATGACTCCAGAAGACCAAGAACGTTATGAAATCATCTACACACTGTTGGATATGTAACAAGAATTATTAGGTGACACAGTAAGAGACCACGATCACATTACTGGAAAGTTCAGAGGGGCTGCGCACAACAATTGTAATCTTCAACTTAAGGTTGACCCCAAGACTTGGAAACTGTCTATCTTCTTTCATAACCTACGAGGCTACGATTCTCATTTTATCATGCAAGCAGTGACTTCTGAATATAAGAGGGTTACCTGCATTGCACAGTCTTCCCAAAAAGAAAGTTTGATTTTTTACTCTTGACCCCTTTAAATCCATTATGACCTCCCCAAAAATTTTTGATGGGGATTTAAGTTTAAGTTAGCAGGTTTCCAACAAGATTTTCCAATCACTAAACAATTTTTTTGACCCTTCTTTATGCGAAAAGGGCTTTTAAAATCCTTAAAATACTTTAACCCTCGTGGGAAAAGGTTTTGATGAAGACAAAATTCCTCCTAAAGGCGCTTTCTTTTCTAGTTTTAGAGGCAAAGACATAACTGAGATGAAATAAAACGCACAGAAAGCCGGACAGAATTACACTGTCAAACAATGGGCGACTATCATGATCAAATTTTTTAAAAAATTTTTGGGTTTTGACGTGTTTTTATTAGCAACCCTTTCAAATTACGAACTACATGCATGAAACTTTACAGCTTAGACTCAGAAATTTTACTTTCCGGGCCCCGGGCCTTTTTTGGGACGCATTCAAAACGTCTACAAACATTCAGATTGACTTAATTTCAATTTACCCCACATTTTCAGATATTGAAGATGGGCTAGGGGGGGAAAGGGCAGGGCCCACACCCTTTACGGCAAAGCAAAAAACCAAAATATTTAGACGACAATGACCCAAACCAAACCCCCGTCAAAACTATCTAATGTACTTAGACGCCAACAATTTTTAAGGGAGGGGCCCATGAGCCAGCCGCTTCCATTACGAAACCCTTCAGGAGGTACAAAAGACATTGCACAAATAATTTTCCCAAGGGGGCCCTTAAAAAGGGGTTTGGGAAACATTTAAAACCGGTCAAAATCAACAGTAGGGGTTTATTCTGGGAAGTAGCCCTTAAATACCCCTTATAAATTTTCAAGACCTCCAAAAAGAAAACCCCCCAAGCCGCAAAAAAGTTTAAAGAGGGCCCCCCCCAAAAGAACCTCCTAAACTTGTTCCCAACTTAGACATAAAACTAAAAATTTTTGTCATTCCCGACTTTTACTTTTTTTCCCCAAAGACAGGGGCCTAAACCTTATTTGCTGTTCACAAAATTATTGTTTTTGGGACCAAAAGCCCTTTTATGGGGCCCCATACTTTCAAAAAGAATACTGATTTTAGAACCCAACCCAAAGAGGGCCACGGGAAAAAGACTTTTTAAACTGAGAACAACACTTTTTTGGGGAAAAACCATGGAAAATCCAAAACAAACGTAAAGATGTGAAATTAGTTACAAAAGAAAACCAAGCAATTAAGTTTGCCTCAAAAACCAAACTACAAACTTTAGAAGATTTAACGACAGCCTGGTTGGCTTTATGTTTAAAAAAAAAGGTTTGTTAAGCTAGACAACCTGTTTTTTTGGGTTTTTACTGAAATTAGAGTTGTAAAAGGGTTATTGATTTTAGAATTTCTGTCCACAATTTTAAAAACCAAATTTACCCAGAACAAAGAAATTTAAAACAGACCCTGACTCTTTTTATTCTGACGTCCCCACAGAAACTTTTTAAAAATTTAAAAACAGAAGTACAAAAAGGAACTGAGGGAAATGAATCCCATGCGACTTTTCCAAAAGACAGCCCCTTTACTTTTCAACTTTTTAACAAAAAGGGGATTGGAAAGATAAAGGATGAACTTAAGGGGAACAAAATTTTAAAGAAAAATTTTGGTTTGCGGTCAAAAAAGTAAAACGTTCAACCAGACTCGAAATAAAAAAAGCTAAAGGGCATAAGTAAAGAATTTGTCAAAAAAAAAAAAAACTCAGGGACAAAACAAGCAAGCTCTATTTAAAAAAACAAAGTATTTTATCAAAACAAATTTTAATTTTTCGCTCTACTCTTCTAAAGTAAACACCTGCTGTTAATAAAAATCACAATTTCTCAAAAAATAACAAGAGAACTTACGTTAGTCCTGAGCTTGCATAGGCGTAGGACTTTGGGAAAACCTTTTAAAAAGTTTAATTTGACTGACTTGGCTTTGTATTTAATTTAAATAACCTAACTAAACTTAACTTAAAAACCCAAACAAGAACTTATTTAAAAACCAACTATACTTTTTTAAAAACCCTTAACAAAAATTTATTTAAGAATTTAAACAAATATTTAAAAACTAAAACTTTTTTTTTTAAATTAATTTGTAATTTACTTCCCTTTAAAAACTTAAAAAAAAAACTTTTCTATAACTAATTTTAGTTTTGTATTTAACTAGTTCTTAACTTGTACTTTATCTAGTTTTAAAAAAAACCTATTACATGAAAATGGGTCACTGAGGGGGTTTGGTAATTTTTTTTTGCAGAAGGGGGGGTTTCTTTTTCTTTTACTGGGGGGTTTTGCGGCTTTGTTGCTGGGTATGGTTTAGGAAATTTGAAAGCTAAAACTCCCCCCCCCCAAAAACCCAACAGCAAAAATACAAAAAAAAGCATTTTTTAACCTTTTTTTTGATTGTGATTGTGTTGTTTTTCCCATTGCGATGGGGGTGTTGGGGGGGCATGTTGTTTTAACTAAAAAAACAATTTTTTTTTTGCTAAAGTTTTGGTTTTTTGCATCTGTTCCATTCAGCTAGTTTGCGACCACCCTCAACACGTCCAGGATTTTTAAAAACTTAGTAACACTACCACTTGCAGTACATTTAAATTTGCGGTCCATTCGGCTCCTTCGGGGTCCTGCAGGGGGCCCCTGCGGTTTGGGTCCTGGGGTTTGGGTCCGGGGGGTCTTTTTCCCTCGCTCATTTTTATTTGGCTTTAAATTTTAAATTTATGAAAAAAAATAATATTTTTTAAAACCAAATTTTAAACCCCCGATGAAGGGGCAAAACCACGTCCCAAATCTGAAATACATGTCACATGCAAGAGTTTCAAGTAAACTTTTTTAAAAACCCGGGATCTTGTGTTTAAGTCAAATTTTAAACCCTTTTTCTAAATCAACGGCCCCCATCTTACTTACAACTTAGCATATATACTAATCATTGCTGCCCAACCGATCAAACCATTTTTGACCCAAAGCTGTGCTTCGTACCTATTAGTACTTCTAAAACGTCTGATGTAACAATTTTTTAACCCTTTTCAATACTTAGTTTAAATTTGCCAAAAATACTGTCTATTTTTTCCACACGCGGCCAAGAAAATAATCTTTCTTTATGGCATGGTCTTGGAGTACCCCCAACGGAGATTCTGCTTGCCCCTCAAAATTTAAATTTTTTGCCCACAATCCTTTTTTTAAAACAATAAAAAAAAATATAAAATTTTTTTAAAACCCAAGATTTTTAAACGTTTGGTTAATTATCAGTGCCTTTTGGGTTGGTGTTATATTTCTTTTCCCCAACCCTTGCAAAATGTTTTTTAGGAAAAAAACCGAAAAACCCATGGGAAAGATAAAGTTTTCCCAAAGCTAGTTGAAAACCTTTTTAAAAACCCTTTAACAACAAAAAATTAAATTTTGGATTAAAAAGACAAAACAGCCTTCGTATTAAAATTTTTAAAATTATTTTTTAGTTAATAAAAAGATGAGTGAAAAAAGATTACAATACTTTTTCCCCTTCGCGTAATTAGCGTCTTAGTAAAGGCAATAGCTGTTAGAAAAAAACATTTTTAAAATAAAGCCACGACCTGGGAAAGGTTTAGCCCTTGAGGATGTTTTTAAAGGGTTTTAATATTGAAAATTTTACCCCGGGTTTGCCTCAAAAGATTTTTCCTTTTTTACACAGGGTTTTTAACCCAGAAAAAATTATTTCAAAAAAAGGGTTTAAATCTAAAAAATTATTGTTTATAAAAGGATGGGGGGAGTATTTTAAATGGTAGGGGGAGCTATTTTTTAATCCCTTTGGCCTTCTCTGAAGCAATTATATTAAGAAAAATTGGGTCCGATGAAGAGAGAGAACCCCAAATAAAAAGGGAAATTTAAAGTTTTACCCAAAAGCAAGAGACGCTTTTTGGAAAAAAACCGAATTGCTCTTTTTAAAGACTTTTTTAAATAAAAATTTTAAGAAACCGGGGGCCCAATGCAACACAAAATTTAAACAGACTTGATGACGAAATTTAATGAAAATTATTTAGTGACAGGAAAGAATTTACTGACATCGCCACCCCCCAGAACTGTCTGCCCTTTTATGAACCACAAAAAGAACAAAAAAAGCAGAAAATTGGGCTTTAAAAAAGGGTTGCGGGGGGGGGCCCCAAAATCTCTCATTTTTCGAAATATTAAAACTAAAAATACAATTAAAAATACTTTTAAAATATGAAAAAAATATATTATTCTCCAAAAGGAAATTGGAAAGGAAAGACCGCTATTAAAAAACCCAAGTAAAGCTGCAGATTGCCCAAAAACAGATGCGAAAGACTGGCTTTAAAACCCAGAAAATTTGGAAAATATATTTTCCTGCCCCCAAAAAGTTTAAAAAGGGCCTAAATTTTTTAAAACTCAGTTCCAAAATGAAAACCCACCATGGACTTTGCTGTATCTTCCAAAAGATAAATTTAAAGAAGAAAAAATTTTAAAGTTGCTCTGAAAAGTTTTTGACTTTGGCTTAAAGATACAAAAAACGCCGAACCTTTTAACAGAAAAAAAGTTTAAACCCTTTTGTGGCTTTTGGCTTTACCAACAAATATACATGCGAGGCCCAAAAAAGTACCCTGGAAATTTGTTCAATTGGATGAGGGAAAAGATTTTTAAAGGACCCATTTAAACCCAAATTTTTTTTTTAAAAACATCATGTTACATTTAAAGAGGGGGACCCCCGGGGCAACCATCGATCGAAAAAGCCAAGTAGAAAACAAAATAAGAAACTAGCGAACCCGTTTACCAAACAACTCACAGAGAAATTAGGACACTACGAAGTACACTCAAAGTACAGGGAAAGCAACACAGAAGGGGTTTTGGGAGATTGCCCAGCTTACGCGCCTTTGAAAAATTGAAAAATTTAAAGCAACGGGCCTTTAAACCAAAACGCAATAAAATTTAAAAAAAAAATAGAAATTACTGAAGATTTTCAGGGGCCCAAAAAAACCCTTTTGCCTTTTTTGACTAAAAGTAAGTTTACTTGTTTGCTCCTGAGACCCAGGGGGCCCATTAGAATTAAGCCCCCAATCCAAAAATGGGCGAACGAAAATTTTGAAGTTAAAACAAAAATTTTAAAAAAAACCCCCCCCTTTTAATTTTTTAGAAAACCTTTCTCCCAAGCGGTCCCTAACAACCAAAAAGGGCCCTTTCCCCTAAAAAATCCTTTGTTTTTGAAGAGCGCAAGTTGTCCCGCCAAACACAGTGATTAAAAAAAATAGTTTTTTGCAAAACTTATAAATTTTTTTTTTTTGGCTAAACTTTTTTTTTTTTGGTCTTTTTTTTGGGGTTTTAACCCGATCATTTTTTTTTTTTTCAATGTTCTGTTTAATTGCATCAGTGTCAACCCTTCCGTGAAGTAAAAGCTTTCTCCACTCCTTTTGAATTTCAATTTTTTGTCGTCTGAAAATTCCAATCACCATGGGCCAAAACTTCTGAAATTTCTTCGTAAAGTTTTCTTTCCCTGTAAAAAATTTGCAAATTTTTAATTTTAATGAACAAATTTTTGGCTGATGCTAAGGCTCCCTTTGGCGTGTGCGGGGTTTTGGGGAGTTTTTTTTTTTAAAAAACAGAAAAATTTTCCCAATCAAAGAAAATGCGCCAAAACCAAAACCCAAAGGGCCCCCCCTAATCAAAAGGGGCTGGCCCCCCCACCCCCAAGGGGGGGGGGGGGGGGGGGGGGCCCAAAAAAAATAGAGCAACACCAACCCAGCACTTACGCTAGTTTCAGCTGAGGAGCCAGAAATTTAAATTTAAGAAATTTTTTTTTAAAAACTTGACCCAATTTCTTTCTAAAAACCCCAAAATTAAAATCCAAGTCGTTTTCTTTTCCCTTTTTGGGTTGGGGTTATTTGCTTAACCTAAACTGTTTAAAAACCCCCTCCATTTTTTAAAGAAAGATTTTTTTTTAAAAATTTAAACCCTTTAAAATTTTTATATTTAAATTTTCCCGGGCAGCACTTCATCAACAGAGTAAAACGCAATAAAACAACATACTTAATGAAAATAAAGTCGAGTACTGTTTTTTTTGTTTTTGTAAAACCATCACAAAACCCTTTGTCAGATGTACAGGGGTTTTTAATTAAATTTTCCTTTTTTTTAAAAAAATTTGGGCAAAACAAATTTAAAGGGGGGAAACCCAAAGTTTTCCCCTTTTTTTTTACACCTCAAATTAGCGCATTTTTTCTGGAAAACTAGAAAATCCCCCTCTCTGGGAGTAATAAATAAGCAAAAAAAAACATCGCTTTTGGGCCTAGGTAGTACCTGA
The DNA here is from genome assembly GCA_018398815.1 of Conus ventricosus. Classification (NCBI taxonomy): domain Eukaryota; kingdom Metazoa; phylum Mollusca; class Gastropoda; order Neogastropoda; family Conidae; genus Conus; species Conus ventricosus. The sequence goes on along the minus strand of CM031595.1, from coordinate 133,073,341 downwards.
CTTTGGGGGAAAATTCAAAGCCGACATTTGTCGCCCCCCCCCCCACTTCAGCCAAGGATTTCGTTCTCGAAACCCATATATTCAGTCCCCTGCCAAGCTTTTTCAATCTTTTTTTTTTCTGTTTTTTCCTGGAACTAGGCTAACAAGAATAAACCCTGCTTTCAAACCCTTTTCTAAAAATTGTTTTCTTATCATAGTATAAAATTGGGGGCTTTAGTAGTTCAAACTTTAAATTCCGTAAAATTTTCGGGAAAGCAACGCCCAAGCATTCTCTCTTTTTTTGGAATTTTGTTTTCCACTTTGCCAAAATCGTTTCCCCTTTAAAATTTTCTTTTTTCCCTTTTCGGGGTGGGTTAATTCCCTTCCCCTTTTTTTTGTCTTCAATTTCCCGTTCGTTTTTTAAACCCCCCTCATCTGTGTATCAAATCCATAAACATTTTCCGGCACTCCTATCAGATCAAACTCAGTTGTGTCTCCTAGGTTCCCTTTTAAACTCTAATGCAGTTCCTTTTGGACTACTCCGCTTTTTATTCTGGCCCCCGAGAACCCTTCTTTTTTAATATTAAAATTAAAATAAACAAATTGTTATAAGCAAAAAAAAATAAACAATCTACAAAAAACAAAAGATTGAACTGGGGGGCCCGTCCAAAACATAGCTTAGCGTGCCCTTTGATTTTTCTAACTGCTCTTTTTTTTTTTTAGCTCCTCTTTTTCCCCTTTTTATATAATTTTTACTTTAAAAATTCTTCCAAAAAATATCTTTTTCCTTTGTGTAAAAAAATTTAAAAAAACCCCGGAAAAATTTTTTTTTTAAAATGCGATCGAAAATCTTTTTAAAACGGCATTTTAATTTTTTTAGGGAAAAAGCCACAAAAGAAACTAAGCGGGGGCGGCCGCTAAAGCTAGCTTTTGAAAAAGCTTTTTTTTTTTTTAAAAAATGTCTCGTTCAGCGAACAATCATCCCAAAAATAAAAGGGTTTTTTGTTTTCCCCCAAATAGTCTATATAAAGGTTTTAAAAACGCTCAATTTTTTTCGCTAGGACAACTAAAAATATATTCTCGTCCGCCCCAAAAAAACTTCCCCTTTTTTTTGAAAAACCTTTTTTGTGCTTAATTTGGGTTTTCAAAATATAACAAAGTTTCCGTAAAGAAACCTGTAAATTTTTTTGTAACCAAAACAAGTACAAAGCCCGTTTTTCCCCCCACCCAAAAACCCCCCAAAATAAAAGAACAGTGCGGATCTTTTGGGAAAACTTTAAGCTATCCTTTTTTTTATTAAAATTTTTTCTTTTTGCAAATTTTTAAAAAAGCCCCGTCTTTTTGCCTTTTTTCTTCAATGGTTTAAATGAGGGATCACAAACCCTAAAAAAAATCCCTTTTATTGGGGGGGTTTTTCCCTCTGCTTTCTTGTGAATATTTTATTTTTAAACCATCTTTCCCTACCCTTTTTCCACTTCCAAACAATCTATTGTCAAATGTAGATCTAAATTCCCGCCCCCCCCATAATTTTTTTTTTTAAGTATCTTCAAGTCTTTCATCATAAAGGCGAAAAATTTTTTCATACGCGATCAACTTTCGGGTCTCTTTGCCCACCTCCAGCAAACATCTTTCTTTTTTTCATCAAAGTTTTTGGTGAGGAAAAGTCCACGCCCAATAACCCAAAAGATCAGACTTGCCATTTTATTGCACGTCAACCTTCTCAATTTTTTTTATTATAAAAAAGCTTTTGGGTTCCCTTCGAAAAGGGATGTTCCCCTTTAGTAAACAAGAAAAAAATTCCCTTTTTAAAACTTCAAAACTGAATTTTGATGAAAGTTTCCAAAGAGGGGCCGCTTTTTTTATTTTTTTGTATTTGGGGGGATAAATCTTCATAATAAAAAAAATTTTTAAATTTTTAAAACGGGGTTAAGAAAAGTTCTGGCCAGTTCAGGGTTAGTAAAAACATCAAACCAAGAAAATTTCGCTGACTGTTTATTTGCTAAAAAAGGGGCTTCGACAGAAAAAAACAGGAAAAAAGCAAATTAAATGGGCAGTTTAAAGTAAGCTTTTTTTATTTGCACCTTGGTAATATGGGAAAATGGGGTCTTTAAAAAATTTCAAAAAACTAAGGGAAAAAAGAACTGTTTTCCAAAAGCTTCTGCTACTGCCTCATCTTAAATCAACCCCCTTTTCACCTCCGCTTTAAGCCGTGCTTAAAAACCGTTTTTGGGGCCCTTTTAACCCTGATTTAAAATTTCTCTTTTTTTTTCCTTTTTTTTTTAGGGAGCCATAGATCAAAATAGAGGGCAAAAATTTTCCCGCCTCGCTTATAAAAAAACTTCTCTACCCCCCCAGTTTGAAATTTCCCCAAAGTTTAACGATTTCTCTCCCCAAAAAAGCAACCCAAAAGTAGCATTAAAAATCTGTCGATTTAATTTAACTATTTTTAAAAATATTTTAGCAGTGCCTGGCATTATAAAATCGCCCGCGCCAAGAACAGGGGAAAATTAAAATATTAAAGTTTGTCCCCGGCGAACTGTTGATTTGGGGTATTTTTAAAACTTAAATTCCGTTTGCCCAAAACCTTTTTTCGCCCCTTTGGGGTTCCTTCTCTTTTCCCGTAAAGGGTCGAGGGCACAACCGTAAAGTTCAAAATTTTTTAAAACAAAAAAGAATATAAATAAAAAAAAATTTTCCCGAAGAATTTTTACGCAATTTTATCCTATTGAAAGAAGAAAAAGATGAAACAAACTAGGCCCTTCAATTTCAAGAAGAACTTGAAGGACAGCAGCAGGTCAAGGGATAGGGTTTTAAACCAAATAAAATTGCTAAAAGAATAGAAATCAATTTTATAGCCATATGGGTCGGGGAGCCCGCCAGGGGCACTTTAGGGTTTTTTTGATTTTCCCAAAAGAAACAAAAACATTTGTATGTAAGAAAAACCCGTAAAGGGAAAAAGGTAACGACTTACTGCAAAAACCCCGACCCCCCCCCAGTAAATTTTAAACAGGGCCCACAATTCTTAGAGATTTTCCCTGTTGTTGACCAAAGGCAATTAAAAAATTTAAATTTACGATTTAAGGGCCCGAAAACTGTTAGTCTTTACAAAAATTGGGGGAAGAGCTGCCAACACAATCTGAAATACAAAACATACCTCTTCAAGAAAAATTTAAACGAACAGCGGTTTAACTAATTTCAAAATTGAGACGAGTTTTAAAGAGGGACAGGTGAAAAAAACCTTTCAATTCTCAATATTTTGACGGGAGCGTAAGGCCCGATAAAGCCTTTTTAGACAATAAGGGGGGGAACTAATGCACAACACCGCAAAACTTTGGGGAGCTAGAAAGAAAATTTAAAAAAAAGAAAAAAAAAACTGGGGTGAAGCAACTATAAAAAAACAGGATAAAGAAAATTTTGAATCAAAAAAAAAATACAGGAGTTAATTGGGTTGGGAAAAAAAACTTTTAAACGCAATTTTTATTAACAAAGTCACTAGAATCACAAATAACCAAAATCCAGAGAATTTTAAACAAAATACTTTTTTAAAAAACCCACGCTGGCAGAAAGAATAAGGATTTTTGTTTAGGGGAAAAGGGATTACAATAGTTATAAATTAAAAGGCCCGGGTTGGGGTTTTTTATCCCCTACACTCCCTTTTTTTCTTTTAAAAGGGAGTGCACCAACAAGGGGCAGAAAAACCCCCCAAAAACCTCAACCGGTAAAAATTGGGTAGAAAACAATTACATCAAACTAGCCCAAACCCTTTTAAATTGTTTCAGCAAAGCGGGTTTATGCTCGCCTGGCAAAAAAGGTAGTTTTTTTATTGGGTTTTGTCCCACAAAAGGTAAAGTTGCCGTTATATGGGGTTTACCAAAGGGGGACGTTGGAGTGCTAGCTGCTGGAAATTTAATTTTTTTGGAAATAAAGTATAGCTTTAAAAAAGTAAAAATTAAAAACACAACAAGGGGGTCTTTTCACTAAATATGGCTTTAAAGGGGGGTACATTAAAAAGGGGGCGTGCTTTTTTGGACTGCTTTCCGGCTGTGGGGTGCTTTCTGGCTGTGGGGTGATTTCCCGGGGGTTTAAAACTGGATCGCCTTCTTTAGGGCTAGGTCCTTTTTTTAAAAAAGGGGGGAAAATTTTGGGCCCTTTGTTTTAACCTTTATTTTCCCTAATTTTTTTAATTTGTCTCCAGCTATGAAAGGGGGTTTTATTTTTATAAAAAATGTTTTCATGCCAAACTGTAGTCAAAAATCAGAGGGTAGCATGTAAAATCCAAACCTACCAAAAAGTCAAAAACCCTTTTACTTGCAAGTGAAAAACGCTTGATTTCCCCTTTTTATGCTGGCAGGCAAATCAACAGCAAAAGTTAATAGCACCTAAAATTTGCTAAAATTGGTTTTTCTCATCAAAGCCGTAAAATTGATCTACTATGCTAGACTTGGTCTTTCTTGTGGCCCCTAATAGACCCAAAAATGTGCCCCAAAAAGCCAATTTAAATCTTTTCAAACCCGCAAATTTTTAAGGGCCCTTTTCTTTTATCAAAAATAAATGTTGTCCAGGCATTAGGATTTTTTGTTTTTATGGAACCCAATCGAACTTGGGGTATGGGTTTGGAAAAAGGGGTTTTGGGCCCGCCAATTTTTTTTCAAAAATATTCTCTTTTTTGCGCCCCCCCAAATCAATTGGGGCCCAACCCATGATTTTCGGTCTAACTTTTTGTTTAAAAAAAAGTTGAAATTTAAAAGTAAAAATTTATTTCAAATTTTTTTCATATGCAAAAAAAGCCATAGAGGCTGTTTAAAAGGGAAAAAAAACGTTGCCCCTTTGGGAGGACCACCCTTTTTTTTTCATTTAAATAATTTGTCGTACGGTAATAAAAAAAGAAAGTTATATACTGACCTTACCAAAGAATTTGGGTGGGTTTAAAAAGGGGCCTTTCATATGAAACACAGCACCTTGGGTTTCGCAGTAAATTTGGCCCCCAAATTTAAAAAGGATTCGGAAAAAAAAACCCAAAGGTGGGATTCCCATGCTGATGCACTCTGTCCCTCCTTTTTTTGGGATTTAAATTCAGTTAATGGATTAAAAATCCCGGGCTTTTAAAGCCAAATGATCCATCTACCGCAATGGGGTTTAAAATTTCTGAAGTCCCAAAGATTTGGGGGGTTTTTTAAAAAAGCTCCTACATTGAAAATAGCAGTTCAAAAATATTTAAAGGCTACCAAATTAAATTTTTAAAAATTTTTTAAATAGTTTTTAAAAAAGAAATTTCAAACTATATAACCAAGCAAAACGAAACGGGGTTCTTAAAGTATCCTTAATTGTCAATTTTTTGCGGGAATTTTTAAGATTCCCTTAAAAAATTGGGGTTTTTTAAAATTTAAATGGGTTAACATAACTTTAAGGAACCAAAAATAAACCGGATCAATAAATTTGTAACGAACCCAAGGGGGTCAAGCAAGCCAATTAAAAAATTAAAACCCAAAAGGTTTTTACAAATTTTTTTTTTCTTTAAAAAAAGTACTTTTTCGAATTTTGGGATTTTTGCTGACAATTAAAAGAACAAACCTCAGAATTACAAAACACTTCCCCCAAGAAGAAAGAAAGAGTACACTTTCCCCAAAGGCCTTGGGTAAAAACTTTGGGGTTCCAAAAAATACGATAGAACTTACAGATTTATTTCAAGAAAGGCGTCTGGAATTTGAAGGTAATAAAAACCCTTTTGATTTTCTCGTAAACCCAGTGTTTTATGTTCATTTACAAAAAGTTAAAAAAAAGATACTAATTTGTTTAATGCTTTTCCATCTTTCAAATTTAACGAGCACTTCGCAATTAAGGGGGGGGTTTTGCGATTAACAGTTTTTCAGTTTTTTGGGGGAGACCCGTGAATTTTTAAAAAATTAATTGGGGGCTTAAATTCGCTGGATGTAAAAATAACTAATCAAGATGGAAAAACCATTTTCTTGTTCTGGGGTTTTTTAATAGAGCAGAAGTAGAAAAATAATATTAGAAAAATTTAAAGGGGAGGGCTCAGTCCCCGGGCCCCCAATATGTTTGGGGAGAAAGTAAATATCTTTTTTCACGATCACCAAATCTTATCTACCCGTAAGCCCCCGTTTTTAAATTTAAGATTGGGGTTTGATTTTTAGAGGTTTTTGGTTTTTAATTTTTTTTTTAAAACAAGGGGTTTTAAATTTTTTTCCAAAACTGACAAAGTGAAGGGCGTGGATTTAGAAAGTGAAAAAGGGGGGGTTTTCGGGGCAAAAAAAATGGGGGGTCTGAACGAAAAAATATTTACATATCCTCCTAAGGAAAAGCCCTTTTAAGAAAAATCCGTTTCGGGTCAGACCCATATAACAAAGGTCAAAAGGGGCTTGTCGTTTTAAAAGGAAAATGTATTGCAAAAACCCTTTTTTGTTGTTGGTTTTTTTTCCTACAAAGAGGGGGAAAATTTAACTCTTTTTTTTATTATGGGGAAACTCTGGGGTTTAATGATACCGTGTTGTTCCCTCCAGTTTAAAAACCATGACCCGCAACAACATTTCCGATGACCTTCTCCCTTCAGTCGCACCAATTTTCTCAGCTGTTTTTAAACCCTTTAAAATCCATGAATTTTTCTATAAACTGAAGACCTTTTTCCACCACAGGCCGCTTCGACAAAGGGTAGATCATTTGGGGGGAACCCCGGGGGTTTAAATTTGGGTGAAATTGGGTCTCTTTGGGATTAAAATTTGAGTTTTATCCCACCCCCAGATATCTGACACTTTTTTTCCCTCAACAAGTGCGAACACCAGAGGGAAAAACAAAATTTTTTCCCCCCAGAAGGGATTTTTTCATTCGCCCCAAACCCAGACAAAAAAAAAATAGTTTTTTTTATCCGTTTTTTAACCCTAATTTTTTTAGTTTTTTGGTCCCTTGGCCTTTCAAAATCGGTAACACTGCCCCGCCTGGACGACAAAATGGGCATGCCCAATCTACAAATTTTCAAGAATTTTTTAAAAATTTTGGTTTTGGTTTTATTAAATAAACGTTTTTTATTTGGGGGAACTTGTTTTAAATCATTTATATTGCTTAAAACCCCGAAACACCCCCCTTTTTCATCCAGAAACCCCCGGGGTGGGGTAAACAATTTTTAAATTTTAAAGTTTAAAATTTTTCTTCAAACATTTCATGGTTTTGGGACGTGAAACCAAAAAAGTTTTATATTTAATCATAAGCAAAAACACAACATGGAAATTTGAAAAAAGACCAAAAGAGAGAGAGAGAGAGAGAAAAAGAAAAGAGAAGAAAAGAGAGAGAGAAAAGGAGAGAGAGAAGAAAGAGAAGAGAAAAAAAGACAGAGACAGAAACCGAGAAAAATTTTTCACCAATAGGACAGGCCCCCAATAAAGGGGGGTTGTGAACAAAAAACACAAATTATAATACTTTAAATGAACCAAAAAGAAAATTTTGTCATTTTAAAGGGAGATTGATGATTGATTGATTGATTGATTGTTTCCTTTAATACCCCCAAGGAAAAGTTTTTAAGGCCAAAGCCTAGTTTTAAACCAGTCCCCCTTGTCATGCAAATTATTTCAGCACAAATCATTCATACGGGAAAATTTGACATAGCAAAAAGAAAATCTAATTCTACAATGATAAGCAAACTTTTTCAAAAAACCCACTAATGAGTTTGGGGGAAAATGGTAAAAAAAAAGGAAACTTACAAGAAAAACAAACAAAAAAAAACTACAGAAGAGAGAGGTCAAGGGGGGTGGGAAGAGAGAAAAGGAAAGGGGGAGGAGAAAAGGGATGGAACAGGTGGGATTTGGGGATGAGCGTTTTTAAACCGGTGGGTTTTTTTATTTTAGACGTTTTAATCCAAATAGGGGTTTCACAAAAAGAATACGAATGGACGCTAATCATTGTAATCGAAAAATTTTAACTACGAGACAAAAAAATTTTATAAAATTTTCCCTTTGAAAGGTTTTAAAGAAATTCATGTTTTGTAATTGGGTGGAATGAGTTCCAGACATAGGGGGTCCAGAGTAAGCTAACTTGTTTTGTATAGATAAATTTGCGGGGGTGGGGAAAAAGGGAAAATTTCGTCGAGCCAGAAAAGCTTTTTCAAACTTGAAAAAAGGGCCCTTAAAATATAACAGGGCATAGTATCGGGTCAAATTGTAAACATAAAGGGATGCCTTGTTGATTCCAATTGCCTATTCGGGGAAATGTAGGGTTTCAGGGGTTTTTAGTTTTTCTCTTTTTGTTAGAGATAAAACCCGGATGGAGTAGCTTTGCGGGCCCCTTTTTTAAGGAAGAACCCAACCCTTTTTTTGTGGACGCCCACCTACTGCCGTCCCACACGTTGAGGCGAAAATTTATACGTGACATTATGTGGGGCATTGAAGAAAATTTTTAAGCACATTATTTTTTTGACGAAACCCCTTTTTAAATTGAGAAAACCCGGAAAAAGGTTTTTAGACTACCTTGCAAACTTTTTAGATAAAATTTGCCATTTCAATTCTTTATTGAAACCCCCAGCCCCTTAAACCAAAAGGATTTAAATTTCATCCCAACTAAACCCACCACCAACAATTACCAGAACCACTTTAAAGGGGAAAAGGGTTTTTTAAAGGAAAATTTCTTTGGAGGGCAGCATTTGGGAAAACATACCCGGGGCCCCCACCACCCCCAAAACCCTCTGACACCCTTCACTCAACTTTTAAACCCCCCAAAAAAATGCCCCCGACAACCACCCTCAAACAAACCCCATTGAAGTTGAACCTACAAAAAACCCTTCAAAAAAACACACCCGGGATCAAAACCCAAAACCTGTCCGACACTGAAACCCTTTTCAAAAAACCCAACAAAAACCCCCTAAAATCACTAAGAGAACGACGGGACATTGTCATAAAACCCCAGCAGCAAGGGGGGTGCAGTTTTTTTTTTTGGGAAAACAAACAACTATACATAGCAAAACCAAAAAAAACCTGCCCCAACAAAAATTTTCCCACACACCACTCACAAAAATCACCCCTCCCTCAACACCAGAAACCCTTGCAAAACTCAATAAAGGAAGAAATCAGACTCAAAAATCCCCCCACAACAGCCAAACCCCCTTTTAAAACTGACACCCAAACACCACCTTCTACCTACCCCCCAAATTTACAAAAAATAAACACACCGGGCCGACCCATTTTTCAGCCTGCACTGCCCCACAAAAACAAAATTTCGAAATACCTAATTTTCCCCTTAAACCCCCATAGTACAAAGCCTCCCACATACCTCAAAGACCAACCCCCCACACACTAAACATGATTAACTCGCAAAACAAGACCCCCCCTTTCAACCCACCCCTCTTCGAAACTTGACGTGGGTCCCTCCTAAAACCCCATCCCCCAACTGATGGACTGGGGGCCCTCACTTTTTCCTTGACAAAGGGCCCCCCCAACCCAAACCCAACACCCTCCCACCCCCCAAACACGGGGTAAAGCCCTTTGAATTAGTCCCCCCCCTGAACAAAATTTCAATTCAACAAGCACACATTTTCAAAAATTTAAGTGGGTTCCAGGGGTCCCAAAAATGGGACCACCTTTCCTGCCTTTTCGTGGGAACACTTGGAAAACCGCCTACCAAAAACTTTAAACGGCCCCACACCTGAATGAACAAAAGGTATATGGGATAAATGGCCCCTGGGAGCCACATTTATCCCAAAACCCAAAACCCTCCTAAACTTCCTAAACCTTTCCCCAAACCCTTTCCCATCCTCTATCCGACTTACCTAAAACCTTTTTCGCAGCCGTAACTTTTCCCAACTCACCATCTCCCTTGAAGAAGGCCAACTCAAAACCTCCATTTTCTACCAAAACCCCCGACGCCCAAGCATACCTAACTACTCATCCCCCAAAAACCCAAAACCCTAAAGACAGCACCCATAACCACAATTTCTCCGTCCCCGCAAATCTGCTCCAGCGAGGGAAAACTTCACTATCAACAAACCAAAATTGCACAAATTTCACCAACTGCGGATACCCCAGTTTTCCCTCATCAATGCACACTCCGCCGCACCCTAGATTTTAACTAAACAAATTCTTTTTGGGGGAAATTTTTTTCCCAAAAAAAGGGCAGAAAAAGACCCACAGCCTACCTCCTCTACCAAACCCCCACCAAACCCCCCCATCTGTAGGGTCCCCAAAACCCAAATTTGGGACTTTTTACATAACCCCCAAAAACCCCCCCCCCCTACCAAACCCCCGATCACCTTTAAACGGACAAAAAACCCCAAAGGCCCCTCGTTCCCCCCCCAAGGGTTTAACCCCCCCCATTCACAACCACCCCCAGGACCCCCTTTTCCCCCAACCCCCCGCCCCCCCCCCCCGGCCCCTCCCCACAGGGCTTCCCCCCGACTCCCCTTCCCCCGGTCCCCAAACCGCCCCTTCCCCCCCCCCAAAAGCCCCAACCCTTTATAGGGCCCCCCCACCCACGTTTCCCGAACCCCCCCCGGGAAAACCCCAAAACCCCCACACTTGAAAAACGCATCCTAACCCCCCCAACCGGGGGGCCCACCGGCCCCCAAACCCTCGCCCTAAAATTTCAAACCACACCCAAAACCCCAAAATAAACCCCTTAAATTTTAAATCCCACATCCAATGGGCGCTTTCCCCCAAACCCCCAAAACCCCCCCCCCAACCCCAAACCGGGCCCCCACCCCCCCCCGGCCTCCAAAATCCCCCCCCCCCCAAACCCCCCCCGCCCACCACCCCCACAGGGTTTTCCCCCAACCCCCTACCCACACACACCACAAAACACACACATTTTAAAAAACACCAAAACCCCCCCAATCCCCTTCACTCACTTCCCAAAAAGAAATTACAGCCCCCCCCCACTATTTTAACTTTAAAAAAATCCCCCCTTAACCCCCCCCCCCCCCCCCCCGGGTTACATTTTTAAATTTTTAAAAAAAACCACCCCCCCCAAAAACCCCCCCGGGGGGGAAACCCCAAACCCATTTTCCAACCCCCCAAAAACCCCAACCCCCCCCCACCCCCCGGGGGCCAACCCCCCCACCCCCTCCCCCCCCCCCCCCCCCCCACCACCCACCCCCCCCCCCCCCCCCCTTTTTTCCCTTTACCCCCCCCCCTCACCCGCATCCCCAAACCCCAATAAAATGACACAAACCCGGGCCCACCACGCAAAAAAACCAAACCCCTATAATTCCAAAAAAATCACCCCCAAAACCCACACCACACTAACTTTTTAACACCAAAAACAACACACACACACAAACCACACACACCACAAAACACACACACACACACACACACACACAAAACACAACACACACAACCCCACAACACACCAAAAAACACAATTTTTCCCCCTTTCCCCACGACCCTTTCCTTTTTCCCTTTTTCCCCATTGTCCCTTTTACTCATATCACCCCTTTAAAATACAGGTTTTGCCTCGGTGTATGAAAAGTTTTTTTGGTTTTTGGTTTTTGTGTGTGGGGGTGTGTGTTTGGTGTGGTGTGTTTTGTGTGTTTTGGGTGTGTGTGTGTTGTGTGTGTTGGTGTGTGGTGTTGTGGTGGTTTTGTGTGGTTTTGTGTGGTGTGTTTTCCCCCCAAAATAAGACCAACCCTCATCCCTTACAATTTTTACCACCACAACTAAAAATCCCATGGTATAAAAACCCCCCCCCTTTTTTGGGCAAATTTGTGAAAGTTTGCATTAAAAAGTGTGTGTGGGTTTGGGTGGCCCTTTTGTTTCTGGGCCCATGTACAATTTTGTGCATGCATGATTATACAATTTGTGTGGGTGAGAACGGTGATTATTTCATGATCTATAAACCTTCACCATCAATTGAGTCATTGATCCTTGCTCCCCCTCCCCCCCGCCCCCCCCCCCCCCCCAATTTAAATCGCTGGCATTTTTCATGCCAAAGCTATCAAACTTTCTATTTCACTTAAAGGCAATAAAAAACACCTAAGCACGCTTTCCCACTTTAAAACTTTTACCAATTATCCATTATTCATCCCCCCCCTTTTTTTTTTTTTTTCCAAAAAAAATATTTTTCCCCTTGGGCCCCCCACCTTTCAAACCAAATTTCCCCCCATCACCACTACATTTTTTTCCCCTTGTATAACCAAATTGGGAAACCCCCCTTGGGTACTACTTATTTAAAAAAAATTAAACCCTTTATCAGTCCCCTGAAGAGACCCCCCTCCAGTTAACACCTTCATACTGCCTAAAGGAAATGAAGAACCAACTAACCCGACAAAAAGGAAAAGGGGGGACAGCAGCCCCCAACCCGAAAAAGTGTTCCCCCCTTTGGGAAAAAATCTAAAAAATTTCCAAGGAGAAAAAATAAAAAAGATGACTTGACAGCCACCCCCAAATTCAACAAGAGGGGGCATACCAAACCCGGAAAGCACCGGCAGACCAAGTGAAAAAAATTGTTGGACGAAATAAACTCCCCCCGACCTCAAAAAATCAAGGTCCACTATACTCCAAAACCTGGAGTCCCTTTTCAAAAATTTTCAAAGCAGTTTCGCCCCAAAAGACCCGCCTGGCATTCCCAGCAAAGGCCCCAAAAGGGAAACCTGGCCCCGCCAACTTTACCCAAAGGTGCAAAACCCTACTGAAACCCCTGGGGTGGTCTTTACCCCTAAAAGCAAAAACCCCTGGCCCGTACCTCCAGGATTCCCCCCCGAAGTAAACGAAGAAGAAGGGCCACCATTTGATACGAAACTGGGACCCTTCCCCGACTGGACAAAAACATTCTGCAAAAACTCCACCCCCCGGTGGGGCTTTTAAATTTTTCCATGCACCCCAATGACGGTGGAACAGTCCCAAAAAACACCAAGAACCCAAACCTGGGCCCCCAACCCCAGATGAGTGCAAAACTTAATTTACCCCTGGAGAGCCTTCACCCAACAAGAAGGGCCCCGCCAGGTTTACCTCCACCATTCTTTCCTAAGGGAAAAAGGGGGGAAGAAACCTTTCCCACACTACCCCCGACTTCATTAAACCCTCCCAACAATGCCCGAAGGAAGAAAAAAAAATTTTTTTTTAAAATGGGGGTTTTGGGGTTTTGTGTTTTGGGGTGTGTGTGTGTGTTGTGTTGGTGTGTGTGTGTTTTGGGGTGTAATGATTTTAAGTGTAGTAAATAAGTTTTTGAAAACCCCCCCACAGTTGTTTTCACTATGATCACATTTATCTTAAAAACCCCCCCGAACAATGTTAAAAAATTGGTCCCCCATCCCCCCACCCTTTTTTATGTGTGTGTGTGTTTGTGGTTGGGTTGGGGTAGGGGGGTTTTTTGTGTGTGGGGTGTGTGGTGTGTGGTGTGTGTGGGTGTGTGGGGTTTGGTGGTGTTTTGGGGTGTGTGTGGTTTTTGGGGCGCGCACCAAAACATGATACCCGGTTTTTCATTGATCACAAGCTACTTCCTTTAACAAACATCAGCAAATTGATGCCAACCCAATTAAATTTTACCTGTTCCCAAAGAACCCTCAACCCACAAACATTGTTCACTTTTTTAAAAAACCCCATTATAAAAAACCTCCCCCCCCCCCCCCGCCCCCCCCAAAGTGGGTGATGAATATGAGCCTCCTTCCCTTGCCCCCTTCCCCCCCCCCCCCAAACACATTAACCCCCCTCCCCCCCCCCCCCTTTCCCCCCCTTTTTTTTTTCCAAACCCCCCCCCACCCCCCCCCCCCACCCCCCAAACCCCCATACCCTTAAACACCCTTTTACTTCCATCCCCCTTCCCCCCCCAACATTTCCCACACACCTTCTCAACTCCCACGCATAACAACCCCCCTACCCCCTTTCAACAAACCCCCGAAAACATTAAATTTTATTCACCTAAACCCTTTTTTTTTTTTTTCCCCCCCCCCCCCCCCCCCTTTTTTCCCCCTTTAAACCCTTAATTTTCAAACCACCAATTTCCCCAACCATCACAAAGATATCCCACCATCCCAAAAACTTGACAAACCAAAACCCCATCCCAAACACCAAAACACACCCCCCCCCTAAAAGCAACCCCCCCCCCCCCTCCTTTTTTCCCCTCCCCCAAAACCCCCAGTCCCTTTTTTGCCACCGGCTATTCCCCCACCAATGGGCAAAACAATGGCATTTTTCGTTCTCTCTCTTTTTTTTTGTTTTTTTTTTGTTTTTTTTTGGTTTTTTTTTTGTTGAAAATGTCCCCCCAAAGTTAAATTGATTTATTTTTTTGGCCCCCGAAGAAGACCCAAGTGGTTGAAATCATCGTGGGCTTGTCCCGTGCTTTGTTTTTTCAAGGGCATTGGGGTAAAAAAAACTCATTTCTAAAATTTTTTCTTTTGTTTTGCCCCATCAGTTTACTCCAATTTTGGGGGGGGGAAACTTTCATCGTTTTTAACCCCAAAACACGAGCTCATTTTACCTATCGATAGAAGTGCCAAATTTTAAATGAAATTTCAGGCAAAAAGGGGTCAACTGGTGATTTTGGGGGGTAGCTATAATCATAGATTTGGTTTTGGCTGGGTGTATGACCATTGAGTTTGAATGACACCAGTCTGACACGTCGTTTAGACTTTCCTGGAGAGAAGTTTCTATTGTCTGTAGATCACTACCATTCGTTTGGAGCGACGAGTCATCAGCAAATAAATCTGTCGTGACCTTTTCATCTGATACGGACAATGGTAAATCATTGATGAAGATGCAGAATAGTGGGGCCTAGTACAGAGCTTGTGGGACTCCATGTCTGACAAAGTCTGAAGTGGAGGTTTTCCAATTAAGCGCCACATACTGAGTCCTATCGTTCAAGTATGATTGGAATAATGAGATTGTCGGGGTATGGTTCAAGTAGACAGATAGTTTCTTTAGAAGAATGGAATGATCAACAAGATCAAACGCCTTTTTGAAGTCAAGAAAGACAACCCCTGTCATTTGTGATTGGTTCACATTTGAAAGCCATGAGTCACACATTCGTGATAATGGTTCATATTTGAAAGCCATGAGTCACACATTCGTGATAATGCTGTGTGGCAGGAGTGATTAGATCGGAAATCAGATTGGAGTGGGTGAAATAGTTTGTTTTTCTCCATGAACTGAGATACGTGTGTGTGTATGTGTCTTTCAAGGGGTTTGGATAGAATCGATAGTAAGGATATAGGTCTGAAATTATTTGGATCCGACAAATCATTTGATTTTGGAAAGGGGATTACTTTGGCGTTTTTGAACGCCTGAGGGAAAACATTAGTTTCAATGGATAGATTATATATGTATGTAAGAGACTCAACAATGTAAGGTAGAGCGAGTTTGAGAAGAAATGTGGGTATGTTATCAGGACCCATGGATTTTTTATTCTTTAATTGCGCTATGTGCATACCTACTTCATGTACAGCAAGAAGGGGAATTTTTAATTGAGTTACTGGATCCAAGTTTTTGTTTGCAAAATGATATTAGGGAAGTCGGGCATGTATATTCATTTGGTGCTCTTATAGTCTGTGAAGCTTGAGTAAGGGTATCTGATAATGACAGAAAGTGGGTATTAAATTTGTCCGGGGTGATGTTGGTGCTTGAAGTTTGTGAATTTGTACGTTGTTGCGTACAATAGTGTTTATTGCCTTCCACCATTGGCGTGTGGATTTTGCTCCGTTATCATTTGACTGAAGTAGTCTCGTTTGGCTTTTCAACTTCGTTTGAAACAAAGTTTCTCTGCTCTTTGTATTCGTCAAAACAAATTTGCTGCCTTGAGTTGGTCACGTAGTACCATTTCTTGCAGCAATTCTGGAGTTAACCACGGGTTCATCTGCGGATGCCTAACTCTTTTTTGATGTAACGGCGCGTGTTTATTTATGATGGTGAGGAATGTTTGTACCAGAAGGACAGTGCATCATCGACGTCTGAGTAATTATAAGTTAAGTGAAATGGGGAAACGTTTAAGTCATAGAGGTATGCTGCTTCATTAAACTTTTTGAAAGAGCGGTATTGGATGGTCGTGTGACCTTTGGGTGGTGGTTTTGGGAGCTTTAAGGACCACGTGCAGAAGACTGGACAGTGATCACTAATACCAGAATGTACCACTGAAACATCTAGTATTGCGGATTTGTTGTTAGTGTATACATGATCAATAAGTGTCGCAGTTGTTTTAGTTATTCTCGTTGGGGTTTGTACTAACTGATGGAGTGCATGAAGTGATAGTGTACTTGTCCAAGCTGGTTGTTGTTTTAACATATCAATATTGAAGTCCCCTAACAGTAGTTATTTGAATTGTTGTGACAGATCCAATCCATCATTTGTACAAAGTTGTCATACCATTCGTATGTGGAAGATGGGTGTCTATATAAATGTCCGATTATTAATGGCGGTGATTTGGAGGTTTTTTTATTTCAATCCAGATACATTCGACAGTATTAGTTTCAAGATCAGTTCTGCGTCGGGTAATGTTGGCAATTGATTGATGAATGTATACGCAAGGCCAGTATGTTGGGGTTGATCACTGTCGCGTCGTTCTATGTTGTATTCAGGAATGCTAAATAGGTTATCTGTTATGCGAGAGTCTAACCTTGTTTCACTTATGCCAAATACTTGTACTGGATGGGGTGACTGTTTTAAGAGTGATGAGATTTCATGGACTTATTAAATAAATGATAGACATTGAGATGTCCAACTTGAAGTCCTGGGACAGTGGGATTATGAGAAGGCATGGGTAGTAAGGGAACAGAGGCAACAAATCGACGAGGAGAGACAGTTTTCACAAAAAAGACACAGAGAATTATAGGTTTAAAAACAACAACAACAACACAACAACAACAAACAACAACAACAACAACCGAATACAGGTGAGAAAAGTAACGTTTGTGGATAACGCACAATAATGACAAGTGCACTCAAAGAATTTAAAGGTAAATATTATGCCTAAAACAGATAACAGGATGTATCTTTAGAAAATTCAATTAGTCAGTAAAACAACAAACAACAAAAAGAACAATGGTTGAAGCACAATGTGGAACAAATAGAAAGAAAGAAAACAAAGTATCAGGCTTAAAGCAATGAATGACGATAACACACACACCAAAAAAAAACAACGTTTACAGCGGTGCAAATAAAGAGGATGCGATGTGTGCTATGAGCACAATCACTTTAGAGCAGGTTTAAAGAGTGTAGATGAAGAAAGGCAAACAAAGCACACAAAAAAGACAAAAACAAAAACAAACAATTAAACAAACAAACAACAACAACAACAACAAAGCCAAAAAGAAAGAAGAAAAAAAAGGTTTTTTTTTATATCTGTGATTCACGAACAGTTTTTGGCGGTGAGAAAGTAGTCTGGTCCCAATGTCAGGAGGCTGGCCCAAAGTTTCTTCTCAGTCAACAAAACGAGAGATCGGAAGTGTAGCACAATAAACACAATCGATGTTCTGAGCACAAACAGAAGCAGAAATATAAGTGAGTGTTCACACATCCTTAGTGTCCACGAGTAGACCATATGACATACTTGTTCTGGAAAAAAAACAACAACAACAAAAATAAATAAATAAAATAACAAACGGAAACCAATAAGAAAGGAAGGTGAAGGGATGGGTGGGGGGGGGGGGGGGTGTTGGAGTGGTGAGGGTATGGGTATTTAAACTTGTAGAACTTGTATTAACATAGTGGAGCTTGTATATAAATTTGCGCTCTCACGAATGCGCGGACGCGCGCTTGTATTCACGCGCGCGCGCACACACACACACTATCGCACACACACACTTATTCACACGCACACACGCTCACACACACACACACACACACACACACACACACACACACACACACACACACACACACACACACACACACACACAACACACACGCGCACACACGCCCACACGCACGCTCGCATTCACACACACACACACACACACACACACAGCACCACACACACACACACACACACACACACACACACACCACACACACACACACACACACACACAACACACACACACACCACAATACACACACGCACGCGCGCACGCACTCTCGCATTCACACACACACAGACACACACACAACACACACACACACACACACACACACACACACACACACACACACACACACACACACACACACACACACACACACACACTCACCACACAACACACACACACACACACACACACACACACACACACACACACACACACACACACACTGTGGATATGTCTCACACTTGAGTCTCGAGAACACACACACTGTAGGGCGGAGGCAGAATATGGGAAGTTGAAAATCGGGTCGCCGGAGGTGGAAGATAAGGTGGATGTCGGGTCGCCGGAAATGCAGGATGGGTAGCTGGACGCCGGGTTGTCAAGGATGAGACAGGGGTAGCTGGATGTCGGGTCGCCAGGGGTGGAGGATGGGAACAGACCCACCTGTTGATCCAGGCATTATAGGTGGCTGCAGAACCGGGGGCAGGATGGCGGTCTGAGGGCTGCTGTGGTAATGAACACCAAGTGAGACCAGTGTCTCTTTGGTGTTCATATCGTAGCTGGGAGGCCGGGGGGTGCGAGGACTGCATCCAGCTCTCGCCACATGGTCTTCATATGGGCGTTCTCAGCAGAGGTTGGTCTGCAGTACTTTGGGTCGGCGTATTTCAGGCTGTACGCCAACCTGTCTGTGCCTTTGGGGCTGGGGTGGAGGGGATCAGTGTACTAGTCCTTGCGTGGAGCTCCGCTTTTGGTGATGAAAATGGAGGTGTGGTCGGCATGTACAATGTTTTCTCTGGCACACACTGTAGTGAGGGTCAAGTTGGAGAGGTGGACGGTCTTTTTGAGAGGGTGCTGTCCCATTGGGGGATGATGGAGGAAGCCAATAGTCTAGCCTGAGGGAAAACATGTTTGATGTTTTTGATCAGCTGTGCCCATGTGTTTTCCGTGATATGATGTATGTTTGCACGTGTTTAGTCCAATGTGTACTATGATTTGCTGTGTGTTGTTGTTGCGTGGAATGTGTTTAAGCCAATGAATAAGATCATCGACAGTGAGACTGGAACACTGATGATTTGGCTCTTACCTTTGTAAAATAGGAGGCTTGGGGTAATGTTACGTATGGCTGAATCTCCTATAATGACATTTGAGATATCAGTGTCAACCGTAGTTGTGCAAGAGCTGGCGAGGTGATAATGTGCTGTTGCTGCTAGTCTGACCCTGACTGTTTTGAGTTGCATCATTAACCACTGTCTTTGACTGGGTGTTTTTGTTGTTCCTGTGGAGGTGGTTTCTGTTGTGGACTGTTTTCCAGCCCATTGTGTC
Source organism: Conus ventricosus (assembly GCA_018398815.1). NCBI lineage: Eukaryota > Metazoa > Mollusca > Gastropoda > Neogastropoda > Conidae > Conus > Conus ventricosus. The sequence goes on along the minus strand of CM031595.1, from coordinate 133,054,095 downwards.
AGTGGTCTGAGTAGTAGTGTCTTTATCTGAGATGATATTGCTGGTTTGTTTGGACTGAGGGGGACATTTGTAGTGGTAGACTGTGTCTGCACTGTGGCTTGGTCAGAGGTGTGTGTCTGTTTCTGAGTCGTTCTGAACCTCATGCTCCCCATTTTCATTAACGTGGAGCAGCATGGAGAACTTGTTGGAGGTGGGGAAGGCGGACAGAGAAGAATCAGTATGGCTGCCAGATGGTGTGGTTTGGTTTTGGGTTGGGTGAGGTATAAACTGAGTTTGTTTGAGGTGTTTGAGTTCAGATTTCAGGTGGTGTTTTTGCTTCTAATCGGCGAATACTTGTGGTGTGAGAGTGCAAGAGTTTTGAACCTTTGACAATAGTTTTGACCAGAGTGTTGACCTTTTGTTTGAGGTTGTGTACTGCTGGGTTACATTTGTAGGCGTACGAATGGCGTGGTGGTTTGCTTGATTTTTGAGGACGCAAGCTGCGTGCCGCTTTTGTGTTGCTTGTATGAGAGGGTGGGCGTGGTGTTTCACATCGGAGTGGGCAGGTGGTTGGTTTTGTTTGTTTGGGTGTTTGCATGCTCATGTTTGACTGAGAAGAGCTTCGTTTCTGCTTTGTTGGAATATGTGGAGTATTTGTGGTGAGTGCTGGGGTGAACTGCTGAGAGAGAGAGAGAGAGGAGAGAGAGAGAGGAGAGAGAAGAGAGAGAGAGAGAGAGAGTGAGAGAGAGAGAGAGAGATGAGAGGAGAAGAGAGAGAGAGAGTTGGTACGCATTTATGATCGTAGCCATATTTGATCTGACTACCACGTTAAGATAAATTATTTTGTCCACAATAAAACATATTTGCGACAACTGATCCACTTACCAGATTGTCAGTAAGAGTTAATTAATGAAAACACCACACTAGGTTTTACTGAGGTCAGAAAAGTTGGCAGTAGAAGACCTATGAGAACATGCCTGGTGGGGCCGGGCCCAGAGAGAGAGGAGAGAGAGAGGAGAGAGAGAAGAGAGAGAGACGAGGAGAGGGGAGAGAGGAGAGAGGAGAGAGGGGGAGAGGAGAGAAATTAGGAGAGAGGAAGAGGAGAGGGGGGAGTGCACCAGGGAAATAAAAGAAAAAAAAAGTGTTCCAATCGGTTCCTAACTCACGATGAATTACAACAAGGGGTGGGTGCCCAGCCCCCCCTCCCAGGTCAGAATTCAGTTTTTTCCCGAAAAAAAGGATTTTTCCCATTATGTCCAGCACACGTTTTTTTTACGGGCGAAATCTGGCAAAATGCTCAAGCTGGCCTTTCTTCAAAGGGAGAATGTTCTTTAAGGCGGATGACATGGGGGAAAAATAAAAAATAAGTTGGAGTCACTAAATCTTCATATTTAAAAAATCACCTTTGGGGAACAAAATAATGTTTTTTCGGAAGTCCCTTCCCCCCCAAAGGGGAAACAACCAAATAATAACGGGCGTAACTCTGGCCCGCCTGCACGTTTCAAATTTTTCACCACAAAGGAAAACAAATTACTTCTGATGAGAGTTGTTTGGAGCTTCAACGGAGTGGTGTAGGGGTCAGAACCGCTATGTGTAGTGCTTGTTTGCACATGTCCTGGAAAATTTCCCTTTTCCCCAAAGAAAGGAAAACACCCATTCGTAGTTAAGCTATTAAAATTTTGGCTGCAGGCCTGTTCAATTGGAGCGAAGTGTTATCGTTTGAGGCTGGAGGGTAATTTTAAAGGGGGCTTATGATGCTTTGACAATCAGTGTCCATTCTCAAGGGGTGTTGTGTGTGTTGTGTGTGTGTGTGTGTGTTTTTGGGGGGTGTGTGTGTGTTGTGTGTGTGTGTGTGTGTGTGTGTGTGGTGTGTGTGTGTGTGTGTGTAGGAGTGAGGGAAATGTTCGTTTGGATATCCTTTTTGAGAAAGTTTACTGAACTGACATTCGTATAGGTATATCATTTTTCTCCTTGTTTTGTTTTTCTTTCAAATTTTTTTTTCTCTTTTTAAAATACTAACTCTGTCGATCCACCACCACCTTTCCGCACACCCCTTTTACGAATTAGGGGGTGGGTAGGGAGTTTTTTGTTTATTGTTGTGTTGTTGTCTCCAGTCTGTTGTCTTTGTTTTTTTTCTCTTTTTTCCCCTTTTTAATGTATGGCTTGATGTGAAAAGGGATCTTCATTGCTTGTTTAATATTCAATCCCAAATGACATTTTGACCTTGACAGACCCAAACGCACACACCCCATGGACAACAACCAAAATAGCTTGACTCTCTAGACTCGTTTTGGGTACACACGTGAGTCTTAAAGTGTTTGCCCCTAAAGAACATCGAAAAGTATTGTTGTTCTGAGAGAGAAAGTACGTGCATTGATTCTTTCTTCACTGTCCCCTGTCTCTTTCTCTTTTTAATTTGGTTTTATTATCATGTATCTGTAAGTTTTCCCACAGCAGGGGGCGATGAGCCTTTGCAAAACGGCTGAGTAAATTCTCATTTGACATACTCGTTTCCTTCTTTTTTGATTTGTAAAAAAAAATCATAGATGCAACGGGATATACGGCCATTTCATCATTCTTTGTCGTTTTCTTCAAACATCTCTGTCTCATCAGAAAAAAATAATCATTTTATCCCTTCATGTTTTTTTCTTTCTTGTAACTGTTGCTCTTTCCTCTGCAGTGAGGAGGGACTTCAACCCTATCAGGCGATGCAGCGACTCTCTATACTTGGAGCCAGTGAAGTGTACACGAAACAGTTCACACAGGAACTCATGTAAGAACTCAAGTCACGCAAAGGAGCACAAGTTTGAACGATTTTCATATTGACCACCCAAAATTAACGCAGGCGCAAAAAATTGGGGTAATACGCCGGATAATGAAGGGCACAGAAAGAATGAAGAATTCAAACCCAAAGCAGATGAGCATTTTGGTCACGCCGATTTCTTTGTTGGACATGTGGACGATGAATGATGACGCCATCTTATGGTTTGCTGCAGTTTGATAGCAGTGATTGTTGGTGGTGATGAGAAAAATGACGGGCAGCCCACTGCAAGACAAAACCCGTAGAATATTCCATCCAGAACATTTGTCATCTCCCTATTCTGGAAGTAATACTTACTGGCAGTAGCATGCCACGAAATGTGGCCTGTGCGCACATTGTAGAAGCAACCTATACGATGCTTTGCTGAGGACTATGAAACGTAAGAATGCTATCACACAAACGCTAGTAATGATCATAATCCCAAAATCTTGGTAGGGATACATTTCCGCGCTCTTAACGGAAGCAAGACACACACACATCGCTCCGTGGCAATGACAGTTGAGATGAATTGCCGACGCTTGATAGAAGCCATAGGCTCAAGAAAGTTATTGTTTACCATGAATACAACGAATGGCGGAGGCTCCAAGCTTTGGTTCGTGGTAAATCCGCGCATTCGTTCAGCGTAAAATATGAATAGGAAAGTGCTGAAAATGACATCCACAAGTGCCAGCAGGAAGAGACTCAGATTAATTCTTTCTCTCAGACCTTGTTTGAAGAAAACCACCATACTGATGATGTTGCCAGGACACCCAATGAAATACAGTATGGGCATCACAATGGCGGACCTGATTAAGTCGATCTTTTTAACGGTGTCCAAACTGATCAGGATATTAGGGTTGTCCCATGTGATGGTAGTGTTTCGGTCAATGATACTGAGGTCGATTTGAGGAGACGAAGTTCTATTGATATTCTTGAAATTTAATCGGTGGCCATTTTCAGAATAGTTTCTCAACTTCCAATAATTTATTGCAGCTGGCAAATGGTGGTGGAGTCTCCTGGTAGAATA
>CM031595.1:133042789-133045289 GCA_018398815.1 Conus ventricosus | reverse complement strand
TGTTTTGTCAAACCTTAAGATGTTATTTACACCCATTGTTGCAGGCTGTCTGTCTGAAGGTGCGTTTGCGAGAATGGATAAGGGCAGCAAGGAAAAGAAAAGAAAAGAAAAAAACACACACAAAAAAACGTTCACCAAGTACCACCTACTCAAACAATCAGTGTGACTCTAAAATTGGTTAGATATCGCATATTCCACGCATGCATTCGTGCTGTCAGCCCGTCAAATGATCACACTCACAAATTACAGCAATCAGGAAAATGGCCTCTAAAAAGGGAAAATGCAAACTCAGACTTGGGGACTTAAACGACTGAAGTATTCCAGGGTGTGTCATACTTTTATCCTAATGAATACATCCAGTTGTAAAAAGAGAAATCACGAAGCACACAATAACTGAAACCCTCGCCCGAAATATAGAGGAATTAACTCACTATCTCTCAAAAACACACTTCTTGAAGACAAGTGTGTGGTGTGTGTGTGTGTGTGTGTGTGTGTGTGTGTGTGTGTTTGTCATTTTTATAGTGGTTGTGTCTTGTGAAACAAAAAAAAATGTGGCGTGCCGAAAGCATGTAGACCTACTCCTTCGGAAAAGATATACAGCAATGGATACCTTCTTATGAAAAGATAAGGTCTTATGTTATAGTGAACGGGAAGGTTTCTTCAGGATTTTCTATTGGAAAAGGATGCCGACAAGGAGATCCTTTATCTCCCTATTTGTTCGTTTTATGTGCCGAAATATTAGCAAACAAAATAAGGCAAGATCAACATGATAAAGGCATAAAAATAAAAAAAAATACAGAATTCAAGATAAATCAGTCTGCAGATGACACACCTTCACACTGGAAGGAGATAAGAAATCATATGAAAAGTTGTTCACAGATCTCTATGAATTTGAGCAAATATCTGGACTTAAAATAAAACTGTGAAAAAAACGTTTAATGTTTGGTTAGGGATAAAAAAAAAAGAATTCGTCGAACACGTACTTACCCTTATATAAAATGGAATGGAACTCTTTAAAATTTTAAATCCTAGGGTGTGGTTTATGAATAATCTGACAAATATGACTCAAATCAATGTGACAAATAAATTTTTAGAAGTTAAAAATCTATTTGAAATATGGTCAAAAAAGAATAATTACACCACTAGGTAGAATAGCAGTGCTAAAATCATTAGTGCTTTCAAAACTTGATATTTGTGGATCCTTCTGCCCAACCCTCCAGACTCTCCGAAAGATATGTTGCAAAATATGTGTTTCAAGTTTGTTTGGAACAGCAAAAATGATAAAATTAAAAGAAAATATTCTGTGCAAAATATTTGGAAAGGAGAACTAGGTATACCCAATCTTAAGATATATATCCAATCCTTAAAAATCGCCTGGATTAGGAAAGTATACGTGCAAAATTGTAAATGGAAAACAGTACTACATTCATTATGTCCTGAAATCGATGCCCTTGATTCATGTGGACCAGACAGATTTGTACAAAGCAAAATAAATAATTTTTGGAGAGATGTTTTTCAGGCATATAAATTTTTTTGCAACCGTGTAGAATTAAAAAATAACACAGATCTAGCTATTGAACCTATTTTTTGCAACGAAATGTTCAAAGTGGGAAATAAACCGTTCTTTTACAAGAAATGGATGCAGAACAATATATACTATGCACAAAAGGTTAAGGATCGTATGTGAAAACAAATGCGTAATAAACTCAGTTCGCTACTGTTATTTATTTCTTAGTCCAGCCAAATGGTCATGAATTCTTGTTCAGCTGTAAGTGGGCGATGTTGTGTTAGTGCGAAAATTGCACGGGATTCTCTACTACTGAGCTGGGCCGCAAACGGAAAAGCGGAAACTTGCGAAAAATGACCTTGTTTTGGACCGTTCTGCCTGAACACATTGTACTTGCCAGATGGAAAAAAACCATTATGCACGTGCAGCACTGCTGTTTATGTGTGAGATGCTGTCGCTCGCTTGGCTTTATAAGAAGACATTCCACCAGTAGTAGGCCTGATCTGACAATGCCTCCACGACGACAATTAAGCGAGTTGGATAGGGGACGAGCTGTTGCATGGTTCCAAGATGGTGTTCCAAGCGAGAAGTGGCCAGGCGACTTCATGTGTCCATCTCGGTCATTGTCCGACTGATTCAACGCTTCACAGCCACTGGGATTGTCCATGAAAGACGCAGATCTGGTCGACCGAAGAAGACAACCCCACGTGACGATCGTCCATTGAACGACAAGCCCTGCAGACAAGAACAGCCTCTTCCAGCATCATTCAAGGCAGTTCAGGGTGGCTACTAACATCAACATCAGCCAGCAGACCATACGGAACGCCTACATGGGTTTAATCTCCGTTCTCGTCGCCCAGCAGTACGGCCACGCTTAACTCCAGCCCATAGGGCAGCACGCCGCGCTTCTGCGCACGTCACGTGAGGTGGACACGTCAGCAATGGTCCAGGAACTGTTATGATCGATCGACATCACGCTATTACCTTCAGTGC
>CM031595.1:133028703-133041789 GCA_018398815.1 Conus ventricosus | reverse complement strand
GAAAAACCCAATTTGCTCTAATGATTTCTTCTTAACCCGGGAAAATGTAGAGCAGTCAAAGTTACCACTTTCCGCGGTCACCGGGAGAAACAATCAGGTTCGAAATATCGTATCTGACCAGGAGTTATATGTTAGTGATTTTTCCTCCCCATTGGAGACTGTAAGTTTGCTAAAGGCTCATTTTGAGAAGCATTTATTTTATTTTTCCCCATTGACCCACTCAAGCACATACTGTTAGGCAGAATATCTACCACTGCAGATATGAATGCTTATCTCCCCTATTCTTCAATCTAAGATATAAGAGCAAGCTTGTTTATATATATATATATCATATATATTATAAACAATCAAGTTATAAGAATCTTAAAACACACAAACACTCACACACACAACACACACAACACACACACACACACACACCAAAACACACACACACACACACACACACACAACAACAACACACAACAACAACAAAAACACAACAACAACAACAACAACAACAACAACACAACACACACACACACACACACACACACACAACACCACACACACACACACACACACACACACACACACACACACACAACACAACACACACACACACACACCACACACACACACACACACACAACACACACATCGTCGCGCTCTCTCCACATACTCGCACACATACTTGCACGTCCAGAGAGAGAGAGAGAGAGAGAGAGAGAGAGGAGAGAGAGAGAGAGAGAGAGAGAGAGAGAAGAGAGAGGAGAGAGAGAGAGAGAGAGATGGAGAGAGGAGAGGGGGGGGGGGGGGGGGGGGGCAGGAAAGGCAGAGACCAACTGACAGACAGTTTGATAGAGTGAAACTAAAGAGAGCCAAACAGATAGAGGGAGGGCGATACATAGAGAGAATGAGCGAGAAAAGAAAAATATAGACAGAAAGATAGACCGACAGTCAAGCAGACACAAATAAAATCGTGGACTAAAAGAAAATTTGGGGAAAACTGATACGTAAAACCATGAGAGAGGGAGGTGGGGGTAGAGTTGGTGCAGAGACCGAACATGTCTTCGACGTCGTTTTTTTTATGGGAAACGCTGTCTCAGAGCGACAACTTTTCTACGGCAGCAATTTTTTACATGAAATGCTGTCGCTGCAACATGATTTTATTTTAAGCAACGACGCGATTTTATGGACATTTCTCGTAAAATCCTGTCGCGCGACCAATTTTTATGAAATTAAATCGCTCAGCGATAATTTTTCATGAACCAGCTGCAGTATTTCCCGGGAAATTTCTGTCGCTGCGACACGATTTTCTGAGCGACAGTATCATATACGACACTGGCACACCCGCCTTTTTCTGGGATAGCATGCTTCTTTAAAAACCCAAAAGGCAGAGGAGTCAAATTACCACTTTCCGCGGTCACTGAGGAGAAACGGCACAAGTGCTGAGGGCCAATTCTTGGAATGAATCCACAAGGGACTAAATTACAATAAACTAATAAATTCCAAGGATAAGTACCGAGCACCATTCCAGCAACTTACAGAGCAGTTTCGAAATATCGGTATCTGACCAGGAGTTATATGTTAGTGAGTTTCCTCCCCCTTGGAGACTGTAGCTTGCTGAAGGCTCATTTTGAGAAGCAATTATTATTATTTTTCCCCATTGACCCACTCAAGCACATACTGTTAGTTAGGCGAATTATCTACCACTGCAGATATGAATGCTTATCTCCCCCTATTTCTTCAATCTAAGATATAAGAGCAAGCTTTGTTTATAACTGAATATTTCTTTCAGTCATTGCAACACCAAGCTGCTCTGTAAGTTGCTGGAATGGTGCTTGGTACTTACCCTTGGAATTTATTAGTTTGTTGTAATTTAGTCATTTGTGGATTCATTCCAAGAACTGGCCCTCAGCACTTGTGTCTTAAGAGGTTATTTTTTATATTTTCTACTTTTCACAAGAAATGTACCCTGTTTTGCTCTTTCATGATTTTCTTTTGCTTCTTAGGTGGCACCTTTGATTGGTTTTTTGAAAACTCACAAAACATACTACGGTATTGCACACCAGCCTTTCTCTAGGATAGCATTCTTCTTAAACCCAAATGCAGAGGAGTCAAATTACCACTTTCCGCGGTCACCGAGGAGAAACAATCAGGTTTCGAAATATCGGTATCTGACCAGGATTTTATATGTTAGTGAGTTTCCTCCCCATTGGAGACTGTAAGCTTGCTAAAGGCTCATTTTAAGAAGCATTTATTTTATTTTTCCCATTGACCCACTCAAGCACATACTGTTAGGCAGCATTACCACCACTGCAGATATGAATGCTTATCTCCCCCTATTTCTTCAATCTAAGATATAAGAGCAAGCTTTGTTTATAATTGAATATCTGTCATCATGTCTAGCAGACTTGATCTTATGTGCTGTAAGCTCTCTTCAGTGTCATCCTGTCAACGGAGTTCTTTCCTACCTATAAACGTGACTCAGCCCCGTTCCCCGTCAAGATTATTAATGGCCATGATGCTGTCCATTATAAAACTGCTCGCAGCAGGGTATTAAAGGAATCTGTTTCGTAAGTATCATGGACCTCCGGAATGAAATTATCCATCTCCAGGTTGAGTGGCCAAAACTCACCCATAGCCTGTTGCTTCTTTTGTTATAGAAGGGGGTGTTAAGGTCTTCCTTCTGTCCTGTAATTTCCTCCTGTTCGGGATAGTCGATTAAAGAGATCGTTCCGTCACTGGGTTTGCAGTGCATGACAGACGTAATAGGCAGTGCAGTTCCTGGTCTCTTGGGCTATATTCATACTAGAGTGGTGGAGAGACACGCATGTTTTTTGTCCGCCAGTGGCGTGGATGTATTCCTTCTAACATGGACGGTCCCGGACGGACCAAAAAAAAGACGTTATGGAGTGTTTTCTCAATTTGGGCTCGAATCACAACAGATATACAACAATTGTTTACAAAAATAGAAACAGAGAATCACCCGTAACAATTGCAACTGTTGATATTGTTTCTTTAAACGTAGAACTTCTTAGACTGTCGCTTTTTTCCGCTTTATCTGCATATATCTTTGGTTCAGCATAAACCAGATCCTCTAGATCTTCCTTCTACTAACGTCTTTTGCCATGATGTGTTGTTCCATTTTAACTCATTATAGAAATAGAACAAAGTCAATCATAACAAGATATCAAACTTACAAGGAAAGAAATTTTAAGAATTTTACTTTGCCAAAATGCAATGCTTTTAACCAGACAAAATATCATGCATTTCATCAGACTTGTTTTAAACAGCAGCATATCACATTGCTTAAAAAATGCTAGAAAAGAGGAAGAAGAAAGAAGTAACAGAAGTTGGGAGAAAATCAATGCAAGAAAAGAAGGGAAAAATTCAATGGTCAGAAATGTTTCCTTCTCTTTCCATGGGAACAAATCTCTCAAGCCAATTAAACAATAGTTCTAAAAACCTTTTGGCATAATGTTCCTATGGTGGCATTATGTTCTGACTATTACACCAATAAAACACCCTATTTAAAAAATCAAGAATCCATAGAGTGAATTTAAAAGAATGGGCTTTCTCTGTCAACATAATCCTTAAAAGAATTTGTAACCATTACCGAAATCAGAATGAATCCATTTTTCATCACTAAAATCACCATGTACATCCAGAAGTGACGTCACACTCAATGGAAAAAGAGAACACTCCTCAACATAATCATAACAGTAGAAGAAGCGAAAAAAAGGATATGCCCTAGATTCGCAATTAAAAAAAATGACTTTATGTTAAAAACAAAAAGCAGTTTTTCTTTTGAAAAAATACCTTCATTACAACACTTAACTAAGGAAACAGAAAACATGAAGTAAAAGTGAGTCTAACCAATTTATCGAAATCCGTTTGTTTTTGGTTGTATCTTACAAACAAGAAAAAATACAAAGAATTCTCGACGTATACATGAATGAACTTCTCATCAACTTCCCTCGCGGTGTTTTGCCAAAAAGCAGCAATTATGTCTGGATTAAAAGGGCTGAATCTGAAATACCAAACAGATATAGGCTCTTACTTGATGCTTGGAGAATAATTAGACACTGCTCATTTGCCTTTTCAAGGCCCGTCTCGCATCCTGACGACTGCAGAACGTTTGGATCGTCGAACAAAAACCGACCTGACACGGCGAATCAACGGCAGTGTAGCCAATAGTAGTAGTGCCTTGTTAACGACCAATCTGTCGCCCTGCCAATCTGTGCGCCCTGTCTTCAAGCCAAGATTAATCTGTCGCCTGGCGACAGATTGGGCCGGGGTGTTGTATATTTTGATGGGACAACCTTATAGGGAAGACATCACGATTGAAGAGGGAATACTTGAGCGGATAGAACAACACAGCGTCACGGAGAACTACTTTTGAAGTTGGAGTGTTTCTCCGCCTGTGGCGGGGTAATAAAGAATCGCGGCCCCCTGTAACTCCGGGGTATTGGGGCAATCTCTCTCTCTCTCTCTCTCTCTCTCTTCTCTCTCTCTCTCTCTCTCTCTCTCTCTCTCTCTCTCTCTCTCGTCCTTTTCGGTTCCTGTAATGCCAATGCTGCAACAAAGCCCAGTTAATTGAAATTCCTTGGGCTTCTCCTTGACTTGCCTCAGTTAATTTCAATTTGTTAGGTTTTTTTGAGTTTGTTTTTAGATTGGGCAAAAATTTCTTTAAACCCAAAAACCGCAGAAAATTTTTAAATTGGGATAACTAAAAGCCCTGGGGGGTTCAAGGGCTTTTTAAATTCCCCGGGTTTTCCGTACATAGTCAGTTCAGTGGTGTTCTACCCGAACAAATCTTTCAACCTATTTTACCTACTCATATTAAGAGAGCGTAATATAAAAAAAATATATAAGAAATATGCATCAAAATACCACAGGCATCAACGTCATGAAATTAAAAAAAGATGTCCCCACACAATAATATGCAATCAAATAGAAAAAACAGGGAATTTACATCAAAATGAAAAAGGGTCATTCTTGCTGATTCCCGGTATGCTTGTAAGGAGCAAGAAACGCCCAAACCAAAAATTTTCTGTCGTCAAACATTTTTAAAATAATAATAAAAAATAATAAAATATTTTTATAGCGCAAATCCTTGATTACCTAAGCGCTTTAAAAATTTACAAGGACAATATGAATTGGCATAAACTGATCATGGTCATTGCACTGACCACTGAAACAACCCCTTGCTGTAAAACATTTTTTTTTTCGAATTGGCATCAAACGATCACTGGTCATCAAAGGGTTGCAAGAAGCACAAAAATTTTCTATTAAACGTAAGCAATTACGTTTCCAAACTGTCACGGGTCTTTTGTTGCTAACCACTGTCATACTACTTTTAAAAAGCTAACACCCTATAACACATCAATACAGAATGAGATGGTAAAAAATTAAATTGCATAAAATGACCACTGTCTTTTTTGCAGACCACGGGTCTTCTACTTTTAAAAAAAAAAAAGATTAAACAATAAAATATGGAGTTAACTCGGAAAATTTTAAATTTTTTCATGAAACGCCATGGTCAGTCTTGTTACCACGGACTCTTTTTTGTAAACGTACAAAGCGTTTAAAACAACCAATTGCAGGAAATATGAAACGGAAATTTTCATGAAGCTGACCCAGGGTTTTGGCACGACAGTAGCTATCGGGTTTGAAAATAATTAAAAATTCCCCTGGCAAACACCCTAAGTAGTGAACATTGGTTTTTAAAATAAACGAACACTTCGTGGTCCCCTTTTTGATAGGGAGGTATGGGACAGGAAAACGTTTATGGCCGAGTTTAATCCCATGTCCATATAAAATTTCCAAAAAAACTAAGCAACATTTTGTGTTTTTGCCTCTTTCCCCGCGTGAATTAATTATTTGATTTGATAACTAGTTGATTTAACACATACACTTGCTGTTTTTTTTTTTCTATTGATTTGCACTCGAAGATTTTTTTAATTTCCATCAATAGAAAACAACAATAAATCCTGTCTATTTACACTTTTTATTTGACTTTATTTTCTTTGCCTTAATTTGAGTTAAGAAAGGGCAAAAAACAATAAGAAATGAAAAAAAATAAAAAATAAAATTGGGCACTTCCCACATTTCTCTCCAATTGGAAAAGTTGGGGGGGCCCTCTACTTTCCTCACTGGGAAAAATGCAAAGGGAAGGACTACACTTTCCTCAATGATTTTTTTTTGTAAAAATGGGCCCCCCTTTTCCAAGTTGAAAATTAAGAAGGAAATTTGGAAACCTTATGAGCATTTTTCCAATCCCGGGGGGATTTCTTTAAATGGAAACTTGGGCCCCAAAAACCCTTTTTAAATGGGGGAAAGGGGGGGTTTTAGGGGGCCCAACATCCCCCAAAAAGGGCAGGGGAAAGTTTGGGCGAAAATGCCCCAAGGGGGGTTTTTAAACAGGGAGTTTTTTAACAGTTGCGTCTCTTAAATGCGCAATGGCTGTGTTAGCATCAGCTTTTTCGGCATATGCACGCCCTTTTGTTTTTAAAAAGGCACCAAAAGAGTTTTCATGGCCGCGACTTTTACAACTCAAACGTCGTAGCCATTTCCTCATAGATACATCAGAATTTAAAAAATAGTTCCCCTAAATTTATAAAAATTTTCATCTTTTTTATTATTAAAAATTTTTCTTGATTTGTTTGTGTGGAAACCTTTTGTTCCGTCTTCTGATAAATTTATCCCACCGAGTATCCCCCTCTGTTTCCCCTACCTCCAAATTCTCCCTTGCTCCACTCCTCTTTTGAACTAGTACAACTAACTGTATCTTCCCCCCAAATCTCTCTTCACTCTTCTGCCTTTACCGCCCCCCTCCCAGCAAGAAAAACCAACTGAAAGACTCCATCTTTCTGGAAGAGTTTCCAGATCTGCTGGAGTACATGAACTGTCTAAAAGGCCGTTCTGTACTGGTCGGCGACTTCAACTTCCACTGGGACAATCCAACTAATTGCAACACAGCAAAACTGATGGATCTGTTTCAGTCCTTTGGTCTGAACCAGTCCGTCACCTCCCCAACTCACCGTTCAGGTCACATCCTTGACTGGGTTGTCCATTCTGATGATGACCTGGTCGAGCCACCCACCACCAGTCTGACCTGACTTCTGACCACCATGCGGTCCTGGCTAATCTGAACACATCTGCTCCTATTAAGCCTCCCAGGTACGTCGAGTCCAGGGACCTTGCTTCCATCGACCTTGACATCTTCCGAGCTGACCTGCTGTCCTCCCTTCAATCTGTACCTTCACTGTCTGCGGAGCAATTCCATGGCCTACTTCAAGATGTCCTTGATCACCATGCCCCAGTACTTAGACGCAAGATTTCCAGCCGTCCACCCTCAACCCTGGTTCCAGCAGTTGGCCCTGAAGTTCTTGATGCTAAACGTGTTAGACGTAGGGCCGAAAGGCAGTGGCTAAAGACAAACCTCGAGATTACAAACAAATTTGCGAATTGCTAGTAATGCTGTGAATGAAATTGTTCAAAATGCAAAATCAGCCTTCTACAATGCTAAAATATTAGCATGCACAACAAACCAAGCAATTGTTTAAAGGTCACTGATACACTCATGGGGAGAACAAAATCATCTCCCCTTCCTTCATCTGTCTGTCCCTCTGACATTCCACAGAAATTTTGTGACTTTTTCACTAGCAAAATTAGACTTATCCGTGAAAGTCTGGATGCTCAGTCAGTATCTGAACCTGATATTCCATACTACTCTTTTCCGGCATTTCATTGACTGACTTTGAACCTGTGACAGTGGCTGTTGTCAAGATGTCATCGACAAGACTGTTATCAAAACATGTGTACTGGATCCTCTTCCATCTACTTTATTATCTGCATGCATGGATGTTTTGTTGCCATATATCACTATTTGGAAAATGAATCTCTCACTTCTGGTTGTTTCCCACCTGCACTGAAAGCTGCTGTTGTCCGACCTCTTTTGAAGAAACCCTCTCTTGACCCTGAAAACCTAAAAAATTATCGACCTGTCTCCAACTTGTCTTTTTTTCAAAGATAATTGAAAAGATAGCACTTCTCCAACTCCAAAACCACCTTGACCAAAACAACTTGCTCTATTCGTTGCAGTCCGCCTATCGCACTGGACACAGTACAGAAACTGCTCTGCTGAAAATAATAAACGATCTTCTCTCTGCTCTGGATAATGGTCAGGTTTCACTGCTTTCTCTTCTTGACTTGTCCGCTGCCTTGATACCATTGATCACTCCCCCCCTCACTAGACTTCAACATACTTTTGGCATCTCTTCTCAAGCTTTGGCATGGTTTTATTCTTACCTTTCTGGTCCGAACCCAAACTGTCTCTGTCAATGGTTTTTCTTCAAGCTCTGCTGACTTGAATTATGGTGTTCCCCAAGGCTCTGTCCTTGGTCCCATTCTGTTTGTTCTATATACCCAACCCATCTCTGACATTGTAGCCCATCATGACATTTCACACCACTGCTTCTCTGATGACAATCAAATGTACATTTCTGGTGACATCTCTCTCCCTCCTCCATCATTGATCGCTCACAGCTCTGCATCTCTGACATAAAGGCATGGATGACTTGCAACAAACTTCAGTTAAACAATGACAAAACTGAACTGATCTTCATTCTCCCAAAACGGCTCATGTCTACAATCTCTGTTCCTTCTTCTGTCCAACTTGGTACCTCTCTCATTCAGACCTCTACCACTGTGCGAAATCTAGGCGTTGTACTTGATCAGACACTCTCTTTTCAAAATCAGATTTCTTCTATCTGCCGTGCTTGCTACTTGGAGCTTCGGCGAATCAGTTCTGTGCGCCACCTTCTGTCTGAAGAAGCCACCAAGACTCTGGTTTCTGCTTTCATTCTTTCAAGACTTGACTACTGTAATTCTCTTCTTGCTGGCTGTCCACAGAATCTCCTTGCAAAATTGCAGAAAGTCCAAAATAATGCTGCTCGCCTTGTCTCGAAATCTCCGAAAACCTCTCATGTTTCTCCCTTGCTTAAATCTTTGCACTGGCTTCCTGTTGAAAAACGCATCAAGTACAAAACTTTCTTTGCTCTGCTACAAGGCATTGGATGGCCTCGCTCCATCTTACCTCTCTAAACTTCTGTCGACCTATACTCCTTCCAGACAGCTTCGCTCTTCTTCTGACACTCGCATTCTGCAGATCCCTCGTTTTCGAGCCAGAACACTTGGTGAACGTTCTTTTTCTTTTCAGGCTCCTTCCTGCTGGAACAATCTCCCTTCTGCACTCCGAAACTCAAACAGTCTTCTTCTTCAAGTCCTCCCTCAAAACAACTCTCTTCAAAACATATTTTTCTGCTCCTTCGCTGTGTGTGGGTGGGCGTGTGTGTTGTGTGTTTGTGTGTGTTGTGTGTGTGTGTGTGTGTGTGGTGTTTTGTTGTGTGTGTGTGTGTTGTGTGTGTGTGTGTGTGTGTGTGGGGTGTGTGTGTGTGTGTGTGTGTTGTGTTGGGTGTGTGTGTGTGTGTGTGTGTGTGTGTGTGTGTGTGTGTGTGTGTGTGTGTGTGTGTGTGTGTGTGTGTGGTGTGTGTGTGTGTTGTGTGTGTGTGTGTGTAGGGTGTTAATTGCTGTAAGCGCTTAGGGCTTTTGTTTAAGATTAAGCGCACTAAATGTTCCTTATTATTATTATTATTATTATTATTATTATTATTATTATTATTATTTTAAATTTTTATTTATTATTATTATTAGTTTTAATTTTATTTTATAGATATGTTTCTTTTAGAAGCAAACATTATTAGGTTTAGGTTTCATCTTATTATTCTACATTTGTATATGAAATATTTTCCCATTAAAATGACTAAGCCTAGCATATCATCTGTTTTTGTTTTCTCATCAGTGCCAACAATATAAGCTCTACATTAAATGACAATCTTTCGCAGTGTGAACGCTTACTTTTTAGAATATTTTCAAGTTCTTTCCAGAAAGTATGTGCAAATTCACATTCCCACAAGTAGTGACCAATCAAATCTTTCTCTCTATTTCAGAAATTACGCATGTCACTATCCACAACCTGCATTCGTTTCAAAATACTGTTAGTTACTAAAATTCTGTGACATATTTTAAGCTGGAACCATTTCAGTTTTATTTCTTTGTTTTCTTAATTCTTTTAGTACGTCTGTCCAATTAATAGGTATATGAAGGCGGCTGTTCCCATTTCAAAAAAGAGCTGATGTTTAAAACTTCAATGTCTTCTATCATAATATTACAGTGAATGCGGTGCCCCTTTAGTGGCGCTACAAATGTTTTGTAACGCTAATGTTCTGTCATTACTGGTATCACTGTCGAGTTTTATTGACATTTCTTCACATAGTCTTTTATTGATTGCACGCAAACTTATGTAATTTAGAAAAGTGACCTCTCTGGCAGTGTGTGACGGCTTATAAAGTTACCATTGTCATCAAGTAAATGTTTAACCAAAACTAAGCTACACACAAAAAGTTAAGGATCACTTTCACAAACATTCATAACTGTCAAAATAAGAAAGTCAATGCATTGAAGTTTGGCCAACATTTAACTCCATTCTTTAGTGATAACGACACACAATTGCCTTTAATCTCGAGCAATCGTTTGGTGTGCACATTTGATTAAAGTGGGTATGTATCCAAATTTGATTTCCCAAAGTCATTGAAATCACAAGACAGGGCATACTGATGCTCCCAAAGCTCAGTAATGCGTGTAACCACCATGGCTGTTCTGGCACTCGACGCAGCGAGTCCTCGTCGAGTTGACCAGGTTGGTGAAGATCCTCTGTGGAAGCGCCTGCCACTCAGCCTGCAGCATCTGGTAGAGGTGTTGGGCATCCCTGGGAATGGGGTAGCCCCTCACTTTGCGATCCAGCTCATCCCAGAGGTTCTCAATCGGGTTGAGATCGGGACTGCATGCTGGCCACTCCATTCTGTTGACTCCAGACTGCTGCAGGGAGTCGTTGACCACCCTTGCCCTGTGGGGGCGAGCATTGTCATCCTGGTAGACAGCCCTCGGTCCCATCTGCTGCAGTGTAGGCACAGCCAACGGTCGAAGGATCTCATCCCGGTATCGGATGCCAGTCAGGTTACCTGTACATGATACAAGGGTGTTCTGTGGTGAAGGCTGAAGGCCCCCCAGACCATTACAGAACCTCCACCAAAGGCCACCTTTTCTTGGACAGTGGCGTCAATAAAGCGGTGCCCTGGGCGCCTCCAGACCCTCAGTCGGCCGTCGTTGTGGTGAAGGGTGAAGCGTGATTCATCACTGAAACAGTTCCTGGGACCATTGCTGACGTGTCCACCTCACGTGACGTGCGCAGAAGGCGCGGCGTGCTGCCCTATGGGCTGGAGTTAAGCGTGGCCGTACTGCTGGGCGACGAGAACGGAGATTAAACCCATGTAGGCGGTTCCGTATGGTCTGCTGGCTGATGTTGATGTTAGTAGCCACCCTGAACTGCCTTGAATGATGCTGGAAGAGGCTGTTCTTGTCTGCAGGGCTTGTCGTTCAATGAGACGATCGTCACGTGGGGTTGTCTTCTTCGGTCGACCAGATCTGCGTCTTTCATGGACAATCCCAGTGGCTGTGAAGCGTTGAATCAGTCCGGACAATGACCGAGATGGACACATGAAGTCGCCTGGCCACTTCTCGCTTGGGAACACCATCTTGGAACCATGCAACAGCTCGTCCCCTATCCAACTCGCTTAATTGTCGTCGTGGAGGCATTGTCAGATCAGGCCTACTACTGGTGGAATGTCTTCTTATAAAGCCAAGCGAGCGACAGCATCTCACACATAAACAGCAGTGCTTGCACGTGCATAATGGTTTTTTTCCATCTGGCAAGTACAATGTGTTCAGGCAGAACGGTCCAAAACAAGGTCATTTTCGCAAGTTTCCGCTTTTCCGTTTGCGGCCCAGCTCAGTAGTAGAGAATCCCGTGCAATTTTCGCACTAACACAACATCGCCCACTTACAGCTGAACAAGAATTCATGACCATTTGGCTGGACTAAGAAATAAATAACAGTAGCGAACTGAGTTTATTACGCATTTGTTTTCACATACGATCCTTAACCTTTGTGCATAGTATATATTGTTCTGCATCCATTTCTTGTAAAAGAACGGTTTATTTCCCACTTTGAACATTTCGTTGCAAAAAATAGGTTCAATAGCTAGATCTGTGTTATTTTTTAATTCAACACGGTTGCAAAAAAATTATATGCCTGAAAAACATCTCTCCAAAAATTATTTATTTTGCTTTGTACAAATCTGTCTGGTCCACATGAATCAAGGGCATCGATTTCAGGACATAATGAATGTAGTACTGTTTTCCATTTACAATTTTGCACGTATACTTTCCTAATCCAGGCGATTTTTAAGGATTGGATATATATCTTAAGATGGGTATACCTAGTTCTCCTTTCCAAATATTTTGCACAGAATATTTTCTTTTAATTTTATCATTTTTGCTGTTCCAAACAAACTTGAAACACATATTTTGCAACATATCTTTCGGAGAGTCTGGAGGGTTGGGCAGAAGGATCCACAAATATAGCAAGTTTTGAAAGCACTAATGATTTTAGCACTGCTATTCTACCTAGTGGTGTAATTATTCTTTTTTGACCATATTTCAAATAGATTTTTAACTTCTAAAAATTTATTTGTCACATTGATTTGAGTCATATTTGTCAGATTATTCATAAACCACACCCCTAGGATTTAAAATTTTAAAGAGTTCCATTCCATTTTATATAAGGGTAAGTACGTGTTCGACGAATTCTTTTTTTTATCCCTAAACCAAACATTAAACGTTTTTTCACAGTTTATTTTAAGTCCAGATATTTGCTCAAATTCATAGAGATCTGTGAACAACTTTTCATATGATTTCTTATCTCCTTCCAGTGTGAAGGTGGTGTCATCTGCAGACTGATTTATCTTGAATTCTGTATTTTTTTTTATTTTATGCCTTTATCATGTTGATCTTGCCTTATTTTGTTTGCTAATATTTCGGCACATAAAACGAACAAATAGGGAGATAAAGGATCTCCTTGTCGGCATCCTTTTCCAATAGAAAATCCTGAAGAAACCTTCCCGTTCACTATAACATAAGA
>CM031595.1:133003703-133023703 GCA_018398815.1 Conus ventricosus | reverse complement strand
TCATTTTGCTGTAACGCTATACTTGTGGTTTCCCTTGCTTGGCAAATTCATAACGGGTACAGAAGATTGTATGTGCCCGAACTCTGTGAACATTCTCATAAACTGAAACGAAAACTTTCAAGCGGGTTATAAACAGACAGCAAACGGACCTCTGACCAAAACAGAACATTTGTATTTCCCAGGAGACTCTTAACTCATAAAAAATTTATCTCCACGACAGTGAAGATCTTAAATCAGTGAACAAATTGTTTTTACTTAACACCTTGGAAATTATTCTGACTTTTGTCGCTGTGTGATTTTACAGACCTCCTAGCAGACTGTCGTTATGCATCGGCTTTGCTGAATAGAATGCTAGTGTAGTGACTGCTTGCATGTTTGCATCACACTTCAAGTGAGATCGCTAACATTTTCTTTTTTTTATATTTTCTTATCAACTAGAAAGCCAATTTTCCGTCCCCAAAAATCCCTTTGAAAACATTGAATTAGTTTACTCATAAATCAGAAACTGTGCTAAAATCTCTTTTTCTGTCTGTCTGTCTGTCTGTCTGTCTGTCTGTTGCCTGTCTGTCTGTCTGTCTGTCTGTCTCTCTCTCTCTCTTTTCTCTCTCTCTCTCTCTCTCTCTCTCTTCTCTCTCTCTCTCTCTCTCTCTCTCTTTTCCCCGAAACTTTCAAGCCGGGGTTATAACAGACAGCCAAACGGACCTCTGACCAAAAACAGAACATTTCGTATTCTACCAGGAGACTCCACCACCATTTGCCAGCTGCAATAAATTATTGGAAGTGAGAAACTATTCTGAAAATGGCCCCCGGATTAAATTTCAAGAATATCAATAGAACTTCGTCTCCTCAAAATCGACCTCAGTATCTTTTGACCGAAACATACCATCACATGGGAAAACCCCTAATATCCTGTCAGTTTGGCCGTTAAAAAGATCGACTTAATCAGGTCCGCCATTGTGATGCCCATACTGTATTTCTTTGGGGTGTCCTGGCAACATCATCAGTATGGTGGTTTCTTCAAACAAGGTCTGAGAGAAAGAATTAATCTGAGTCTCTTCCTGCTGGCACTTGTGGATGTATTTTCAGCACTTTCCTATTCATATTTTACGCTAAACGAATGCGCGGATTTCCCACGAACCAAGCTTGGAGCCTCCGCCATTCGTTGTATTCATGGTAAACAATACTTTCTTGAGCTCTAGGGGCTTCTATCAAGCGTCGGAAATTCATTAACTGTCATTGCCACGGAGCGATGTGTGTGTGTCTGCTTCCGTTAAGAGCGGGGAAAATGTATCCCTACCAAGATTTTGGGGTTATGATCATTACTAGCGTTTGTGTGATGCATTCTTACGTTTCATAGTTCAGAAAAGATCGTATAGGTTGCTTCTACAATGTGCGCACAGGCCACATTTCGTGGCATGCTACTCCCGTAAGTATTACTTCCAGAATAGGGAGATGACAAATGTTCTGGATGGAATATTCTACGGGTTTTGTCTTGCAGTGGGCTGCCCAGTCATTGTTCTCTTTCACCACCATCATCACTGCTATCAAACTGCAGCAAACATAAGTGGCGTCATCATTCATCGTCAGCATGCCCAACAAAGAAATCGGCGTGACCAAAAATGCTCATCTGGCTTTCGGTTAGAATTCTTCATTCTTTCTGTCCCCTTCATTATTTTGCGTATTATCCCAATATTTGCGCCTGCGTTTAATGTTGGTGGTCAATATGAAAATACGTTCAAACTTGTGCCCCTTTGTCGTGACTTGAGTTCTTACATGAGTTTCCTGTGTGAACTGTTTCGTGTACTAACTTCACTGGCTCCAAGTATAGAGAGTCGCTGCATCCCCTGATAGGGTTAAAGTCCTCCTCACTGCAGAGGAAAAGAGCACAGTTACAAGAAAGAAAAAACATGAATGGATAAAATGATTTTTTTTTTTTTCTGAGTGAGACAGAGATGTTTGAAGAAAAGACTAAGAATGATGAAATCCCGTATATTCCCGTTGCATCTATGATTTTTTTTTACAGAATCAAAAAAGAAGAGAACGAGTATGTCAGAATGAGAATGTACTCAGCCGTTTTGCAAAGGCTCATCGCCCCCTGCTGTAGGAACTTACAGATACATGAGTAATAAGAACCAAATTAAAAGAGAAAGAGACAGGGGACAGTGAAGAAAGAATCAATGCACGTAACTTTCTCTCTCAGGAACAACAATATCTTTTCAGAATGTTCTTTAGAGCTACACTTTTAGACTCACGTGTGTCCCCAAAACGAGTCTAGAGAGTCAAGCTTTTTGGTTGTTGTCCATGTGTGTGTGCGTTTGTGTCTGTCAAGGTCAAAATGTCATTTCGGATTGAATATTAAACAAGCAATGAAGATCCTTTTCACATCAAGCCATACATTAAAAAGGGGGAAAAAGAGAAAAAAAGCAAAGACAACAGACGGGAGACACAACACAACAATAGCAAAAAACTCCCTACCCACCCCTAATTCGTAAAAGGGGGTGTGCGGAAAGGTGGTGGTGGATCGACAGAGTTAGTATTTAGAAGAGAAAAAAAAATAGAAAGAAAAACAAAACAAGGAGAAAATGTTTATACCTATACGTAATGTCAGTTCAGTAAACTTTCTCAAAAGGATATCCAAACGAACATTCCCTTCACTCTACACCACACACACACCACACACCCCAAAAAACACACACACACACACACACCCCACACACACACACACACACACCACACACACACACACACACACACACACTTGAGAATGGACACTGATTGTAAAAGCATGCATACATGCCCGTTTAAATTACCCCCCAGCGTCAAACGTAGTAACACTTCGCTCCAGATGTGAACAGGCACTGCAGCCAAGATCTTAGATGTTTAAAACTACTGAGATGGTGTGTTGTTCTTTCTTCGGGAACAAGGAAGAGTTCCAGGGAATGTGCAGACAAGAGCTACACATAGCGTGTTGCTGATCCCCTACACCACTCCGTTGAAGCTCCAAACAGACTTCTTCATCATGAATGTGATATTTGTTTCCTTTGTGGTGGACAAATTTGAAACGTGCAGTGCTGGTCCAGATTTTTCCCGCACGCTTTATTATTTGGTTGATTCCCTTGGGGGGGAAGGACTATTCCGAAAAACATATACTTTGTTCCTCCTTAAGGGTTTTTCTTAATAGTGAAGATTTTAGTGACTCCAACTTATTTTATTTTCCCCATGTCAGTCGCGCCTTATAATGAAGCATATCCCCCATTTGAAGAAAGAGCCAGCATTGATGCATTTTGCTCAGATTTCTGCCAGTAAAAAGAAGTGTGCTTGGACATAATGGAAGAGACCCTTTTGTGCGGAAGAAACTGAATTCTGACCTGTGGAGGGGAGTGGGGGGGTCACCACACTCACTCATTGTTTGTAATTCATCTGTGAGTTAGGAACCCGGATTGGAACACTTTTTCTTCTTTCATTTTCCTTCTGTTTTGCACTCTCTCTTCTCTCTCTCTCTCTCTCTCTCTCTCTCTCTCTCTCTCTCTCTCTCTCTCTCTCTCTCTCTCTCTCTCTCTCTCTCTCCTCTCTCTCTCTCTCTCGGGGCCCGGGCCCGCATCCAGGTCATGATTCTTATGGTCTTCCTCCCAACTTCTTCTGACCTCAGTAAAACCTAGTGTGGTGTTTTATTAATTAACTTTACTGACATCTGGTTAAGTGGATCAGTTGTCGGCAAATATGTTTTATTGTGGACAAAATATTTATTCTTAACGTGGTAGTCAGATCAAATATGGTTTACGATCTTTAAATTTGCGTACCAAATCTCTCTCTACTCTCTCTCTCTCTCTCTCTCTTCTCTCTCTCTCTCTCTCCTCTCTTCTCTCTTCTCTCTCTCTCTCTCTTTTCAGCAGTTCCCCCCAGCACTCACCACAAATACTCCACATATTCAAAAAGCAGAACGGAAGCTTTCTCAGTCAAAACATGAGCATGCAAACACCAAACAAAACAAACCAACCACCTGCCCACTCCGATGTGAAAAACACCACGCCCACCCTCTCATACAAGAAAACCCCAAAGCGGCACGCAGCTTGCGTCCTCAAAAATCAAGCAAACACCACGCCATTCGTACGCCTACAAATGTAACCCAGCAGTACACAAACCTCAAACAAAAGGTCAACACTCTGGTCAAAACTTTGTCAAAGGTTCAAAACTCTTGCACTCTCACACCACAAGTATTCGCCGATTAGAAGCGAAAACAACCCCCTGAAATCTGAACTCAAACACCTCAAACAACCAGTTTATACTCACCCAACCCAAAACCAAACCACACATCTGGCAGCCATACTGATTTTCTCTGTCCGCCTTCCCCACCTCCAACAAGTCTCCATGCTGCTCCACTTTAATGAAAATGGGGAGCATGAGGTTCAAAAACGACTCAGAAAACAGACACACACTCTGACCAAGCCACAGTGCAGACACAGTCTACCACTACAAATGTCCCCCTCAGTCCAAACAAACCCAGCAATATCATCTCAGATAAAGACACTACTACTCAGACCACTGACACAATGGGCTGGAAAAACAGTCCACAACAAAAAACCACCTCCACAGGAACAACAAAAACACCCAGTCAAAGACGTGGTTAATGATGCAACTCAAAACAGTCAGGGTCAGACTAGCAGCAACAGCACATTATCACCTCCCCAGCTTCTTGCAAAACTACGGGTTGACACTGATATCTCAAATGTCATTATAGGAGATTCAGCCATACGTAACATTCCCCCAAGCCTCTATTTTCAAAGGTAAGAGCCAAATCATCAGTGTTCCAGTCTCACTGTCGATGTCTTATTCATTGGCTTAAACACATTCCACGCAACAACAAACACAGCAAATCATGTACACATTGGATAAACACGTGCAAACATACATCAATCACGGAAAACACATGGGCACAGCTGATCAAAAACATCAACATGTTTTCCTCAGGCTAGACTATTGGTTTCCCTCCTTTCATCCCCAATGGGACAGCACCTTCAAAAGACCGTCCACCTCTCCAACTTGACCCTCACAAACAGTGGTGTGCCAGAGAAAAATTGTACTCCCGACACACCTCCATTTCATCACCAAAAGCGGAGCTCCACGCAAGGAATGTACACTAAACCCCCTCCACCCCAGCCCAAAGGCACAGACAGGTTGGCTTTACAGCCTGAAATACGCCGCCCCAAAGTTACTGCAGACAACCTCTGCTGAGAACCCCCATTAAAAGACCATGTGGCGAGAGCTGGATGCAGTCCTCGCACCCCCGGCCTCCCAGCTACGATATGAACCCCAAAAGAGACACTGGTCTCACTTGGTGTTCATTCCCACAGAAACCCCTCAGACCGCCATCCTCCCCCCGGTTCTGCAGCCACCTATAATCCCTGGATCAACAGGTGGGTCTTTTCCCCATCCTCCACCCTGGCGACCCGACTTTCCAGCTACCCCTGTCTCATCCTTGACAACCGGCGCCCAGCTACCCATCCTGCATTTCCGGCGACCCGACATCACCTTATCTTCCACCCCCGGCGACCGATTTTCAACTTCCCATATTCTGCCTCCGCCTACAGTGTGTGTGTTCTCGAGACTAAGTGTGAGACATATCCACAGTGTGTGTGTGTGTGTGTGTGTGTGTGTGTGTGTGTGTGTGTGTGTGTGTGTGTGTGTGTGTGTGAGGGGTGTGTGTGTGTGTGTGTGTGTGTGTGTGTGTGTGTGTGTGTGTGTTGTGTTTTGGTGTGTGTGTGTGTGTGTGTGTGTGTGTGTGTTTTCTGTGTGTTGTGTGTGAATGCGAGGAGTGCGTGCGCGCGTGCGTGTGTGTATGTGTGTGTGTGTGTGTGTGTGTGTGTGTGTGTGTGTGTGTGTGTGTGTGTGTGTGTGTGTGTTGTGTGTGTGTGTGTGTGTCTTTTGTGTGTTGGTGTGTGTGTGTGTGTGAATGCGAGCGTGCGTGTGGGCGTGTGTGGCGCGTGTGTGTTGTGTGTGTGTGTGTGTGTGTGTGTGTGTGTGTGTGTGTGTGTGTGGGGTGTGTGTGTGTGTGTGTGTGTGGGGTGTGAGCGTGTGTGGTGTGTTTTAAGTGTGTGTGTGCGATAGTGTGTGTGTGTGCGCGCGCGCGTGAATACAAGCGCGCGTCGCGCATTCGTGAGAGCGCAAATTTTTTTATAAAAGCTCCACTATTTTAAATACAAGTTCTACAAGTTTAAATAAACCCCTACCCTCACCACTCCAACACCCCCCCCCCCCCCCCCCATCCCTTCACCTTCCTTTTTTATTGGTTTCCGTTTGTTTATTTTATTTATTTATTTTTGTTGTTGTTGTTTTTTTCCAGAACAAGTATGTCATATGGTCTTTTCGTGGACACTAAGATTTTGTGAACACTCACTTATTTTTGCTTCTGTTTGTGCTCAGAACATCGATTGTGTTTATTGTGGGTACACTTCCGATCTCTCGTTTTGTTGACTGAGAAGAAACTTTGGGCCAGCCCCCTGACATTGGGACCAGGACTACTTTCTCACCGCCAAAACTGTTCGTGAATCACAGATATAAAAAAAAACCTTTTTTTTTCTTCTTTTCTTTTTGCTTTGTTGTTGTTGTTGTTGTTTGTTTGTTTAATTTTTTGTTTTTGTTTTTGTCTTTTTTGTGTGCTTTGTTTGCCTTTTCTTCATTACACTCTTTAAACCCGTCTAAAGTGGATTGTGCTCATAGCACACATCGCATCCTCTTTATTTGCACCGCTGTAAACGTTGTTTTTTTTTGGTGTGTGTTTTGTTATCGTCATTCATTGCTTTAAGCCCGATACTTTGTTTTCTTTCTTTCTATTTGTTCCCATGTGCTTCAACCATTGTTTTTTTTGTTGTTTGTTGTTTTACTGACTAATTGAATTTTCTAAAGATACATTGTTTTCTGTTTTGGCATAATAGTTTACCTTTTTAAAATTTTTTGGGGTGCCCCTTGTCATTATTGTGCGTTATCCACAAAACGTTACTTTTCTCACCTGTATTCGGTGTTGTTGTTGTTGTTGTTGTTGTTGTGTGTTGTTGTTTTTTAACCCATAATTTTTCTGTGTCTTTTTTGTGAAACTGTCTTCCCCGTCGATTTGTGCCTCTGTTCCCTTACTACCCATGCCTTCTCATAATCCCACTGTCCCAGGACTTCAAATTGGACATCTCAATGTCTATCATTTTTTTTAATAAGGTCCATGAAAATCTCATCACTCTTAAAACAGTCACCCCCTCCAGTACAAGTATTTGGCATAAGTGAAACAAGGTTAGACTCTGCATAACAGATAACCCTTTTTAGCATTCTGAATACAACATAGAACGACGCGACAGTGATCAACCCAACATACTGGCTTGCCCTATTACATTCATCAATCAATTGCCAAACATTACCCGACGCAGAACTGATCTTGAAATAATATGTCGAAAGTATCTGGATTGAAATAAAAAAACCTCCCAAATCACCGCCATTAATAAAACGGGACATTTTTTATAGACACCCATCTTCCACATACGAATGGTATGACAAATTTGTACAAATGATGGATTGGATCTGTCACAACAATTCAAATATACTATGTTAGGGGACTTCAATATTGATATGTTTAAAAAACAAAAGCTTGGACAAGTACACTATCACTTCATGCACTCCATCAGTTAGTACAAACCCCAACGAGAATAACTAAAACAACTGGACACTTTTTTGATCATGTATACACTAACAACAAATCCGCAATACTAGATGTTTCAGTGGTACATTTTGGTATTAGTGATCACTGTCCAGTCTTCTGCACGTGGTCCTTAAAGCTCCCAAAACCACCCCCCAAAGGTCACACGACCTTCCAATACCGCTCTTTCAAAAGTTTAATGAAGCAGCATACCTCTATGACTTAAACGTTTCCCCATTTCACTTAACTTATTAATTACTCAGACCGTCGATGATGCACTGTCCTTCTGGTACCAAACATTCCTCACCATCATAAATAAACCCCGCGCCGTTACATCAAAAAGAGTTAGGCTTTCCCCTGTGAACCCCTGGTTAACTCCAGAATTGCTGCAAGAAAAGGTACTAAAGTGACAACTCAAAAGGGAGCAAATTTGTTGGACGAATACAAAGAGCAGAGAAACTTTGTTTCAAACGAGTTGAAAAAAACCAAACGAGGACTACTTCAGTCAAATGAAACGGAGCAAAATCCACGCGCCAATGTGGAAGGCAATAAACACTATTGTACGCAAAAAAGCGTACAAATTCACAAACTTCAAGCACCAACATCAACCCGGACAAATTTAATACCCACTTTCTGTCATTATCAGATACCCTTAAATCAAGCTTCACAGACTATAAGAGCACCAAATGAATATACCCTGCCCGACTTCCCTAATATCTTTTGCAAACAAAAACTTGGATCCAGTAACTCAATTAAAATTCCCCTTCTTGCTGTACTGAAGTAGGTATGCACATAGCGCAATTAAAGAATAAAATCCATGGGTCCTGATAACATACCCCACTTTCTTCTCAAACCGCTCTACCTTACATTGTTGAGTCTCTTACATACATATATAATCTATCCATTGAAACTAATGTTTTCCCTCAGGCGTTCAAAAACGCCAAGTAATCCCCTTTCCCAAAAACAAATGATTTGTCGGATCCAAATAATTTCCGACCCATATCCTTACTATCGATTCTTATCCAAACCCTTGAAAGACACATACCACACACACGTACTCAGTTCATGGAGAAAAACAAACTATTTCACCCACTTCCAATCTGGATTCCCATCTAATCATCCTGCCACACAGCATTATCACGAATGTGTGGATCATGGCTTTCAAATAAAGAACCATTATCACGAATGTGTGACTCTGGCTTTCAAATGGGGAACCAATCACAAATGACAGGGGTTTTTCTTTCTTGACTTCCAAAAGGCGTTTGATCTTGTTGATCATTCCATTCTTCTAAAGAAACTATCTGTCTACTTGAACCTACCCCCACAATCTCATTATTCCCATCATACTTTAAGATAGGACTCCGTATTTTGGCGCTTAATGGAAAACCCCACTTCAGACTTTGTCAGACTGGATCCCAAAGGCCTGTATAGGCCCCTACTATTCTGCCCTCTTCATCAATGGATTTACCATTGTCCCCTATCAGTGAAAAGGTCAGACAGATTTATTTGCTGATGACTCGTCGCTCCAAACGATGGTAGAGATTAAAGACAATAGAAACTTCTCTCCAGGAAAGTCTAACGACGTGTCAGACTGGTTTCATTCAACTCAATGGTCATTACACCCAGCCAAAACCAATCTATGATTATAGCTACCCGCCCAAAAAAACCAAATTTAATCCCCTTTGCCTGAAACTTCAGTTGAATGGCATTCTATCGATCAGGTAGATGGCATCGTGTTTAGGGTTAACGATAGATAAAGATTTCAAAATGGAGTGACTGATGGCGGCGAACGAAGTAAAAATTTAGAAATAGAGTTTGGTTTCTTACCCCCAATGACATTGACAAACAAAGCACATGACAAGACACGATGCTTTCAACCACTTGGGTCTTCTTCAGGCGAAAAAATAAATCACATTTAACATTTGGGACAGTACAAACAAAGAACGAAAAAAGAAAAAAACAAAAAAAAGAGAGGAGAACGAAAAAAGATCATCTGTTGTTGTCCATGTGGTGGGGGAGAATAGCCGGTAGGCGGAATGACATGGGGGATTATGGGAGAGGAAAAGGAGGGGGGGGGGGGTTGCGTAGGGGGGGGTGTGTGTGTGTGATATGATAGGGTTGTGTGTTGTTTTTTGGGATTTGGGGTGATATCTTTGGGGATGGTTTGGGTAATGGTGGATTGATAATAATGGTTAGGGGGAAAAAAGGGGGGGGGGGGGGGGGAACTGAGGAGGGAAAAAAAAAAAAGGGGTTTAGGTGAATAAAATAAATGATTTTGTTGGGTGATGAAAGAGGTAGTGGTAGTTTGCGTGGGTAGTTGAGAAGGGTGTGTGGGGTAATGTTTGGGAGGGGAAGGGGATGGAAGATAAATGGGTGATAAGGTTGATCGGGGGTGGGGGTGGGGGGTGGGGGGTGAGGTGGGAAAAAAAAGGGGGGGAATGGGGGGGGGAGGAGGGTAATGTGTTTGGGGGGGGGAGGGAAAAGGGGGGCAAGAGGGAGAGCCATATCTCATCATCCACTATGGGGTGGGAGGTGGGGGTGGGAGGTTTAAAATAAATGGTGTGTGGTTTAAAAAGTGAACAATGCTGTGGGATGATGTTCATTGCAACAAGGGGAAATAATGTGTTGGCATCAATATGCTGATTTTTTGTTGAGAGAAGATGCAGTGATCAATGAAAAACGGGTATATGTGTTGTGCGCGCGCGCCAAACACACACACACACCACACACACACACACCCCACACACACAACCACACACACACACACACACACACACACACACACACACACACACACAACAAAAAGGGTGGGGGGATGGGGGACCCCATATAACATTGTTCTGGGGGAGTTAAGATCATGTGATCATAGTGAGACTAACTGTGGGGGAGTTTTCACACACATATTTACTCCCCACATACACTCATTCACACCCCACACACCACACACACACACACACACACACACACACACACACACACACACACACACACTTTAAAAAAATTATTATCATCCATCGTCACTGATAGGTGATGATCATATGAAGTCAATGGTGTGTAGGAAGAGATTCTTCTCCGTTCCCTTAGGCAGAATTTGGGGGGAGTACTGGCAAGGGCTTCTGTATGGTGAAGGCTCTCCAGTGGTCAAAAAAGTTTTGCACTCATCAGTGTGTTGGCAGGCCAGGATTGTTCTTTTGGTGTTGTTGGGACTGTTCCACCGTCATTGGGGGTGCATGGTAAATTAAAGACCCACCAGGGTGGAGTATTGCAGGGGATTTTGATGTCACGTCTGGAGTGCCAGTTCTCAGTATCACAATGGTGGTCTTCTTCTTCGTTTTACTTCGGGGGAATCCTGGAGGTATGACAGAGGTTGCTGTATGGTGAAGACCCTCCAGTGGTCAGTAGGGTTTTGCACTCATTGGTGAGTTGCAGGCCAGGTTTCCACTTTGGGCCCAGCTGGGAATGCTCAGCTGTCTCTTGGGCTGCACTGCATTGATAATTTGAAAGGGCTCACAGGGGTGGAGTATAGTGGACCTTTTGTGTTGAGGTCAGGGGAGCCTTATCTTCAGTCCAAAAAATGTTCACTTGGTCTGATCGGTGCATCCCGGGAGTATGCTTCCCTCTTGTTGAAGTCTGGGTGTGCTCAAGTCATCTTCCTATTTGTCTCCTTGGAATATTTTAGATTTATTCCAAGGAGAATACCTTTTACAGTTGGGGCTGCTGTCCTCCTTCCCTTTTTCAGTTAGTTGGCTTCTTCATTTCCATATAGTGCAGTATGAAGGTGTTCACTTGGATGGGAGTCTCTTCAGTGACTGATAAATGGTAATAATTTTAAATAAGTTTGTACCACAGGGTGGTGCCAAAATTTTTATAAAGTGGAAAAAATGTTAGTGGTGATGGTGCAATGGTGCAAGGTGGGGGGACATAGGAAAATATCATTTTGGAAAAAAAAAAAAAAAGGAAAGGGGGTGATGAATAATGGATAATTGGTCAATGTCTTAAGTGGGACAGCAGTGCTATAGGATGTTATTCATTGCCATAAGTGAAATAGTAAGTATGATAGCATTGGCATGATAATGCCAGCTGAGTTTAACTTGGGGGGGGGGGGGGGGAGAGAGCAATGATCAAAGACTCAATTGATGGTGAAGGTTGTATAGATCATGAAATAATCACCGTCTCACACCCCACGAGCATGTATAATACATGCATGCACCACACATGTACTAGGCATGTACACAAGCACATCCACACACACACACATATATGCAAAAACATAAAAATTTTGTCAAAAAAAGGGGGGTTATACATAGGATATCTTATGAGTGGTGGTAATAATGTATGATGATGGTGGTCATATATTGGGGGCACCCCACACACACACACACACACACACACCACACACCACACACACAACACACACACAAAACACACACACACCACACACACACACACACACACACACACACACACCCCACACATACAACACACCAAAAACACATGTAATACATCGAGCATACCTGTATGTCGAGGGGTGATCATGAGATACAAGGTACAATGGGGACAAAGGAAAAGAAGTGGTCAGTGGGGAAGGGGAAAAAAATGTGTGTGTGTGTGTGTGTGTGTGTGTGTGTGTGTGTGTGTGTGTGTGTGTGTGTGTGTGGTGTGTGTGTGTGTGTGTGTGTGTGTGTGTGTGTTGCAAGTTAGTGTGGTGTGGGTGTGGGTGTGATTTTGTGGGGAATATATTGTGGGTTGTTGTTGCAGTGGTGGACCCGGTGTAGTCATGTACTTGGGTTGGGGTGCAGGTGATGCGGGGGTGGGGGAAAAGCAGGGGGGGGGGGGGGGGAGTAGGTGGTGGGAGGGGGGAGGGAGGAGTACGGGGTAGTCAGAGGGTAGGTAGTTGATTGGTATAGAAATGGGGTTGTGGTGGAAAGTGAAAGATGAAGGAGGGTGGATAATAATTTTTAAAAAAAAAAAAAATAATAATTAATAATAATAAGTAAAGTGGGGGGGGGGGGGTTAAGGGAAGGATAAAATAAAATTAAGATTAAAAGATGGAGGGTGGCTGTAACTACTGTATGAAGTGAGTGAAGGGGATGTGGTGGTGGTGTATGTATATGTGTGTTTGTGTATGTGTGTGTGTTGGTAGGGGATATTGCCCAAATGATGTGGAAGTGGTGGGCCATGTGTGTTTGGTTATTGTTGGTATTGATGCCTTGGGGGTGTAGGGGTGCCCAGTTTGGGAATGAGATGGGATTCTTGAGTTGTGCGTTCAAAGCTGTCACTCTGTGACTGCAGAGTTCCATAACTTTTACATGGTTGATGTTGTGTTGGGTGTGGTTGGGAAAAGTAGGGCGGGCGGGTTTGGGTCGGTGGTGGCGGATATCAGCCAGGTGTTCAGAGATGCGTGTTTCAAGTGTGCTGATGTTTCCCCTATGTAGATCTTGCCACACAGCTGGCAGTGGATGGCATTATAAATGTTGCGGCTTTGACATGAGGGAAAGTGGCGTTTGATGTGAAGGAGTCTTTGGGGGCCTGTAAGATGGTGTTGGTTTGGTGAGGGGGCAGATTTTGCAGTTGGGTTTAGAGCAGGGGTGAGTACTGGTGGTGGTGCGGTGGTTCTGTTCAACTTGGACCGCACGAGGAGGTCTTTGAGGTTTTTGTACGTTTGAATGTGATCATGGGGTTTGGTATGGAAAGGGGGGTTTGTGGTTATGTACAATGTGCCAATTGGATTTGAGGATCCTACAGATGGGGAGGGTGTGCGGGTGGTAGAGGAGGTAGGCTGTGGGTCTGTCTGTCTTGGTTGGATGCAGGGTTTCCAGAGCAGATGTTCTAGATACATCTATGGTGCGGCGGAGTGCTGCATTGATGATGGAACTGGGGTATCCCCAGTTTGGGGAAAATTTGTGACATTTTGGCTGCTTGTATAGTGAAGTCTTCCTCGCTGGAGCAGATTCTGCGAGGGACGGAGAAATTGTGAGTATGGGATGCTGTCTTTAGTGTATGGGTTGTGGGAGGAGAGTAGTTAGGTATGCATGTGCGTCGGTGGGTTTGTAGAAAAAGGAGGTTTTGAGTTGGCCTTCTTCAAAGGGAGATGGTGATGTCTGGAAGTTGACGGACTGCGAAATGGTTTTAGGTAAGTCGGATAGTGGATGGAAGGTCTGGGCAAAGTTGAGGAAGTTGGGAGGTCTTGTTTTGGCATAGATGTGGCTCCCAGTCCATCATCGATATACCTTTTGTACAGTTCAGGGTGTGGGGCCCGTTAATGTGTTGAGTAGGCGGTGTTCCAAGTGTCCACGAAGAGGGCAGGGATAGGCTGGTCCCCTTTTGGTACCCATGGCAACACATAATTTGTGAAAATGTGTGCTTGTTGAATTGAAATGTGTTCAGGGTGAGGCTAATTTTAGCGAGTCTGACCAGTGTGGTGGTGGGAGGGTGTTGTGGTTGGGGGGCCGTTTGTCAAGGAAAATGTGAGGGCCCTCAGTCCATCAGTGTGGGGGATGGAGGTTTTAGAGTGACACCGTCAAGTGCGAAGAGGAGGCTGGGTTGAAAAGGGGGGGTCTGTGTTGTGCGAGTTAATCATGTTGAGTGTGTGGGTTTTGTCTTTGAGGTATGTGGGGAGGCTTTGTATATGGGTTGAAGGAGGAGTCTAGGTATTGCGAATGTGTTCAGTGGGGCAGCTGCAGGCTGAACAATGGGTCTGCCAGGTGTGTTCATTTTGTGTATTTTGGGAGTAGGTAGAAGGGGGGCTGTTTGGTGTCAGTCATAATGAGGAGTTTGGCTGTAGTGGGGAGATTGTTGAGTCTGATTTCTTCCTTGATTGGTTAGCAATGAGTTTCTGGTGTGAGGGAGGGGTGATGTTGTGGTGGTGTGTAGAAATTTGTGTTGGACAGTTGTTTTGTGCTTTGCTATGTATAGTTGTTTGTCCAAAAATACAACTGCCCACCTTGTCTGCTGGTTTGATGACAAGGTCTGTCGTTCTCTTAGTGATTTGAGGGCTTTTTTGTTGGTTTTGTGAAAGGTTGCAGTGTCGGAAAGGGTTTTGGGTTTTGATCCGGTGATGTCTATTTTGCATGTTTTTATGTAGAGTTCACTTCACTGGATTTGTTTGAGGGTGGTTGTCGGAGCATTGGGGTTTGAAATAGTGAGTGAAGGTGTCGAGTTTTGGGGTGGTGGGGGCCTGGGTATGTTTTCAAGTGCTGCCATCCAAAAGAAGTTTCCTAAAACACCTTTCCACATCAATGTGGTTCTGGTAATTGTTGGTGGTGGGTTGAGTTGGGATGAATTTAAGTCCTTTTGTTAAGATGATCTTTCAATAAAGAATTGAAATGGCAATCTCATCTAAATAACGTTGCAAGGTGTTCAAAACACCTTTTCCTGTTATCTCAATTAAAAACGCTACGTAAAAAAGTAATGTGCTTAAACTTTTCTTCAATGCACACATAATGTCAGTATAAAATTTCGCCTCAACAGTGTGGGACGGCAGTAGTGAGTCCAAAAAAGGTGAATTCTCTCCATAGACGTGCAGCAAGCTACTCCCTCCAGCTGTATCTCTAACAACAGACGAAAAACTAAAAGCGCTGAACATACTTCCCCTGAATAGGCAATTGGAATTCAACAAGGCATCATTTATGTTTTACAATCTTGACAGATACTATGCCATGTTATATCAATGCCCTTTTTACAAGATCGAACAGCTTTTCTGGCTCGACGAAATTCCTTCTTCCCTACCCACGCATTGATCTATACAAAACAAGTCTAGCTTACTCTGGACCATATGTCTGGAACTCACTTCCACGAATCTACAAAACATGAATACTTTAAAACCTTTCAAGGAACATTTGCATAAACATTTTATGTCTCAGTAGTTAAATTATTCGATTACAATGATTAGCGTCCATTCGCTAAGTCTTCTGTGAACCATACTTTGGATAAATCGTCTCACATAAAACCTACTCCGTTAAAATCGCTCATCCCCACTCCCACTCTGTCTACCATCCCTTTTCTCCTCCCCTACCTACCATTCTCTCTTCCCCACCCTCCTCTGACCTCTCTCTCTCTGTAGTTTTTGTTTGTTTGTTTGCTTGTAAGTTTCCTTTTGTTTTACCATCCCCCATCTCATTAGTGCTTTTATGAACAGTTTGCTTATCATTGTAGAATTAGATTATCATGTTGCTATGTCCAATTGTCTGTATGAATGATATGTGCTGAAATAATGTATGCATGGCAAGGACAGATTGTAAGACTAGGCTTTGGCCTAAAATCTTCATCCTTGGGTATTAAAGATCAATCAATCAATCAATCAATCAATAAATTTCTATTGAACATATGACAACAATTTGCTTTTTGGTTCATTAATGTATTATAATTGTGTTTTATAGTTCACACACCCCTTCATTAGGGGCCATGTCCTATTGTGAATAAATTCTCTGTTTCTGTCTCTGTCTCTGTCTCTGTCTCTGTCTCTCTCTCTCTCTCTCTCTCTCTCTCTCTCTCTCTCTCTCTCTCTCTCTCTCTCTCTCTCTCTCTCTGTCCTGTTTCAAATTTCCTATGTTGTGTCTTTGCTTATGATTCAATATAAAACTTCTTTGTTATCACGTCACATAACCATGAAATGTTTGAAGAAAAAAAGTTAACTATGAAATTAAAATATGATATCCCACTCACGGGGTCGTGGATGCAAGAGGGTGCTTCTGGTTACGCAATATGAATGACTAAAACAAGTTGCCAAATATAAACTGTTTATTTAATCAAACCAAACCATATCATTAAATAATCATGACAAATTGTAGATCTGGGCATGTCAGTTGTCGTCCCAGGCGGGCAGTGTTACCGATTTCTGCAGTCTACTGACCAATAAACTGAAAAAAAAATGTTGAAAACGTGATCAAAAACTATTTCTTGTTTGTCTCGGTTGGCAGAATGCTAAATGCTACTGCAAGGCAATTATGTTGTTCCTCTGGTGTTCGCACATGTTGATGGAAAGTGTCAGATATCTCGGGTAGATACACTCTATTTTCATGCCACAGAGAGCACATTTCAGCCCATTAAGCCTGGGTTCGCCAAATGATCTAGCGTGTCGAAGCGGACCTGTGGTGGAACACGGTCTTCAGCTATAGCAAATCCTCATGGATGTTAAGGTAAAACAGCTGAGCAATGGTGCGACTGAAGGTGAGAAGGTCATCGGCATGTTGATGCTGTCATGGATTAACTGGAGGAACAACCAGGTATCATTAAACACAGAGATCCCCATAATAAGAAAAGAGTTCACTTTCCCCTCTTTGTAGGAACAACAAAACAACAATAAACGATATGCAATACATGTCACATTCTAATCGACAAGACCTTTGACCTTTGTTATATAGTCTGATCCGAAACGGATTCTTCATGTCAACGCTTCTTCCTTAGGAGAGAATGTAAATATCTTCGTTCACGACCACCCATCTTATTTTGCACGAAAACCCCCCTTTTCACATCTAAATCACGTCCATCACATTCAGTTTTGGCTAAAATTAACACCTGTTTTACAAAAAAATTAACACCTCAAAACCTCTAAAAATCGACGCAATCGTTATTTCAAAACGGGGGCTTACGTGCTAGATAAGATTTGGTGATCGTGAACAAAGATATTTACATTCTCTCCAACACTATTGACGCCCGCGGGACTGAGCCCTCCCTACTTTTCTAATATTATCTTCTACTTCTAGCTCTATTATATAATCAGAACAAGCAACTGGCTTTCCATCTTGATTAGTTATTTTTACATCCAGCGAATTTAAAGAACCCTCAATTAATTCTTTAAATTCACTGTCTCCGCCAAACCTGTATAACTGTTTAATCGCAAAACCCCGCCTTAATTGACGGAAGTGCTCGTAGAATTGTAGATGGATAGCATTAAACAAATTAGTATCTGTTTTTAACTGTTGTAAATGAACATATAACACTGGGTTTACGAGAAAATCAGAAGGTTTATTACCTTCAAATTGCCAGACGCCTTCTCTTGTACTAAATCTGTAAGTTCTATCGCTATTGTGGAAGCCCAAGATTTTAGCCAGGCCTTTAGGGAAAGTGTACTTTTCTCTTTCTTCTTGTGGGAAGTGTATAGTAATTCTGAGGTTTGCTTCGTTAATTGTCAGCAAATATACCAAATTCGCTAAGTACTTCTTTTAAAGAACAAAAATTGTAATAACCTTCTGGTATTTTTACATGGCTTGCTTGACCGCCTTGTTCGTTACTAATATGATCCAGTTTATTTTGAGTTCCTTCAGATATGTTAACCCACTTAACTTTAAAACCAATTTCTTTAAGGGCAATCTTACAACTCCCGCGCCAATTGACAATTGGATACGTTAAGAACACACGCTCGTTTTGCTTGGTTATATAGATGTACATCTTTTTTTATAAACTATTTAAAAAACTATTTAAAAATAAATGGTAGCCTTTAAATATATTGAACATGCTACTTACAATGTAGGAGCGTTTTATAACCCAAATCTTTAGGGCTTCAGCAATTTAACCATTGCTGTAGATGGATCATATGGCTTTCAAGTCAGACTTGTAAATCCACTAAATAGATATTTAAATCCACCAATAAAGAGTGACAGAGTGCCATCAGCATGGGCATCCCACCCTATGGCTTTTTTCCCGAATCCGTTAAATTTGCCATTTATGCGCAACCACAGGCTGCTGTGTTTCATATGCAGACCATTTAAACCACCCTAATCTCTTGGTAAGGTCAGTATATAACTTTCATGTTTTTTTACCAGTACAGACGAAAACTAACTGAACTACAAGTGGTCCTCCCTAACGGCAACGCTTTTTATCCATTCAACAGCTCAATGGACAATAATGCATATGAAAGAATTTGCAATGAATTTAACATTAATCCTTCAACTGATTTTAAACAAAAGTTAGACCGCAATCATGGGTTAGGCACATTGTATTTGTGGGGCGCAAAAAGAGAATATACTTATGACTACTGGCCTGGCCACACCTCTTTCCAACCAAACGCCCAAGTTCGATTGGGATCCATAGAACAAAAACATCCTAATGCCTGGACAACATTTATCTTAGATGAAAGTAAAGGCCTAACAATGCCAGGGCGTGCAAAGACTTAATGGCTCCATAAGGGCACACGTTTGGTGTCTATTAGGTGCACAAGCACAGACCAAGTCTAGCATAGTAGATCAATCTACAGGCTTTGATGCCCGAAAACAATTTCTAGCTAATTTAGAAGATGCTATTAACTCTGCTGTTGATTTTGCCTGCCAGCATACAAAGGTATCAAGACGTTCTTTCACATGCCAAGTCAAAGGTTGACTTTGTTGTAGGTTATGGATTATACATGCTACCCTCTGACCTTAGACTACAGATTGGCATGATACAGAATTATAAAATGAAATCCTCATAGCTGGAGACGATCAAAACTTAGGGCACAATAAATGCTTAAACACAAGGCCCGCTCCATCCATTTTAAAGAAAGTACCTAGCCCTGAAGAAGGCGATCCAGTTATAAACACCCAGAAATCAGCCCACAGCCAGAAAGCAGCCCACAGCCAGAAAGCAGTCCAGAAAGCACGCCACCTGTTAATGTACCTCACCTCGACAGCCATACTAGTGAAAAGACAGCCCTTGTTGTGTTTTTAAATTTTACTGGATTAGCTATACTTTATTTCACTAAAAATTAATTTCCCGCAGCTAGCACTCCTAACGTCCACATATGGTCAGCCATATAACCCGGCAACTTTACCTATAGTAGACAAAACCCAACTAACAACACTACCTATTATGCCAGGCAGAGCATCAAGCGCTTTTGCTGCTAACTTCTTTAATAGGTTTGCTTTGATGATGTAATTGTTTTCTAATCCAACTTTTACCAGGTTGAGGTGTTGGGGGCGCTACTGACCCTGTTGGTGCACTGCCTGTTAAAGAATAAACGAGTGTAGAGATAGCAAACCCAACAGCCGTTAATATACTAACTATTGTAATCCCTGTTCCCTGAACAGAATCCTTATTCTTTCTGCCAGCGTAGTGTTTCATGAAGTATTTTGTTTATAACTTCTCTGATTCTGGTTATTTGTGATTCTAGATGACCTCTGTTAATAGAAATTGCGTTTAACAGTTCTGTCTTTCATCCATTAACTCCTGTATTTTTGCTGTTATACTTTTCTTCTGTCTAGATTGTTATGTTGCATCAGCAGTTTATTTTTTTCTTCTTATTCTTTCTAGTCACCAGTTTTGCTTTTGATTGTTTGCCCTTATTGTCTGTGCTTACAAGGGGTTATTTTTTCAAAAAAATTAAATTGACAAGTTTTTTTATGTTTAT
>CM031595.1:132981333-133002703 GCA_018398815.1 Conus ventricosus | reverse complement strand
GATCTGCTGTGTAGCTATCAGCTTCATTCGCCGTCAGTAATGCACGCCACTTTTTCTTTTTAATAGGCACACATAAAGAAAGTATTTCACTGGACAACAGCGACATTATTTACAAACATCAAACAAAGTCATGTATGTCACATAGTGTCCTCATAGATACATCATGACATTTAGAGAAAATACGTTACATAATCACATTTCAGTCTTATTATTATTAACATTATTCTTGTATTAGTGTTATGTGTGGAAACCATTTTGTTCCGTCTTCTGCATAATTCATCTCCAAACCCAGTATCCCCCTCTGTTTCCACTACCTCCAACTTCTCCTTTGTCCACTCCTCTTTTGAACTAGTACAACTAACTGTATCTTCCCCAAATCCTCTCTTCACGTCTTCTGCCTTTACCGCCCCCCTCCCAGCAAGAAAAACCAACTGAAAGACTCCATCTTTCTGGAAGAGTTTCCAGATCTGCTGGAGTACATGAACTGTCTAAAAGGCCGTTCTGTACTGGTCGGCGACTTCAACTTCCACTGGGACAATCCAACTAATTGCAACACAGCAAAACTGATGGATCTGTTTCAGTCCTTTGGTCTGAACCAGTCCGTCACCTCCCCAACTCACCGTTCAGGTCACATCCTTGACTGGGTTGTCCATTCTGATGATGACCTGGTCGAGCCACCCACCACCAGTCTGACCCTGACTTCTGACCACCATGCGGTCCTGGCTAATCTGAACACATCTGCTCCTATTAAGCCTCCCAGGTACGTCGAGTCCAGGGACCTTGCTTCCATCGACCTTGACATCTTCCGAGCTGACCTGCTGTCCTCCCTTCAATCTGTACCTTCACTGTCTGCGGAGCAATTCCATGGCCTACTTCAAGATGTCCTTGATCACCATGCCCCAGTACTTAGACGCAAGATTTCCAGCCGTCCACCCTCACCCTGGTTCCCAGCAGTTGGCCCTGAAGTTCTTGATGCTAAACGTGTTAGACGTAGGGCCGAAAGGCAGTGGCTAAAGACAAACCTCGAGATTCACAAACAAATTTGCGAATTGCTAGTAATGCTGTGAATGAAATTGTTCAAAATGCAAAATCAGCCTTCTACAATGCTAAAATATTAGCATGCACAACAACCAAGCAATTGTTTAAGGTCACTGATACACTCATGGGGAGAACAAAATCATCTCCCCTTCCTTCATCTGTCTGTCCCTCTGACATTCCACAGAAATTTTGTGACTTTTTCACTAGCAAAATTAGACTTATCCGTGAAAGTCTGGATGCTCAGTCAGTATCTGAACCTGATATTCCATACTACTCTTTTTCCGGCATTTCATTGACTGACTTTGAACCTGTGACAGTGGCTGTTGTCAAAGATGTCATCGACAAGACTGTTATCAAAACATGTGTACTGGATCCTCTTCCATCTACTTTATTATCTGCATGCATGGATGTTTTGTTGCCATATATCACTAGTGTGGTAAATGAATCTCTCACTTCTGGTTGTTTCCCACCTGCACTGAAAGCTGCTGTTGTCCGACCTCTTTTGAAGAAACCCTCTCTTGACCCTGAAAACCTAAAAAATTATCGACCTGTCTCCAACTTGTCTTTTCTTTCAAAGATAATTGAAAAGATAGCACTTCTCCAACTCCAAAACCACCTTGACCAAAACAACTTGCTCTATTCGTTGCAGTCCGCCTATCGCACTGGACACAGTACAGAAACTGCTCTGCTGAAAATAATAAACGATCTTCTCTCTGCTCTGGATAATGGTCAGGTTTCACTGCTTTCTCTTCTTGACTTGTCCGCTGCCTTTGATACCATTGATCACTCCACCCTCACTAGACTTCAACATACTTTTGGCATCTCTTCTCAAGCTTTGGCATGGTTTTATTCTTACCTTCTGGTCGAACCCAAACTGTCTCTGTCAATGGTTTTTCTTCAAGCTCTGCTGACTTGAATTATGGTGTTCCCCAAGGCTCTGTCCTTGGTCCCATTCTGTTTGTTCTATATACCCAACCCATCTCTGACATTGTAGCCCATCATGACATTTCACACCACTGCTTCTCTGATGACAATCAAATGTACATTTCTGGTGACATCTCTCTCCTCTCCTCCATCATTGATCGCTCACAGCTCTGCATCTCTGACATAAAGGCATGGATGACTTGCAACAAACTTCAGTTAAACAATGACAAAACTGAACTGATCTTCATTCTCCCAAAACGGCTCATGTCTACAATCTCTGTTCCTTCTTCTGTCCAACTTGGTACCTCTCTCATTCAGACCTCTACCACTGTGCGAAATCTAGGCGTTGTACTTGATCAGACACTCTCTTTTCAAAATCAGATTTCTTCTATCTGCCGTGCTTGCTACTTGGAGCTTCGGCGAATCAGTTCTGTGCGCCACCTTCTGTCTGAAGAAGCCACCAAGACTCTGGTTTCTGCTTTCATTCTTTCAAGACTTGACTACTGTAATTCTCTTCTTGCTGGCTGTCCACAGAATCTCCTTGCAAAATTGCAGAAAGTCCAAAATAATGCTGCTCGCCTTGTCTCGAAATCTCCGAAAACCTCTCATGTTTCTCCCTTGCTTAAATCTTTGCACTGGCTTCCTGTTGAAAAACGCATCAAGTACAAACTTTCTTTGCTCTGCTACAAGGCATTGGATGGCCTCGCTCCATCTTACCTCTCTAAACTTCTGTCGACCTATACTCCTTCCAGACAGCTTCGCTCTTCTTCTGACACTCGCATTCTGCAGATCCCTCGTTTTCGAGCCAGAACACTTGGTGAACGTTCTTTTTCTTTTCAGGCTCCTTCCTGCTGGAACAATCTCCCTTCTGCACTCCGAAACTCAAACAGTCTTTCTTCTTTCAAGTCCTCCCTCAAAACAACTCTCTTCAAAACATAATTTTTCTGCTCCTTCGCTGGTGTGTGGGTGTGTGCGTGTGTGTGTGTGTGTTTGTGTGTGTGTGGTGTGTGTGTGTGTGTGTGTGTGTGTGTGGTGTGTGTGTGTGTGTGTGTGTGTGTGTGTGTGTGTGTGTGTGTGTGTGTGTGTGTGTGTGTGTGTGTGTGTGTGTGTGTGTGTGTGTGTGTGTGTGTGTGTGTGTGTGTGTGTGTGTGTGGTGTGTGTGTGTGTGTGTGTGTGTTGTGTGTGTGTGGTGTGTGTGTGTGTGTTGGGTTATTGCTGTAAGCGCTTAGGGCTTTTGTTTAAGATTAAGCGCACTAAATGTTCCTTATTATTATTATTATTATTATTATTATTATTTATTATTATTATTATTATTATTATTATTATTATTATTATTATTATATATTATTTATTTTCTCAATTTTATGTCTATAGCATAGTTCTTTTAGAAACATTATTAGGTTAGGTTTCATCTTATTATTCTACATTTGTATATGAAATATTTTCCCATTAAAATGACTAAGCCTAGCATATCATCTGTTTTTGTTTTCTCATCAGTGCCAAACAATATAAGCTCTACATTAAATGACAATCTTTCGCAGTGTGAACGCTTACTTTTTAGAATATTTTCAAGTTCTTTCCAGAAAGTATGTGCAAATTCACATTCCCACAAGTAGTGACCAATCAAATCTTTCTCTCTATTTCAGAAATTACGCATGTCACTATCCACAACCTGCATTCGTTTCAAAATACTGTTAGTTACTAAAATTCTGTGACATATTTTAAGCTGGAAAACCATTTCAGTTTTATTTCTTTTTTTTCTTAATTCTTTTTAGTACGTCTGTCCAATTAATAGGTATATGAAGGCGCTGTTCCCATTTCAAAAAAGAGCTGATGTTTAAAACTTCAATGTCTTCTATCATAATATTACAGTGAATGCGTGCCCCTTTAGTGGCGCTACAAATGTTTTGTAACGCTAATGTTCTGTCATTACTGGTATCACTGTCGAGTTTTATTGACATTTTCTTCACATAGTCTTTTATTGATTGCACGCAACTTATGTAATTTAGAAAAGTGACCTCATGCTGGCAGTGTGTGACGGCTTATAAAGTTACCATTGTCATCAAGTAAATGTTTAACCAAAACTAAGCTACACACAAAAAGTTAAGGATCACTTTCACAAACATTCATAACTGTCAAAATAAGAAAGTCAATGCATTGAAGTTTGGCCAACATTTAACTCCATTTTTTAGTGATAACGACACACAATTGCCTTTAATCTCGAGCAATCGTTTGGTGTGCACATTTAAATTAAAGTGGGTATGTATCCAAATTTGATTTCCCAAAGTCATTGAAATCACAAGACAGGCATACTGATGCTCCCAAAAGCTCAGTAATGCGTGTAACCACCATGGCTGTTCTGGCACTCGACGCAGCGAGTCCTCGTCGAGTTGACCAGGTGGTGAAGATCCTCTGTGGAAGCGCCTGCCACTCAGCCTGCAGCATCTGGTAGAGGTGTTGGGCATCCCTGGGAATGGGGTAGCCCCTCACTTTGCGATCCAGCTCATCCCAGAGGTTCTCAATCGGGTTGAGATCGGGACTGCATGCTGGCCACTCCATTCTGTTGACTCCAGACTGCTGCAGGGAGTCGTTGACCACCCTTGCCCTGTGGGGGCGAGCATTGTCATCCTGGTAGCCATCCTCGGTCCCATCTGCTGCAGTGTAGGCACAGCCAACGGTCGAAGGATCTCATCCCGGTATCGGATGCCAGTCAGGTTACCCTGTACATGATACAAGGGTGTTCTGTGGTGAAGGCTGAAGGCCCCCCAGACCATTACAGAACCTCCACCAAAGGCCAAACCTTTTCTTGGACAGTGGCGTCAATAAAGCGGTGCCCTGGGCGCCTCCAGACCCTCAGTCGGCCGTCGTTGTGGTGAAGGGTGAAGCGTGATTCATCACTAAACAGTTCCTGGGACCATTGCTGACGTGTCCACCTCACGTGACGTGCGCAGAAGGCGCGGCGTGCTGCCCTATGGGCTGGAGTTAAGCGTGGCCGTACTGCTGGCGACGAGAACGGAGATTAAACCCATGTAGGCGGTTCCGTATGGTCTGCTGGCTGATGTTGATGTTAGTAGCCCACCCTGAACTGCCTTGAATGATGCTGGAAGAGGCTGTTCTTGTCTGCAGGGCTTGTCGTTCAATGAGACGATCGTCACGTGGGTTGTCTTCTTCGGTCGACCAGATCTGCGTCTTTCATGGACAATCCCAGTGGCTGTGAAGCGTTGAATCAGCCGGACAATGACCGAGATGGACACATGAAGTCGCCTGGCCACTTCTCGCTTGGGAACACCATCTTGGAACCATGCAACAGCTCGTCCCCTATCCAACTCGCTTAATTGTCGTCGTGGAGGCATTGT
Organism: Conus ventricosus; assembly: GCA_018398815.1. Classification (NCBI taxonomy): domain Eukaryota; kingdom Metazoa; phylum Mollusca; class Gastropoda; order Neogastropoda; family Conidae; genus Conus; species Conus ventricosus. Next base: position 132,997,385 of record CM031595.1, on the reverse strand, counting down.
CAGATCAGGCCTACTACTGATGGAATGTCTTCTTATAAAGCCAAGCGAGCGACAGCATCTCACACATAAACAGCAGTGCGTGCACGTGCATAATGGTTTTTTTCCATCTGGCAAGTACAATGTGTTCAGGCAGAACGGTCCAAAACAAGGTCATTTTTCGCAAGTTTCCGCTTTTTCCGTTTGCGGCCCAGCTCAGTAGTAGAGAATCCCGTGCAATTTTCGCACTAACACAACATCGCCCACTTACAGCTGAACAAGAATTCATGACCATTTGGCTGGACTAAGAAATAAATAACAGTAGCGAACTGAGTTTATTACGCATTTGTTTTCACATACGATCCTTAACCTTTTGTGCATAGTATATATTGTTCTGCATCCATTTCTTGTAAAAGAACGGTTTATTTCCCACTTGAACATTTCGTTGCAAACAAATAGGTTCAATAGCTAGATCTGTGTTATTTTTTAAATTTTACACGGTTGCAAAAAAATTATATGCCTGAAAACATCTCTCCAAAAATTATTTATTTTGCTTTGTACAAATCTGTCTGGTCCACATGAATCAAGGGCATCGATTTCAGGACATAATGAATGTAGTACTGTTTTCCATTTACAATTTTGCACGTATACTTTCCTAATCCAGCAATTTTTAAGGATTGGATATATATCTTAAGATTGGGTATACCTAGTTCTCCTTTCCAAATATTTTGCACAGAATATTTTCTTTTAATTTTATCATTTTTGCTGTTCCAAACAAACTTGAAACACATATTTTGCAACATATCTTTCGGAGAGTCTGGAGGGTTGGGCAGAAGGATCCACAAATATGCAAGTTTTGAAAGCACTAATGATTTTAGCACTGCTATTCTACCTAGTGGTGTAATTATTCTTTTTTGACCATATTTCAAATAGATTTTTAACTTCTAAAAATTTATTTGTCACATTGATTTGAGTCATATTTGTCAGATTATTCAAAAACCCACACCCCTGGGTTTTAAAATTTTAAAGGTTCCATTCCATTTTATATAAGGGTAAGTACGTGTTCGACGAATTCTTTTTTTTTATCCCTAACCAAACATTAAACGTTTTTTCAAGTTTATTTAAGTCCAGAAAATTTGCTCAAATTCATAGAGATCTGTGAACAACTTTTCATATGATTTCTTATCTCCTTCCAGGTGAAGGTGTTCATCTGCAAACGATTTATCTGAATTCTGTATTTTTTATTTTTATGCTTTATCATGTTGATCTTGCCTTATTTTGTTTGCTAATATTTCGGCACATAAAACGAACAAATAGGGAGAAAAAGGGACTCCTTGTCGGCATCCTTTTCCAATAGAAAATCCTGAAGAAACCTTCCCTTTTCACTATAACATAAGACCTTATCTTTTCATAAGAAGGTATCCATTGCTGTTAAAATTCTTTTCCGAAGGATTTAGGTTCTAAAATGCTTCGCACGCCAACATTTTTTTTTTCCATAAACTCAAACCAGTGATTAAAAATGAAAGCCCCACACACACAAAAACACACCCCCACACACACAAAACCCCGCTCAAAAACCCTTGTAGGTGGTTTTGAGAGATAGTGAGTTAATTCCTCTATATTTCGGGCGAGGGTTTTCAGTTATTGTGTGCTTCGTGATTTCTCTTTTTACAACTGGATGTATTCCATTGGGATAAAAAGTAGACACACCCTGGAATACTTCAGTCGTTAAGCCCCCAAAGTCTGAGTTTGCATTTTCCCTTTTTAGAGGCCATTTTCCTGATTGCTGTAATTTGGGGTGTGATCATTTGAGGGCTGACAGCACGAAGCATGCGTGGAATATGCGATATCTAACCAATTTTAGAGTCCCACTGATTGTTTGAGTAGGTGGTACTTGGTGAACGTTTTTTGTGTGTGTTTTTTTTCTTTCTTTTCTTTTCCTTGCTGCCCTTATCCAAACTCGCAAACGCACCTTCAGACAGACAGCCTGCAACAAAGGGTGTAATAACATCTTAAGGTTTGACAAAAAAAGTATGCCATACCTACTGTCACTGAACAAATGAAAAGGGATACCCATGTCAAATCATGGCTAAAATCTTTTACAAAAACAAAAATTTTGCATACATTTGTAATCTAGGAGTTTTTGTCGAGTTTGAGATGACAAAAAAAGAAATTGCATGAGTTACTTTGGGAACCAAAATATTTGACAGGTTCCTCAAAGTTTCGCAACTTTCTCTAGAAACTGCACAACTTCCACGAAACATAATAAAAGTGTGACGTATAAAGATCTTTGATGTTTCTTTTCTGCTGTATAGATGATTGTTAAACCAGGAAAAACAGGGGATATAGCTTTTAAAAAGCAACACTTATGAGGAGTCAACCAAACAAAATTGAAACCACGCTGGAAAATGTATTATAATGCACAATTGTCCACTGTAGGTCCAAATGTTTGCTGGTACAAGGTCCACGCTGTTCGTAGAGGACAATTAACTTCAAATAGGTGGCATTAATACATTGATATTGCCTACTTTTTGAACACACTCGCACTCATCTGTGTGGCATGCTCTAAACGGTCCCGCAGCTTTCCGATTATGGTTTACACTGGGGAGCAAATATGTGCAACACGTTTTTAGCACACATTTTGGGGGGGACTCTCAGAATTCAGCCTTTTTTTTTTTTCATCGTCCTGAGCTCTCACAGGTCGTTGAGATGCTGTGATACCCCTTACGCAGGATTTTTACGTTTACTTTCGTAAGTTTTTATAGGATAAAAGTCCAGTCTCACACGCTGTCCCGTTGGAATGTAATTGTAAACATTTTCAAGAACTTTCCTTTTATTCAGGCTAGGTTCTAAAAGAAAAAAACGAAAAACCAAGACGAACGAACCATGCGCCGTGCTCTGTTGAACGCTGTACTTCGCTCCTAATTAGAATTCGACAAAAAGTGACACGTGCAAATAGAGTCAAACAATCCCAAGATATATACGAATCGAATACAAGAACAGCTACTTGAAAGCTTCCCTCTCTAATATAGCACTTTTATTCACACACACACAACACACACACACACACACACACACACACAACCACACACACACACACCACACACCACACCACACACACACACAAAACACACACACAAAACACACAACACACACACACCACACACACACACACACACACACACACACACACACACAAAAGTGTAACAACAAACAAACATTCCAAGAACTGTCCTCAGCACTTGTGTCTTAGAGGATATCTTTTTATATTTTCTACTTTTCACAAGAAAATGTAGCTTGTTTTGCTTTTTCATGATTTTCTTTTGCTTCTTAGATGGCACCTTTGGTTTGTTTTTTGAAAACTCAACAAACATACTACAGTATTGCACACCAGCCTTTTCTGGGATTGCATTCTTCTTAAAACTGAAAAGGCAGAGGAGTCAAATTACCACTTTCCGCGGTCACTGAGGGGAAACCACCAAGTTTCGAAATATCGGTATATGACCAGAGTTTATATGTTAGTGTGTTTCCCTCCCTATTGGAGGATGTCTCTCCCCCTTGGAGAATATAAGCTTACTGAAGGCTCATTTTGAGAAGCATTTATTTTATTTTATTTTTTCCCCATCCACCCACTCAAGCACATACTGTTAGTTAGGCAGAATCATCTGCCACTGCAGGTATGAATGCGTATCTCCCCCTATTTCTTCATCTAAGACATAAGGCAAGCTTTGTTTATAATTCAATATATATATATATAATAATATATATAATATATATATATATATATATATATATATTATATATATAAAATATATATATAATATGTGTGTGTGGTTGTGTGTTGTGTGTGTGTGTGTGTGTTTATATATATATATATATATATATATATATATATATATATATATAATATATAAATATATATATATTATATATATATATATATATGTGTTGGTGTTGTGTGTGTGTGTGTGTGTGTGACACCAAAAACGTCATATACCTGCTATTCTGCTCCAAATGCCAGTATAGTCAATATGTGGGAGAAACCAAAAACAACATCAAGATGAGGTTCTACCTTCACCGTAGTCACACTATGAACAATGCAGGGTCCCACGTGACGAGACATTTCAATCAGGCAGGCCACTCAGTGTATCCCACATGCGATGCCAGATCATTGAAATTGTCCAAGGAAAGAGCCATGGACGCCAGAAAAACGTCAGGGAATATATTGGACTGAGAAAAGACATAAGAACTACATATACCCCACGGCGGCCTGAACTGCCAGTAATTGAATCTAACCAAGTCGTGTGTGGCTGGTGTGCAGGAAAGACGGCTTGAATTTGTAGATAGTTTTTAGTTCAGCTTAGTTGTTTTACGTGTGTCCCGGGGTAGCCGGGTGGGGGTGTGTTGTTAGCGCATTTTTAGTTTGATTATAACATATATTTGGTGTTGGTTTTGAGTGATGTGTTTCTGTGTGTGTGTGTGTGTGTGTGTGTGTGTGGTGTGTTGTGTGTGGTGTGTGTGTGTGGTGTGTGTGTGTGTGTGTTAGGAGTGAAGGAATGTTCGTTTGGATATCCTTTTTGAGAAAGTTTACTGAACTGACATTACGTATAGGTATATCATTTCTCCTTGTTTTTTTTTTTTTTTTTTTTTTTCGTTTTCTAAAATACTAACTCTGTCGATCCACCACCACCTTTCCGCACATCCCCTTTTACGATTAGGGGTGGGTAGGGAGTTGTTGCTATTGTTGTGTTGTTGTCTCCAGTCTGTTGTCTTTGCTTTTTTTCTTTTTCCCCTTTTTAATGTATGGCTTGATGTGAAAAGGGATCTTCATTGCTTGTTTAATATTCAATCCGAAATGACATTTGACTTGACACCACACGCACACACACACGCACACCACGCACACACACAACCACACACCACACACACACACCACACACACACACACACACACACCCACACACACACACACACACACACACACACACACACACACACACACCACACACACACACACACACACACACACACACACACACACACACACACACCACACACACACACACACAGTGTAGCCAGCAAACAACTGTATAGTCGGTTGCTCTGTCTCTATGTCTGCCTCTTTGTGTCTCTCTCTCTCTCTCTCCTCTCTCTCTCTCTCTCTCTCTCTCTCTCTCTCTCTCTCTCTCTCTCTCTCTCTCTGAAGTTCATTTTGTTTATGTTGTCCTGTCCTGCAAAAACTAAGAGCTCAGTATATACCTTTGAAGTATTATAAAGTCCCAAATCACTTCAGATTAGCACTTCTTTTGGCGTGTACTTGTGAACAAACAGTCAGAAATTTGTCGATTTATCTTTTTAAAGCGTTCAAACTGCGGTCTTGTATGATATCTTAGAATAGGTTGTGTACACATATTGGTTATGTCTGTGTGTATCCTTAGGGTGCTTTTGTGATTGTACTTGCTAGCACCCCTTCATGAGGGGCAATGGCCTAATCATGAATAAATTATCTTGAGTCTTGAGTCTGAGTCTCTCTCTCTGTTTGTCTATCCGTCTGTCTGTCTGTCTCTGTCTGTCTGTCTGTCTGTCTGTCTGTCTCTGTCTCTGTCTCTCTGTCTTCTTCTCTCTCTCTCTCTCTCTCTCTTCTCTCTCTTACTCACACACAACACAGCACACACGCACACATACACACATACACACACACGCAGCACGCACGCACGCACGCACGCACGCACGCACCACACACACACACACACAATCACACAGAGAAACGAGAGCATATTTTCATCCATTGACGTATTTAGAGAGAGAGGAGAGAGAGAGAGAGAGAGAGAGAGAGGAGAGAGAAGAGAGAGAGAGAGAGAGAGAGAGAGAGAGAGAGAGAGAGAAGAGAGAGAGATGACATTCTCGTTTCCGTCATTAGTGGTACCTCGCTACTAGTTAAATTGACCTGAGAGGATGAGAAATGAAGAGACATATAGTGTGCGTGACACACGTCTAGGAAATTCGCTGTTTGGTTTCATTGATCTAGAAAGCTTCTCCGGTAAATGGCAGACCTGTAATTAGCAGTTCAAAATGCTGCTTCAGGACTGAACAACTCGCACTGTCTTTGAGCCTGGCACCGGTTAAATCGTGCACCCATGTACTTAACTTAACATCTTCTTCAAAGGCAGAGCTAAACTAATTGATATTCCAATGGAACAACTAGTATTGAATAAAAGTGGCACCAGGAGTGGCGGTCAATGTTATACCATACCTGCATCAAATATTGACAGCCACTTACATTCATTTTATCCTAGTTCTGTGCGGCTGTGGAACTCACTGCCGGGTGCCATCAAGATTGCCACAAATGCAGTCTCATTTAAAAAGCAAATGATACGACAGTTTTGAGATCTGCATATTGACGATTTCTATTTTAACTTCCCCAGATATTTTATGGTTACCTGGGCCTGAATTTGGCCATTGCTTTTAACTTCTTGAATATCGAGTGCGACCCCTTGTTGCAAAATTTGCTCCAGGGGCCAACAGACTGAGTCACACTATTTTATGTTATTTTATTTTACTTTTTAACATGCGCGCTGGTGACCTACTCGTTTTTGAGTGAACCAGTATTTTAGGAAGAAGAAGAAGAAGACTCTTCCCAGTGTTTATATCATTTATTTATCATTCATTTATTCACTCATTTTGCTGTAACCGCTATACTTTGTGGCTTCCTTGCTTGGCAAATTCATAACGGGTACAGACAGATTGTATGTAGTCCGAACTCTGTGACACATTCTTCATAAACTGAAACCGAAACTTTCAAGCCGGGTTATAACAGACAGCAAACGGACCTCTGACCAAAAACAGAACATTTCGTATTCTACCAGGAGACTCTTAACTCATATAAAATTTATCTCCACGACAGTAAAGATCTTGATCAGTGAACAATTGTTTTTACTTAACACCTTGGCAATTATTCTGACTTTTGTCGCTGTGTGCATTTTACAGACCTCCTAGCAGACTGTCGTTATGCATCGGTTTTTGCTGAATAGAATGCTAGTGTAGTGACTGCTTGCATGTTTGCATCACACTTCAAGTGAGATCGCTAACATTTTCTTTTTCTTATATCACTCTTATCAACTAGAAAGCCAAATTTTCCGTACCAAAAATGCCTTTGAAAACATTGAATTAGTTTACTCATAAATCAGAAACTGTGCTAAAATCTCTGTCTGTCTGTCTTCTGTCTGTCTGTCTCTGCCTGTCTGTCTGTCTTCTGTCTGTCTGTCTGTCTGTCGTCTGTCTTCTCTCCCCTCTCTCTCTCTCTCTCTCTCTCTCTCCCCTCTCTCTCTCTCTTCTCTCTCTCTCTCTCCCCTTTCTCCTCTTCTCTCTCTTCTCTTCTCTCTCTCTCTCTCCTCCCCTCTCTCTCTCCCCCTCTCTCTCTCTCTCTCTCCCCCTCTCTCTCTCTCTCTCTCTCTCTCTCTCTCTCTCTCTCTCTCTTCCCGAAATTTTCAAGCCGGTTTATAACAGACAGCAAACGACCTCTGACCAAAAACAAACATTTCGTATTCTACCGGAGCCCTCCACCACCTTTTTTGCCAGCTGCAATAAATTATTGGAAGTTGAGAAACTATTCTGAAAATGGCCACCGGATTAAATTTCAAGGATATCAATAGAACTTCGCCCTCCTCAAATCGACCTCATATCATTTGACCGAAACACTACCATCACATGGGAAAAACCTAATATCCTGATCATTTTGGGACACCGTTAAAAAGTAGACTTAATCAGGTCCCCCATTGTGATGCCCATACGTTATTTCATTGGGTTCCTGGCAACATCATCATATGTGGTTTTCTTCAAACAAGGTCTGAGAGAAAGAATTAATCTGAGTCTCTTCCTGCTGGCACTTGTGGATGTCATTTCAGCACTTTCCTATCATTTTTTACGCTGAACGAATCCCGGGGAAATTACCACAACCAAAGCTTGGAGCCTCCGCCATTCGTTGTATTCATGGTAAACAATAACTTTTTTGAGCTGATGGCTTCTATCAAGCGTGGGCATTCATCTCAACTGTCATTGCCAGGGAGCGATGTGTGTGTGTGTCTTGCTTCCGTTAAGAGCGCGAAATGTATCCCCTACCAAGATTTTTGGGATTATGATCATACTAGCGTTTGTGTGATAGCATTCTTACGTTTCATAGTCTCAGCAAAGCATCGTATAGGTTGCTTCTACAATGTGCGCACGGGCCACATTTCGTGGCATGCTACTGCCAGTAAGAAATACTTCCAGAAAGGGAGTGACAAATGTTCTGGATGGAATTTTTCAAACGGTTTTGTCTTGCAGTGGGCTCCCAGTCATTGTTTCCATCACCACCATCATCACTGCTATCAAACTGCAGCAAACCATAAGATGGCGTCATCATTCTCGTCCAGCATGTCCAACAAAGAAATCGGCGTGACCAAAATGCTCATCTGGCTTTCGTGTAGAATTCTTCATTCTTTCTGTGCCCTTCATTATCCTGCGCATTATCCCAATATTTGCGCCTCGTTTAATGTTGGTGGTCAATATGAAAAACGTTCAAACTTGTGCTCATTTGTCGTGACTTGATTTCCCTTACATATTCCTGTGTGAACGGTTTCGTGTATTTACTTCACTGGCCCAAGTATGAGAGTCGCTGCATCGCCTGATGGGGTTGAAGCCCCTCCTCACTGCAGAGCAAAGAGCAACAGTTACAAAAAAAAAAAACATGAACATAAAATGTTATTTTTTTTCTGAGGGGAACAGAGATGTTTGAAGAAAACGACTAAAAGATGAAATGCCGTATATTCCCTTTTCCCCATCTATGATTTTTTTTTTTTTTACAGAATCAAAAAAGAAGAAAACGATTTATGTCAAATGAGAATGTACTCAGCCGTTTTCCCAAAGGCTCATCGCCCCCTGCTGTAGGAACTTACAGATACATAGTAATAAGAACCAAATTAAAAAGAAAAGAGACAGTGACAGTGAAGAAAGAATCAATGCACGTACTTTCTCTCCCAGGAACAACAATATCTTTTCAGAATGTTCTTTAGAGCTACACTTTAGACTCACGTGTGTACCCAAAAACAGTCTAGAGAGTCAAGCTATTTTGGTTGTTGTCCATTGTGTGTGCGTTTGTGTCTGTAAAGGGGGTCAAAATTCATTTCGGATTGAATATTAAACAAGCAATGAAGATCCCTTTTCACATCAGCCATACATTAAAAAGGGAAAAAAGAGAAAAAAAGCAAAGACACGACTGACAACAACACAACAATAGCAACAACTCCCCACCCACCCCCTAATTCGTAAAAGGGGTGTGCGGAAAGGTGGGGGTTTGGGTCGACAGAGTTAGTATTTTAGAAGAAAAAAAAATAGAAAGAAAAACAAAACAAGGAGAAAATGATATACCATACGTAATGACAGTTCAGTAAACTTTCTCAAAAGGATATCCAAAAGAACATTCCCTTCACTCCTACAAAACACCCACACACACACCACACACACACACACACACACACACCCCAAAACACACACACACACACACACACACACACACACACCACCCACACACAACACACACACACACACACACACACACACACACACACACACACACAACACACACCCACACACACACACACACACCCACACACACACACACACACACAAAACACACACCAACACACACCCCACACACACACACACACACACACCACACAACACACACACACACACACACACACACACACTTGAGAATGGACACTGATTGTCAAAGCATGCATACATGCCCCGTTTTAAAATTTCCCTCCCGCCGTCAAAACAGTAGTAACACTTCGCTCCAGATGTGAACAGGCACTGCAGCCAGGATCTTAATAGCTTAACTACTGAGATGGTGTGTTGTTCTTTCTTCGGAACAAGGAAAGTTCCAGGGACATGTGCAGACAAGCAGCTACACATAGCGTGTTGCTGATCTCCTACACCACTCCGTTGAAGCCCAAACAGACTTCTTCATCATGAATGTGATGTTTGTCTTCCTTTTTTGGTGGACAAATTTGAAACGTGCAGTGCTGGTCCCGAGTTACGCACGCTTTATAATTGGTTGATTCCCTTGGTGGGGGGGGACTAATCCGCAAACATATACTTTTTTTCCTCCTTAAGGTGATTTCCCTTTAAAATGGAAGATTTTAGTGACTCCAACTTATTTTCTTTTTTTCCCCATGTCAGTCGCGCCTTATAATGAAGCATATCTCCATTTGAAGAAAGAGCCAGCATTGATGCATTTTGCTAAGATTTTTTGCCAGTAAAAAGACATGGGTTGGACATAATGGAAGAGATCCTTTTGTGCGGAAGAAACTGAATTCTGACCTGTGATGGGGTGTGCTGGTCACCACACTCACTCATTGTTTGTAATTCATCTGTGCGTTAAGAAGCCGGGTTGGAACACCTTTTCTTCTTTCATTTTCCTTCTGGTGCACTCTCTCTCTCTCTCTCCCTCTCTCTCTCTCCTTTTCCTCTCTCTCTTCTCTCTTCTCTCTCCTCTCTCTCTCTCTTCCTCCTCTCTCTCTCTCTCTCTCTCTCTCTCCTTCCCCCTCTCTCCCCTCCTCTCTCTTCTCTCTCTCTTGTGGCCGGGCTGCATCCACGTCATGATTCTCATATGGGTTTTCTACTGCCAACTTCTGACCTCAGTAAAACCTAGTGTGGTGTTTTCATTAATTAACTCTTATGACAATCTGGTTAAATGGGTCATTGTCGGCAAATATGTTTTATTGTGGACAAAATATTTATTATTAAAGTGGTAGTCAGATCAACTCGCTACGATCTTAAATGCGTACCAACTCTCTCTCCTCTTCCTCTTTTCTCTCTCTCTCCTCCTCTCCCCTCTCTTCTTCTCTCTCCCCTCTCTCTCTCTTTTTCTCTCTCTCCCCTCTCTCTCTCTCCTCTCTTTTCCTCTCTCTCCCCTCTCTCCTCTCTCTCTCTCTCTCTCATTGAACATATGACAACGATTTGCTTTTTGGTTCTTAAGTATTATAATTGTGTTTTATATGTTCACACACCCCTTCATTTGGGGCCATGCCTATTTTTGAATAAATTTTTCTGTCTCTGTCTCGCATGTCTTCCTCTTCTCTCTCCCCTCTCTCTCTCTCTCTCTCTTCCCCTCCCCCTCTCTCTCCCTCTCTCTCCTCTCCTCTCTCTCTCCCTCCCCTCCTCTCTCTTCTCTCTCTCTCTCTCTCCTCCCCGTCCTTTCAAATTTTTCCCATGTTGTGTCTTTGCTTATAAATTTAATATAAAACTTCCCTTTTTTATCAGTCACATAACCATGAAATGTTTGAAGAAAAAAGTTAACTATGAAATTAAAAAAATGATATCCCACTCACGGGGTCGTGGATGCAAGAGGGTGCTTCTGGTTACGCAATATGAATGACTGAAACAAGTTGCCAAATATAAACTGTTTATTTAATCAAACCAAACCATATCATTAAATAGTCATGACAAATTTTAGAACTGGGCATGTCAGTTGTCGTCCCAGGCGGGCAGTGTTACCGATTTCTGCAGTCTACTGACCAATAAACTGAAAAATGTTGAAAACGTGATCAAAAACTATTTCTTGTTTGTCTCGGTTGGCAGAATGCTAAATGCCTACTGCAAGGCAATTATGTTGTTCCTCTGGTGTTCGCACATGTTGATGGAAAGTGTCAGATATCTCGGGTAGATACACTCTATTTTCATGCCACAGAGAGCACATTTCAGCCCATTAAGCCCTGGGTTCCGCCAAATGATCTAGCGTGTCGAAGCGGACGTGTGGTGGAACACGGTCTTCAGCTATAGCAAATCCTCATGGATGTTAAGGTAAAAAGAGCTGAACAAATGGTGCGACTGAAGGTGAGAAGGTCGTCGGCCATGTTGATGCTGTCATGGATTAACTGGAGGAAAAACCAGTATCATTAAACACAGAGATCCCCATAATAAGAAAAAAGTTCACTTTCCCTCTTTGTAGAACAACAACAACAACAAAAAACGATATGCAATACATGTCACATTCTAATCGACAAGACCTTTGACCTTGTTATAGAGTCTGATCCGAAACGGATTCTTCATGTCAACGCTTCTTCCTTAGGACTGAGTCATCGTCTGGTATATATACAAAATATAAATATATATATATATAATATAATTAAATATATTATTATAATATATAATATAGATATATATATATATAAATGCTGAACAATTAAGTAGTGGGGGAAAACAGTGCAGGCTAACAAGGCTTTCAGTCGTTATAGTAATGACTTGGCAAAGATGTAAATTTTAGGAAAAAAAATTGAAGATGAAGAAAATGGGGAATATATATATATATATATAGAGAGAGAGAGAGAAGAGAGAGAGAGAAGAAGAGAGAGAGAGAGAGAGAGAGAGAGAGAGAAGAGAGAAGATAGAGAGAGAGAGAGAGAGAGAGAGAGAGAGAGAGAGAGAGAGAGAGAGAGAGAGAGAGAGAGAGAGAGAGAGAGAGAGAGAGAGAGAGAGAGAAAGAAGAGAGAGAGAGAGAGAGAGAGAGAGAGATCAGTGTGGTTAAAACGCTAAAATAATTCTACAAGTGCTCAACCCCTTGGGGAGCAACATTAGTTAAAAAAACAAGCAGTAAGAGGAATGTTAAAATTATCTACAAATTTGTTTCTAGCGCTTGGCTATCGTCAGGATGGAGTTTGGGTTGCCCACCCGCTGTGTTATATAGCGTGTGGGACCCGTTGCAGCTGTTTTTGCGTGCGTGTTGGTTGCACGTGTTTTTGAGGGTTTTCAGGTTGCTGTACGGGTGTGTTCACTAACAAACGATTTCCATTTATGCCTGCAGTTATTTACTATTTCTGTTTTAGTATTAAGAGTTGCTAAGTGAGGTTTACATAGTATAAGTCATTTTTCAGTTAGGCATAGATTGCATCTTTTTAAACATTGCTGTATGGTGATGCCCTTTTTCTGATTTTCCAGATATGTTATATTTTATTTTTACGTCTTAAGTTTCCAAATGTATTTGCTCAATCAGTTTGGTTTTTTGTATTTTTCTTTGTTGAATGACTGTTTGTGGTTGGCATATCTGGTTTTGAAGTGGTTTTCAGTGATCCCTATGTATGTTTCTTTTTCATTTTCTGATGTCACAGTAACCTGGTATACAATATTATTGTGAAGACATTTATTGCTTAGTGACACTGCTCTTTTTTGGTGCAATTGCAAGATTTCCTTTCTTCACCCTTCTTTGCTGTGTTGATTTTCATTTTGTTGGATGCATCATTAGGTTTTTGAGGTTGGGCATACATGAGTACGATAGTTTGACAGTGTTTTTTTGCCCTTCGCCTACACTTGCCCCAAAGATAGAAGATACAAATATTAGGTAGTAGACAATTTTTTTTGCTGTTCGTATTTTACAAGTATTTGCAGTTGCTTGAAAAATGCACGCTGGCCATCTGCAGTACTCGCCCCTCTCACCTGTCTCCTTCCTCAGCCACCTACCTATTTCTCCCCACTCCAGCCTTCCCCATTAATGCCTCTACCAGACAGCAGACACACATCCAAATGTTGGCTGTCTTCTTCATTTATGTACAAGTTTTCACTGTCTCTTGAGAAGCTCCATCTTGGCCATGTATGAAAGGTACACCTTGCTGGATAACAGTAACTGTGTCTGTCGTGTGATTTGTTCGTCCCTTTTGTGCGGAGGAATTATATTTTTTCTTTTAAGTTTATAGAAAATTGAGTTTCTTTTTCAATGTTTGTTTGTTCATCTGGCGGTTTACTACTTTAACGTTTTCTTGTTTTAAACTTCGCCTGCAATCATTACACTTTGAAAATCTTCAGTTATAGTGCTCGATAATCTGAATGAACACGAAAACACAGAAAAGTCATCAGATTTCGTGTTCTTGAATCACGTGTATCTTGTTTACAAATGCAGTGTATTTATTGCTATTTGTTTCATGTAATTCATGCTCTTTACTGTGCAGTGAGGAGAGCTTCAAACAAAGCATCCAATGCAAGTCTCCCTGTACTTGAACCAGTAAACGTAAAAGATTTTTTAAAATCACACAGGAACTGGTGTAGGAACGCAAGTCACTACACATTATCAAAGTTTGAGCGTGCTTTCATAATGACCACCGATACTTCAACTGAAGCTCAAGAATTGTTGAACCTCACAGAATAAGGACATGTATAGACAGAATGAACAATTTGACGGAAAGCCAGATGAGCATTTTGATCACGCATATTTCTTGTTAGTCTTGCTGGACGATGAACGATGACGCCATTGTATGATTTGTTTAAGTTTTACTGTAGTGAAGACGGTTGTGGTGAAAACAATGGCAGGGCAGGCGACTGCAAGACAAAATCCGTAGAATAGTCCGTCAATAATATCTACCTATTCTTATTCTACAAGTATTAAGAATCTCTCTCTCTCTCTCTCTCTCTCTCTCTCTCTCTCTCTCTCTCTCTCTCTCTCTCTCTCTCTCTCCCTCCTCTCTCTCCTCTCTCTCTCTCTCTCTCTCTCTCTCTCTCTCTCTCTCTCTCTCTCTCCTCTCTCCTGTGTGTGTGTGTGTGTGTGTGTGTGTGTGTGTGTGTGTGTGTGTGTGTGGTGTGTGTGTGTGTGTGTGTGCATGTGTACGTGTGTTTTGTGGTGTGTCTGTAGTTCGTAGTGTGTGTGTGTGTGTGTGTGTGTGTGTGTGTGTGTGTGTGTGTGTGTGTGTGTGATTGTGGTGTGTTGTAGTGTGTGTGTGTTGTGTGTGTGCGGTGGTGCGTGGTGCGTGCGTGCGTGCGTGCGTGGTGCGTGCGTGCGTGCGTGCGGCGTGCGTGCGTGCGTGTGTGTGTGTGCTGTGTGCTGTGTGTGTGTGTGTGTGTGTGTGTGTGTGTGTGGTGTGTGTGTGTGTTTATGTGTTGTCAGAGAGAGTAGAGTAGAGGAGAGGAGGATGAGGAGATGGAGTAGAGAGAGAGAGGAGAGAGAGAGAGAGAGAATGGCAATGACAATGATTTAATGTTTTCACGCCATGGGTACATGACATGAAAAGAGACATAGGAAATGGAAGGGCCTAAAAACAAGCAATGATCTAAGCTTTCTACACTCTCGAGAACATCAAACTACAAATGAATTAAAATCTTAATAAATGAACAACACGAAATGATAATGGCCAATCTCGAAATTTGCTTAGCTATAGACGTGCTACTTTTTGGAATCAGCTTTCGCCATCTGAATGTCGTAGCATTTAATTTCAACCCTTGCGTTCTAAATATCTCTGTCCTTGTCTAATGGCGTAGAAAAAAACTTCGAAACTAACATTGACAACTGTTTGCATTCCCCACTTAACAATCTTTCCAGATGGACATTCATTCCATTTTCAATAAATCTATTTCGTAACTCTGATTACAGCGGGCAAACATATAATCGATGTTTTAAATTTTTTTTTTTATCTTCAATGCATCTTTTGCAAAATGGACAGTGCGATTGAAGTACATCATTTCCATACCTATTTATACTATCATTTAATGGCAACACTCTACATCTGATTTGTATTAAAGCCACTCGAAAACAAAAACAAAAGTTAATGTCACACAGACATGCACAGATATGTAAGTTATCATTAACTTCCCTGCATAAGATATATCTTTCTTTGTGTCTGATTGTACAAGACCATTCCTGGAAGAACGTATCTACTAGACGATGTTTACATACATTTAAAAATATTGATGTTCTGGACACCTTGATTTAATCATACCTCATGAAATCCAGCGTTGGAAAGCATTTCTCTCACCCCAGTAACTCCAACATCTTTTACCCTCATTGTCCATTGCAATCATCATTAAGTATGCCTGCTTAGGTTGTCTGTTCTGATCCATTTCTAGTAGTCTAAACCAATATCTTATAATCTAATCTGCGAATTTACATACGATGCATGTCTACCAAGTTCCCCACAAACCATTTTGTTTGGAGGTTTTATTGGTAAACCTAAAAATCTCTTACACGTTTATAAATGTACCTTCTCTGTACCTTCTAATCTAATCATGACTGCAAATTTCCGAGGAATATAATAACATTGATTGTACGTTTGAAT
>CM031595.1:132936333-132976333 GCA_018398815.1 Conus ventricosus | reverse complement strand
GACGATTGTGACATCATTGACCAAAACACTATCCTCACATGGGACAACCCTAATACCCTGATCAGATGGGATACCGTTAAAAAGATCGATCTAATTAGATCCGCCATTGTGATGCCCATTCTGTATTTCATTGGGTGTCCTGGCAACATCATCAGTATGGTGGTTTTCTTCAAACAAGGTCTGAGAGAAAGAATTAACTTGTGTCTCTTTCTGTTAGCGCTTGTGGATGTCATTTTCAGCACTTTTCTCTTCATACTTTACTCTGAACGAATGCGCGGATTTACCACGAACCAAAGGCTGGAGGCTCCGCCACTCGTTAAATTTATGGTAAACAATAATTTTGTTGGGCTTTATGGTTTCTATCAAGCGTCGGCATTCATCTCAACTGTCATTGCCACGGAGCGATGTGTGTGCGTCTTGTTTCCGTTACGAGCACGGAAATGTATCCCTACCAAGATTTTTGGGATCATGATCGTTACTGGCGTGTGTGTGATCGCATTCTTACGTTTTATAGTCTCAGCAAAGCATCGTATAGGTTGTTTCTACAATGTACGCACAGGCCAAATTTCGTGGCATGCTACTGCCAGTAAGTATTACTTCCAGAATAGGGAGATGATAAATATTTTGGATGGAATATTCTACGGGTTTTGTCTTGCAGTGGGCTGCCCAGTCATTGTTCTCATCACCACCATCATCACTGCTACCAAACTGCAGCAAACCATAAAATGGCGTCATCGTTCTTCATCTAGCCTGTCTAACAAAGAAATTGGCGTGACCAAAATGCTCATCTGGCTGTCGGTAGAATTCTTCATTCTTTCTGTGCCCTTCATTATTCTGCGCATTATCCCAGTATTTGCTCCTGAGTTTAATGTTGGAGGTCAGTATGAAAACACGTTTAAACTTGTGCTCATTTGTCGTGACTTGAGTTCCTACATGAGTTCCTGTGTGAACGTTTTCGTGTACTACTTCACTGGCTCCAAGTATAGAGAGACGCTGCATCGTCTGATAGGGTTGAAGTCCTCCTTACTGCATAGCCAACGGCAACAGTTACAAGAAAAACACAATAATGGCTAAAATGATTTTTTTGAATGTGATAGACATGTTTTAAGAAAACGACTCAGTATGACGAAGTTATGTCCTGTCCCTTTTCATCTATAATTTTTGAAAGTTTCCAAAAAGAAGAGAAACGACTATGTCAGAAAGAGAAAGTACTCAGTCTTCTTCCAATGGCGCATCGCCCCCTGCTGTAGGAACTTACAATTACATGAATTATAAGACCCAAATCATAAAGAGACAGTGAAGAGACACATACACGTATTTTCTTTCCCAGGAATAATAGTATCTTTTAAGACTGTTCTGTCAAGCTACACGTTTGGACTCACATGTATGTCCAAAATGAATCTAGGTTGTCAAGCTTTTTGGTTGTCCCTGCGTGTGCGCGTTTGTGTCTGCAAAAGTCGACATTTCATTTTGAGATGGAATATCAAACAAGCAGTAGATTTGTCTTTTCACATCAAGCAATTCATTGAAAAGGGGAAAATGGACAAAAGCGAAGAAAACAGACTAGAAACAAGAACACAACAATAGCACCACACACACACACACACACACACACACACACACACACACACACACACACACACACACACACAACACACACACACACACACACACACACACACACACACACACACACACACACACACACACACACACACACACACACACACCACACACACACACACACACACACACACACACACACACAATTCTAAACGTTTGTCTTTTCTTCACTGGAAAGTGAATGGTTTACTTTCTAAATTACATGATACAGAATAATTTTTTGTATCGTTTGTTTGTTCCTTCGATTTTATTTGTTTTGTTGACACGTTTTTTGAAGACTATCATTCGTCAATATTTAAAGGATATAATAAATTCAGTAAGCCTGCCATTAAACTGACAACCCGTGGAAGACGCTCTGGTGGACTCGTATGTCTTGTGAGGCACGAGCTCTGTTCATTTGTTGAATTATTGGATATTCAATCGGATTCTTGTTTTGCTTTTGTGATTGATAAATCTCTGATGTGTTTGCACAAAACCATTCTGTACATCTGCGCTTACATACCACCGGTATAGACTCACCTTATTATATGTATTCTGGCAATGACAATGGAATAAGTATGCTTGAAGAGTTTGTGAGTGATTGTATATTTTTCTATTGATGATGCTTATGTGTTATAAAGTGGAGATTTTAATAGCAGACTTCAAATATTTCACATGATTTGGAAGACGATGGGTTGCCTTTTGGTCATAAACATTTCAGTAATCCTGTATGTATGAACAGGAAGTCCGAAGACATTGTACTGAACAGCTATGGTAAGATGTTGATTAATATGTGCACTGCTTTGAATTTGAATATTGTGAATGGTATGTGCAGGGTGATTTCGACGATCGCTACACATACATTTCTTAGAGAGGCAGTAGTGCCAATGATTATTTTATAATGTCACGTGATTTGTTTGCATATTTTGTTAATAATTGTGAACTGCATGTGTTAGAAAGAGTTGAATCTGACCATATGCCTGTAATGATGAAATTCAGATTTTCTAATGAAAACCTAAGTAATGCAAAAATGAATAATGATACATGTTTAATAGAGAAATATGTATGGAATGAGACTTATGCCAGTACTTTTAGTGATGCAATGTGCTCTTCCTGAAATTCAGGGGAGAATAGAAATGGAGGTTAGCAAAATTGATGTTGATGTTGACGAATCTTTGAATATATTTAATAGTTGCCTAAAAGATGCAGCTGAATGTATGAAAAAAAACAGTTTAATATAAATGCAAAACAAAGTTGTGATGACTGGTATGACGTAGTGTGTCGTAACGGTAAAAGAAAAGCCCGTAACCTTTTAAATACATTTCGTCGCACTTTATTTCCACCTGATCATCTTTCTTACTGTGCAGCCAGGCGTGACAACAAGAATCTTTTGAAACACAAACGTAAACAGTTTAACAGCATTTTAGCAGAACAGTTGGTTTCTTCTGTGAATGACCAAAGGGAGTTTTGGAACTCAATGCCTGAAATCAATAATAAAGGAAAACAACCGTCTAATAACATTGGTTTGGAAGACTGGTTTCATCATTTTCAGAAACTGCTTGAAAAGACGTAGACACAGGTGATGTTCCAGGCAAGGAAGGCAGTAGTGGTGGAAATGATCACAGTTATACCAGGGATGATAGTAATTCCAGTAACGATTATTTCAATCGTCCAATTTCAAGGGATGAAATTATGATGGCTTTAAAAAAAACTGAAAAGTCATAAAGCTAGTGGCCCTGATAGTGTAATTGGTGAATTGGTGAAAAATGCATGTAAGTCTAATCTGATGCTGGATTTCGTTACAAAGTATTTTAATACTCTATTTGACAGGGGTGTTTTTCCTGTTCAGTGGACAGAATCAATGGTTATTCCTTTATATAAAATGAGTAATGTTGATGATCCAAATAATTATAGAGGAATTTCTTTGTGTAATGTTGTAGTAATTGTACACTACTGTTATCAATGGAAGACTGCAGGAGTGGGTGGAGGAAAAGAACCTCACAGGTGAATGCCAAGCTGGATTTAAACGGAATTACTCCACGATAGACCACATGTTCACTTTAATGGCATTTGTGCAAAAACAATTTTGTTTGAATCGTAAATTATATGTTGGTTTTGTTGATTTTGAGAAAGCCTTTGACTCTGTTAACAGGGGTACATTATGGCGTATTGCGTTTGAAAAGGGATAAGAGGTAAGTTGTATCAATGTGTCATGAGCATGTACGACTCTGTAAAAAACTAGAGTAAGAAGTGGCGGTTCTCTGACTGATTATATAACCTGTACAACTGGAGTTAAGCATGGGGATGTTTGTAGTCCCATTTGTTTTCTTTGTTCATTAATGAATTAACGAAATGTGACTAATTCTGGACGACATGGTGCAAAAATCATAAATGATTTTTGGAGATTTTCATTCTTCTTTTAGCTGACGATGTTGCATTGATGTCTGAAACGATAGTTGGTTTGCAAACCCAGTTGAACAGTTTAGAAAGAGCATCCGCTTCACTTCGACTGAACATAAACATGAATAAAAGCAATATTATTGTGTTCAGAAAGGGTGGTTATCTTGCAGCCAGAGAAAGGTGGGTATATAATGGAACTGATATGCCCGTTGTGAATGCTTACAAATACCTTGGCATATATTCTTCTACACGCTTAAGCTTCACCTTGCTTGTAAAGATCTTGCATGTAGAGCTAAATATGCGTTATTGTGTATACTGAAGAAATTAACGATGTTAAATAATGAATCTTTGACTTTATTTTTGAAATTATTTGACGCTCAATTCAACCGATGCTTCTATATGGTGCTGAAATATGGGGTTTTGATTCTGCTGCTATGCATATTGAAAAAAAATCACTTGTATGCTCTAAAGAAATTTATTGGTGTTTCATTGAAAACACCGAACGATTTGGTATATGGAGAGACCAATAGATACCCTATACATTTAATTTCAGTGGTAAAGTGTATTCGCTACTGGCTAAGAATAACACAAATGGAACAACACAGATTACCTTACAAAGCCTACACTATGCTATTGGAGTTAATAACAGGGGAAAGAAAACTGGACTTCAATTTAAGACTAAAATTGCTACGAATTGGGATTTGTTTTGTGTGGGAAAACCAGGGTGTTGGTGACGTAAATGGTTTTATTCGTGTGTTTCGGCAAAGATTGATTGATTGTAGTTGGCAGAGGTGGAACCCGCATGTTGAAGACAACCCAAGGTTTTCTACAACAGACTGTTAAATCCTATGCATTGCATTCCCTACCTATTTGTCAATGGCTATTAATAAATATTTAAGACATGCTGTGACAAAGTTTAGATTGGGTATCTCAGATATTTATGCACATGCTCAACGTTATAGAGTTGTAAGTGATCGTATGATTTTTTGTCCATTGTGTCATGAATCACAGGAAATGAAGTTCATTTTGTTCTTTCATGTCCAGAGTAAAGTGATCTAAGACAACAGTATATCCCTCCTAAATACTTTAGACATCCATCTTTGTTTAGATGATTATGCATCGACAAATGATAAAATAGTGAAACGTTTGGAGTGTTTATTTGTACAGAGGTTTTAAACAGCAAAACCTCTGTTTAGCTCAAAGCTCTTTACATCATCTATTAGAAATGTATCGTGTGACGTTGTTCTGTGTACATCCCCCTTCTAAGGGGCTATGGCCTTTATGAATGAAAGACTTTGTCTTGTCTTGTCTTCTCTCTCTCTCTCTCTCTCTCTCTCTTCTCTCTCTCTCTCTCTCTCTCTCTCTCTCTCTCTCTCTCTCTCTCTCTCTCTCTCTCCTTTCTCTCTTCTCTCTCTGTTGTGTTTCAAATCCTATATTGTGCCTTCACTTGTGATCCAATATAACACTTGTTTGTTATCTGTCTCTCTGTTGTGTTTCAAATCCTATATTGTGCCTTCACTTGTGTTCATAACCGTAAAATGTTTGAAGAAAAAAGTTGACTATGAAGTTAAGATATGATATCCCACTAATGGGATCGTGGATGCCAGTGGGTGAGGGGTTCTGGCTATGCAATATCAATGACTGAGAACAAGTTGTCAAATGTAAACTGTTTATTTAATCAAACCAGTTAAAATCGTTAAACAACCATGAAAAATTATAGAACTGGGCATGTCTTTGTTGGCCCAGACAGGTATTGTTCCCAATTCTGAAGTCTACTGACTACTGAACAGAAAAATGTTGAAACTTGATCAAAATTATTTCTTGTCTCTCTCGGTTGGCAGAACTCCTAATGCGAAGCATTCGTGTTTTTCCTCTGGCGTTAGCACATGTTCATTGCACATATCACATTATCTCGGGTTGAGTCTTATGGAACATCGGTCGTTCTCGCCGAATTTCCTCTTACTGCACCTGTTCTCTATTTTCATGCCACAGAGAGCACATTTAAGCTCATTGCCCTGGGTTCCACCAAGTGGTCTAGCGTGATGAAGCGGATCTGTGGTGGATCACGGTGGTCGGGCCTAGCAAATCCGCGTGGATGTTAAGGTGAAAACAGCTGAGCAAATGGTGCGACTGATGGTGAGAAGGTCATCGGCCATGTTGATGCTGCCCTGGATTAACTAGAGGAAGTACCAGGTATCATTAATGCAGAGATCCCCCCATTTTTTTTAAGTGCACTATCAGCGCTTTGTGAGGAAACATTATGTACATTATATGTTACATTCTGATCGACAAGACCCTTGACCTTGTTAATAGTCTGATTCGAAACGGATGCTTGATTGTAACGCTTCTTCCATGTGACTGAAGTCATCGTCTTGATCCTTGCACACCAACTTTGTTTGAAAGTGACAGCATTGTTGTCATTCTATCACCCAGTTGACTTTCGAAATCAGTTGCAAATTTGTGAGTATTTTGCTGCGAAATCTCTAATTTTTTTCCCAAGACTTCAGATGGCATTCTCAAATTTGATTGGAACAGATTGAACCAGTGCAGGAAAAACGTTTTCATGTGTGCAGTCCACTAGGATCAGAGGCATGAACAAGGTATCAAAGGACAGATTAAATGAATTCGTTCGTCTCCTGAAGTTTCAAATCAGGTCAGTTGCAACAGATTCTGCCATTTGCAATGCTGGGCACTTTGCTTCCCCCTGGCTCAAACTGAAGAAAATTTTAAGGACCCATACATGATAGTTTTCTTTGTGTACGTGAAATTGTCCCAATTTACCGCACAAATGGGCCATTGATTCATCTGTATTTATTTGCTTTGTTTCATGGCAATAAAATGTGAGAAACTTCTGTTTAAGAATGCAAAGAAGGGCAAGGCTTTTCTTTCTTTGTCGTACACTTTCAGCGTTGCAGTTTTTGTTCTTAGATGCAGGTACCTCATGGTGTTTCATAGCGTTTTTTCATCATAGCAGCGGAGATGGCTGGCGCTTGCACACATCCTCATCCTGTGTTCAGTATATTTTGTAACAAGGTCATTGGTTGTAGCCTGACTCTAGTGATGCTCAAACAGCCCAGATCTCGCCTGGAATAGTGCTAAAGATTGTGTGTTTCTTCGAGTGGTATAGAGTTAACTGAAATCGGCATTATGATTTTGATGATTTCCTTGTCAAAAAAATGTAAAAGAGTACACACACACACACACACACACACCACACACATACACACACACACACACACACACACACACACACACACACACACACACACACTGTCACGTTGGTCTAGGGGTCCAAAAGGGAAGGCTGTCTCGAACACTCGCGAACGCGCCAACAACAGACCACCAACGATTTCACATTCACACTCCTTTATTTAAGCACGACAAATGAGGAAAACGAACGGGAGTGGGGTAGGGTAAGCTAAGTAATCTAGAATGAAAAGGTTCCCAAACTACACCTACCTCCCTCCTACACTAAACCCGATAAGTCGAAGGGCAGGGGGGATACAGTGGGAAGAGGGTAGGGGCCAAAACCTTAAACTAAGCAACAAACGATGAGGAAGTAAACAAAACGACAGGAGAGAAGGATCAAGACAAGAAGACAAGACACAACAACATGCGCTCGCGTCTCAACCCACACATCGATAGCTTAGCAATGTCCACGTCCCGGGGTGGAGGGTCCGGTTGGAAATGGTCCCACGATGTCCGTCGGAACGCCTGAGTCCAAAGAGGGGTGGAGTGAAAGAGGCAGGGCTCCTCTTCGGTGCCAACGATCCGCCCCTGGAAACACAGCTGTAGAACACCATAACTACTTGGACTCCGTGTTTTCTTTTTCCTAAAGTAGAGGACAGTGGGTGAGAGGCCAATCGTTCACAGAAACTCACACGCATCTATCCACAGATTCACACAAGAAGAGGATAGCCAAGGAACCCTCTTTTATTAGCCAGAGAGGGGGGGGGGGGGGGAGAGAAGGCAGAAGAGTAAAGAAAGTGAAGAATATAGGACAGGTACGATGGTCACACACAAAGGCACTTCCACACTTTACCTCCCCCTGTCCAGGAAAAACAAGAGGAAAGGGGGGAAACCCTGAGGGGACTCCTAAAACGGTGCCACGCCCGAAGATTTCAGGAGATACCTTTTCCGCCTGCACCTAAAGGAAAACACTGCGCACGCAGTACTATATATCCAAAGGAAATGATTATTCCCACGCAAAAAAAACAGCCGGAATCCAATGAATTAATGTCTTTCCACTATTTACATATGGAATGGTCATGGTCGCGTCGATATCGACTACTGCAACACCTTCTTAACCTGTTAACCCTGTCTGATGCCCTTGGTGGTGAGAACACCACATAATTATGGACTGTGGTGTGTCTCTATTTGACACCAAGAGCACAGGACACGATCACCGTGTCTCTCTGAGAAGTCTGATCCAACGGATGAAAGGCCTATGAGCAGGCAATATTAATAGATCTGCCTCTTAGGAGGGATACATGGTTACCTCACGCAGCAGTATCCTGCTTTCTTCATCTTAAACCCTTTTCTTTTTTTCTTTAGGTTCACATCTTTGCTAGGCATTACTATAATGACGGAAGAATTGTTATCCTGCACGTGTTTTCCCCCACTACGTAATTGTTCAGCACTACATATATATAAATATATATTGTGTGTGTGTAGTCAGTTTGCAGAAATAACACTAGAATAATGAGCTAGCATTCAAATTGATTTTTAGATCGACTGCCAAGTCAGTTAATGCCATTATGTTTAGCTTTTATGGTCTTATTTTTTTTTCTTTGCTTCCTTTGGATAAGTTTGAAATGAAAATCAACTTGTTCTCTCCATACACAGTATATGTATGATAAGTTTAACTAAACGTAGATGTTCCGTCATGTGCGAGATACAGTTTCCACCATAACGTTGAGGCAGAGTCAACATTTTCGATGTAAAATGGCATACCACTTGTAAAGTTAAAGAACCCACAAGTTATTATGGTGGAGCATCCATTGAATGTAAAGGTAATGATCCACCAATTTAAGTAGATGATCACAAGATTCAGATATAGAGTATCCACCGATGTAGAGGTAGTAGATTCATCAGATGCAGAAATATTGGCTCGAAAGATGTAGGGATCTGTCAAACGTCAGAAGTACGGCATGCCAGATACAGAAGTACAGGACCCATCAGATGCGGAGGTACACAGTTCACATATGCAGAGGATCCACCAAATCGAGAGGTAGATGGCCCACCGAGAGCACAGATAGAGGGCCCACCAGATGTAGAGGCACAAGGCCCAACAACAGAGTAGATGGCTGACCGAATGGAGAGGTAGATGGCCCACCAGAAAAAAAAGAGATACAGTGCTACCGATGTAAGGTAGAGAGCTCACCAATGTATAAGTAGAGAACCCACCAGATACAGAAGTAGATGGCCCACTAATGCATCGTAGACAACCCACAGATGCAGAGGAAAAGGCACAACCAGATGAAGAGATATTTGGATCACCATATCGAGGGAAGTAGCGCACCCCGATGTAGAGGGCTCACCAGATGTAATGGCACAGGACCAGTATTCCACGGTTGGGATAACGTAAATCACTCTACTAGGTTAGAACGGCAACCGCGCGCGTGCGTGCGTTGTGTGTGTGTGTGTTGTGTGTGTAATGTGTGTGAGTGTTGGTTTGTGTTGTTGTGGTGTGCGTGCGTGCGTGCGTGCGTGGCGTGCGTGCGTGCGTGCGTGCGTGCGTGCGTGCGTGCGTGCGTGCGTGCGTGCGTGCGTTGCGTGTGTGTGTGTGTGTGTGTGTGTGTGTGTGTGTGTGTGTGTGTGTGTGTGTGTTGTGTGTGTGTGTGTGTAAAAATGCTAAACACACATGTTTAAATTGGATGCTCTCAAATAATCCACAGTTTTATCAATACCTGCAATGGTTACTTCAATCTCACTCCGCCGTTCTCCTAACTCGACAATATATTCCTAAAGCCCTTCGCCTACACTTGCCTCCTAGACAGAAGATACAAATATTAAATAGTATTTTTAATGCTTTTGCTGTTCTTTTTTTACAAGTATTTGCAGTCGTTTGAAAAATGCGCTCTGGCCATCTGCAGTAGTCGCCCCTCTTACCTTTCTCCTCCTCATCCACCTGCCCAATTTCCCCAAGCTACAGCCTTTCCCAGTTAATACTTCTATTTACCAGACAGCATACATGCATTTAAATGTTGCTAGTCTTCTTCATTTATGTAAAGTTCTCACTGTCTATTGAGAAGCTCCATCTTGGCCATATGTGAAGGGTGCGGTTTGCTGGATGGTGTAACTGTGGCCCCAGCTGACTGTCATTTTCTGCTTTGTTTCGATGATCCAGTAACATCTTCCTACCAGTCTTCTGGTTCATTGGAGTGGTTCTATGCATATATTTCTTTGTTGGAATTAGTATGTTTCTTTGTTGGAATTCGGAATCATCATCTAGCATTTTAAGCATCTGCTGGATACTGAGCAATTAAAAATGTGGAGACGTTTGTGCAGTGCGCTGCATTGTGTATGTAATAATAAGATACTGTCTTATGGACTCTACAAAATCTTACTTTACTTTCAGATAATGGTGTAATCTTATTCAGTATGAATTAAAACCACCACAAATGTCTGCTGCGAGTGCGAATAACGATACAGAATATGAAAGTTGGCCCCTCCCTCCTCCAAAAACTCTCTGAAACGTTTTTGCAGTGACTGCTTTGGACTGCAAACATTCAGTCACAGCAAGTAACTGTTGGGTTTGGTGCCAGAGATTGCTTGTCGTAAGGTTTTGCTGAGCTATGAATTGTGGTCGCTGGTGTTTTGATCGCGTGGTTCCCGGTTGGCGGAGTTGTTCCTTTCTAGCCGCAGGTACAAGTGGGCTGTTGCTGGAATGCATCGGTGGCACGCTGGATAGTGGAGTGGGACAACTGGCTGTGGTACATGTGCATTTCAACTTTTCCACCTTAAAGACTGACATTTGTGAACATTATACGTTTTCGTTCTTGCTCATTCACCATTCGTACTTTTTGACATCCGTATCTATACATTTCCATTCTCACTGTATTGGCCAATCTCTCTCTCTCTCTCTCTCCTCTCTCTCTCTCATCCTCTTCTCCTCTCTCTCCTCCTCTCTCTCTCTCTCTCTCTCTCTCTCTCTCCTCTCTCTCTCTCTCTCTCTAAAACACTAGATTAAGCACCACACAACTATAAGTATTATTCCTTCACAGATTCAGAATGGTAAATTTCTTCTAAATTTTTTTATAAGCTCCTGTCACTTGTATTCTTAATCACACAAAAGCAAATGACACGTATGCTGTTTGGCTTTCTTGCAGTCGTTGACAAACATACTCTTCATCGACAGAAGAAAGTTAAACACCGAATACGTCTCAATTAAAAGAAGACATTGTTATTATATTAGCGCTAAGAAATGCGCTAAAAGCTTAAAAAAAGCATTCTTCCTGATAGAATATTAAACGAAATAGCGGTTAACAGAGACAGCATTATAATGGCACACTTTCAACGTGATAACAGATGGATCTTCACAGAAATTGGACGTTATTGAAACTGTTTGAGATGTAGACACTTTCAATATGAGTATTGTCTAGAAATAATGGGCTGATTTATTCCCAAAGGATACCCACCATCTACACGACAGGAGACTCAAGACGCTTGGTCAAAGATTGAATTATCATTCCACTGCTTTCGTTCACGAAGTCAGTTTCTTAATTTCAAACATGAAGAATAAGAAACCCTTTAACTTGAACAATTCAAAGGCATCTGTAACTAACATTGCATTGCTCTAAGTCGTACATGTTTCGTAATTACCTGCATATTGTCCATATTTTACAAAATGTCGTCCCGTCTAATTAAAAAAAATCTGAAAAGTGATTCCATTACCAAAATCAAAAGATCGCAGAGATTTAAACAATTCCGTGCCACATCTCTGCTATCACTTTCAACCAAATCGCTTGAGAAACAAACATCTATACACAGGGAACAACACAGGCTTAAAGAAAGCATATGGGTTCATAGACCACAATATGTTAACAGAACATAATTTTTTAGTTAAAAATCTTGGAGCAGTTACATTTTCCCGTCTTCTCTTAAAAAGAACACTGCTTCTTAATGCGATTTCTCTTTAATAAGTATTACAGTCGTTCTCCTTATTTTTCATTCATTTATTTGATTCAATTCTAGTTACTTCTTTGCATTATTGTACAATATTTGCCGGTGCATGTATCACCTAGTGGTACATCAGTTGTCTCTTTATTGCTGTAGTACTGTACATTTATTCCCGCAACATGGTCTGAATGTAAGCGTTAGAATGAATGTACCCTGAGTTGACCAGGTCAGCGAATAATCTGTTGGGGCACACTCTTTGACAAAAATTTAACATGGCAATAACGTATCAATCATGTCGGCAAACAGTTGGCCCGTAAGTTGTTTTTGTTAAATTAACATAACATTATGTCGACACTTATAGCGCGAGTTACTTTTTTTTAAGTTTACTGCATTTACCATATCAAATATGTACATGCACCCTGAAGAAATGCCAGCCATAATCACATCTAAAGAATAGAGGGCAGCCAAACGGATCTGACCTCACAACTTTATCAACCAGGAAAATCTAAACCAAGTGAACATGTTACTAGCAGACAAACAATGGCGTTTAGGTTCAGAAGGTGGTGTTCATGTTCAAAGTCGAAACACCTCTCTCTCTCTCTCTCTCTCTCTCTCTCTCTCTCTCTCTCTCTCTCTCTCTCTCTCTCTCTCTCTCTCTCTCTCTTCTCTCTCTCCTCCTCTCTCTCTCTCTCTCAATGGTTGACCTAGAAATATATTTTTACAGTTATGTAAATCAAAATTCAAATGATCTACTTCTAAGCATGAGAGGAAAATCTTCCAGAATGAATAATTGTCAAATCAAATCTTTGCTATAGTTACAATATGGTTTACGGCTGTTTTATCGGAAAGGAAATTGACACACAGTGTACCTTTAGTTCATGTTAGGCGTTTTTCCTTATCTTTTTTTAATCTCTTTCAATAAGTACTAGATTGATTTGATTGTTGGAAAAAATGAAAAGATAATGCATGAAGTGGCTTTTTGTTTTGTTTTTTCTAGCAAATACTACATTTATAAAAATCCGACAGATACATTCTATTTAGCAGAATGTACGTTGGACTAAGCAATTTTCTCTATAGTTGAACTCTAATTTGGTTCCCTTTGAACAGCTGAGTAACTAGATCTAGTGTTTATCTGTTGTTTCGATGTTTAGTTTGTGTTGCCAAAAGCTGAAAGCATACGGCTGGTTTTCTGGAACCAATAGTTTTAGAAAGTCTTCGTTGTTAAAAAATGTAAGGTTTATTACCGTTAGCCTCACGTTGTGATTCTTCATTTTTTACTGGAAGACGTCTGTTGCCAGTTTGTTCTCCGCATGAAAGCAGTCTAGACAGTCAGGACCACGACTGAAAGTGTTACCATCAGACGGAAGACATTCTAAACGCTGGAAACCTTTATCAGACACTGCGGAAGACTTTAAGGAAGTAAAATGTAATGTACATGATTGTTCAAAGTGTGTGGTTGTATACTCCTGTCAGCAAAATTCAGAAACTGATCGACGTAGCCTGGGCAGAAGAACTTCATCTTTTGTGTGACAAGTGCAACTGAAAATGAGCGAGCTAAGAATAATTTACACACACGAAACGCACGCACGCACGCACGCGCTCACAAACGCACGTGCGTATGCACGCACACACTACAAGCACGCACGCACACCACACACACACCCACACACACACACACACACACACACACACACACACACACACACACACACACAACACGAGAAGAGAGAGAGAGAGGAGAGGAGGAGAGAGAGAGAGAGAGGAGAGAGAGAGAGAGAGAGAGAGGAGAGAGAGAGAGAGAGAGAGGAGAGAGAGATTCTTTTTGAAGAAATTCAGTTGTCAAGGTCTTCTTAGGTATTCTGTCTTCTATATTTTGGCATTATATGTGATGGTTTTATATTACACCGTCTTCTTAAACATCCGTCGAAATGGCAACACATTAAGTCGCCGTACCATCCAGAGGGTGTAGATTGGAATCCCGGCCGCACCAATAACATTTTTGACAGTGCCAGAAGTGTGACAGAAGGGGTCTAGGAGTTACGATCCGGATGTTACCCGTCTCCTTAAATTGTAAGAAGCTCAGGGCAGAAACGCGTATCTGATACGGGTTTCGTCTCTCAACACCTGCCGTCAACCTCGCCCTACAGTTTTTTTCCCCACTGTATTTTGGGTCTGTGTGCCACATTTAAAAAAGCTGCCGATTCCTCAAAGTGCTCTTCAGCCTTTTCTGAGAGCAGAAAATCTTCCGATCTGATCGAGGGTTGTTAACAATACAATATTTACTGTTAATCATATACCTTGACTCTAAGTCGTTGCGTATAGTATTCAACGGCTCATGATACTTTAGAAATATACCTCTTTCACCTAAAAGAATCGTGAAAGAGAGTGAGGGTGAGAGTGTACAGAAGCATAGAACACTTTGATTCAATGAAGCCACCTCACTTTCTCTATTAGCAGTCAAAAAAGGTTTTAAAATGTATACATAATGATTCCGCCGAGCAATGCCCATCTTGCGCTGAATTTGACAGATGTAAGTGATTGCTCTTCCTTCATTTTCGATGCCCTGAGCGTTGTTTATCTTACCCTAGGAAGACCATAGACGTCCAAACGTGTCATGTTTTGTCTTGTGATTCGTTTGTCCACGTTGTTCGGTGGAGTCGTTATAAAGACTGTTTAACATTTGTGCAGATCTCCGCCTGCAGTCGCCTCACACTGCAGCCAATTAAAAGGGTTCTGTCTGTTTTAGCAGAGAGTCTGGCAAGGTCATAAGCTATCAGCCTGCCACACAGCAAGAAAAGAGGGTCCACAGCTTCAGCGACATCTACGAATGGTGAAGGTCTAAAACAGCAACTTATTTGTCTCCCAGCAATCAGGTTTTCTGAACAGGTCTATTTCAGTCGTTGTCGTCCTTTGAGGAATTAGTGGACAGTAGGGGTAGGGTCAGGAACGGTGCAGGGACGGTTGGAGTGGAAACTGGGGTAGGGATGGTGGGAGTTGGCACATTGTGCATTTTGCCTGTTTGTTGGGTGTGTTTGCTCTCGCACATATGTGTATGTATATATGCGAGTCGTGCTCTCTCTCTCTCTCCTCTCCTCTCTCCTCTCTCTCTCCTCTCTCTCTCCCTCTCCTCTCTCTCTCTCTCTCTCTCTGTATGTTTCTTTACGCTTTTTGTATTATCATCTCTGTGCTTGTGTATTGTATGTATGTTGTTGTGGTGTGTTTGTTGTTGTGTGTGATTGCGGTGTGTGTGGTGTGTGTTATGTGTGTGTGTGTGTGTGTGTGTGTGTGTGTGTGTGTGTGTGTGGTGTGTGTTGTGTGTTGTGTGTGTGTTGTGTGTGTGTGTGTGAGTGTGTATACTTGTTTACGCTTGTGTATTGTGCCGCTTTGACTTTACAGATTAAGCTGAATTGCCACCATGCTCTGTCTCCTACGTCGTGAATGGAAGTGAAAGCCTGTGGTTTTGGAAATTCGTACGTTAGACTCCCTAAACAATGCCATACATCTGGAATCGAAAGGCGAAGTGATGCAATGTCGCTGTGTGTTTGTCTGGACCCCATGCAATATGCCAGGAGATTGGGTCAGGTAACACACAGCAGACTGCACACGATCATACATGATCATGCACTTACATATAGACATAGACATATATGCATGTGTTCTCTCTCTCTTTTCTTTCTCAATCACTCTCTCTCTCTCCCCTTCTCTCTCTCTCTCTCTCTCTCTCTCTCTCTCTCTCTCTCTCTCTCCCCTCTCTCTCTCTCTCTCTCTCTCTCTATTTCTCTGCAGATAAGGCCAGGATTCAAACCTTAGATCCAAAAGTATCCATGCGGATCATTCGGTCCAGGAATGTTCATGTGCTTTCCATGTCAAACGCTGGAAACTCCACTTGCCACCCGCAGGTGCAAAGGAAGAGTGGGGAAAACTGGATGAACAAATAGGCCACGAGATGGATGCACTTACATGAAAGAGCAAATTGTAGCATAAACTAGCCAAGTTTGGAAACTCTCTAAAATGACCCAGCAGTGACGCCTATTGTGTGAAACAACTAAAGAAGAGCGATGAATAAGATTCTGAGAAGAAAGAAGAACGTCAAAGAACAGACAAAGGCTGCCTCAGAAACGGAGAAGGAAGATGTAGAAGCTATGGAAAGATTTAAAAACACAGCATAGTGGCTTGAAGCAAACAAGTAGAGTGCATCTAGAAAACACGAAATGAGGGGGCCTTGTCAGAAAGAAAAGTACCCCAGTCTTTTTCCCCCAAGGGGCGAAATCCCCCCTCTGTAGGAACTTACAATTACATGAATTTATAAGACCCAAATCAAAAAGAGACAGTGAAGAACACATCCACGAAATTTTTTTTCCCCGAATAATATTTTCTTTTAAGACTTTTCTTTCAAGCTAAAAAGGGTTTGGACTCACATGTATTTTCCAAAAAATGAACCCTAGGTTGTAAAGTTTTTTGGGTTGCCCCTGCGTGTGCGCGTTTGTGTTTTCAAAATTTCGACATTTCATTTTGAGATAAAATACCCAAACAAGCATAGTTTTGTCTTTAACTCAAGAAAATTCATTAAAGGGGGGGGTGGACAAAAGCGAAAAAAACAGATAGAAAAAAGGGCAAAACAATAGCCACCCCCACACACACACACACACACACACCCCCCCACCCCCACACCACACCCCACCCCACCCCCAAAAGGCCCCACACCCCCCCCACACACACCCCACACACCCACACACCCCCCCACCACACCCACACCCCACCAAAACCCCAAAAACCCCCACACCCCACACACACACACACACACACAACACACCCCCTTCTAAACGTTTGTTTTTTTCTTCACGGAAAGTGAATGGTTTACTTTCTAAAATTTACATGTACAGTAATTTTTGTTCGTTTGTTTTTCCTTTCCCGATTTTTTTTGTTTTTTTGGGAAAATTTTTTTTGAAGACTTTTTAAAATTCGTAAATTTTTTAAAGGATTTAATAAATTCAGTAAGCCTCCCTTTTAAAACTGACCCCGTGGAAGACGCTCTGGGGGACTAAAAAGTCTTGTGGGGCACGAGTTTTTTCATTTTTTTGAATTATTGGATTTCCCAATCGTTCTTGTTTTGGGGCCCTTTTTGGGGATTGAAAACCCCCAATGTGTTTGCCCCCCCCCCTTCCTGAACATCTGCGCTTACATACCCCGGGGTAGACTCACCTTATTTATGAAATTCTCCCCAATTTGAAAATGGAATAAGTATGTTTTGGGGGTTTTGGGGGGGGATGATTGTATTTTTTCTATTGTGATGCTTATGTGTTAAAAAATTGGGATTTTAATAGCGGGCCCTTAAAATTTTTCCCCCTAAAGGGGGAAGCGAGGGGTTTCCTTTTTTGGGCCAAAAACTTTTCAGTAATCCTGTATGTAGAAAAAAGCCCAAAACCCATTGAAACTGAACGCTATGGTAAGATGGATTAATATTTGCATTTCCCTTTTGATTTTGAATATTGTGAATGGTATGTGTAAGGGTGTTTCCCCGGATCGCTACACATACATTTCTTGGAGAGGCAGTAGTCCCCAATGATAATTTTATAATGTCACGTGTTTGTTTGCATATTTTGAAAAATTTTGGGTTAAACCTGCATGGGTTAGAAAGGTTAAAAATCTGACCATAGGCCTTAATGATAAAATTCAAAATTTTCGATAAAAACTAAGAAATGCAAAAATGAATAATGAAAACCTTTTTTTTAATGAAAAATATGAATGGAATGAGCCCTTTCCCCGTACTTTTAGTGGGGAAATGTCCCTCTCCTGAAATTCAGGGAAAAAAGAAATGGGGTTAGCAAAAATTGATGTTGTTTGTTGACGGAATTTTTGAATAAATTAATAGTTCCCCAAAAAGATCCCGCAAAATTGAAATGAAAAAAATAAAATTTTAAATAAAAATCCCAAAAAAAAAGGTTGTGTTTGACGGTATGACTTAGTGTGTCGAAACCCGGTAAAAGAAAAGCCCGAAACCCTTTTTAAATACATTTGTCCCCCCTTTTTTCACCTGATCATCTTTCTTACTGGCAGCCGGGCGTGACTACAAGAATTTTTTGAAACAAAAACCAAAAACCCCCTTTAACACATTTTACCCAAAAACATTTGGTTTTCTTCTGTGAATGCCCCCCCAAGGGATTTTTGGAACTCAATCCCTGAAACCCAATAATAAAGGAAAAAAACCCGTCAAAATAACTTTGGTTGGAAGACGGGTTTCCCCCTTTTCAAAAACTGCTTGAAAAAGACGTGACAAGGTAAAGTTCCGGGCAAGGAGGCAGATTGGTGGAAATAAATCACATTTAAATACCGGGGAAAGATTTAATTCAGAAACCCAATTATTTCAATCGCCCCAATTTAAAGGGATGAAATTTGAGGGTTTTTAAAAAAAAACTAAAAAAGTCATAAAGCTATTTGGCCCCTGATATTTTAAATTTGGGTTTAAAGGGGGGGGGGGGGGGGGGAAAAATGCATGTAAGAAAAATTTCTGATGCTGGATTTGGTTACAAAGTTTTTAATACCCCTTTTTTGACGGGGGGGTGTTTTCCTTTCAGTGGCCAGAATCAAGGGTTAAATTCCTTTAAAAAAAAAAGGAAAAATGTTGATGATCCAAAAAATTTATGGGGGATTTCTTTGTGAAAATGTTTGTAGAAAATTGTACACTACTGTTATAAAATTGGAAGGATTTGAGGAGGGGGTGGAGGAAAAGAACCTCACAGGTAAAACCCAAGCGGTTTTTAAAGGGAAATTTTACTCCAGGGGGGGGTTTTAGAACCACATGTTCACTTTAAGGGCCCTTTGTCCCCAAAAACAATTTTGTTTGAATCGTAAATTATATTTTGGGGTTTTTTGTTTTTTGAAAAACCCTTGACCCCTTTTTAACGGGGTACTTTAAAGGCGTATTGCTTTTGAAAAGGGGAAAAAGAGGTAAGTTGTATAAATGGGGCATGGGCTGTACAAACTCGAAAAAAGCTAGAGAAAGAAGTGGGGGTTCTCGGGACTGATTTATAACCTTTTTACAACGGGATTTTTAAGCAGGGGATGTTTTAGCCCCAATTTTGTTTTTTTTGTATTAATAAATTTAACGAAATGTACTAATTCTGGACTCCCATGGGGGGAAAAAAATCATAAAATGTTTTTGGAGATTTTCATTCTTTTTTTAGCTGCAAAGTTGCTTTGTGTCTAAAAACGATAGGGGTTTTGAAAACCCCGTTGCCCGTTTAAAAAGAGCTTCCGCTTCCCATTCGACTCCCCCTAAACATGAATAAAACAAATTTTGTGTTCAAAAGGGGTTATCTTGCAGCCAGAGAAAGGGGGATAAAATTTGGAACAAATATCCCTTTGTGAATCTTAAAAACCCCTTGGCATATATTCTTCTAAAACGTTTTAAAAGCTTCACCTTTGCTTGTAAAGTTTTGCATGTAAGCAAAAAAATTGCGTTATTGTGTATACTAAAAGGAAATTAACGTGTTAAAAAATAAAACCCTTTGATTTTTTTTAAAAAATTATTTGACGCTCAAATTAAACCCGATTTTCTATATGGGCAAAAAATAGGGGGTTTTGATTCTGCTGGCTATGATTTGAAAAAAAATACTTGGTGCTCAAAAAAAAATTATAGGTTTTTCATTGAAAAAACCGAACGATTTGGTTAAGGGAGGCCAAAATACCCTAAAACATTGAAAATTTCAGTGGAAAGTTTTCGTTACGGGCTAAGAATAAAAAAAAGGGAAAAAACCCCAGATTCCCTTACAAACCCTACACTTTCTATTGGAGTTAAATAACAGGGGAAAGAAAATTGGACTTTAATTTAAACAAAAATTTGGGCACGAATTGGGTTTTGGTTTTTGTGTGGGAAAACCAGGGGGGTTGGGTGCGTAAAGGGTTTTTAAATTCTGTGTTTGGGGAAAAGATTGATTGATTGTGGGTGGCGGGAGGGGGAACCCCGCATGTTGAAAAACCCCCCAAAGGGGTTTTTCTACTTACAGACTGTTAAATCCTATGCATTGCCCCCCCTACCTATTTGTAAATGGGCTTTTTAATAAATTTTTTAAAAGACATGCGGGGAAAAAGTTTTTTGGGGAAATCTCAGATTTTTGGGGCACTTTGCTCACTTTATAGAGTTGAAGTGACCCGTTTGTTTTTTTTGCCCAAAATTGTGTAATAAATCACAGGAAAAATGAATTTTCCTTTTTTTCTTTCTTTCCAAGTAAAGTGATCTAAAAAAACCGTTTTATCCCCCTAAATACTTTAAAACCATCCATCTTGTTTAGATTAGTCTTTTTAAAAGGCACGAAAATAAAAAAAAAATAGTAAACATTTGGTGTTTTTTTGTACAGGGTTTTAAACAGAAAAAACTCTGTTTAGCTCAAACCTCACATCATCAAATTAAAAATGTTTCGTGTGCCGTTGTTCTGTGTACCCCCCCCTTTCTAAGGGGTTTGGGCCCTTTATGATGAAAGACTTTGTTTGCCCTTGTCTTCTCTCTACTCCCCCTTCTCCCCTCTCTCTCTCTCTCTCTCTTTTCCTCTCCCCTCCCCCCTCTCTTTCTCTCTTTTCTCCCCCTCTTTTCTCTCTCTCGCTCTCTCTTTTTGTTTTTTAAAAACCTAATTGTCCCCGCACTTGTAAACCAATAAAACATTGTTTGTTACTTTCTCTTTTGTGTTTCAAACCCTATATTGTGCCCCTTCATTTTTGTTCATAACCGAAAAATTTTGAAGAAAAAAATTTTGACTTAAATTTAAAGGGAAAATGATACCCCACAAGGGGATCGTGGAGGGCCCTGGGTGGGGGTTTTGGGCTATGCAATATCAATGACTGAAAAACAATTTGGGGTCAAATGAAAACTGTTTTTTTTTAATAAAAACCAGTTAAAATCGTTAAAAAACCCATAAAAAATTTAAGAACGGGGAAATGTCTTTTTTGGCCCAGACAGGTATTTTTCCCCAAATTTCTAAAGTCTACTGATACTGAACAGAAAAATGTTAAATTTGATAAAATTTAAATTTTTTTGCTCTCTGGGTTTTTGGAAAGAACTCCTAATGCGAAACCTTCGTTTTTTTTCCTCTGGCGTTAGCAAAATGTTCATTGCCCAAAATCACATTATCTGGGGTTGGGAGCCTTATGGAACATCGGTCGTCTCGCCAAATTTCCTTTTACTGCACCTGTTCTCTTTTTTCCATGCCACGAAAAGCACTTTTAAAGCTCTTTTGCCGGGGTTCCCCAAGTGGTTAGCGTGATAAAAGCGGATCTGTGGTGGACCCGGGTGGTGGGGCCTACCCAAATCCCGGGGATGTTAAGGTGAAAACACTGAGCAAAAGGGGGCGACGGTGGTGAAAAGGGTTCACCCGGCCATGGTTGGTGCTTCCCCGGGTTAACTAGAGGAAGTCCCAGGTATCTTTAAAAGGCAAAATCCCCCCTTTTTTTTTTAAGTGCACATACCCGCTTTTGGTGGGGAAAACCCCATTATGTACATTTTTTATTTACATTCTGTTCGACAGCCCCTTGACCTTGTTATAGTCTGATTCAAACCCGGATGCTTGATTTTTAACGCTTTTCCATGTAAACTGAAGTCATCGTCTTGACCTTGCACACCAACTTTGTTTAAAAGTGACACCCCTTTTTGGGTCATTCAAACCCAAACTTTTGTTTTCCCCGAAATCATTTTGAAAAATTTGGGGTGATATTTTGCTGCAAAATCTCTAATTTTTTTCCCCAAGACTTCAGAGGGGCATTTTTAAAATTTGTTTGGAAAACAAAATTTAACCAGTGCGGGAAAAAAACCCGTTTTCATGTAGTCCCAGCCCCACTGGGAAACAGGGCTTGAAAAAAGGGTTTATAAAAGGACAGTTAAATGAATTCGTTCGCCCTCTTGAATTTTCCCAAATCGGGGTCATTTTGCAAAGATTTGGCCATTTGAAATTTGCTGGGCATTTTCCCCCCCTGGCTCAAACTGAAAAAAATTTTAAGGACCCATACATGATAGTTTTTTTTTGGTACGTGAAATTGCCCCAAATTTTACCGAAAAAAGGGGCCTTTGATTCATCTGTTTTTTAATTTCCCCTTTCTTTTCCCGGGGCCCAATAAAATGTGAAAAACTTCTGTTTAAAAATTGCAAAAAGTGAAAGGCCTTTTCTTTCTTTGCCCGTCCCTTTCACGTTGCAATTTTTTTTCTTAGTGCGGGTTTACCTCTGGTTTTTTTCCAAAGCTTTTTTTTTCATCATAGCAGCGGAGTTTGGCTGTGCGTTTTGCCACATTTTCATCCTGTGTTCAGTATTTTTGAAACAAGGCCCTTTGGTTTAGCCTGACTCTAGTGTGTTTCAAACCCCCGGGATCTCCCCTGGAATGTGCAAAAAAATTGTGTGTTTTTTCGAGTGTGAAATGGGTTTTTAACTGAAATCGGCATTATGATTTTGTGATTTCCTTGTAAAAAAAAATAAAAAAAGGATTACAAAACACACACACAACACACACACAAAATACAAAACCAAAACACACACACACACCCCCACCCCCCCCACCCAAAACATGTCACTTTGGGGTCTAGGGGTCCAAAAGGGAAGGCTGCCCCTCGAACATCGCGAACGCCCCAACAACAGACCACCAAAGATGTTCAAAATTCACACCCCTTTTTTAAACCAAAACGAAAAAATGAAAAAACCCGAACGGGGTGGGGGGGGTAACTAATTTAATTTCTAGAATAAAAAGGTTCCCAAACAACACCCTCCCTCCTTACCACCAAAACCCCGAAAAATCGAAGGGCGGGGGAAACAGTGGGAAGAGGGGGGGGGCCCAAAACCTTAAAAAAAAGCATGAAAAACGATGGGGAAGGGTAAAAAACCGACAGGAGGGGACCCCGCCCGAGCCCAAGCACACCAACATCCCGCTCGGCCCCTAAACCCACACATCGCTAGCTTGCAAGTTCACGCCCCGGGGGGAGGGGGGGGGTTGGAAAAGGTCCACGATTTTCCCTTCGGAACCCCTAAACCAAAAGGGGGGGGAGTAAAAGGGGCCCAGGGGCTCCTCTTCGGTCCAACGACCCGCCCCGGGAAAACCACAGCTTTTAAAACCCAAACTACTTGGACCGTTTTTTTTTTTTCCTAAAGTAGGGGAAAGTGGGGGAGGGCCCCAATCGTTCCAAAAACCCTCACCCCGCATCTATCCACAATTCCCCCCAAGAAGGGATACCCAAAAACCCTTTTTTTTACCCAAAAGGGGGGGGGGGGGGGAGAAGGCAGAAAGAAAGAAAGGGTGAAGAATTTAGGACATTTTACGAGGGTCACACAAAAAAGGCACTCTCACATTTACCCCCCCTGTCCGGGAAAAAAACAAGGGGAAAAAGGGGGAACCCATGGGGGGGACTCCAAAAACGGTGCCACCCCCGAAGATTTCAGGAAAACCCCCTTTTTTCCGCCTGCAAAAAAAGGGGAAAACACTGCGCAACGCAGTACTATATTATCCAAAGGAAAGATTTTTTCCCCCAAAAAAAAAACACCCCGGAATCCAATGAAATTAAAATGTCTTTCCACTTTTTACATATGGAATGGTCGGTCGCTTTCGAAACCCGATACGCAACACCTTCTTAACCCTTTTAAACCCCTGTCTATCCCCTTGGGGGTGAGAACACCCAAAAATTTAAATGGACTGGGGTGTTTTCTCTATTTAACCCAAAGAGCCCCGCCCCGGGTTTCAGCCGTGCCCCTCTCTGGGGAATTTCTGTCCAACGTGAAAGGCCTAAGAGCAGGCAATAAAATAGATCTCCCTTTCCGGAGGGATTACGTGGTTCCCTAAAGCAGTTTAGTAAATCCTGCTTTTTTAAATCTTAAACCCAACCCTTTTTTTTTTTTCTTTGGGTTCACATCTTGGCTAAGGTATTACTATAATGCGGAAGAATTTTTATCCTGCACTGTTTTCCCCCACTAAAAAATTGTTAAGCCTACTATATTGTGTGTGTGTGGGTCAGTTTGCAGAAAACCCCTAAATAATGAGCTAGGCAATTCAAATTGTTTTTAGATCTGCCCTCCCAAAGTCAGCTTTTGCCTTATTTTTACCCTTTTTGGTTTTTTTTTTTTTTCTTTGTTCCCTTTTGATAATTTTGAAATAAAAAATAAATCTTGTCTCCCCAAAAACCAGTATCTGTGTAAAGATTTTTCCCAAAACCGAAGAGTTCCGCCCTGTGCGGGGAAATACGGTTTCCCCCATACGTAGAGGCGGGAAGTAAACCAGTTGTCGGGTAAAATGGCATACCATTTGAAAAGGTTTACAAAACCCCACAAGATAAAAGGGGGACATCCTTTAAATGAAAAGGGTAAAGGATCCAAAAAATTTTTAGAGGGTAGTGATCAAAAGTTTCAGATATAAAAATTTAACCCCCCGGTGTAAAAGGTAGTAGATTCATCAGATTTAGAAAAAAGGGGCTCAAAAGATGAAAGGCGATCTCCCCCAAACGCAGAAGTACATGGAAACCAGATACAAAAAGAACATTACCCATCAGATGCGGAGGAACACGTTAAAACATATGCAGAGGTTTTCCCCCAAATGGGAGAGGTAGTTTGGCCCACCGAGGGGCACAGAAAAGGGGTCCCCCGTTTGTGAGGCAAAAGGCCCCCAAAAAGGGGCATGGAGGTAGAGGGTGCCAAATGGAGAGGTGGGTCCCCCACCAGAAAAAAAGAGATCCCGGGGCCCACCGTTTGTAGGGTTTAAGGGCTCCCCCCTAAAAGTGAAACCCCCCCCAAAATTCCGAAGTAGATGGCCCACAAAAGGAATGGGTAGCCCCCCCCACCAAAAGGTAGGGGGAAAAGGCCCCAAAGATGAAGGTTTTTTGGTCATCATTTCCGAGGGATGTAGCCCCCCGATGAAGAGGCCCCCCCAGATGAAGGGCAGGGCCCAGTATTTTCCACTGGTTTGGGAAAACGTAAATTTTACTCTACTGGGGTTTAAAACGGCAACCGGCGCGCATGCGTGCGTGCGCGTGCGTGCGTGCGTGCGTGCGTGCGTGCGGGGGTTTGGCGTGCTTTCTTTGCGTGCGTGTGTGTGGTGTGTGTGTTGTGTTGTGGTGTGTTGGGGTGTGGTGTGTGTGTGTGTTGTGTGTGTGGTGGTGTGTGTGTGTGTGTGTGTGTGTGTTGTGTGTAAAAATGCAAAACCCACATTTTTTTAATTTTAAAAATTTTGGGCTCTCAAATATCCACAGTTTTATCAAACCCAATGGTTACTTCAATCTCACCCCCGCCGTTCTCCTAACTCGACAATATTTCCCCTAAACCCTTTTCCGCCTAACTTGCCCCCTGGGACGAAATATAAAATTAAATGTTTTTTTAAGCTTTTGCTGTTCTTGTTTTTACAAGTATTTCCCCAAGTTTTTTTAAAAATGCGCCCCGGGCCCATCGGCAGTGGGTCGCCCCTCTTATTTTTCCCCTTTCCTCTCCCCCTCCCTTTTCCCCCAAGCTAAACCCTTTCCCCCTTTAATTTTCCTTATTTACCAGACAGCGACATGCTTTTAAAATTTCGGTTTCTTCATTTATGTAAAGTTTTTTCACTGTCTTTTGAGAAGCCCCAAATTTTGGGCCCAAAAAGTGGGGGTGGGGTTTGCTGGAGGGTGTAACTGGGGCCCCCACTGACGTTTTTTCTGTTTTGGTTTCGATGATCCGTAACATTTTCCCTACCGGGTTTTTGGGTTTCATTGGAGGTGGTTCTAGCATAATTTCTTTGTTAGAATTAGTATGTTTCTTTTTTGGGAATTAGGAATCTAACTAGCTTTTTAAAGGGCATCTGCTGGATCCGGGAGAAATTTTTAAAAATGTGGGGGCCGTTTGTGAAGTGGCTGCATTGTGTTTGTAATGATAAGTACTGTCTTAGGAAACTTCCCCAAAATTTTATTTCCTTTCCGAAAGGGTGTAATCTTTTTTCCGTATAAATTAAAATCCCCAAAAAATGTCTGGGGGGGGGTGGAAAAACATACAAAATATAAAAGGTTGGCCCCTCCCCTCCCCCAAAAACTCTCTAAAAGGGTTTTTGAGTTCCCTGTTTTTGGGCCTGCAAACATTCAGTCACAGCAAGAACTTTTGGGTTTGGTGCCAGAGATTGCTTGTGGAACTTTTCCGCTATGAAATTGTGGTCGTTCTTTTTTGTTTCGGGTGGTTCCCGGTTGGCGGAGTTTTTTTCTAGCCCGGTACAAGTGGGTTTTTGCTGGAATGCACCGGTGGCAGCTGGATAGTGGAGGGGGACAACTGGTGGGGGTACTGTGCATTTCAATTTTTCCCAAACCTTAAAGACGAAAATTTGGAACATTATACGTTTTCGTTCTTGCTCTTTCACCTTTTCGAACTTTTCAAACATCCAACTTACATTTCCATTTTTCCCTTTTTTGGGGCCCAAAACCTCTTCTTCTCTCTCTCCCCTCTCTTCTCCTCTCTCTCTCTCTCTCCTCTCTCTTCTTCTCCCCCTCTCCCCTCTCTCTCTCCCCGCTTCCTCTTCTCTCAAAACCACTAGATTAACCCACCCCCGGGCTATAAGTATTTTTCCCTTCCCCGTTTTCGGGAAAAAATAAATTTCTTCTAAATCTTTTATAAGCTTCTGTCATTTTGTATTCTTAATCCCACAAAAGCAAATAAACCGTATGCGTTTGGCTTTTTGCAGTGGGTTGCCAAACATGCTCTTCATCGACAGAAAAAAATTAAAACACCGAATACGTCTCAAAAAAAAGAAGACTTTGTTATTTTTTTGTGCAAAGAAATTCGTTAAAACCCAAAAAAAAGGCTTTTCCCCTGAAAAGAATTTTAAAAAGAGATAGGGGGAAACAGGGGCCCCCAGCACCCTAATGGCCCCCAACTTTAAACGTGAAAACGATGGTTCTTCAAAGAAATTGGCCTTATTGAAACTGTTTGAGATGTAAAACACTTTCAATGAGTTTTGTCTAAAAATTAATGGGCTGTTTTTATTCCAAAAGGAAACCCACCATCTACACGACAGGAGATTTCCAACCCCTTGGTCAAAGATTGAATTTCCTTCCCCTGGGTTTCGTTCCCGAAGTCAGTTTCTTAACAAAAATGAAGAATAAGAAATCCTTTAGCTTGAAAAATTCCAAAAGGGATCTGTAACCCAACATTGCTTTGCTCTAAGGGCCCTACAGGGGGCCGTTTTACCTGTTATTGGGCCATATTTTACAAAAAGTGTCCCCTTAATTAAAAAAAAATCTGAAAAAATGATTCCCCTTTCCCCCAAAAAAAAAAATCTCCCGGATTTAAACCAAATTTCCCTGCCACCTCTCTTCTAAACACTTTCAAACCCAAAACG
Organism: Conus ventricosus; assembly: GCA_018398815.1. Taxonomy (NCBI): domain Eukaryota; kingdom Metazoa; phylum Mollusca; class Gastropoda; order Neogastropoda; family Conidae; genus Conus; species Conus ventricosus. The sequence goes on along the minus strand of CM031595.1, from coordinate 132,948,901 downwards.
CGGGGGGGAAAAAACCCCAAATCTATACACAGGGGAAAAAACACAGGCTTTTAAAAAAAGCATATGGGTTCATAGACCACAATATGTTAAAAGAACATTTAAATTTTTTTGGTTTAAAAAACTTGGAGCAGTTTCTTTCCCCCTCTTCTCTTTGAACAGAATGAACCCGTCTTCTTGAATGGTCACATTTCTTCGGGATAATTAATAAAGCATTACAAAGCTCGGTTCTTTCCTTATTATTTCATTTCATTTTATTTGATTCAATTCCCAATTACTTCTTTGCATTTATTGGAAAAATAAATTTTCCGGTGATGTAACCCCAGTGGGCATCAGTTGTCTCTTTTTTGCTGTAGACTGGACCTTTATTCCCCAACAGGGGCTGAAGTAAGCTTTGAATGAAAATTAAACCCCGAATTTTACCAGGGCAGCGAAAAATCTGTTGGGGCCCACTCTTTGGGCAAAAATTTTAAAATGGCAAAAATTTTCAATCAAAGTCGGCAAACAGTTGGGCCGTAAGTTGGGTTTGTTAAATTAACATAACAGATGTCGACCCTAAAAGGCGAGTTACTTTTTTTAAAGTTCCTGCTTTACCATACAAAAAATGTTTCATTTCACCCGAAGAAAAACCCCGCCCTAATCGCCTCTAAAGAATAGAGGGGCAACCAAACCCGGGTCTGACCTCCCTTAAACACCCCCCGGTCCCAAAACCCCGTTACATGATATGCCAGAAAAAACCAAAGGCGTTTAGGTTCAGAAGGTGGTGTTCATGTTCAAAGTCGGGAAAAACCCCCCTCTCTCTCTCTCCCCCTCCTTTTCTTTTCTCCTCCCTCTTTTTTCTCTCTCTCTCTCCTCTCCTTCCTCTCTTCTCTCTCTCTCTCTCCTCTCTCTCCTTTCCAAAGGTTGACCCCCCAGAAAAATATTTTTACAGTTTTTTAAATCAAAAATTCCAAAAGATTACTTCTAAAACATGAGAGGAAAAAACTTCCAGAATGGGAAAAATTGTTTAAATCAAATCTTTTCTGGGGGGGTTTCGATATGGGTTTTCGTCTGGGTTTTTTCGGAAAAAAGGGAAAATTTACCCACAGTGTACCCTTTTTTTTTATGTTGGCGTTTTTCCCTTTTCCCTTTTTTTAAACTCTTTCAATGTACTAGATTGTTTGATTGGGAAAAAAAGAAACATAATGCATGAAGTGGCTTTTTTTTGTTTTTTTTTCTAAACAAAATTTCTACCTTTTTAAAAAAAACCGAAAAGAACATTCAAATTTTCAGAAATTTCGTTGGGGCTAAGCAATTTTTCTATAGTTTCACTCTAATTTTTGGTTCCCTTTTTAAAAAGGGGTGAGTAACTAGATCTAGTGTTTTAATGTTGTTTCGAAGGGTTTTGTTGTTTTTTGGGGTTTCCCCCCCCCCGCTGAAAGGGATACGGCTGGTTTTCCCGGGGAAACCCAAAAATTTAGAACGTCTTTGTTTTAAAAAAAAGTAAGGTTTTTAACCCTTAGCCCTTTTACGTTTTATTCTTTATTTTTTACTGAAGGCGCCCGTTTTAGTTTTTTCCCCTTTAAAACAGTCCCAGACAGTCCGGACCCCGACTGAAAGTGTTACCAGCGACCCCCCAAACGTGGGGAAAACCCTTTCAGACACTGCGGGAAGGGCTTTAAAAGGGAAATAAAATGTAAGTACATGTTGTTCCAAAATGTTGGTTGTAACTCCTGTCAGCAAAATTAGAAACTGATCGACGAAAACTGGGCAGAAGAACTTCATCTTTGTGTGACAAAAGGGAACTGGAAAAAGAGCCCAGTAAGAATTAAAATTTTTACACACGGGAAAAACAAAGCACGCACGCGTCACCAAAAAGCAAGTGCGTATGGGACGAAAACACATACAACACGCACGCACGCCCGCACGCACGCGCACACACCCCCACACCCCACAAAACACACACACACACACACACCCACCACACACCCACACACCCCACACACACACACCCACACACACCCCACAAACAACCCCACACACACACACACACACAAAACACCACCAAAACAAAGAGAGGGGAGAGAGAGAGAGATGAGAGAGAGAGAGAGAGGGGAAAAGAAGAGAGGAGAGAGATTCTTTTGAAGAAATTCAGTTGTCCCAAAGGGCTTTTCTTAAAATAAAAATGTCTTTCTTTTTTGGGATTATAATCATTTTAAATTACAAACCCTCCTTCTTAAGAATCCGTTTGAAATGGCAACACATTAAAATCGCCGGACCCCTCCAGGGGTGCAGATTCAAATTCCCGGGCCCCACCAATAACATTTCTGACAGTAGAAGGGGTCAGGGGTTACGAACCGGTGTTACCCCTCTCCATAAAATTTTTAAGAAACTCAGGGGGAGAAACCGTAAACTTATAAGGGTTTTCCCTTTTCTCCCCCACCTGCCCTCAACCTCGCCCCACAGTTTTTTTTTCCCCCCCTGTATTTTGGGTCTGTGTACCCCAAATTTTTACAAAAAACCCGCCATTCCTCAAAGGGCTCTTCAGCCTTTTTTTGAGAATAGAAAATCTTCCGGTTTTAATCGAGGGTTGTAAAAAAAATTTCAAAAATTTTACTATTAATCATATACCTTGACTATAAGTCGTTTCTTAAAATATTCAAACCCGGTCATGAAAACTTTTGAAATATACCTCTTTCACCCAAAAAACGTGAAAGGAGTGGGGGTGAGAGTTTTACAGAAACATAGAAAAACTTGATTCAATGAAGCCACCTCACTTTCCCTATTTCCGGTTTAAAAAAAGGTTTTAAAAAATTTTTCCCAAAAGATTCCACCGAACAATGGCCCCTTGCGCCCAATTTAACAAATGTACGGGGAATCGGGTCTTCTTTCCCTTTTTTGATTTCCCCCGGCGTTTTTTATCTTACCCTAGGAGACCTTTAAAAGTCCCAAACCGGGTTTTTGTTTTGTCTTGTAATTCGTTTGTCCACTTTTTTTCAGTGGAGTCTTATAAAGACTGTTCAACATTTGTGCAGATCTCACGTCTGCAGTCCCTCACACTGCAGCCAATCAAAAGAGGTTTTGCTGTTTCAGCAGAAAGTCCCGGCAAGGTAAAAAAGCACAAACCTCCACACCGGGAGGAAAAAAGGGGCCCCAGCTTCACACATCTACTCCCTTTTGGGGGAAAGGGCTAAAACCCGCAACTTATTTTTTCTCCCAGCAAAAGGTTTTTTTAACAGGTTATTTCAATTTGTTGTCGTCCTTTGAGGAATTAGTGGGACAGTAGGGTAGGGTCGGGGGCGGTGCAGGGACGGTTGGGGTGGAAAAAGGGGGGAGGGATGGTTTGGGGGTTGGTAACCCTTGGGGCCCCTTTTGCCCGTTTGGTTTTGGTGGGGTTTTTCTTCGCACCTATGTTTAGGGTTTTATGCCCGGGGTGCTCTCTCTCTCTCTCTTTTCTCTCTCTCCTCTTCCCCTCTCTCTCTCTTTTCTCTCTCCCCCTCTTCCCTCCTCTCCTCTCCCCTTTTCCTCTCTTCCCCTCTGTATGTATGTATGTATGTTGTAGCATATTTTTTCATGTGTAAAAATCAGGGTGGGGGCTTGGGGATTTTGGCGGGGTGTGTGTTGTGGTGTGTGTTTTTGGGTGTGTGGGGTGTTGTTTTGTGTGTGTGTGTGTTTTGTGGGGGTGTGTGTGTTTTGTGGTGTGGTGGGGTGTGGGGGGGTGTGTGGGTGTGTGTATGTGGTGGTGTTGTGTTTTGTGGTGTGTGTGTGTTTTTGTGTGTTTTTTGTGTGTGTGTGTGTGTGTGGGTGTGTGTGTTTTGGGGTTTTGTTTTGTGTGTGTGTGTGTTGTGGGTGTGTGTGTATGTTGTTTGTGTGTGTGTGTTCCCTTTTTCACGCTTGTGTATTTTTACCGCTTTGAAATTACCCGTTTAAAAACTGAAATTTCCCCATTTCCTGTTTTCCCTCGTGAAAGGAAATGGGAAAACCTGGGTTTTTGGGAAAAGCGTACTTAGACTCCCTAAAAAAATGCCCCTACATCTGGGGAAATTGGAAAGGCAAGTCATGGGAAGGTCGCTGGGTGTTTGTCGGGGCCCCTGCAATATGTCGGAGTTTGGGGCAGGTAAAAACAAAAGAGACCCTTTTCACACGATCCCAATGGTCATTTCACTTACATATAGACATAGACCTATATGCATGGGGGGTTTTTCCCCTCTTTCTTTCCCCTTTTCTCTCTCTCTCTCTCCCCTCTCTCTCTCTCCCCCTCTCCCCTCCCTCCCCCCTCTCCTCTCTCTCCTCCTCTCTCTTCCCCCTCTCTCTCTCTCTCTCTTTTCTATTTCTCTGCAGATAAAGGCCCCGGATACAAACCTTAAAACCCAAAAAGTATCATGCGGGTTTATTCGGTCCCGGAAAAGTTAAGTGCTTTCCCCCTGTCCCAAAACCCGGAAAATCCACTTTCCACCCGCCCGGTTTCAAAGGAAAAAAGGGGAAAACTGGATAACAAATTTGACCCCGAGACGATGCACTTTCATGAAAGAGCAAATTTTTAGCATAAAAATAGGCCCAAATTTGGAAAACTCTCTAAACCCAAACCCCGGGGTTTACGCCATTTTGTGAAACAACTAAAAAAGAGGGGATGAAAAAGATTCTGGAAGAAAAAGAACATCAAGGAACAGGGCAAAGGCGCCTCGAAAAGGGGAAAAAAAGATGTAGAAAAATATGGAAAAAAACTAAAAGCACAGCATAGTGGGTTGAAGCAAAACCAAAATAGAGTGCTCTAGAATAACACCCAAATGAAAATCCCCAACAACAAGCACATGCATTAAACTCCCTAAAAAACATTTTCCCCCATTTCGAAATTAGCTGAGAAAGGGGGAAACCCTTTGAGAGCGACACAAAAAACAAACCCAAAAAAAACATTTTTTCTGGAAAACACCCTTTATTAAATCTGGGAACTACAATAATTGTTTTTCGTCACTAGCCTTAGATGAAAAAAATAAAAGAAAAAACCCAAAAAGAAAAAAACGAAACACGTCGTCCCCCACATGCGTTTCCCGAATGTTTTTTGGGCCCTCTTTAGGGAATGTTGAAAAATAAGTTCCCCTTGCCGCATCCCCCTTTTTAAACAGGATGAATGTATTTATGCATTTCAGCCTTTCAAGCAAAAATTTATCCGAGGATGGGATTGTACTTTCAGTTTCCCGTTTTTTTTCAGACATAATTTTAACCCCGCCAAAGGTGACTCCCCCCCCCTAACCCCCCCCCCCCCCCCACCCCCTTTTTTTCATGATGTGTACACAAAGAAGTAAGTTGTATGAATTTTGTTAGGTCATGAAAAAAGGGGGGAAGATGCATTTACATTGGCAAAAAAAAGAGAAGAAATAATGTTCTCCCCGAAAGACACCAAATCTGACCGGGAATAATTAATGCTGAGAATTAAAACCCTTATAAAAAAATGGGTTTAGTACTGCCATCCAGCCCGGACTGCATCAAAAGTTTTCCCATATTGATCCTTTGTATGTGTTTTGTCTGTGGGGTGTGTTGTGTGGTGTGTGTGTGGGGGGTGTGTGTTGTTTTGTGTGTGTGGTTTTTGTGTGTGTGTGTGTGTGTGTTTGTGTGTGTGTGTGTGTGTTGTTGTGTGTGTTTTGGTGTGTGGGTGTGTGTGTGTGGTGTGTGGTTGTGGTGTGTGTGGGGTGTGTGTGTGTGTTGGGGAAGGAGAAGAAAAAAAGAAAGAGAAGAGAGGAGCAGACAAAACAGACAGACGGGCAGACAACAGCAGAGACAGAGAGCCCAAAGGGCACACAGAGAGAGGGGAGAAAAGAGGGAGAGAGAGAAAAAGAGGGGGAGAGAGGGGAGGGGGAGAGAAAAGAAGAGTTTTAGATTCGATTCAAAAAGTTTTTTTTCTTTTAAGGGGCCCTTTGGCCCCCCAGAAGGGGGGTGTACATAAGACAATAAAACAGCATCACCAGATTCAATATGATAATTAAATTACATAAAAGCTTTTGCCCTTTTAAAAAAATTTTTCCCGGGTAAACCGCCCCCAAAATGGTTTTTCAATGCTTTTATTTTAGATTTTCAAATTTCCCAAACAAGCCCGAAAAGGGGAAGGGCCCTTTTATAAAAATTTTCCCTGGAATGAAATTTTTTCCCTTAAATTTGTTTAAATTTTGGACAAGTTTTAATTTCAAAAGGGAATTCATCTTCCCTTTACTGTCGACATTTAAAGGGCATAGCAGATTTAGAGTTATTAAAATTTTTTTTTTAACCCATAATGAGAACAAAATATCAGACACCCAGTTCTAAAAATTTGTCATTATAAACTTTTGGGGCCTGTCCATACGCATGACATTTACATTGGGGGAAAAATGAAGAACAAAAAATGTTCTATAAAAAATAAACCCGTTACTATTTTGAAAAATGGAAATTCCCGTCCTTTCCATCTACAAACGGTAAGTCTTTCTTTTAAAAGTCGGACAAAGTTGTTTCATAACTCCGACACCTTGGTTAAGCCACACATTTCCCAAAACCTATTTTATAAAATTTTATTTTTAGCAAGCGAACCCATTTTATTTGCCTTATTATCTAGTTTTAACACATTTTAAAACGCTTTTGAGGGATTTATGTTCCGCCATCTCGTTTGTTTTAAAAACCCGTACTTTACACATTTAACAGTGGGGTGCAAAGATAGGGGTATCGTCCCGGGCTCACCATAAAACAAGAAACATTTTGGGGGTGTGAGACCCCAAAACCTTTTTTTTAAAAAAAAATAAATGAATTTTTTCGCATTGGGCAGCCCAGCAACAAGACCCCACGGGGTTTTCCCGGGCCCCCTATTGAAAAATGGCCCGGATTTTAGCATCCCCAACCCCCCAAATTTTCCCCAAAAACAAAAGGGAAGAGATTCATTGTTAATCATCGACAATTTCTTTAAATCATCAATGCGGGTTTTTTTTTTCTACCGCAATATCTTTACCCGCCCAAAAAAATCAAACCCTTAAAACTTGTAAGGGGGTATTAACCCCAAGAAATTAAAATACATTTACAACAGGCTATTTATTGGGAATTTTATGTCCAATTTTTTTCTAGCAGGGGGTAAACCCCCTTTTCTGGAAAAAAATTTTGTTTCTTTTTCTCCCTATTTACTTTTTAACTGGGTGAATCAGCTGCCCTTTGCAAACTAATTTAAATGAGTTTGGGGGCCTTTTACAGGCTCTGATATTTAAAGGGAAAAATCATCAGCAAAAAGTAAAAAAAAATAATTTTAAGAACGTCCCCTTACCCAAAAAGGGCCCCCATGCTTTCCAGAGCTTAGACTTTGGAAGTCAACCCATTAAAAAATAAAGAAAACCAAAAAATGGGCTGCCAAAAACACCCTGCTTAACGCCCGAAAGTACCGTTTATTAATCTGGGTTTAAAGCAGCACCACAACGCCCCCCTTGCCTTACATGGTCATCCCTACCATAATCCCTTTTTTTCATCTTTCCATGAATTTTGTTTTTTAAAAAAATAGGGCCCAAAAAATGTTTCCCATTAATGAACCCCAAACCTTTTTCAAAATCGGGTGAAAGCAACCCTAAAATTTTTCGATTTAGGAAAAAAACTGTTTTTTAAAAGAAAATGATAGGGGGAAAATATGGTCTATTGTGGAATGTTTGTTTAAATCCAGCTTGAAATTTACCTGTAATGTTTTATCCTCAACCCCAAACCCTTTAAATCTTTTTTTAATAACTGTACTATTAAAACAAATTTTCTACATTTCATTTCAAGCGAATTTTTCCCCTGTAGTTATTTGGATTCATAAACATCACCCTTTTAAAATTGGAAAAAAAACTGATCCCCCAGCTTTTAGGGGATACCTCTAATTTAAAAAGGGGGAAATTTAAACATTTAACAAAAAATTCCATTTCTAATTTTCTTGGAAGCCTTTTTTGCTAAATTTTCCCCCTTTCTTTTTTTCACTCCCGCCGCCTTGGGTTTTTTCCCGTGGGCTTTAAAAACGCCAAAATTAATTTTTTTCCCGCTGAAAATAGGTATTCCCAAAAACCTTTGCTATCACTATTTTTCAGATTCAACCCATCGTCATACAACAATCGTTTATTATTTAAGGGAAATATAACGATTTCCCAAAAACCCCGTTGGTTAAATAATATCTTTTCCTGAATCAGAAACATTAACAAAATTTTTGGTTTCTTTCCAAAAAAATTTTTTAAAATGTACTACCAATCGTTTTTTGCTAAATATCATTCAAAAACTGGCTTCTTTTTTTTGGAAATTTTTTCCCCCCAATTTCCCGAATTCCCGTTGGGCTTTTAACCCAAGTAAAAAAATTATTGGGGCAAAATTCATTGGGGGCGCTTCTTTTTTCTCTTTAACAAATGTTTTAAATTTGCGCCTTTCTATACATAAAAAGGTTTTGGGGGGGGGTGGGGAAAAAATGTCGCTTAAAAAATTTTTTTCAACAAATTTCGTACAGTTCTTTTGGGGCCCCATGACATTCATACATACCAGTTTGTCCCTTTCATGCCCTTACCAATTTTACCTGTTTCCTTCAAAAGTTTGCTGCACTTTTTTTACAAAGATTAAAAAACTCAAGTGCCCTCGTTAATATTTTCATTTAAAACGATCGCCAAATTTCCCAAATAATTTGCCCTTTCATTTGAAAAAGATTTGTTTTGAACATACTGCTGTGGGCTTCGTCCCATATAAACTTTTCCAAAACCTGAACATTACCATTATCTTTTTGGCCCTATCTTATTATTTTTTAGGGAATGGGTATTAACTCCAAAGGGCAAATGATCAGATTCGAAACCCGTCAGACATTCTTCTACTGCTATCAGAAAAAATTGAGAAAAGAAATTCGACAGGAAAAAAGTATCATTTACACTGCTACCATTATCCGATATGTACGGAATGAAACCCTTTAAGGTTTCCCTGACAAATAACCTTAAAATTTCCAGTTTTTAAAAAAGTGAACATGTTGAGTAACATTTTTCCATAGTTTTTTTAAGCCCTGGTCTTTCCAAAAATTTCTGTTCAAGTTCAAAGGACCCCTCAAATGTTTATTTTTATAATCACACTTTAGTTACAAAAAAACACTAGAAATGTTTGAGGGTTTTACTGTTTTTTGTCTCCTTTTTTTAACATAACCCCTCATGTTTTTCATTACAACCCCCCAAAAAATACATAAAAAATCTTCCATAAAGCGACACCACTTCCACAGTCAAAAAAAGCACATAAAAGGGTGAGTTTTTTGGTGGAAAGTTTAAACACAAACATAGTAATGCTCTGTCTATACCGAAAAAAAAATTTTATCCAAAAAAAAAGCGAGAAAAAGAAGATTTTACACACAAGGGTTTTACATAAGGACCCAGCTCATTCCTTTCAAGGCAGACAATTTTGCCTGAGCGTCTTCCCTGTACTGACGTTTAATTTTCCGGTTACAAAACCCCCGTGTACCCTTTTTAAAAAAAAACAACTGAAAATCTTCTAAAAACGCCAAAAATAAAAGAACAAAAAAAAAAAAAAGCAAAAGGAAACCCTTCGAAACAAACTCATGATAAATAATTTTTTTTAAGCAATCCATTAATGTTCCGGGAAAGAAAACGGTTTTTAAGGTTTTCACCCCAGTGGCTCATTAAAACCCCATTTCTCAACCCCCGGAGAGTTTTTGGAAAATATTTACATTTTATTCAAAACACCCACGGAACACTGTCCCCCGTGTTTTAGGTGGGCACCCAAAAATCGTCCCCAGAACACGGGGGCAGTTTTCACGTGGCTCGCCAAACTTACTGCCACTGCCCTGCGGGCCAGGTAACCGGGGTCGCCTGGTAGAAATTCCCCCCACAGCCGGGGACAAGGGTCGGGGGTGGAAAGGGGGCCGGGCCCGGGAACCCCTTTTCATTGGCCCGAGTGGGCACCTGAGTCCAACATATACCGGGGTACCCGGCCCCCAACCCGATGATCATGGGGTATGGTGGCCCGTTTCCCCCCCCCCCTTCCCCGCCCTTTTTTAGATGAAAGGGGTCAAATTTTCTTCGGGGTTTTTCTCCCTCTGGTAAGAAATCCTGCCCACCAAAAAAACGCCGGGGCCCTTTAATTTTTGTTTCGTTTTTCATAATTTTCCTCTTCTGTTTTTTTAAAAAAACACAAACTAGCGATGATCCCGGGGAATCCCGCTTAGGGGTTCACCCCGTGGGGCCCCCAACAAAAAACTACGTCACGGGGCCGCCCCAAATTTTCAAAGATGACATCCCTAAGCAAATCCTTTCCCCATTCAGCACTTGTCTCTTTTTCCCCCCTTTGGGAAGCCCCAGAACAAAACGTTTTTATCCGTCTGGACCTCCCCCCCAGGGGCGTCCGCTTCCTTTCCTGGGTTTTCCCCTCCCCGATGCCATGTCGTCCCTTCCTTCTCTGCAGGTCGTTGCTCTCCCGCCCCAAGGGTTTTCACCTCCCCTCTCGCCCTCTCAGCTTTTTCCTGCATTTTCCGCATAACCCCCCACGCAGGCCCCGTTTTCCTGCTTGAACCCCCGTCGAAATTTTCCCTTTTTTCGACTGGAAAAAGGTCCCGGGTCGGGCAAGGGGGGGGGGGGCGGGGGGCCTTCGTCGGGTGGGTAAGGTGCCGCCCTGAGGGTTTTAAGGGTTCTCCGGCTCACTCTGCCAAAACCCCTCGTCCCAGTCCCGGAGAATCGTGTCTGCCTGGAGCCTCACGGCCTTGCGAAGGGTTGGGATCAGTTTTTGTTTTTCAAACATATTTTAACCCCGCCAAAGGGGAAATCCCCCCCCTAAAACCCCCCCCCCCCCCACCCCACCCCCTTTTTTTTCTGATGTGTTTCACAAAAAGTAAACTTGTAGAATTTTTTGTTAAACGTCCCTGAAAGAAGGGGGGAAAATGCGTTTACCTAGGAAAAAAAATGAGATGACGTAATATTCTCCTAAAATACACCAAATCTGACAGGTAATATATTGAATGCTGAAGAATTAAGACATTATAAACAAATGTTGAGTACTGCCATCCAGCTGGACTGCATCAACTGTTGTGCCATATATTGATCATTTGTGTGGTGTGTGTGTGTGTGTGTGTGTGTGTGTGTGTGTGTGTGTGTGTGTGTGTGTGTGTGTGTGTGTGTGTGTGTGTGTGTGTGTGTGTGTGTGTGAAGGAGAGAGAGAGAGGAGAGAGGAGGAGAGAGAGAGAGAGAGAGGAGAGAGAGAGGGGAGAGAGAGAGAGAGAGAGAGAGAGAGAGAGGTGGGAGATTGTACAAGTCGTTAATGAGCGTAGAAAGGAAGAGATATGGGCGTCACCATGGGTTTTGTTTCAATCAATTCTGCAATATTGAAAATGTTCTGAAAGTTTCAGTTGAATATTCACAGCAGTTATCATTAGATGACATTTGTTCAACGGATGGTTGGAATTGGCTCATATATTTCACACACACACACACACACACACACACACACACACACACACACACACACACACACACACACACACACACACACGCGCGCGCGCGCGCGCGCGTACAACCCAAACAGGGAGGATACATGAACTCAGTTAGGTTTCACATGTGCGTAAAAATGTCGCTTTAAAGAAATAGATGTTTAACAAATAGACTATACTTTCCTTGGAAACTAAAACACGAGCATGTGTACTTTAAGTTTATTTTCTCTAAAGTCTCTTATAATTTATTTAACTTTTGGGTCGTACCGAAGATGCCCACAAACGCCTAAGCAAGTACTGGTGTCATCTCATCCCTCTATATCAGTTACAGGAAAACAAATGTTGAAGCACAGAGCTGCCAGATAAACACAAGAAGTATGGAAGAAACAAGCCTTGATGTTTATGCAGAACGGCAACAGCCATACAAATAAAGAAACAAACCTCTGCTTGCAGTCATTATATTTTGAAAGTTACTTCATTAAAACTATTACTTTTTGCGGTGTCGTATCACAGTAGTTTCCCTTTCATTTGTTTTGGATCTTCACAGTGTGTTTAAACATGCTTTATTTTCATTACCGACGACTCAATTTTGGTAGCTTACTCCCTTCCATTATTTTTCCCGTTTCCCCCTTTTTTTTAATCCTTCACCACCCCATTAGGGGTTCACTCGATTTTGATGTTTCACCAGCAGTATTGGAAACACCAAAAGATATTACGTGGTATTCTATGTTAACTGTCGGGGGAAGTGTGTCTGAACCATTGAAGGGCAGGCTCACTGAGGCGTTTATAACCTAGGGCACGAAAATCATTTTTAGAAAGGCGGAAACAAATTGTTCTGGTGAAATTACAGAGCTCATTTATTCCGGCACTGTAAGTTTCAAATTGTTTGTTTGTTTGTTTCAAATTTTCATCCTTTTCTTGTCATTTTCACAGCAAATGCGAAATCGTTACCCACATTTTAAACCCCACTACATATTAATGTCATTTTTTGTTTGTCTCTTGTCTTTATGCCAGATGAAGATTCTTTATGCCTCCAAGAATTGGAAATTAACAGATCAAGACTTTTTATCTTCAATTTTTTGTTGGTTTATCTGGTGTTCAGTAATTCGACATTTGTTTTCTTGATTGAGCTCCGCTGTGATTCATTTTGCTTTCAAAGATACT